>JAZDUA010000333.1:0-1200000 GCA_038098605.1 Gryllus longicercus | reverse complement strand
CGACCTTTTTCACATTGCCTTGTGCCTTGTCCCAAGCCAATTTTCCAATTTTTTTTACCAATTAGTCTTATCTCCCATTTTCTCCTTTTATCTTAGAATCTGGTTGTCTAGCCTAGCTTGACGAGAATTGCGTCCCCTCTAAGTCGCTAGGCGCAGAGGAACTTGGGTCACGGTGGCGCTGACCGTCGAAGTTTACCCGTCCGGACAACTAGCTTCTAAGTCTTACAAATGCTTCCTTCCCCCCCTTTGTGACCAGGCAGCTCATAAAATTCAACAATGCAACCGACAGCTACACACGGTTCCCAACTGATCAAATATTTCCCTGGAAACAAGTAACGTTACTAAGGGGGGTTGCAGAATTTTCGCGGTTTCCTTGTCCCGTGAGCGCGGGGTCCCCACCTTCTGAATGGCACTTCGTGAGCTGTTCGGAAGGTGAGGGCCTCGCGCGCTGCAGTTTATGTGCAGGTGTGGCGTTGGTGGTACGAGAGACGACTAGCAGCAGTATTGGTGTGGTGCATCCTCGACCAGACTTGGGAACGTGCATAAATGGAACGTTGTGCACAGTCTAGGCGTGTGAGCACGCAGATACCGTCGCATGTGGCAACATGCAACACAGAGCACCATAAAGCAGGTGGGTCTTTTTTCCTCTCCTCCTCCCTCGTTTTAAGAGTTTTCAATGTTTATATTTACAACACACATTCTATACTCCTAATTTGCACATTATGTTAATTTCAAAACACTAGCATGAGTAGCACAATACTATGTAGCCTTTCTTTTTTCTATTTCCCTCAATTTAGTGTATTTACAGGCTCATTTATTTCCAAGATGGAAACTGATTGGGCTAGTCTAGATGGACGAGAGTTGCGCCCCCGCTAAGTCTCTGGGCTGAGAGGATTATGGGACACGGGAGCGCTGGCCGGCGATAATCCGCACGGAAAATCAGTTTCACGTTTTATCATTTCAATTCGATTCTAAACAGACAACGAGAGTGGCGGTTTTGCAAACATCAAATTTGGAAAAATTCTTTGCTCTCTCGTAATTTGCCTTAAGACAAACGTGATGACACTTTTGGCAACTGTCGATCACCGCCCTATGCATTTCACTTTATTTTAACTTTGGGTCAATAACTAAAGCATTTCCATTGCTATTGCCATTTTCCGCTCAATTCTTAATTTTTATTCAAAAAAGTTTAATGTTTGCTCTGCAACATTTTTAATTCGCGTTTGTTTACAATTCAGACATTTTCCCCTCTATCACTTATGCACACCAATACATTCTAAATTTAGTCTTGGTACCACCTCACCTTGGACATCAAGAAGGAAGCACGAACTTCTCTTCACGTCACACCTATTCAAGTTAAGACAATTTTTAAATAGTGCGCGTATCAGCAAGAGGATCGTTCGCAAGAGCAAGGCGAAGTCAGCAACGAACGCGGTAACGAAGCACAAGGAACAAGAGGAGGAAGAAGAGGACAAAGGGATTTCAGGTGTTATAGGTAATGGTATCGCCAAACAAGGTAACTTTACAAACGCAACGCACAACACACATTTGAACAACAGATTTGCTACTACAAAAACTACACTACTTCACTACCAAAAATTCACAACATTCTGAGCGCAAGGAAGTGTTACATTTTTGGAGTTTATCGCGCGCTTTTGGCAAGTAGAAATTGTAAGGCAATATTTTTATATCATTTTTTATCTTACTATGTGTTTGTTTTACTTTTCGGAAAGTGGGTATTTCTAACCGCCTGCGTCTTATTTCTCATTGCCTTGTGCCTTGTCCCAAGCCAATTTTCCAATTTTTTTTTACCAATTAGTCTTATCTACCATTTTCTCCTTTTATCTTAGAATCTGGTTGTCTAGCCTAGCTTGACGAGAATTGCGTCCCCTCTAAGTCGCTAGGCGCAGAGGAACTTGGGTCACGGGGGCGCTGACCGTCGAAGTTTTCCCGTCCGGACAACTAGCTTCTAAGTCTTACAAAATGCTTCCTTCCCTCCCTTTGTGACCAGGCAGCTCATAAAATTCAACAATGCAACCGACAGCTACACACGGTTCCCAACTGATCAAATATTTCCCTGGAAACAAGTAACGTTACTAAGGGGGGTTGCAGAATTTTCGCGGTGTCCTTGTCCCATGAGCGCGGGGTCCCCACCTTCCGAATGGCACTTCGTGAGCTGTTCGGAAGGTGAGGGCCTCGCGCGCTGCAGTTTATGTGCAGGTGTGGCGTTGGTGGTACGAGAGACGACTAGCAGCAGTATTGGTGTGGTGCATCCTCGACCAGACTTGGGAACGTGCATAAATGGAACGTTGTGCACAGTCTAGGCGTGTGAGCACGCAGATACCGTCGCATGTGGCAACATGCAACACAGAGCACCATAAAGCAGGTGGGTCTTTTTTCCTCTCCTCCTCCCTCGTTTTAAGAGTTTTCAATGTTTATATTTACAACACACATTCTATACTCCTAATTTGCACATTATGTTAATTTCAAAACACTAGCATGAGTAGCACAATACTATGTAGCCTTTCTTTTTTCTATTTCCCTCAATTTAGTGTATTTACAGGCTCATTTATTTCCCAAGTGGAAACTGATTGGGCTAGTCTAGATGGACGAGAGTTGCGCCCCCGCTAAGTCTCTGGGCTGAGAGGATTATGGGCCACGGGAGCGCTGGCCGGCGATAATCCCGCACGGACAATCAGTTTTCACGTTTTATCATTTCAATTCGATTCTAAACAGACAACGAGAGTGGCGGTTTTGCAAACATCAAATTTGGAAGAATTCTTTGCTCTCTCGTAATTTGCCTTAAGACAAACGTGATGACACTTTTGGCAACTGTCGATCACCGCCCTATGCATTTTCACTTTATTTTAACTTTGGGTCAATAACTAAAGCATTTCCATTGCTATTGCCATTTTCCGCTCAATTCTTAATTTTTATTCAAAAAAGTTTCATGTTTGCTCTGCAACATTTTTAATTCGCGTTGTTTACAATTCAGACATTTTCCCCTCTATCACTTATGCACACCAATACATTCTAAATTTAGTCTTGGTACCACCTCACATTGGACATCAAGAAGGAAGCACGAACTTCTCTTCACGTCACACCTATTCAAGTTCAAGACAATTTTTAAATAGTGCGCGTATCAGCAAGAGGATCGTTCGCAAGAGCAAGGCGAAGACAGCAACGAACGCGGTAACGAAGCACAAGCAACAAGAGGAGGAAGAAGAGGACAAAGGGATTTCAGGTGTTATAGGTAATGTATCGCCAAACAAAGGTAACTTTACAAACGCACGCACAACACACATTTGAACAACAGATTTGCTACAAAAACTACACTACTTCACTACCAAAAATTCACAACATTCTGAGCGCAAGGAAGTGTTACATTTTTGGAGTTTATCGCGCGCTTTTGGCAAGTAGAAATTGTAAGGCAATATTTTTATATCATTTTTTATCTTACTATGTGTTTGTTTTACTTTTCGGAAAGTGGGTATTTCTAACCGCCTGCGTCTTATTTCTCATTGCCTTGTGCCTTGTCCCAAGCCAATTTTCCAATTTTTTTTTACCAATTAGTCTTATCTACCATTTTCTCCTTTTATCTTAGAATCTGGTTGTCTAGCCTAGCTTGACGAGAATTGCGTCCCCTCTAAGTCGCTAGGCGCAGAGGAACTTGGGTCACGGGGGCGCTGACCGTCGAAGTTTTCCCGTCCGGACAACTAGCTTCTAAGTCTTACAAAATGCTTCCTTCCCTCCCTTTGTGACCAGGCAGCTCATAAAATTCAACAATGCAACCGACAGCTACACACGGTTCCCAACTGATCAAATATTTCCCTGGAAACAAGTAACGTTACTAAGGGGGGTTGCAGAATTTTCGCGGTGTCCTTGTCCCATGAGCGCGGGGTCCCCACCTTCCGAATGGCACTTCGTGAGCTGTTCGGAAGGTGAGGGCCTCGCGCGCTGCAGTTTATGTGCAGGTGTGGCGTTGGTGGTACGAGAGACGACTAGCAGCAGTATTGGTGTGGTGCATCCTCGACCAGACTTGGGAACGTGCATAAATGGAACGTTGTGCACAGTCTAGGCGTGTGAGCACGCAGATACCGTCGCATGTGGCAACATGCAACACAGAGCACCATAAAGCAGGTGGGTCTTTTTTCCTCTCCTCCTCCCTCGTTTTAAGAGTTTTCAATGTTTATATTTACAACACACATTCTATACTCCTAATTTGCACATTATGTTAATTTCAAAACACTAGCATGAGTAGCACAATACTATGTAGCCTTTCTTTTTTCTATTTCCCTCAATTTAGTGTATTTACAGGCTCATTTATTTCCCAAGTGGAAACTGATTGGGCTAGTCTAGATGGACGAGAGTTGCGCCCCCGCTAAGTCTCTGGGCTGAGAGGATTATGGGCCACGGGAGCGCTGGCCGGCGATAATCCCGCACGGACAATCAGTTTTCACGTTTTATCATTTCAATTCGATTCTAAACAGACAACGAGAGTGGCGGTTTTGCAAACATCAAATTTGGAAGAATTCTTTGCTCTCTCGTAATTTGCCTTAAGACAAACGTGATGACACTTTTGGCAACTGTCGATCACCGCCCTATGCATTTTCACTTTATTTTAACTTTGGGTCAATAACTAAAGCATTTCCATTGCTATTGCCATTTTCCGCTCAATTCTTAATTTTTATTCAAAAAAGTTTCATGTTTGCTCTGCAACATTTTTAATTCGCGTTGTTTACAATTCAGACATTTTCCCCTCTATCACTTATGCACACCAATACATTCTAAATTTAGTCTTGGTACCACCTCACATTGGACATCAAGAAGGAAGCACGAACTTCTCTTCACGTCACACCTATTCAAGTTCAAGACAATTTTTAAATAGTGCGCGTATCAGCAAGAGGATCGTTCGCAAGAGCAAGGCGAAGACAGCAACGAACGCGGTAACGAAGCACAAGCAACAAGAGGAGGAAGAAGAGGACAAAGGGATTTCAGGTGTTATAGGTAATGTATCGCCAAACAAAGGTAACTTTACAAACGCACGCACAACACACATTTGAACAACAGATTTGCTACAAAAACTACACTACTTCACTACCAAAAATTCACAACATTCTGAGCGCAAGGAAGTGTTACATTTTTGGAGTTTATCGCGCGCTTTTGGCAAGTAGAAATTGTAAGGCAATATTTTTATATCATTTTTTATCTTACTATGTGTTTGTTTTACTTTTCGGAAAGTGGGTATTTCTAACCGCCTGCGTCTTATTTCTCATTGCCTTGTGCCTTGTCCCAAGCCAATTTTCCAATTTTTTTTTACCAATTAGTCTTATCTACCATTTTCTCCTTTTATCTTAGAATCTGGTTGTCTAGCCTAGCTTGACGAGAATTGCGTCCCCTCTAAGTCGCTAGGCGCAGAGGAACTTGGGTCACGGGGGCGCTGACCGTCGAAGTTTTCCCGTCCGGACAACTAGCTTCTAAGTCTTACAAAATGCTTCCTTCCCTCCCTTTGTGACCAGGCAGCTCATAAAATTCAACAATGCAACCGACAGCTACACACGGTTCCCAACTGATCAAATATTTCCCTGGAAACAAGTAACGTTACTAAGGGGGGTTGCAGAATTTTCGCGGTGTCCTTGTCCCATGAGCGCGGGGTCCCCACCTTCCGAATGGCACTTCGTGAGCTGTTCGGAAGGTGAGGGCCTCGCGCGCTGCAGTTTATGTGCAGGTGTGGCGTTGGTGGTACGAGAGACGACTAGCAGCAGTATTGGTGTGGTGCATCCTCGACCAGACTTGGGAACGTGCATAAATGGAACGTTGTGCACAGTCTAGGCGTGTGAGCACGCAGATACCGTCGCATGTGGTAACATGCAACACAGAGCACCATAAAGCAGGTGGGTCTTTTTTCCTCTCCTCCTCCCTCGTTTTAAGAGTTTTCAATGTTTATATTTACAACACACATTCTATACTCCTAATTTGCACATTATGTTAATTTCAAAACACTAGCATGAGTAGCACAATACTATGTAGCCTTTCTTTTTTCTATTTCCCTCAATTTAGTGTATTTACAGGCTCATTTATTTCCCAAGTGGAAACTGATTGGGCTAGTCTAGATGGACGAGAGTTGCGCCCCCGCTAAGTCTCTGGGCTGAGAGGATTATGGGCCACGGGAGCGCTGGCCGGCGATAATCCCGCACGGACAATCAGTTTTCACGTTTTATCATTTCAATTCGATTCTAAACAGACAACGAGAGTGGCGGTTTTGCAAACATCAAATTTGGAAGAATTCTTTGCTCTCTCGTAATTTGCCTTAAGACAAACGTGATGACACTTTTGGCAACTGTCGATCACCGCCCTATGCATTTTCACTTTATTTTAACTTTGGGTCAATAACTAAAGCATTTCCATTGCTATTGCCATTTTCCGCTCAATTCTTAATTTTTATTCAAAAAAGTTTCATGTTTGCTCTGCAACATTTTTAATTCGCGTTGTTTACAATTCAGACATTTTCCCCTCTATCACTTATGCACACCAATACATTCTAAATTTAGTCTTGGTACCACCTCACATTGGACATCAAGAAGGAAGCACGAACTTCTCTTCACGTCACACCTATTCAAGTTCAAGACAATTTTTAAATAGTGCGCGTATCAGCAAGAGGATCGTTCGCAAGAGCAAGGCGAAGACAGCAACGAACGCGGTAACGAAGCACAAGCAACAAGAGGAGGAAGAAGAGGACAAAGGGATTTCAGGTGTTATAGGTAATGTATCGCCAAACAAAGGTAACTTTACAAACGCACGCACAACACACATTTGAACAACAGATTTGCTACAAAAACTACACTACTTCACTACCAAAAATTCACAACATTCTGAGCGCAAGGAAGTGTTACATTTTTGGAGTTTATCGCGCGCTTTTGGCAAGTAGAAATTGTAAGGCAATATTTTTATATCATTTTTTATCTTACTATGTGTTTGTTTTACTTTTCGGAAAGTGGGTATTTCTAACCGCCTGCGTCTTATTTCTCATTGCCTTGTGCCTTGTCCCAAGCCAATTTTCCAATTTTTTTTTACCAATTAGTCTTATCTACCATTTTCTCCTTTTATCTTAGAATCTGGTTGTCTAGCCTAGCTTGACGAGAATTGCGTCCCCTCTAAGTCGCTAGGCGCAGAGGAACTTGGGTCACGGGGGCGCTGACCGTCGAAGTTTTCCCGTCCGGACAACTAGCTTCTAAGTCTTACAAAATGCTTCCTTCCCTCCCTTTGTGACCAGGCAGCTCATAAAATTCAACAATGCAACCGACAGCTACACACGGTTCCCAACTGATCAAATATTTCCCTGGAAACAAGTAACGTTACTAAGGGGGGTTGCAGAATTTTCGCGGTGTCCTTGTCCCATGAGCGCGGGGTCCCCACCTTCCGAATGGCACTTCGTGAGCTGTTCGGAAGGTGAGGGCCTCGCGCGCTGCAGTTTATGTGCAGGTGTGGCGTTGGTGGTACGAGAGACGACTAGCAGCAGTATTGGTGTGGTGCATCCTCGACCAGACTTGGGAACGTGCATAAATGGAACGTTGTGCACAGTCTAGGCGTGTGAGCACGCAGATACCGTCGCATGTGGCAACATGCAACACAGAGCACCATAAAGCAGGTGGGTCTTTTTTCCTCTCCTCCTCCCTCGTTTTAAGAGTTTTCAATGTTTATATTTACAACACACATTCTATACTCCTAATTTGCACATTATGTTAATTTCAAAACACTAGCATGAGTAGCACAATACTATGTAGCCTTTCTTTTTTCTATTTCCCTCAATTTAGTGTATTTACAGGCTCATTTATTTCCCAAGTGGAAACTGATTGGGCTAGTCTAGATGGACGAGAGTTGCGCCCCCGCTAAGTCTCTGGGCTGAGAGGATTATGGGCCACGGGAGCGCTGGCCGGCGATAATCCCGCACGGACAATCAGTTTTCACGTTTTATCATTTCAATTCGATTCTAAACAGACAACGAGAGTGGCGGTTTTGCAAACATCAAATTTGGAAGAATTCTTTGCTCTCTCGTAATTTGCCTTAAGACAAACGTGATGACACTTTTGGCAACTGTCGATCACCGCCCTATGCATTTTCACTTTATTTTAACTTTGGGTCAATAACTAAAGCATTTCCATTGCTATTGCCATTTTCCGCTCAATTCTTAATTTTTATTCAAAAAAGTTTCATGTTTGCTCTGCAACATTTTTAATTCGCGTTGTTTACAATTCAGACATTTTCCCCTCTATCACTTATGCACACCAATACATTCTAAATTTAGTCTTGGTACCACCTCACATTGGACATCAAGAAGGAAGCACGAACTTCTCTTCACGTCACACCTATTCAAGTTCAAGACAATTTTTAAATAGTGCGCGTATCAGCAAGAGGATCGTTCGCAAGAGCAAGGCGAAGACAGCAACGAACGCGGTAACGAAGCACAAGCAACAAGAGGAGGAAGAAGAGGACAAAGGGATTTCAGGTGTTATAGGTAATGTATCGCCAAACAAAGGTAACTTTACAAACGCACGCACAACACACATTTGAACAACAGATTTGCTACAAAAACTACACTACTTCACTACCAAAAATTCACAACATTCTGAGCGCAAGGAAGTGTTACATTTTTGGAGTTTATCGCGCGCTTTTGGCAAGTAGAAATTGTAAGGCAATATTTTTATATCATTTTTTATCTTACTATGTGTTTGTTTTACTTTTCGGAAAGTGGGTATTTCTAACCGCCTGCGTCTTATTTCTCATTGCCTTGTGCCTTGTCCCAAGCCAATTTTCCAATTTTTTTTTACCAATTAGTCTTATCTACCATTTTCTCCTTTTATCTTAGAATCTGGTTGTCTAGCCTAGCTTGACGAGAATTGCGTCCCCTCTAAGTCGCTAGGGCGCAGAGGAACTTGGGTCACGGGGGCGCTGACCGTCGAAGTTTTCCCGTCCGGACAACTAGCTTCTAAGTCTTACAAAATGCTTCCTTCCCTCCCTTTGTGACCAGGCAGCTCATAAAATTCAACAATGCAACCGACAGCTACACACGGTTCCCAACTGATCAAATATTTCCCTGGAAACAAGTAACGTTACTAAGGGGGGTTGCAGAATTTTCGCGGTGTCCTTGTCCCATGAGCGCGGGGTCCCCACCTTCCGAATGGCACTTCGTGAGCTGTTCGGAAGGTGAGGGCCTCGCGCGCTGCAGTTTATGTGCAGGTGTGGCGTTGGTGGTACGAGAGACGACTAGCAGCAGTATTGGTGTGGTGCATCCTCGACCAGACTTGGGAACGTGCATAAATGGAACGTTGTGCACAGTCTAGGCGTGTGAGCACGCAGATACCGTCGCATGTGGCAACATGCAACACAGAGCACCATAAAGCAGGTGGGTCTTTTTTCCTCTCCTCCTCCCTCGTTTTAAGAGTTTTCAATGTTTATATTTACAACACACATTCTATACTCCTAATTTGCACATTATGTTAATTTCAAAACACTAGCATGAGTAGCACAATACTATGTAGCCTTTCTTTTTTCTATTTCCCTCAATTTAGTGTATTTACAGGCTCATTTATTTCCCAAGTGGAAACTGATTGGGCTAGTCTAGATGGACGAGAGTTGCGCCCCCGCTAAGTCTCTGGGCTGAGAGGATTATGGGCCACGGGAGCGCTGGCCGGCGATAATCCCGCACGGACAATCAGTTTTCACGTTTTATCATTTCAATTCGATTCTAAACAGACAACGAGAGTGGCGGTTTTGCAAACATCAAATTTGGAAGAATTCTTTGCTCTCTCGTAATTTGCCTTAAGACAAACGTGATGACACTTTTGGCAACTGTCGATCACCGCCCTATGCATTTTCACTTTATTTTAACTTTGGGTCAATAACTAAAGCATTTCCATTGCTATTGCCATTTTCCGCTCAATTCTTAATTTTTATTCAAAAAAGTTTCATGTTTGCTCTGCAACATTTTTAATTCGCGTTGTTTACAATTCAGACATTTTCCCCTCTATCACTTATGCACACCAATACATTCTAAATTTAGTCTTGGTACCACCTCACATTGGACATCAAGAAGGAAGCACGAACTTCTCTTCACGTCACACCTATTCAAGTTCAAGACAATTTTTAAATAGTGCGCGTATCAGCAAGAGGATCGTTCGCAAGAGCAAGGCGAAGACAGCAACGAACGCGGTAACGAAGCACAAGCAACAAGAGGAGGAAGAAGAGGACAAAGGGATTTCAGGTGTTATAGGTAATGTATCGCCAAACAAAGGTAACTTTACAAACGCACGCACAACACACATTTGAACAACAGATTTGCTACAAAAACTACACTACTTCACTACCAAAAATTCACAACATTCTGAGCGCAAGGAAGTGTTACATTTTTGGAGTTTATCGCGCGCTTTTGGCAAGTAGAAATTGTAAGGCAATATTTTTATATCATTTTTTATCTTACTATGTGTTTGTTTTACTTTTCGGAAAGTGGGTATTTCTAACCGCCTGCGTCTTATTTCTCATTGCCTTGTGCCTTGTCCCAAGCCAATTTTCCAATTTTTTTTTACCAATTAGTCTTATCTACCATTTTCTCCTTTTATCTTAGAATCTGGTTGTCTAGCCTAGCTTGACGAGAATTGCGTCCCCTCTAAGTCGCTAGGCGCAGAGGAACTTGGGTCACGGGGGCGCTGACCGTCGAAGTTTTCCCGTCCGGACAACTAGCTTCTAAGTCTTACAAAATGCTTCCTTCCCTCCCTTTGTGACCAGGCAGCTCATAAAATTCAACAATGCAACCGACAGCTACACACGGTTCCCAACTGATCAAATATTTCCCTGGAAACAAGTAACGTTACTAAGGGGGGTTGCAGAATTTTCGCGGTGTCCTTGTCCCATGAGCGCGGGGTCCCCACCTTCCGAATGGCACTTCGTGAGCTGTTCGGAAGGTGAGGGCCTCGCGCGCTGCAGTTTATGTGCAGGTGTGGCGTTGGTGGTACGAGAGACGACTAGCAGCAGTATTGGTGTGGTGCATCCTCGACCAGACTTGGGAACGTGCATAAATGGAACGTTGTGCACAGTCTAGGCGTGTGAGCACGCAGATACCGTCGCATGTGGCAACATGCAACACAGAGCACCATAAAGCAGGTGGGTCTTTTTTCCTCTCCTCCTCCCTCGTTTTAAGAGTTTTCAATGTTTATATTTACAACACACATTCTATACTCCTAATTTGCACATTATGTTAATTTCAAAACACTAGCATGAGTAGCACAATACTATGTAGCCTTTCTTTTTTCTATTTCCCTCAATTTAGTGTATTTACAGGCTCATTTATTTCCCAAGTGGAAACTGATTGGGCTAGTCTAGATGGACGAGAGTTGCGCCCCCGCTAAGTCTCTGGGCTGAGAGGATTATGGGCCACGGGAGCGCTGGCCGGCGATAATCCCGCACGGACAATCAGTTTTCACGTTTTATCATTTCAATTCGATTCTAAACAGACAACGAGAGTGGCGGTTTTGCAAACATCAAATTTGGAAGAATTCTTTGCTCTCTCGTAATTTGCCTTAAGACAAACGTGATGACACTTTTGGCAACTGTCGATCACCGCCCTATGCATTTTCACTTTATTTTAACTTTGGGTCAATAACTAAAGCATTTCCATTGCTATTGCCATTTTCCGCTCAATTCTTAATTTTTATTCAAAAAAGTTTCATGTTTGCTCTGCAACATTTTTAATTCGCGTTGTTTACAATTCAGACATTTTCCCCTCTATCACTTATGCACACCAATACATTCTAAATTTAGTCTTGGTACCACCTCACATTGGACATCAAGAAGGAAGCACGAACTTCTCTTCACGTCACACCTATTCAAGTTCAAGACAATTTTTAAATAGTGCGCGTATCAGCAAGAGGATCGTTCGCAAGAGCAAGGCGAAGACAGCAACGAACGCGGTAACGAAGCACAAGCAACAAGAGGAGGAAGAAGAGGACAAAGGGATTTCAGGTGTTATAGGTAATGTATCGCCAAACAAAGGTAACTTTACAAACGCACGCACAACACACATTTGAACAACAGATTTGCTACAAAAACTACACTACTTCACTACCAAAAATTCACAACATTCTGAGCGCAAGGAAGTGTTACATTTTTGGAGTTTATCGCGCGCTTTTGGCAAGTAGAAATTGTAAGGCAATATTTTTATATCATTTTTTATCTTACTATGTGTTTGTTTTACTTTTCGGAAAGTGGGTATTTCTAACCGCCTGCGTCTTATTTCTCATTGCCTTGTGCCTTGTCCCAAGCCAATTTTCCAATTTTTTTTTACCAATTAGTCTTATCTACCATTTTCTCCTTTTATCTTAGAATCTGGTTGTCTAGCCTAGCTTGACGAGAATTGCGTCCCCTCTAAGTCGCTAGGCGCAGAGGAACTTGGGTCACGGGGGCGCTGACCGTCGAAGTTTTCCCGTCCGGACAACTAGCTTCTAAGTCTTACAAAATGCTTCCTTCCCTCCCTTTGTGACCAGGCAGCTCATAAAATTCAACAATGCAACCGACAGCTACACACGGTTCCCAACTGATCAAATATTTCCCTGGAAACAAGTAACGTTACTAAGGGGGGTTGCAGAATTTTCGCGGTGTCCTTGTCCCATGAGCGCGGGGTCCCCACCTTCCGAATGGCACTTCGTGAGCTGTTCGGAAGGTGAGGGCCTCGCGCGCTGCAGTTTATGTGCAGGTGTGGCGTTGGTGGTACGAGAGACGACTAGCAGCAGTATTGGTGTGGTGCATCCTCGACCAGACTTGGGAACGTGCATAAATGGAACGTTGTGCACAGTCTAGGCGTGTGAGCACGCAGATACCGTCGCATGTGGCAACATGCAACACAGAGCACCATAAAGCAGGTGGGTCTTTTTTCCTCTCCTCCTCCCTCGTTTTAAGAGTTTTCAATGTTTATATTTACAACACACATTCTATACTCCTAATTTGCACATTATGTTAATTTCAAAACACTAGCATGAGTAGCACAATACTATGTAGCCTTTCTTTTTTCTATTTCCCTCAATTTAGTGTATTTACAGGCTCATTTATTTCCCAAGTGGAAACTGATTGGGCTAGTCTAGATGGACGAGAGTTGCGCCCCCGCTAAGTCTCTGGGCTGAGAGGATTATGGGCCACGGGAGCGCTGGCCGGCGATAATCCCGCACGGACAATCAGTTTTCACGTTTTATCATTTCAATTCGATTCTAAACAGACAACGAGAGTGGCGGTTTTGCAAACATCAAATTTGGAAGAATTCTTTGCTCTCTCGTAATTTGCCTTAAGACAAACGTGATGACACTTTTGGCAACTGTCGATCACCGCCCTATGCATTTTCACTTTATTTTAACTTTGGGTCAATAACTAAAGCATTTCCATTGCTATTGCCATTTTCCGCTCAATTCTTAATTTTTATTCAAAAAAGTTTCATGTTTGCTCTGCAACATTTTTAATTCGCGTTGTTTACAATTCAGACATTTTCCCCTCTATCACTTATGCACACCAATACATTCTAAATTTAGTCTTGGTACCACCTCACATTGGACATCAAGAAGGAAGCACGAACTTCTCTTCACGTCACACCTATTCAAGTTCAAGACAATTTTTAAATAGTGCGCGTATCAGCAAGAGGATCGTTCGCAAGAGCAAGGCGAAGACAGCAACGAACGCGGTAACGAAGCACAAGCAACAAGAGGAGGAAGAAGAGGACAAAGGGATTTCAGGTGTTATAGGTAATGTATCGCCAAACAAAGGTAACTTTACAAACGCACGCACAACACACATTTGAACAACAGATTTGCTACAAAAACTACACTACTTCACTACCAAAAATTCACAACATTCTGAGCGCAAGGAAGTGTTACATTTTTGGAGTTTATCGCGCGCTTTTGGCAAGTAGAAATTGTAAGGCAATATTTTTATATCATTTTTTATCTTACTATGTGTTTGTTTTACTTTTCGGAAAGTGGGTATTTCTAACCGCCTGCGTCTTATTTCTCATTGCCTTGTGCCTTGTCCCAAGCCAATTTTCCATTTTTTTTTTACCAATTAGTCTTATCTACCATTTTCTCCTTTTATCTTAGAATCTGGTTGTCTAGCCTAGCTTGACGAGAATTGCGTCCCCTCTAAGTCGCTAGGCGCAGAGGAACTTGGGTCACGGGGGCGCTGACCGTCGAAGTTTTCCCGTCCGGACAACTAGCTTCTAAGTCTTACAAAATGCTTCCTTCCCTCCCTTTGTGACCAGGCAGCTCATAAAATTCAACAATGCAACCGACAGCTACACACGGTTCCCAACTGATCAAATATTTCCCTGGAAACAAGTAACGTTACTAAGGGGGGTTGCAGAATTTTCGCGGTGTCCTTGTCCCATGAGCGCGGGGTCCCCACCTTCCGAATGGCACTTCGTGAGCTGTTCGGAAGGTGAGGGCCTCGCGCGCTGCAGTTTATGTGCAGGTGTGGCGTTGGTGGTACGAGAGACGACTAGCAGCAGTATTGGTGTGGTGCATCCTCGACCAGACTTGGGAACGTGCATAAATGGAACGTTGTGCACAGTCTAGGCGTGTGAGCACGCAGATACCGTCGCATGTGGCAACATGCAACACAGAGCACCATAAAGCAGGTGGGTCTTTTTTCCTCTCCTCCTCCCTCGTTTTAAGAGTTTTCAATGTTTATATTTACAACACACATTCTATACTCCTAATTTGCACATTATGTTAATTTCAAAACACTAGCATGAGTAGCACAATACTATGTAGCCTTTCTTTTTTCTATTTCCCTCAATTTAGTGTATTTACAGGCTCATTTATTTCCCAAGTGGAAACTGATTGGGCTAGTCTAGATGGACGAGAGTTGCGCCCCCGCTAAGTCTCTGGGCTGAGAGGATTATGGGCCACGGGAGCGCTGGCCGGCGATAATCCCGCACGGACAATCAGTTTTCACGTTTTATCATTTCAATTCGATTCTAAACAGACAACGAGAGTGGCGGTTTTGCAAACATCAAATTTGGAAGAATTCTTTGCTCTCTCGTAATTTGCCTTAAGACAAACGTGATGACACTTTTGGCAACTGTCGATCACCGCCCTATGCATTTTCACTTTATTTTAACTTTGGGTCAATAACTAAAGCATTTCCATTGCTATTGCCATTTTCCGCTCAATTCTTAATTTTTATTCAAAAAAGTTTCATGTTTGCTCTGCAACATTTTTAATTCGCGTTGTTTACAATTCAGACATTTTCCCCTCTATCACTTATGCACACCAATACATTCTAAATTTAGTCTTGGTACCACCTCACATTGGACATCAAGAAGGAAGCACGAACTTCTCTTCACGTCACACCTATTCAAGTTCAAGACAATTTTTAAATAGTGCGCGTATCAGCAAGAGGATCGTTCGCAAGAGCAAGGCGAAGACAGCAACGAACGCGGTAACGAAGCACAAGCAACAAGAGGAGGAAGAAGAGGACAAAGGGATTTCAGGTGTTATAGGTAATGTATCGCCAAACAAAGGTAACTTTACAAACGCACGCACAACACACATTTGAACAACAGATTTGCTACAAAAACTACACTACTTCACTACCAAAAATTCACAACATTCTGAGCGCAAGGAAGTGATTTCTATAGCAGTTCTTAAGAGCGTTGTAGTAGTATTCCAATTGTACTTGGCGCGCTCTGGCGGCAAAATGAGGGACTGTGTTTAATATTGTGCTTGTTGTATGACCTGCCGCGCTGAGTCTTCAGGCGGCGACTGAGTTGTTTTATTAGAAACTATCTTCGTCCCGCTACATTCAAATGGCAACCAATAGGAAGGCGCGAATTCACAGCTTCTTAGAGCATTAATCTGAACTTATTCTGTATAATGTATAACTGTAATTATTTTTAAAATAACAGAATTTTTGCTTGGTGCATTTCGTAATTTGTATTTTATTGGGTAAGAACATGTTCAAGACTATAGAAATGGTGAGTTATGGAAGAGTATTTTATAAATGGGGAGTATTGTGTAGGTAATTGGCAATATAACTTTCAGTATGTTTACAATTTTGTAAGTTTGTAATAAGTGAGGCCAAAGTGGAAAATTTATATTGGAGAACAGCTATTATTTATATTAATGACATTGATTGTGTTGTAGTTAATTAAGTAATATTTCTGTTAGTAAATTGTGTGCACTATTTAATTGCTTAAAAATATTTTTATTATTAGGGTCTTTGAAAATGAAACTAGGACATAAGTATTAATTATTGGTTTTGTTATGTTTTGAATACTACGTTGAATGTTGGATGAAACATGGAATAATATTTTTTGAACGTAGAATGTTTGTAATAGAATGGGGTTTTACGTACATTTGGTAGTTGATGGTAATTTGTCATTGAATGCAAAAAGTCGGTATTCATGGTATATTTTGTTTATATATTTGGTTATTTAGTTTGGTTTATTGATGTTTTGCCCCTGTTTTTGGAACTGTCTTTTGTAGCCTTATGTACTAATAGTAATTCAGATAAAAAAAAGGAAATGTTTTACTAATTTACGCGGTTTGTCTGTCCGCGTTAATTTCAGGAATGTCTGGGTCTGATTTTATGCGGATTTTATTGAAAAGAAATGGCTTTTTCTGGTCATAACTGAGCAAACAGTTTTCAAAATATTACCGGGTTTTATATTTTTAAAAAGCGTTGCTATGTGGGGTAAACAGATGTACGTCCTGTTTGGCTGGTGCGTGAGAATGTTCCGAATATTAGTACGACAGATAACGTATCTGTTAGATAAAAGTGTCTGATAATTGTTTTTCGTTTCACTAAGATCTTTCTTTTTAAAATATCTGACATATCTTTAGATTAATGATCTTTCTGATTGCACTTTCACCAGCGGCAACGCCGCGTTTTTTAATCAAACGCGAGTTCGGTGTAAAAGTCTGTTTTATTGCTTTGTGTGTATAGCAGTTTCAAAATGGAAAGGGGAAAGTAGTGAGAAAAGGAATTAAGTTTACGCGTGAGGAAACAGACGCGTATCCTTCGTTGCGGAGGGGAAAACTATTACTGAAGGTAAAAGTAAATTGTGCTACAATGTGGTAGGATAAGGATTGGCGTGGATGGCTTTTGAAAAGGTTTAAATATCTTGGTGGGGGATGCTTTTTGCGAAGGGAAACACCTTTAATAAAATTATGAAGCTCTGAAGAGAGATTAGGAAAATCTGATTATAACTGTTTTTTTTTGTTTTTAAACAAAATTAACAAAATTATAATGGATGTGATACTTAGTAAACATGCCGTTTCTTAAATCATAACTGGAGTAAGGAAAGGAAATCCATTACAAATTTCTACATGATTATGTAGGAAAAACATTGAAAATTGATTCGATATTTAATTTTGCTTATTTCTCATAAATTACTTAATATTGAGTCTTTTCTATGATGATCAGCCTATTATATACTATCAAAATACATTTTTACATTCTTTGCACTCCCTAAACTGAAATTTAGAGTGTATAATTTACAATCAAATTAAGAAAATAAAAGTCAGAGTTAATTGACTTAAACATCTCAACAGAATGAAGTCCAACAACTGATTTAAATCCTACTGAGACGAGTGTGGGAAGCCCCATGCATTGAGAGTGATCTATTTTAAATACTAACAAGAGCAAAACAAATTGTACAAAACCTTCAAAGTTAAGGAAAGTATAACAAATAAAAATGAGAGAAAAATATGGTTGTCACTTGAATAATAATAATAATAATAATAATAATAATAATAATAATAACAATAATAATAATTCATGTATTCTTATGCTTTTTAACAATCGTGAAAATGTTTTACTTCAAAAAATGTAATTTTATGGTATTTTTATTTTAGACAGAATATTGTCATAGATGTTTGTGAAAAGATTTGACTCCAAGATAGTATTAATCCATTATGTCTCTAACATGGTATTAATCCATTCAAGCATGCTATTAATACCATGTTTGAATGAAATCTTTTCACAAACAATTATGACAATGTACTCTCTAAAATAAAAATTAATTTTGGATAATGAACCATAAAATATTCTTGAATAATCTCAGAAACTACAGATAAAAAAACAAGACTATTAATTCCATGTTAAAATGAATTCATTTACCAAACCTTCATGTCAATGTTCTTTCTAAAATAAAATAACCATTTTTTTCTTTTGTGATAGTTTCCGATTGCTTTTATAATTTTTTTCTCTTCAATTTTAGTTAGTTGCATCAATAACTAAGATTATTGGCGACCAATGATTTATAGCAAGTGCTTAAACAGTTAGAATTTCATCCATCATTACATTAACATAAGTGTCATAATATATAAATCCTAACATTATATGGCATCACATATTATAAATAATACCCAATATAATTATACAGTATTATCATATGTCATTAAGAATATTACAATTTTCACAAAACTTGATCAATTTGTTCTGATGTTCGGTTGAATACAATATGGAATCTAAAGCTGTATATAGATTAGTAGATTGTTTAGATGATTGAATTTAAGGGCTGTTTTGTACCATGTGGTATATTATTAAATAGGTGTACAAATATCAAAAAGTGGACGGGATGATTACAAATTTATTGGTGAACCTACGTTTAGACCACCTCTGATTATTCTTTTTTACTTGCTTTCATGGTTGACTGTTCAAAATAAGGTTTATTTTTATGCTGATCTGCTCCCTCTCTTTACATACTTGCCTCTCTCCTTAACGTGAGGATGTACAAGTATGTTCTCACGATGGGAATTATTTTTTTTTCTTTTTTGTGATTTGATTTTTCTCTTATGTGAAAATCAGATCAATTTCCGCATTTTCAGATAATCTCAAACGCTATTTTCTCAAAAACGGCACCAAATTTTTTATTCCTTTTTTTTTTGTTCGTATAGTTTCACTGTTTAAGATAAAAGTCATTGTATTCTTTTGTGTTCACAAAAAATAAACAAATGTATTTTTAATATTTCTCAAGCCATTAAAACGCACATTTCCAATCATTTGTATTCATTATAGCATTTATGAGTGGAAGTGCTTCAAATGACATCCAAAACTTATAAATTTTCTATGAAAAAGAGCTTCAAATTACGCATTTGCACTTACGAAACAACTGCCTCAAATTTTTCAACGAAAATTTCCACATAGGACGAGACTACTTTTCTATAATTATCTTAAAGTAATAATTCGGGTCCACGTAGTTTTATTCCGACCTTAATTAAATTTTGTACATGTTTACTTCAAGACGGGAAAAAATACCTTCTGTATGATATTTCGTCAAAATTACCCCTTCACCCTTTCCTTCTCCTCTGAGTAAAACTTGTATGAGCACTCTTTCCATTTTTTGCAAAATCTCCAAAACGCTTCTGAAAGCCCATACAATTTCCTTCTGAATGCAATTTGATTCATTCCATGTTGTAGATAAAAATTATTTAGTTTGCCTGGCATGTGCAACAATGCACCTATATAAAGATTCATATATAATATAAATATGTCCAGAAATAGTACCCACAAATTTTTTTTAACCAAGGTATACAACCATTGCGTCAAGACAGGAACTTAATTAAGATAGGCAATGCATCAAATCGGCCGACTCACCCGTTATCTGTGAGGTGATATTCACCCTCATGAAGCCCACTGCACAGATGTTTCGTATCAGCTTGGCCTGAAGATTTGGTGTCTTGTAGGCTCCAGATAGATCCTGAGTTGATTCTCGCTCCTCTCCAACATCTGTAACATGTGTATTGCCCGTAGTAACGTGGCTTTCCATAATTTTTCAGTTTTGGTATGCAACAGAACAAAATTTGATATTTCTGTTATACAGTGTAAATTGTAAATTAGAAAAATGAGGATTAGTTCATCTAATTAGCGTTACAATAAGAAAAATCTTTGCGCAGGTGAACAAACTCCTTTTCTTCGTCTACCTGTTCGGCCGTCCCTCCGTCCATGTGACTTTTCATCCATCCGCCAGTTCGTCTGTCTGTCCGTTTGTCCATGTCCTTTGGTCCGTATGTCCTTCAGTCCATCTGCCTGTCCTGTGTCTGTCTGGCCGTCCGTATGTGAACAACACAAACACCTAAGCCATTCAAAAAATATTCCAATTCTATCTGGCTCGATTCAGTGTCTTACGAATTTGAAATTAACCTTTTAAATTTTATTAAACCTCTGGGATCTTTTCTAAGTTTTCTAAAAAAACTGCTCCAAATTTTGCCAATATTTTTTTTCTCACAAGTAGGCCAAAGTACGCGAATAAAGATGGCACATGTCCTATTTTCCTGTTCCCTCTAGTTCCTTTCCTGTTAGCACATAACCATCCTTACGATGTATTTTTAGTATTCTCAGTCATATTCAAGGAATATTCATCTCCGTCATTGCAAGGAAAGCGCACAATTAAATTTCGTCACTACCGGGAATCGAACCCGGAGTTGCGCCGTGGAAAGCGAGCACGCTAACCAATGAGTCACAGAGGGTACAATTTTTAATGTAAGAGAGCCAATTTGCAAGCGAAATTTAAAACATGATTTTACAAAAACAGTAAACTTTTATTTTTTCGCTTCACTTCATAAGAAGAGAAGGTGTTGTCGTGCACCGGCAAATGTCGACAGAAAAAATCTTATTGCTGGGTTCTGGTAAGGAAAAAGTGGATAAATCTTGTTTCTGTAACTTTTTGTCCGGATAGAACACAACGTACTGAATCACATGACATCAGTGCCATTTTGATTAAAAATTTGATTTTTGAAAAATTATACTGTCGCATTTTAATATAATCTCTTCCCGATAATACTGATGTTTTTATCATTTCATGCATAATAAGTACAAATACTTCAAATGTAATTTACTGAGTACTACGAGTCTACTGCGCCGACTAATAGGATTCTAGAATATACGCTACAATAGCTAAGTTTTGAATATTTTCTTCGTAATTAAAAAAATACAATCATTGATGGAAAATATTTTCATTTATTGTAACATTTTATAAAATATAATGTCTTTAATATATTATATTTTTAATTTAATTTGTTAATACGAAAATGTTTTAGTATAAGGTTGAATAAAAGGAATTATTTCACCAAACGTTGAAAGATTTTAAAAATAAATATCAGCGTCGCGTAACACGAAACCTAAACTATGACCCCCTGCCCCTATGACCGCAGCGTAACGCTGTCTCCAACCCCCTCCCCGTCTTCAGCGTTACGTCGAGCGTATATTGTTGGCCTTACTCTATGAAATTTCTTAAAGAATACATACAATAACCATTTATGTTTTGAATTACTGTCGAAAAATCACAAATACGTAGAAACGAGAGATAAAGAAATGTACAATGAATCATTCGAAAGAGACCCCCTTCCACTCCATGAAATAATTGGTTGCGCCACATCAGACCAAATGCCGTGTCGTGCAAGTCGGGGCAACACCGATCCGAAGGCAGCTTCTTGGAGTCCCTGGGGTGGGACCGTATGTACTACCTACAAAATATACAGTTTTTTAGGGACATCCATTAATGAAAGGGGGGCTGCCCCTCTAGAAAAATTGTAAAATGACAAAAAAAAGTTTGCGTCTGCAAAATAATGATTACATTGAAATAAAAATGTACTAATGTAGAAATGTAAAATGTACTAAAAAGTTTGTTTTTAAAAATTAATAATTTCTTTAAAATTTTTAATTAATAGCAAATTATTCAAGTAAGTACTTGTATAAATTGTATTATGTGAAGTACGTGTAAAAATGTTTGCAACTGAATGTATAATTGCAAGGATAATTTCACATATAAATTGAACATTAAGTACTACAGGCCATCTAATATATCGCCTTATGAATAGAAACGAAACAACCGTACAATTACGTAATGTCCATCTCACGTATATCAGTATAAGCATCCTTCCCGACTTAGGCATGGCACCGCCAATACACATAGGCGGTGGATGGCTTGGCAGAATGTCTCACCTAAGCATTCTTCAAAAATTGTTTTCAATCTTACTGATAGAAGCGATCAGTATTACCAACAAATTCTAACTTTGATTATAATAAATGTTCATATTGAACAGAAATAAAATGAATACAAATGTTTTTTACTGTTAAATATATTTTTACTTTCTGAAAATAGGGTGGGTCACAAGCGTTACGTAATTATAAGATAAGATAATAAGAGGGGGTTCAAGCGCGCGTTACAAATGCATTACAGAGGGGGGAGGGAGTATTCAAATTATTTACGCAATTAATGGGTGGTCACTTAGAAGGGCTTATGTTTACCATCTGGCAATCAGCCAATTGTAGCCAAATAAAAATTGTGCTCCAGTGTAATGTGTGCGGGTTGCACGAGCGGCTGATCTTACAACTAGGACCTAATCTGCTTGTTTTTCGTCTCCAATTTGTTTTATACAGGACGGATGAGTAATTTTTTATCCATTAGTATCACACTTACGGAGTTTTGTGACGATAATTTCATATAAATAGTAGAAAACCACGACGAAGTTGCAACTTCTCTTAGAATATTATATATAGAGAAGAAACCCATATGATAAATAGATGTTTCATACATTTCTTAACCAAAATCACCCAGAAAGAGCAGCTCTTTCTTGTAAAGATAATGTACATTATCCAGATATGGAAGTGAGTTTAATCTCCTGAATATGAAATGAAAAATGAAAGTATTTTAAATCCTTAAAAGTAGCCACATACTCCAGTCTCGCTAGACAACAAATTCTACAAGAGTACATGACATTCGATTTAATGAAAAACATCCAGGAATTTCTTCTTTAAATGTCTGATTGTCATAAAATACGTGGTTTATTGTGTTTCAAATCGTCAATGAGTGATCATGTTAATAAGTGCTTTCTGTGATAAACGTAATGTTTCTGCAAAAAATTATTTGAAGAAAAACTAATTCGGCTGATTACGTGCTGTTATGCAAAACGTTTTATTACTTTGGAACTTCAAAATCAAAGCACCACTTTTTTGCGGGCGCTAGTAACGAAAAAGTGGATAACTTTTTTTATATAAATGGTAAATGGTAGGGAAATGACAAACCGTAACGTTTAACGAGCCTCGAGATCACTTTTGTAATCATGAAAGTATATTCACAGAGCCGTATCTCTGTAATAGTAAACAAATTTTGCTGAAGTGTATCCCATTGCCGAATTCGAATCCATATTACAATACGAGTGTGACGAACCGTTCTGCCAGATCCTGCTTGAATCAAGGTAAGTTGACATCGTGATGTATATCCTCTGGCGAGTTTGAAATTTCTTAGAGGTGGATAGTTTCAATAAAACTTCTGGGTCAATAGCTAAACATTTAGTCACCTCGCCACTGACCAATTACTATTAAAAAGAAAAAAATGTTTTATATCGTCTACACCGTCAGCGTGTCCCATGAACGAATATGTATGTTCTTGCATGATACAGCCTAGTGCCAATATTCACAGCCTAGCTCCGGTACAGCATGACGGAGGGGGCGGACAGGATTTCTTAGTTCTTTACGTAGCAACTGGGGCAACTTAAAATAAACTTGAGCAGATTTGAGTTGATTTAAAAGCACCTAGAATTAGTTCCGGTTAGGGAGGATGGGGGGGTGCATAAAAGTTTCCTTGCAGAACAGGCGTCGAGGGATACACAGTTTCCCGTAAGGGGGTGCGCACTAGGCTGACACGATCGCGGGACAAGACGATCCGCACCTTGCGCCGTTTGCAAAAAATCCGAAGGAAAGTTCTTCTGGACTTTCCTACGTGCTAGTGAGGTCATCGGCACGGTCGGGCGGCTTTTCCGCCGTTGCAGTTGTGAGGTTGTGTGAAGCATGTGGAGCGAACATAAATGCGTCCAAATTAATAATGTTGATCCAGTATTATCACGAGTTGTACAAAGTGATTTTAAGTTTTATTTCATCTATTACCTTGTTAGGACGTGAAGTTTAGTTGGTTAGCTCAACTACATAAATCAAGGAGTAACATTTGAGAATATTTGAATACCAAATACTTATAAGAAGCTGTGTAGTAGTGAAACTTGCTACATTTGTGCATGGTGCGAGATCGATATGAGCGAGTTTTCTTATACACAAGTGCAATTATACCCCTTTATACACGTGATACGTTCAATTTTTTTTTTTTACTTTCCATTTAAGAATATAAACTTTAAGAAATTCAAGCACATCTTTACCATCTAAGTCATACACAGTCCGTCCCACAGAAAAGGTGACTGATGTGGAATAAAATACAAGAAGTTGGTTGTTCTTAGTGTACATGCTTTTTTATTCAAAATAGTCTCCTTGTGAGTCAATACACAACTGGAAGCGTTGGAAAAATTGTTCAAAACAATTCTGATAGTCAACAATTGGAATTGCCTGCAGGATCGTTGTCGTAGCCATCTGGATATCGGAAATCCTGTCGAAACGCCGTCCTTTCATGGCCATTTTCAGTTTGAGAAATAGCCAGAAGTCGCACGGAGCTAAATCCGGCTAATAAGGAGGATGGTCAAGCGCAACAATACCTTTTTCAGCCAAGAATTGGCGAACGATCTTGCTTTTGTGCGCTGGATTGTCGTGCATCAAACACCAAGTTCCTTGGTTGCGGTATTCAGGCCTCACCCGAACAATCCTCGACCATAAACGAGTTAGAACACCCAAGTAGCAATGTGCGTTCACCATTTGACCATCAGGAGCAAATTCTTTATGGATAATTCCTTTGGAATCAAAGAAAACTGTGAGCAGTTTCTTGACCCGACTTTTCTTCATTCGCACGTTTTTCGGTTTCGGAGATTCTGGACCTTTCCATTCCGAGCTCTGGCGCTTTGTAAGTGGCTCGTATTGAAAACACCGTGGTTCATCACCGGTTACGATGCATGACAGGAAGTCTGCGTCCTCATCGGCCGATCGTTTCATGTCTCTGCAGTGTCCCACTCTGCAATGCTTTTGATCGTCCGTGAGTGAGTGGGGCACAAAGTGACAACAGATTTTCTTTTTGTCCAGATTTTCAGTCAATATGCGATGCACAGTTGTTTTAGGAATTCCAGTGAGCTCCTCGATTAATCTGGTAGATGCACAACGATCATTTCGAAGAATTCAGCCACGTTTTGAAGATTTTCTTCGACTCGAACTGTCGCTGATGCTCTTGGACGTGGATCGTCTTCAATGCTCTCTCTTCAATCACGAAATCTTGCATACCACTTAAAAACGTTTTTACGACTCATTGTTTCACTACTATAAACACGTTGTATCATTTCAAAAGTTTCTGTGGCACTTTTACCCACTTTGAAACAAAACTTAATGTTCGCACGTTGCTCCATTGCTCTTTTCACGACCGAGGGTGAAAACATACTGTTGCAGTTTTATTTACTGCGAGCAGTCTGTGATGCCAGTACTATTACTTTTAAAACAGAAGGTAGTCGAAACTCTACACTACTTAATTCCTGCATCAGATCACAGATTGCGCGATTGGTTCCGCGAATATAAAATCAGTCACCTTTTCTGTGGGACGGACTGTGTATATTATGACTTAGTATTGCTTTTGAAAAATATATATTTTAGTGTGCATTGCATTGTTTTTGTTGCCACGAAATATTTGCAAATGGAAGGTATTGAACATATTGTGGATAAAATATAAGAAGAAGCTGACAGTCTTGAAAACATTTTTTGAAAAAATTGTGATAAAACGTTTCTGAAAATACGGAGTTTTGAGCTAGTCTTCATATAGACGGATGACTTTTTAAGAAACCTTATTTGACACTGTTTAAAGCACATGTACTTATAAATATAATAATGTGAACAACCAATTTTTCATTTTGACACCAATTGGTCCACGACGTGCTTTAAGCACCCGTCGCCACCCGACGAATCTAACGTGCTGCTTCGCGCCTCCGCTCTCGCATCGGCAAAACAAAAAGGAAAACTTACCTAATAACTCCAATGGTGCACGTTTACGATGCCTCGTAGAAATTCTTTCATCTTATTAACATCACGGGCTTTCCTTCACATGCATCCACAAAAACGAGTTGAAGTATTTACTTCAGATTTTCGTTTTTTGTTGCCTGAAATACTAAAGCAACTTCTTACCTTAAGGAAAATACAGTTCAAAGAGGAAGAAATGTAATATGTTATATACTTTTACTCTAGTCATATCGGCGTCAACCCTTCAAAGCAGGATTTTTTGTGAACATTTTCTATGATCGTACACATATATATGCAAACCTCATGCAAATCTATATGCACCCCTACTCATGCAAATGTTACCATCAATAACTTAAAATCTCCAATAAGTAACCGGTCAAATATTAAATATACAAATATGAATATCAATTAACATCAATTTAGCTAATGGCTTTGTAGATAGAAATTCCTAACAAATATGATCCGTTCCCATAGAGATAGATAAATGAAGCAAAACATTGAACTACGAAATTAATTCACAAACAGCCGAAAAATGATATACGTGGCTGAAACTGAAATAATACTGATGAAATAGCTAAGAAATGAAAATGTATTAGCAAATTGGTTTCGTGAAATTTGCATGACAATGTTATTCCATATTATAAATGGAAGCTCAAATATAATTCCAATAAGTACGTCAATAAAGGAAAACATTATGCTTGGGTTTGGATTCTAGTTCTGTCTCATTTTCTTTAAGTTTAAACTTTAACTTATTTTCTTGGTAAAAGTACATGGCTCTCAGAGAACGTTTTAACTTTGTAAATAGTTGAATTTGGTTAAATTTTTTTTTTAGTATTTGCTCCTATTAAATCTTCCAGTACATTGTTTTAAATTAGTAATATCGGGTTGGAATAACGGTTGCAGAAATAATGAAGAGCAGTGACACCGTATTCACAATATCTAAAGTATTTTATCTTTTGTATGGTGGAATAACAAATATTAGGTCATTAGTAATATTAATATTACCCCTACTATAATATAATTAACACTGAATTAACAGTATTATATGTTAATATTTTCCGCGCACGTTTTCTTGAGTCCTCGTTTCGCCAGATGCGAGAAGACGGGAGGGGGTATTTTGACGACATATATCAAATATGTAGCACGTTTTTCGATGCAAAGTAGTTTCATTAACACGGGGTCGAACATTCATGGATATCAGAGTTTGACAACTACGCTCGTTATTATCATTTATGTAAGCATATGATGCCCTAATACGCTTATGTTAAGTATGATTGTATACTTTTAAAAGTATGTTTATATTGTATCAACGTATATTGTATTATATTTTTGTGCTGTATAATATAAAAATGACTTGTCCAATGCAATACGTTGTGACCAGTTGGATGAAATAAATCTAATCTCATCTTATTCTTAATTCAACTAATGTTGGTAAAGGAGTGGGGGGTAAGTATTTCGGGGCAAAGAGACAATATTGTGGAAAGTAATTAGTATCTAACCTTAAAAATGCAATTGTATCTTGGTTTGAAAATGTCACCGCCTTCAAAAATTGTGTGATGCGAGAACTATGTTATGAACGAGTTATTCATGGAAACGCATTTAAACTACCACGTAAAACATTTTTCAACAACTTAACTCTATTGCCTCCCCAACTTTTCATTTGTGAAATATAATCAATAAAATTCATTGCTAAGGACTTCAGTCTCAACATATCGAAGTTTTACGAGATCAATTGAATTTTCAGAAAGCTGTTGGGCATGAACTTAGTCGGCCATGAACCCAAATCATCATTACGTCGTATACATTGGACCGTAATCGTAATATAAGCTATTACTAAAACTAATACTAAACTGTTATTACTAAACTAATATAAAATATTACGTAATATAAAACCTCCAAAACAATAGGACTTTTGTTCGTTTCGCAGAATGACAATGAAATGTGCCCGTCATTACAAAAGCCGTTCATAGTAACAATGCCACAGTAAAGACGGGCCTTGAGACGTAGCTTTATAAAATTCGCACCAAAGTTTTATTGGCTCGAATATATCATAATATTACGTTCGGACTATAACTTCGGATTTTACTAGTAGACTCGTAGAGGGGTTTAAATAAACGCGCGTTTACGTGAAAGCGCCATCAGCGCTCTCACTATTTATAAGTGCAACGAGCTTACAGTCACAGAGTATTTAGTACGATTTATTTAGTTGTACACTTGACGTAAAACCGCTGTTGCAGTTTCATCTAATTGGAAGCTTTTATGTCCTACAGTAACGTCACTCCCTCTAACGTTCAAAGTTCCTATTGGATAAAACTGTACAGCTGATTTACATCAAGTTCATAGTTACATAAATACTAGTATAGGTTACAGGAGCTTCCATTACAAATGATTGTATCCAGTGTTGTTTGGTGTGGTTTCTTCGCAGTTTGCACGATCGCACGCCTGTGTTCGGTTTTCTGAAGGACTGGTCCTTTGCTGCTCGTTCTATATAATCAATTTCTTTAATTTTATTGGAACGCCGAGAATACGTTGCGTAAAAAAATATGGCCAAACATCATCCTGATTTGATATTTTGTCGAAAGCAGCCGGGTGTAGGTAATGTATCCAGATCTTCGTTGACATGTGCCTTAACTATAATTTGTGATATTATAAATGCTGATAGTCCACTACACGAGTAAATTCCAAGAATTCCACTTTACAAATAATATTGTTAAATAGTTACGGCAAGAAGTTTAGTCCTTTGTCATTTCCATTATTAATTTTATTATTCGTGAATGTGAAATGTCTTGCAGCTATTGGTCGTCTGTGCGAAAAATGCGATGGAAAATGTGTAATATGCGATTCATATGTACGACCCTGTACTCTAGTAAGGATTTGTGATGAATGCAATTATGGATCTTATCAAGGGCGTTGTGTCATATGTGGAGGACCTGGAGTTTCAGATGCTTACTACTGCAAGGAATGTACAATTCAAGAAAAAGATGTAAGTTGTAGATCTTAATTTTATAAACTCAAAATGTGTGTATTCTTTCATTGATGACTACATGTTCTCCATATGTCTTGTTCCAGAGAGATGGATGTCCTAAAATTGTTAATCTTGGAAGTTCTAAAACAGACTTATTTTATGAAAGGAAAAAGTATGGTTTTAAAAGAAGATGATATTACGATACTCCTCATGCTGCTTAATGTCCATAACTCCAAAAAGGAAGGCGTTTGTAATGACTTTGTCATTTGTACAAGTAGAATTGCAAAATATGTACTTTGTGTGCTTAAAATTAATTTTATATTATGCAGGAATTTTTTCTGACGTTATTTTGTTCAGTGCGAAATATAATGTATACTAGTTCTCTGAAAGTAAAAAACATTATTATGGACTTTCTTGTTATTTAAGATAATTTCAATTTTGAAATCATTTTATGTCATAAGTTAATTGCTTTATTAACCAAGTTATTAGGCGTATTTTCCCAAGACTGATGAATGAAACCTTTTAGTTATTAAGTCAACAGATACAAATACACACAATAAACAATTGAGATTAAATGAATTGATATGTAACTTACAGACCCTTGCAATGGAACAATGCAAACCTTATAAACATTCATACAAATTTAGTCCAAAACAGGTTGACAGTTTAATAGGCACTGAATATTACTTCATTTATTGAGAAATTGTCTAAATAATCAGCATTTCAGAAATAAAGCCAACGAGTTGCATAAACCCGGGTCTACTATATGGTAGGCTAAAAAGCTCTGTATTCATATACAGTTGGGTGAAATATTTTTAAAATACCAAGTATTCAGCAAGTTCCATTAGCATGCTAAACAAACATTTTAACCGAGGAGTGTGCAATTAATCTGCGAGATCCAAGCCACAGCATTTTAGGTTTGAATTATTGCGATGCATTAGTCATCTAATAAGTGGGTGTATTCCTTCATTGTACTTTTCTGAGAACGCCTGACCTTCTATTTTTATCCTTTCGTTGAATCATTTCCCATGAATAATGTTGAAACTTGATCATTGCACTGCGCAATATCTGACAGATACATTGTGTGCAATGGTTCCAATACATTCTGAGCTCCTGGCGTAAGTGGTTTGTGTCATATGTTGTTTTCAGTAGTGTCGTTTAGAAGTACCAACAGAAAAACTAATCATTTGTCTCATCTACGATCAACTGCCACAATTTCTTCCCAAATAAAGACGATGTGCAGGAGAAGTCTGTAGGAAAAAAATGCGAAAGGAAACAGACAGACTTTCTAAATATTTTTGTGAAAATTTATATTTGTTGAGAACATGCCAAAATCATTTGTGGGAATTGTATTTAATAAGATGTTTAATGATTTTTGTGCACTTTGTTATTTTTTACCTTTCTCACCATAAGTATTGAGACAAGATTCTGCATTGTAGGATTTGTAAACAATTGCATTGGGGAACATGTACAAACTAAATAAAATACATATTTAAGTAAATAGAGCTTCATAAAATTCGCATTCGTATTCACAAAACATTGCAGCTTTATTTGACAAATTGACATATGGGCACTCCCAGGTTAAAGACCAGTGTTGCTCTTAGCAGTTTCCAGAAAGCAAAGATAAAAAAAATAAAACATTGAACTCCAATATAGTTAGTTTAGATAGATTACAAAAGATGAGATTAATTTTATCAAATTTCTCACAATCGGGGGGGGGGGAGGAATTTACTTTTTAACACTTCAGAATATATCAAACTAATCAAATTTAGTCAAGGATTTGATAATAATTCAATGAAGAAAGGAGTTAAGCGGTGTTTGATACATCCATTAATATTTTCTTTCATTATTTTTCAAAATTCTGAAGAAAGATTTCTATTATGCTAACAAATTTGTTCCTTTTACACAAACAGCTGCTCTGGTTGTATTTTTCATACGAAAATTAATATAGAATCATATTTTATTCATATGTACCTCTCTAGTGAATCAATTATAATGCCTGAAATCAAACATAATGCATATAGACGTCTTAAATACACTATTATTACTGTTATAATTTTTTATTAGTTTATATGAGGAAATTAATTAAAATTCTAATGAACATTAAAAAAAGAGCCTAATACTCTTAGTATTCACTGACTGCTCAGCTTTATCAACAGAAGTAAAATGCATTTACCTTACAAAGTGAGTTTTTATCTAGAAATCCATAATTAATAATTTTGTTTTTGAAATAAAATATTTTTTTGTTCCAATCTTCACAATGCAAATATTTTTTTTTGTTTTGGAATTCTGAATCAAAATTTTAAATTCTTTGAGTATATAAAACATTTCTTAAAATTATTTATCTTCTCCATTATATTGCATAGGCATACCAAATAAGTGAATCACCTTTTAAATTTAGAAACTTAAAAGATAAAATTAAATTTGATTGTACTTTAAAACAATGTAACTTTCAGCAAGGAAATAAATTCAATTTTTTTTTAATTGTAAAATTTAATTTATGAAGAGAGACTATTTAGAAAATCTTGTAATCATTGAGATTTTGTTTTTAACGAAACGTGTTTGGATAAATTGAAGAATGTGTATGAAGGGAATAATCTTATTTGTAAAAATTCCCTTAGTGGCAATTCCCAGCAGTAACACACTCTTAGCCTCCTATATTTACTTTACCAGCCAAAACAGTCTTACTCTCTGTTACTGCCACAAAGCCACTCTCAAAGCAAAATGGTGTATGAATCTAAAAGACTATTTTGTTAATAACACAACAACTGCGTAAACATTTTTGTTGTACATGAATAGGCAAATAGGTGGCCCCCACCAACATTTTGAAAGTATCCCTGCAGCCTTACATAATAACACATTTTATATCCATAAATACACTTTTATCTCTGATTTTCCCCTCTTTTAATGTAACAATCTGGAGAATTGTTCTCAGACACTAGGGGAAAAGGCTCTCCAAGACATCTGACAACAGTAAATAATTCAACAAATAATCATTCGTATTCATTAATGTTACAATTGGGTTCTCCTTATGTTTTGATTGATAAATGTCAATAAAAAAGGTTTAAGGAAAAGGGGACCTACAAATGTAGCCCCATTACTACAGTTGTACACACGTGTGCATGAAAAAATGATATTAAGTGTTCCAATTCTATTGAAAGATGAACCTATGATAAATATTTCAATCATCTCTTCAAAATGATTTTCCAACTACAATAAACTGAATTGTCACATGCTTCTCTTTCCTATCAAAACACATTTTAAAATGCTTTTTAATAAGAAGTTAAATTTTATGATGAATAAGTGTTTATCATCAAAATATAATGTAAACAGTTGTGTTCTTTTAAAAAAAAGATGCTCAATGTCACAGCAGCAATTTCATAATTATTTTGCAATCTAAGACTTATATTATAGAAAATGATGAGAGAAATGGGGTTTATTCAGGATGTGATTCATATCCCTCTAGAGAGTTTGATGTCTCCTGCTAGAAAATAATTAATTTATCCTTATCAGGGATAAAAGTAATCCACATTAAGTACGTTTACGATTTCTACACTTTGAAATATACAATTCAAGAAAATCGGACAAGAAAACATCGCCGAGTGAATGTTTATATGTCATTTAAACTGTTGGGTGAGATGTTTTTCGTTTTTTTCATCAATTCGTCTCACAGAAGAAATCAGCCTATTTGCACCCTGAGTTTATTGCCAAAATTTGATAGTGACATACCACATACCTTCAATCTCCTGAATAGATAGCCTTTCTCTATGCACACTGTGAACACTGCAAATGTAGTGTCGATTGCCCATAGCTGTGTTGCGGTTCATCAGACATGTTCTTCAGCAGGTGGTACCGGTTTACCATGCAATGTCAGTCAGGGAAGGCCTCGACAATTGCCGCAAATAAAATTTACGTTTTATTTCGGGGAAGACTGTTGCTCCCTAGCCTTCTCGCTACAAGTGTACCGTAAGGGCCACATTTTTTGTCGATCTTTCTGCGCAATTTCATTCACTTTTTTTTTTATTTTTCATTGGGTTTTGAAGACAGGATGACCTAACGTCTCCATTCTTTCAGCGAAAGAATGTCCCTGTGGCGTCTTCCCTCTCGTTAGTTAATAGATTAGCAAGAAAAAGTGTCGAAAATATTAAAAATGAGATGTTGCATTTGACAATCTTACACCATTATACATTTATAAATTCAAAAGTCGCGCTCAGTGTTTAGTTTCTTCCGAAGAGTCCACGCTTGACATTGAATCAGCTGATGGTAGACCTGCGTTCTTGATGTCGTCATTGTGTATGAAGGCAGGCCGCGTCGTTGTTGACGTTGGCGAGCGATCACGTTGTGGCTTTACGTCAACCGAGCGGAGGCTGTCCTCAGCAGGCGACTTCTGTCATCTTCGAATGTGTGCTAGTTAAAGGTTAATTGCTCCCGCGTGGTTGATGAGGTGCGGAACGATATCGCTGTGAGCAGAATTTTTTTTTTTGTGACGAAGTGTTACGTTTTTCCTCAGTCGAGGTCGCCTGTGGTGAGTGTGTGTGGGATGAAACGGGAGCACCGTGTTCCGCTACAGTGAACGCGTGTGGGTGGACATTTTAATATGGACATACATATGGGACATTTCCGTGATAAAGGCGAGGAAATAGAATATCTCCAACAAGCAGTACGGCAATTACAGTCACAGTGAGTATAAAAATAAATACGCTTAAAATAACAGGTTTTTTTGTGGTTCCGTGGGTATGTCAACTTGAGAAACATTCTTGATTTAAACTACATAAAATCCAATACTTTACTGCCAGAACCCCTGTTCTCTAAAATTTTAAATTACTATAAGTAAACATAAATGCGAAATATTATGTTGTCATTATTTGTATTATTTCTAGACTCGACGATTCAAGACAGCTTGTATGGCAGCTAAACAGCGAATCCGAAGAGTTCAGAGAAAGTTCATGGCAGCTAGAAAAAGAACTAGAAAATTCCCTGGATCAGGCAGAAAAAAAGAACCGTGATCTCAGGCATCAATGCAATAAATTAGGGAAAGATACTGATGTTTTGAAGGTACATAAAATCTAATACAAAAATCTTGCAAAAATAAATATTTTATATAGAGTTAATATTAAAGATTATCAGAGTTAATATCATAGATTATCATAGAGTTAATATTAAAGAATATTGTAGCACTAAGATTGAAAAAATAAAATTAAGACCTGTTCTTGTTTGATTTTAAATTATATGAAAGTGTATGTGTTGGGTGAAAAGTATTGTCATGAAATTACTGTGTTTGATGAATGATTCATCTCAAAGATGACCATTCTGAAAGCGTATTTTACAAGCTGTAATATGACTTAATTTGTTAGACATTTTGTAAAAATAGAACAATTAAAATAATATTTGTTTATAAATGAAAGTTCTAGTCTGATGGTTACCTACGATAATTTTTAGGATAAAATGGAAGAGATCAAAAGAATAAATGACACCTTGTCATCAGACTTAAAGAAATATAAGCAAATGGAAATTGAGTGGACAAAGCGCATTCAGCAGCTAGAACAACAGAATGATGATTTGGAAAGAGCACTAAGGTTTGTTATCAGTATTAGAAAGTGCTGTATCTAAAAACAATTTTGATTCATGTGAGAATATTTAAATACCTAATATTGAATTATTTGATATTTTCCACTTGTAACTAGGGCTGCCAGTGATCATAAAATGACTGCTCAACAGCATCTAGATGAAGCAATGGAGAGGGATGTTCTGCGAGAAGGAGAAAAGGAAGAGCTTTTGTCTTTATTGCAGCAACTGCAGGAAGAAAACAAAGGTCTGAAATGAAACCACAGAGGATATTTGAAGACAAGTCTTGCACTCTTTATTTTTACTTCCAATGCAAAACAAAAATGTTGATGCAAAAAACCTTTTTTTTTTTGTTTTACAGTCGCACATAATGTGTTTAGAATCTTCATTTATAACCATGTAGAGAAAACAACAAAACAAAAAACTAAGAAATACAATTCCATTTTATTGTAAAAATAATAATAATAATAATAATAATAATAATAATAATAATAATAATAGTAATAGTAATAATAGTAGTAATAGTAATAATAGTAGTAATAGTAATAATAGTAGTAATAGTAATAATAGTAGTAATAGTAATAATAACAGTAATAGTAATAGTAACAATAATTGCCCATTAGATGGCCAAGATCGCTAAGGCAGTAGCGCCATAGCAGTCTTGGACCTGAAGATCACAAGTTTGAGTCCTGCTTCTGGCATGGTTGTGTTGTGTCTATCTATTTCATCGTTCTTCATCATCGTAATTTCATCCCATCCCCCAAGACTAACAACCCTGGGGTATAAAAATGGAATCAGCACGTATCCTGTGGCCCTATAATGGCGGATTCGCAAAACATGTAAAAAAATTATAGTAATAAAATCTTTGTCTCATAAATACATCATAAACTATATATGACAAGTCAATATATGTACATAATCTTACAACGTAAAATACAGATATTTCAAAAAACTAAATGCAATATAGAAATACAAATTTGGTACTAAATACTGTACAGAAAATTGAATGTGATTTGTATTGGAAAATAATATAATACAATACAATGCATAATGTAAAGGGAATGTAAAGAGACTAAAAATTTTAAAAAAGAAGAAAAAAAATAGTTCTCAAACGAACATACTATAGTGTAGGCCGTGGTCTAACAGAGCCTGGTTCATATTGCAGGTGAAACATATGGACCAGACTACAGCCTGCAAACCCGGAAACGTCTAATAATAAGTTCTAAAATGAGTTTGAAGGCTGGACCTGGACAGATTAAGTCTGATTTTTGGGCTATTTTTACAGGCATTTTTTTATGATCAATTGTGATGGTGCCTTTTCTTTTGAGAGTAGATTCCTGAAGTTTAGGGAGACAGTTTTACTTGCTTATGAGTTTGTTTTCTTGGAACCATTTTACTAGTGCCTCTAGAGCCGTTTGTGCTTCTTTTTGTAGTTTTTTGGATACTTGCTTTAATAATAATGTTTGTGTCATCTGTAAATAGGACTATTTTGTTGTGTCAGGGTTATGTCATTGAAGTTTAAAAAAATAGAACAGCACCTAGTATTGGTCCTTGTGGTACTCCATAATATCATTCTAGGTTGAGAAAAATAGGTTGAAATCTTTTTATCTTTCACATACTTGATTGTGACTACGTGACGATTTGAAAAATACTATTTATCTCATTGAAGTGCAATACCTCTAATTCCAAAGTTTCAAGTTTTGATTACAGTATGTGATGATCAATAACGTTTTATGGTTTTGATAAATCTAGAAACTAATTATGGGAATATCTTTCTGATCTAGTGCGACAAGTATGTTTCAATTTAGCTAGAAGATAGCTGTGTCTGTAGACTTAGAGGCCCAACGGATTCAGAAATGCTATGTTTATTAAGTTGATAATTTTTTTGAATCTATTATTGAAAAGGTTTTCTAGAATTTTTGAAAGTCCTGGTAGTAAGGATTTTGATTTGTAAATTCATGAGGTTGTGAGAGTTGCCTTTTTTGAATAGTAGTTTAATTTTTGTTTAGCAATTCAAATACTGAATGTTATTTCCTTTAAAGCAGCTCAAAATGGAAATTGAGGAGTTATTTTGTACCATTTTAGGTTTGCAGTTATATTAAATAAAACAGAAGAAGGTGTTCTTACCATGGTTTATTGTTTTTCTTGTTCTTCTTTGGTTTTCTAATTTTGAAATAATGTAAGAATAAAATTAGGTGTACAGTTTGTAAGGAATGAAGATATTAACATATCATAAACCTGTTGAACAGATCTGGCAGAAGAAATAAGAATAAGGGACAGGCTTTCATCATTTGAGAAGTCACCAAGAGACTTGAGGGAGAGCAGAACATCAGTTGAGACCCAGACCCAAGTAGTCCATGCTGTTCAGCCCCTTAGAAACAAGGTCAGCCGTGCTCTCCATCGCACACGCGCGCTGGGCCGCTCTCTGAACTGCATGGCCAAAGGCGATGTGTAAACCTGTGGGTGTTCCTGTAAGGGTCAGCAACTTACAGACCATATCGCTACACCCATTACAATGGCAGTTGTTGTTTTTTGTCAGGCGGGAGTCACAAATGTTTTTAAAAGGTGATTAAAAGCACCAAATATTTTTGTGTAGGTTTTGCTAAGCTAATTTATGAGCTTGAAGAGGAAAGCTGTAAAGGAGATAAAATTTTAAGCATATTTAAGTAAGAAGAATGACAGTTCTGCTTTCTTTTAATGTTTCTTATTGTGTTTATTTTCAGGTGTAGTTTTACTCATCCTATAAAATGGATGAAACTGGCAAGTGGTTTTATTTACTTTTTCGTAGATATTCATCACAATTTTATTATTTAGCTATGTAATGGTGAATAGCTAAGAAAAGTAAATAAAAATACTCGTAGTCTGTAGCCATGTATCCAAAATTCATGAGGATTCAAAATTATATTAAAACAATATGTGCCATTCAATCTTTTATGATTGTTTCAATTGAGACAACTTCCATAATTGTTATTTTTACTGGAATAGACAAAACTAGTTGGTGTTTTTAAACATATTTCTAGTTTTCCTCATCTACACTTTCAACAACTATTTTACTATTTATAAGTTTTAATTATGACACATTTTTTTAATTTGTAACATTTTGCTTGAAGTAGACTGTCTAAATGCAAAGTAGCTTGAGCAATTATGGACACAAAATCCAAGTAAAGGTTTTGCATTGTTGCTCAATGAGGACAAATTATTTAATTGCACCTTTGGGACTTGTACATGAAAAACGTATGGGACCAAACAAAACCCGAGTTTTTGCACAATAAATAGTATTTGTATTTTAAATCTCATAATTCTACTGTTAGAATGATATACTGTAGCCTAATTATGTTTTCATGCCAGAAGTTTCAGCATGGAAGAGACCCTATTGACAACACTGGTTTGTTAAACCAGTTTTTCACTTGCTGAAATCAGTTTTGGATATGGCAACAAATGAAACTTTACTACATTCCTAAAATTCATATTCTCATTGACTCAATTTGTGGTATTAATAGACAATCTGTTATTGCAGTTTGAACATTGTTGATGTACAGACATTCTTATTTCAAGGAAAATTCTTTTCACTTTCTTTATAGTCTCTGGACTCAGTAAAATGAAGTATAGATTCATTAATCTTCTTAAATTTATGAATTCAGTTAAATTAAAAAGGATGTAATTGTAGCTAGTTATAAAGACGTTTTTCAACTATTAAGTTATTGTGTAATTATAAAACACGTACTGCAATATTGCTGACCCTTGCTAAGATGCATGGAGATGCTTAACATGCTTAGGCACTGGGTTGTTTGGTCAAAGAGCCTCTTTCCTCTGTGCTGTTATGCTCTGTTGTTTGATTCTGAAGGCACCGACTGGCAAAAGTAATTAATCCTGTGCTGAAGTGTTAAAAAGCTAATTTATTTTAATTTTTTTTTTTTTTCATAGGACAAAATAGCCCTTTGAGCCTGTAAATAAATTTTATTTCAGTTTTCTGTAGCCCATGTCGGGGCCTCCACTATCTCCACCCTTGAACAATGACTTCCTTAGCCTTTATCTCAGGGAACTTCACTGTATTTCCAATACATGTGCATTTGCATGCATTTTAAAAATTCTTAAAATGGAAACCTTTTTTTCTTAAAACTGGGAAAGTTTAAAATATTGACATGGGAAATGACTAATGAGATGATTTTATGTGTAATATTTTTGAGACAGTTTTACTACATTTATTGCACTCTTACTGGAATTTTCCCCCGATAAAAGACATATGCAATAAAAAGACTGGTAATTTGTAAGTACATGGGAGTGAACTGAACTGTATAGAGAAAGTTGAATTTAAAGAATTAAAATGTGAATAATTATTTACATATTGGAAAATTCTAAAATATGGAATGCATGATTCTTGGATGCATGTAAGGTGCATGAATGTATCACTTGAAATGTTTTCTGTTTCAGAAGGGATTTTTCAAATATTTTATTAACTTGTTTGCTTTCTTGTACTTATTGCTCAATAAAGTTGTTTGTTTTTTTGTATATGAAGTTTTATTTGTAGAAAAATCCAGTGCCTTGATATGAGGGGTTCAGTGCCAGTAATAAATCACTTTTCCCTATATACTTAGAAATATTCACAATGAAATTGGAAAACTTGGGAAGGCAGAAAGCCATAAGATAAATATTTTGAAATTGAATGGAAATTAAACACATTTATCTAATTCTAAATTTAACAACTTGTAAACCATTGCTAATATGTTTAATAGTAATAGATGGCATTCTACAGCAGTAAGAACTCCTCCTCTCAAGCTGTGTAGCTAATTTCTGAGAACTATAATCTAAAAAAACACGTTTTCCCCTCTTACATCAAAGAAAAAATATTGTATTTGGCAATTACATTCAAAAGTAGTAAATGTCAGAGGATGACATTCCTCCCTTCCCTCCCTGAGAAACCACCACTGCTATATCTGAAAGATATATTGCAGCTGGGCACAGGACATCTTGCTGTACAAAAGAGAAATCCTCAAAGCATATGTGTTTGAAGGTTTCAATGCCTGCATGCATATCAATAACACTGCTTACAAATTGTTGGTAAAAATTTTTTATTTGCAATAAATTAATTCTGACACTATAAATAGCATGGACAATCACCTACGTAGATCACACATCCATCATAAATATTAATCTTTAATTCTGCATTCAAATGAGACAAGAAATGCAGAAAAAATACCCCTGTCTGCAGTGATGGTCTTTTGAAAACTATATTGCAAAAAAATTGGATAAGGAAGTTTTCTTCTTGGATCTGAAATGCCTGTTTTGGATCTGAAAAAGTAAATTTAAAAACTTTGTTAGAACTATCCACATATATGAGGAAGAGTGTAATAAACATCAAGTTTATAATTCAACATAGAGATGTTGAATCTCTGCATTAATTTTCATGATATGTTTCATTTAATATAATGCCATGTGTTTGAGATTCTCTCTTTACCGGCCTATTCAAAAACATTGTCCTGCATGCCTAGCAAATGTGTGGTGGATGCCAAGAATACAACTGTGAATATAATTATGCATTACAGATATGCGTGATATTTTTACAGTCTTTGGAGCTTATTGTCATGCACACATTTATGAGTTTCATGACATGGAATGGCAATATAAAAACTTAGGCCCAAACCAATCAAACTTAATCTACAAATATAAGATCCTGCATTTTCCCACAGATTTAGGTAAAAACTAGTCCTATATTTGGGTTAATACGGTACTTTCCTCACCTGAGAAAATACTATCCTCAATCAATACTGGTTTCATTTCTTTTTCCCTTTCGGTTTTGGAGGAGGAGCCACAGATCCCCCTGCTGCAACCAGTTGCTCTTTCAACTGCTGGAGAATGGCAACTTGTGGCTGCCAAACAGATCTTTCTGCTCCACTACCCTTCAATTGCCGGACTTTTTCACCCTGAAAGAAAATAAAAATTTCATTAAGTTATAAAATGACATCTGATGTTAAGATACCCATACTCTCAAAATTTCATGGGGGGGAAGAGTATTTCATTATCTGATATTTAATTTTTAAATATAGTTTTTTTATTGGCACATCAAACTGTTTTCATCTAAAATTCCCAGTTTTTGAGACTTTTGCTATTTTCTGCAATTCTGCAAAAACATCATAAACCTCTTAGTGCTGTTCGCAGCTGCAAACTGAACTTTAAAGGACTTTCTGAAGTTCAAATTTGTATGCTTCCTATTAAGCAAATATATACATATCTTGATCGAATAAAGAAACAAAAAGGAAAATGCAAACCTCAAAAAACTTAGATTGTATTGAATTAAACTGCTTGTGAAATTACAAATATTTTTAAACAATATCCAAGCAAAAATATTACAAAAGGTGCAACATAATATTACAAATGCTCTCTTAAGACAAGCGTGCTCCTAAACATCCATATCTAGTTACACATCACTATATGCAACTGGAAAGTAGATAAATGGGCACAAATATATGAAATTAGAATTCTAAAGATGTTGCAAAAGAAACAATGTGTTTTGTTCCATTAATCAACCACTACATCAAGCCACTCCAAAATATTCATGCAGGAGCATGGCAGCATTCCTGCTTTTCACAGAATTGAACAGCCTAGAATACTGGCCAAAAGCAGCAAAAGGTTTTGCTACAAATCTACTCATTCCTTATTGTATTTGAAAGGAGGCTATGCATTAAATACTACAACATTTTGAATTTGTGAATTTTGCCATCAGTACCTTAAATGAACAGAAATTCAGGTTAATCCTGAAGGCAGAATTTCAGGATTCACTCTATTGTGAATAATTAAAGCAAGAGTATGAAAGCATCTTGTATAGTAATAATACTATTGCTAAAGGCATTAAAACGGGAGTAATCTTTCAATATTAATTGCAATATACGTCTAAAACCATCTTTTTACTTCTTCTTATACGTATGTATATGCGGAGTAATATATGTAGTACAGAGAAAGTTAAGTACTGTTGGGGAAAATAGATTTTGAGATTTTAACAGAAATACAAGTTTTGGGGTCCCCTGATACCAAAACAGTGTTGTTGTTTTTTTTCCCATATGTCAGTCAGTTAGTCTGTTTGTCCGGTGTATATGAACAACACTAGCACATAATAAACCATGCATAGGATTTTTTTTCTAAATTGAAGAAACCCCTCTCAGTCTGGTCTAAGTTGAAGCTCTGCGATTTTGAAAAACATTGATTAGTATTTGGAGGTTCTTTCCATGAAGCTCCTGTGACATTTTCAAAATTTTCTCAAAAATGACTCCATATGTTTTCTTTAATTTTTTTGTAAGAATAAAGTAAAATACACTTATAAAGGTGCCATAGGTCTGATTTTCACTGTTAACTCTGAATTATCAAAAAATGGCAAAAGTTTTGAATTTTTTTCAGTGTCCTTCAATTGAAATTTGTTCTCCATTCTTAGTTCTGCCAATAATGTCCTGTACATTTTTTTGAAATTTTTAGTATTTTTCAAGAAATACAGCAAAAAAACCTGTGCAATTAAAAAAAGTAACACAAACAAAATTTTCTCAAAAATCACTCCAAACTTTGTCTTTAAACTTTGGTAGGGATAGTGCTACTGTATCTCATTAAATAACTTACATGACATCTTGCTCTATTCTTTTGTTTTTTCAAAAATTACATAAATGAAATTTTTTTCACTGGCCTCTCACGTCATTAATATTTACATTAGCGCCGAATTCTTCATGTTATTACAATAAGAAGTACATGTGCTTCAAATTATGTTTTATAAAGTTAAGCGAAAACTTACGTCCTTCTACATTTACCGTCTTGGACAAGCAATAAAAGGCTTTCAGACATTCGTAGACATGTAGAATACGCTTTTTAATATAATTAAGGTGGTCACAGGACAAACGCCAGTGTGCTTCTAATGGGTGCAAGGATTTCGAATTTTCCCTGGAAGCGATTGGATACTCATACTTGCGGGCACTGTCAATTACATTCAGAATACCTTCCTTTGTAGGAAGTGTTCATGCTGTTAGCGACATATACAGATATTTAGAAGACATAGATGTAAAATTCACAGCAACTCTCAACATTATAAAATCTAGATTTTTTCAATAATTGATCAGAACAGGATTCTTCTGATGAAGACATCCATTTTATTCCTAGGCTCTTGCTTGAGCAATAAAAATTATATTGAATGATGTGAATATTATATTATATTGAATGATTGAATGATTGAAATTATATTGAATGATTGAATGTTGTGAATGATTCTATTAGTGAGTCTTTTCAAATTCACAAGTTTTAATTTCCTTTAGAATGCTGTGCAATTGATAAACAATCTGATTTACCAGTGTTTGAGAAAACCAGTGAAATACAATTTTCTGTAAATGAAGACTTAACTGAACTAGATTATTTTTCATCATTTTTTTACCACAGTATATTTCGAAAAATAAAGGCAGAAATATATTGAAATGGAACTGTATCTGAACTTCAACAAAAATATAATCATAGAGCACCAGTATTCTCGACACACAAAGTTCACTGCGATTCTCCCGTATTTTGTAACATTGTTACTTTTCGCAAAAATACAAAGTTGACATGTGTTTCTTCGAGTTCCATTCACACTACATTTTATAATCAAAGCAACATAAAATTTGTACTGACTTAAAGGGGATTTGTACAATGGTTTTTGTTTCATGTTTTGAATAACAACTATATTGTCCATGACATTGTCAAGAGTTAACCGGGTGGCGTATCCCTCAGAATTGAATATGTTAAATATCTCTCATGCCTTTACTATACACTATACACATCACCAGCGATTTGTATGCATTACTGCATTTGTGACTGGAAGTGCTTCAAATAACTTCCAATAAAGTTTTTCAAAAATTCTAAAGATTTCTGTGAAAAAGAGTTTCAAATTTTACATTTACTGGAATGTCATTTTCTTAAAAACAGCTCCAGTTTTCAACATAAATGTCCATGTAGGATGAACGTTTACTCTTCTTTAATATTCTTTAAGTAATATTTCAGTTCTGCCATTAGAAAATCAAAAAACTGATATAAAAAAAGCACTTTGGGAGCCAATAGATGGAAGCTGGCAAGAAGATGGTGCCCAAGCCCAGCCCAAAGATGTTTGAAAATTACCTAGTACGAGAAATTCTGTGCCATTCTGCTGCACCACCAGTTTACTTATAATATACTCGGCATAGCATGTAATGAACACTTGTGCTCTACGTCTGAATGTCTAGATCATGTAAGTACATTTTCAAAATTTGAATGTACTGGCTGTCAGAGTTTGGAAGTTTCACATTTCTATTCAACTTTCAAAAACCCATCAATAATATATTTCTCCAAAGCTGCAAAGTAGATTTTTTTAAATTTTTGGTCATATATTGCATTTTTTCTCCCACTGTGTACAAGTCTATGTCAAACACAGACTGTAAGTAACAGGCTTATTCATTTGCAGAAGTCTGTATTAAATGGTTATTGGCTTGAAAATTTTCTAAAATAAAATACAATAATATTTGAATGTCCTTTTCAGATAACAAAGAAAACATTATATAATCGTGAGTAGAGGCCATAATGATTCATCTTCTCTTAAAATGCTGTCGGCATTGACCTGCCGAGAAAGTGCATTTATCTTGACCCCAATTTGTAAATGTTTAATGGCCTAGAGGTGAGTAGTAAAAAAGGGAATTTACAAAAACAATCATGGTTTACCTGCTGGGCCACAGCAGCTTCGAGACGAGCAATCTCTTCTGGATTTCCAGGAGAAGCAGCTGCAGCTGGAGCCGCAGGGCCATTGCCCACTCTTGGGCCATTGGCAGCAGGCTGTTGGGTAGCAGCAAGCTGGCGTTTCAGCTCCTGCAGGGTAGCTTCAAGAGGCAACCACTCACTCTGATCAGCACCTGTGGCCTTCAGCTGGCGGATCTGAACATCCTACAGTTCAGAAAAGAACAAATTTTGAAAGGAAGGAGCAGTTGGAAAATAAGTTTTTTATTTGTCATTGTACATAAGGACACTCCTGGATCCAACTAGAAGTTTTAACATTCACATACAGTAAAATTTTATTTATACATCTTTCAGTGGAGTGAAGGGGAAAAAACATGTGAGAAAAACCCAGAATTGAAAATAAAAAATCTAGATGCAAAATAAAAACTCAGAATTTTGACCATGCTCTTGTGATAGAAAATAACATGCATATAATATTCTCAATACGTAACATGTTCAAGATAAAAGGTTCACACTTTTGAAAAGATTCTAATGTAAGACCATTTGGTTTTCTCTGCACCTAAAGTACGAATTTCATCCTCAAAATGTAGCAACTGCCCACATTACTTGATACCCATGTATTTCATACAAATAGGCCAGATGTTTACTGTAGAATGTTGACAAACCTTTTTGCAAAACCATAAAGGGCAACTCACAAACATTTTGCAAAGCCATACCAGGCAACATGTATGCATTTCCCAAAGCGACACCATGTGACATGCAATCAATATGCAATGCCTTAGGTTCACTAATGGGCACTAACATCATTATCCTTGCACCCTGTGGTTTTGTTCAGTCTCCACAGTTCCTAACAGATTCCAATGGAAGGCTGACAGGCCTACCAACAAAACTAAACTACCTGAAGCCTGTACCAAACAGATTCCTTGGGCACCTCCAGGATGACGTAATCATTCAAACTTACAGGTCATGTATGTCGATACATGTCAGGACTTTCATAATGGAGGTATGAGCATAAAATACAAATAAAGTAAAACCTTTTCAGGGGACTGACGGGAAAAACTATATAAGTGACAAAAAAGCATAAATTAAATTGATTATAATGAGCAAAATAAAAACTCAATATTTTACACTATCATTTTACCAGTTTTCCCAGTTCTTTATCTATATCTACTTTTTATTGCCACTCTCCCTAACAACTTTTACATTTTTTATTTTACATGATATTGTAAGGGGTTACCTTTTCCTACCACTCTTTTTCGTTTAATATTATTGCGAACACAAAAAACATAGAAGACAAACTATAGTCTCATTTAAACACAGAGCCACAACTTACAACGCTGGTTAGCTTGGAAAAAATATCATTGGACGAAGGTCATCATTGAAGAAGACTCCACCATGGTAGAGGTAGCGGACACGCAATGGGAACCTTACTGATGGCGTGTGACTCAGTTTCGCTGGGGAAATGAAGGCAGTGTCCTGCATGGACAACAACTGGTAGCGGTGACCCTTGGCAGATTGCTTCAGTTGCAAGCTTGACGTTACTTGAGATTCCACAGGTCAAAGCATGGTGTTCTACGTGGGCAACAGTAAGCGCATGACTGCCACAGCCTGGCAACAGCCGCCGCGCCGTGTGGAAAAGTGATCAGTTTCATTACCTGCTTGTGCCATGCCACTACCAAAAGATCCCTTATGTTATTACGGTGAGCAAAAGGGTCTTCGCAGAGTGGGACAGTTGGTGCATATACTCCACTTATTGGCCATTTACGTTGCTCCCAAGGACGCCTTTCACCTTCCCAAGGAGTTAGCAATCGCCTCCTGAGATCTTCAAAGAGCTCCCGTATGCACCCACTTCAATTTTTTGAAGTTCCGCTGCCAGAGGTGGTCCAGGAGCCAACATAGGGCTACAACCCCACAGACTCGTGTGGCCTTGGCCTAGCCGAGTCGAGCTTCTAAATTCCAAGTTCCATTAGTAGGAAGTCGCTTCAGAGGCTAAGTGACAGGTCACTCTGTGGGAGTCCTCTGAGTAATACGTATACAAGTTCCGGGCTCTGAGCACAGGTTGTCCCACGCCTTGACTTGTATCATTTAAATGTTACACGGTCTTAAAAGACTTTTATTATGAACGTACAAGTGTGAAAAATGCATAACTGAAATAATTTAGCATGGGAATTATAGGAATTTATCTGGGACTTGAAAAAAAAACTTAAAGTTTCACTGTAAACTTAAAACAAATATCTGAAATAATTTAAAGGGGGAAGAATAGGAACTCAGCTGGGACCTATAAACAACAACTCATGAATGTTAACATGAAAAACAGGTCTGCTTGATAAATGAGTGTTAATAAATGACCTGTTTTTCTGTACTAGCACAAAAAAGGGGATTATAAACAGCATTGTTTCTCATATTCAGAAAGTTTATAGTATGCACAACAAATATTCAAATATTCTACGCATGAAAAGTATAAAAAAAGAAATAGTTTGGATCAGATAAATCTCAAAGCCATTTCTACTGTCTCCCTACTTTTTAAACAATGTATTTTTATGTGTACGGAGTATTTTCCCCATTAAATCTCAGATTCTGCCTCTCATTCACTCATAATCCATTACATCTTTTTTAACTGAAGGTTTCAAACTGAAGGAAACTTCTTGGATTTTAAGCACACCAAGTCCATTACCCTTTGGACAAAACCGAGTTGATATGATAATGAGCATGATGACAAATAAAAAAGACAGATTACCAAGAATGGTTGGTATTATGGCATATTTAGCAGTCTTCCATTTTCTTCCAGAGCATTATCACTTATGGAAACCTTCCATAACTATAATTTCAGGACACAATCCTAAGGTTGGACATCTAGAGTTGAGCTACACTTCAACACACTGCATTATCTCTATTGCAAATCTTAAATTTGGAGTCAATACTCACTGTAACAATGCATTACCTGTTTATGGATGGCCGCTTCTAGATAAGCAGACGGAGTACTAGGAGTTGATTTTTCTGGAGAAGCAGACTTCTGTCTCCCTGAAAATTGCTGCTTCAATTTATCTATTTGAGCAGTCTCAATTTTGGCGAATAATGGCTTAGGCTGCAATATAATCAATCAAAATATGAGTACCATTTGATTATTAATTTTAATGGAAATACTAATTATTATTATAATCACCAACAAATTATAAGATTACGAGAATACACAAGCACTTGCTTCTGTACTTTCATATCTCAATCTTGTAACCATGTTTTTGGAAATTTAAATGTGTTCAAAAGTCAAACTTACTTTCCCAATGTGATGACCAGTTGGTAAGAGCTGTACAACTTCTGGTGACAGAGCCATTACATCTTTCGGTGCATTTAGCTGTTCACAGATCTCTTCGGATGTGCTGGGCATATATGGGTGGAGCAATACAGCCAATGTACATGCTAGGTTGCAGCACAAAGATACAATTGAACCTGCCTGTTGTCTAGACATGCAAAAAAGTAACCAATAAGACATTACACAATGTTCAAATAGGACAACTGAAGATTTGATGATTTTTTTTCCGCTCTCTCTGCAGGGTGGTTTGGCAAGAATGTGAATAAAAATTACTTACATTTTACACTAAAATTAGGATTCTTTCCTTTTCCTATCTATTAGGGCACACACACCCACACCCACCTACATGTGTGTATACATGTATATATACACACATACACCTTTTTTAACTGAAGGTTTCAAACTGAAGATAGTTCTTGGATTAAGGGGACAGACACCCCTCTCCCACACACACACACACACCCCACATGCTCACACACCCTTGCACACCCCTACACGCACACGTGCACAGCTACTTCAGTGGAAAATATAATAGAAACACCTTTCTTGGTCAGTGCCTTTCATGAGCACCCAGGGCTGTTGGGCTTGCATGAACTGGTTTCCATGGCGGCTCACACTGAGAATGTGACGAATACCATCTCTCAATCGTGCACGCTCCAATGCAGCTGAATAAGCTCGAACTTCTCGATTCACTTGTGCAAGCAGTGCCAATTCAGCAGGCCCAAGAATGATTTCTTGAAGAATACCACCAAAGAACTTTTCAGCAAATGTCAATGCTCTGCAAAAAAGAAAATGACACATTTATTTATATGAATGAGAAAAAAAGGACTAATAAATGTTAAAGGCATAATATTTGCAATAAAACATATCAAATTAAATCAGGTTAATTAATCATCTATACAGCATTAATAGAGGTTAGCATGATGGCAATGCCTCGCATTTGAACAGATTAATGGCTAAAGTTTCACCGATTAAATCCTGGTCAGGTGCTGGAAATTTGCCTAATTTGCTAAATGTCAACAAGTTTGTTAAATGTGTTAAATGACACCAAGTCATCTACTGGAATCTAATTCCTAGGCCCAATTGCTTTAACCAGTGGTGTCACTTGCAGGCAAACACCATGTAGCACCCTGTACGAAAGCCAATTGTGTGATCTTCCCTGCCCATCGTCACCCTCAATTTGAACTGGGGGAATACAGGAAAGTTCACCTCAATCTATCTTTTATTTCTGGTAAGGAAGAGATATAATGGTAAAAAAATGTGTAATTTTTGCAGAAATTTAACCATTCTGACTATGGTGCCACTGCATTCAAAACTTATAGGACTCCACAAATGGCATGAAAAGATTTCTGAAGGAAGACTGACAAACATAATACTTTGCAATCTTCTTTAAAAGAAATAAACATTTCACTTGCATCAGAAGAGGATTGTTTCCCAAACCAGTGGTGCAAAATCAGCACATACTTTCTCGCATTTTTACAAAATTTGCAATTTTAGAAAATTCAGATCATTCAGTGAAAATTAAATTCGCACCATATTTTAAGCATCCCTCTTAATTGAAAAAAATTTAGTGTTCTTTGAAAAAATGTGTGTTTTTACAAACTCCATTAATTTCAATCACAAATAATGCAAAAACATCTCATTTTTCCAAAAAATTATTTTACGTGATCATTTTTAAAAAAGCTTATTTTTTAGGACAAATTTTGTTGAAGGCAAAAATCTAAATCTTCAATATTGCAGTTTTAAAAAGTCAACTTTTTGCAATTTTCGAAAATACAAGAGAGTTTGCCGGAATGACACTGACAACTTTTTTACTGCACTTTTCAAAAAATATATTGAACTTTTGCAATTTTCACAAAATAATGGGTTTCAACAAAATTTAGACCTGTACTATCCATTTAAGCATTCTTTATGCTATGCAAGGATGGAGTTTAATCCAAAAATTTGGAACCACTTTTGAGAAAATTTTTTAAATGATTTTGAGTCTTCATGAAGAGAAGTACCCTCAAAAATCAAAATATACATTTCAAACCCAAGAGGCCCTCGAGCTCCTCTAAATCAATCAAGAACAATCAATTTTGGAGAAAATTGTCTAAACCTTCTTAGAAGCCACAAAACATGGATTCTGACCACACTAAGTTTTTGTTACCAGGGCCTGGCAATAAGATTTATTTCTCTTGAAAATTCATTGTTTTGCAGTGCACAAATAAAATACCTCCTCTTCTTACAAAGTAAAGATGAAAAGTTAAAATTAATATAGTGGACACCAACAGCGTAAAGAATTCAAAAGTCAAAGAACCAATTGAATGAAAACACCATCAAAAACCACAATTTTGAGTTGTTAAGTTATCGATACTATGATGCTCTCCAAGCAATCTTCATTCTATTCAGTATCATAGATTTCCTTTTCTGGAGGCAGGATAACTATCAACTGACTTTCCTGGCATTTCATTGATTTATGTTTCCATCAAATATTAAATTATTACTATCTGAAAATTGTATTAGCATGCCTTACCCACCTCCAACCCATTGATCTATTGTATGAATATTGAAGAAGTATCAAGACCATTTGATATGGAAGACCCACCTGTTTATGAAATTACCAAGATTGTTTAAAAGTTCACTATTATTTTTTGTGGCAAGATCTATCCAGCTGAAACTGGAATCTTGAGATTCAGGCCTAACATACAACAGATAAAAGCGCCAAATGTCAGCAGGAATGCCAGTATTTTGAGCATCAGTGCCAAACACACCAACACCACGGCTCTTTGAAAACTTTCCATCTTCATAATTTAGATATTCTAAAATTCAATACCAAAATAAGAAGTAAGAGCACAGTACATACATTTCAATACATACACATTTCCCTACATTTTCCATATAAATTCATTACCTGTGGCCATTATATATGAGACAATAGTATAACCTTTGTTGCATGCCAACAATGTAGCAGGAAACATTATTGAGTGGAATGGTACATTGTCTTTGCCGATAAACTGGTACAAGGTTACTTGAGTATCACTTTTAGGCTGCCACCAGCGTTTCCATTCCTTTGAATATTCTGCAGTTATGCTCACATAACCAATAGGAGCATCAAACCATACATAAAATACCTGTTAGTAAGTTTTCAAAATCAGCCATTATCAACACAAAAATTCACAGCTAACAAAGGCATAAAATTTGCATCAAAGCATGAACATTCTTTATATTTCATGCAATATAACTCTTAAAAATTATTTACCTTATTTTCATATCCCTTCAGAGGAACTGGAATGCCCCATTTCAAGTCACGTGTGATACAGCGTGGTTTCAAGCCATCCTTTAGCCATGAGCGAGCAATGACTCTGGCATTGTTGGACCATCCAGCCCACACTTTGTCTATCCAATGTCTGATTAGCGGCTCCACCTAAAAATCAAATTTGGCAATGGCAACACTTAACCAATGTGACTATGTGAAAGTAGTATGTGAAGTGAAAATTAGTTTTTGAACACATTCTCTTCGATTCATTTTAGTTTAATTTGAGCTACCCACCAAACACTGAAGTGAATATATAATTATATTAGTACATAAGGATTATATTATGTATCTTAATGCAGAGTATTGCCACCAGGTTACATCATGGGAAAACAGAATTGGCAACTGCCCTATCCTTCAATTTCCATTTTAAGGAGGGAAAGTTATTAATAAAAAATGTTTTTTTGATTAAAAAAAGGTAACTTCCAATGTACTTACAGAATATCAAAAAGAAATTAAAAAACAATGCAATTGACAAATGACAAAATTTTGATAAATTTTATTCAGTATTGTACACAATGTTGCTGGAAGAATTCAACATTTTCATAAACACAACATTAAAATTTGATTTTGGCTTTCCTTAATAGTTACAAAAATATTCGAACAACTTTTTACTGTTGAGAAAGCTACGTAAAGTTGTCTATGCAAAAATACACGATCGGAAAAGTACAACTCTATTCTTTAGAATATTTGAAATTGCAATTGCGTTGTAATAAAGTATTGAGAAGTGCCAAACAAGCAGATATTTAATACAATGTCCAAGAAGACCTCATCCTGTAGATTATGGGGTGAAGAAAGTTTCTTTGAGGCCTTTGACCTCAAAATTACAGGTTTTAAGAACCTAGAACACTTCGTTGTGGAGTTGTATAACTATATAGATTTCAACAACACTGCCGAGTGTTGCAGGTTGTATTTGACATGCATATTCTGATACAGTTTTTTCAACAAATCTTTTATATTTTTGGCAGTGTAACTGGTCATGTCTTTGTGAAATTCTTCTTTTAGAGACCTCATTTATACAGATTAGTTGCATGTGAGAGCCACAAAACTAGTCAATACTCCTGAAATAATATAGGAGAGGATATAACACTTACTTTAGGAAGATCAAGAAAAAATTGTTCAGATTTCTGAATGATTGGTGTTGTCCGACAAATTTTGCACCGTGGTGATAGCAGTTCCACTGCATTAATTAGATGTCCACAACCATCACATTGATCTCCTCGAGCATCCTCATACCCACACAGTGGGCAAGTTCCTTCCACAAATCTATCAGCTAGGTATCTATTGCACTTTTGACATAGAAGTTGGTCCATATGTTGCGTACTGGTAAAACCATTGCCGTGTACCTCTAGAAACATTTCCTGGCATACCCTACACAAATGAACAAGAAAGAATCACAGTTGGAAAATATTTGTGTATTTAATGGAATAGAAATGAAATAATTCCTCTAAAATCTTATTGCTTAACATCTTCAAACATTTTAAAGTTACACAGCTTCTTAGTAAATCTAGGTTGCAGATCCAACTGAATTTGATTAATAAATGCTAATTTATTTCTAATATACTAAAAATATGATGAAGTTGTTACAAAATTCTATTAAACAAAATTCATAATATATTTAAAGCAAACCAAAAAAAAAAAAAGTCCAAGGGAAACAAACACCTTTAATAATACCAATTGATAATATATACTGAAATTACCCTATTTCTCTATCTTGTTTTTTCCTCCTTCAAGTCAACACCCTAACATTTACCTTGTTTGTTCAGGAGTTGTGGTGCGTCCAAAATAGTCAAATGAAATGTTAAACCATTTATAAACTGCATCATGTATGAGAAAATATTTATCACAAATCTGTTGAGGCGTTAGACCTTCTTCCAAAGCTTTAGTTTCTGTTGCTGTACCATACTCATCTGTTCCACATATGTACAGTGTATTATGGTTACAGAGTCGACAGTATCTGTATCAACAGAAATTACCATTTTCAAAAAATTACAATAAGCAATAGTAATTATCTGGAACCCAAAAAACAAATTTATCAGATGAACTATTAAATGAGAATTATCAATACATTTACTTCCAAAAACCAACAACAGAAGATAAGAATCTACATAAACCATTACCTCAATTATAAAAAGGTGACATATTTAATTTAATTTTAGTTCACTTAGAAGAGAATTATTAATTAAATAGGTTTTCAATAATCGTACTTTGGTTGTTAAAAAAACAATTTTAAAAAAACATTTTTGAGAAAACAGTGTTTCGATGCAAAATTACGCGAAAACTAATTTCAAACTAGCAGGGCCTCATGTTCGTCTAGATTGATCATTAATTTTCAAAATCAATTTGGAAGAAAATACTCCAGATTGTTAGGCTCATCCTCCTGACTAACTTTTGCCATTCATTGATTTTTCACTATCAAGTCCCTCAGGATCATGAATTTTCTGTACAAAACATGATAGGGAAAGTAATTTCTTACGTTCTGAAACAAGATTTCTCCACTTTTTCAATATCAAGTGTCTGCAATAAGAGTATGTATGAAGAAAAATCACAATTTTGCACTGTAGCATTACATTACTTTCTCTTTACTACATAATTGTGTACAATATGAAAAATACTGCAAAAATTGGAGTTTCTTATTTTATACTACAAAATTGCAAATAAATTAAAAAAGAACATTTAATAGGTTTAGCAATTAATTAGCACTCTCAAAGCACCTGAAAATGCAAGAGAATTTATTCGGTGAAGAATCTTCCTAAAACATTATTGAAATGTTGTGTAAACTGACCAAAATGCTCCTTTTCTAAGAAGCTAGTAAGAAATGCACATTAAAATAGAAGTAAAGAAATTAGGAAACAAATATGAAAATTATACTGAAAAGAAAATTTACTTGCTCACCTTGCAAACACATCTGCAGACAAAACACACCCAATTATGTTTCCCAAGTGAGGTACGTTGTTTACATAAGGCAGAGCTGACGTAATGAGAATATTTTTTTCACCAGCAATAGGCATTCTAAATGCAAAGTAAAAAAAATATTTATCAGAAAATGAAAATCATAGAAATGTATTCCATCAAGATATTTCATAATAAACATACATAGGCTTTTTAATTAATTTTGGTCGCGGCCTACTTGATGTTCCAGTAACCCATGCCTCTCTCGCAGATTCTAATTCTGCTTCCGAAATGGGTGCCTCCTTTGGTGCAATGGAAGACTGCAAAAAAAATTAGCATCAAAAATATTTCTCAGCAGAATATTAGGAGCTACAAAATTGCCATAATAAACTGCCACACACACACGCACGTGAATACCGGTTAAGTGATTAACAAGTAATTGCATTTCTATAACTATCAGTCATTGATTGATTTAATGTTGTAATAGAAAGGGGCAGGTTAGTAACAGGAAAATCTTTACAAAGATTCATTAGCAAGAACTTCTCAAAAAATCTGTATTATATCTAGTAGAGTGGACAATACACTTCGGCATTTTTCTCTGCCACTCCCTTCATAATAATTTTGTTGTACAGTGGTGAGGCATTTGGTCATCAATGATGTGCTGTTGACCAAACAAAACTATAAAAATAATGCATTTTCAATATTATTGAGAAAAAATTAATATTAGGAAAAATCTACATATATTTTAACAGTAATAGTATAAAAAACATGAGAAAAAGCCAATAAACAAGGAGAAGCATGCAAAGGATTCACCAAAATTAGTGCAACAAATTGAGAGCTCACCACCCCATTAAGACAAATCTCCGTTAAAATTAGTAAAATTCTTTAAAGAAGAAAATATTGACGGCTTATTTAAGAAACTTTCCATTCGGCTAAATTGTTACGCACAATGCCAGCTCCAACAGCATACATAGAATGGATTTTTTTTTGCTTTAAAAAGAGTGAATAAATATAAAAGATAATCACAAGGAGAATAGCGAATGTGCAGCTTATGCCTTGTATTAATTGAGAAAGAACTCTTGGAATCCATAGGAGAGAAGAGGATTTCTTCAATAGTCCATCAAAAATATGACAAAATAACAGGACAGCCATATTCAATGATGAGCTATTTAATGATTATTCAATGATATCTCATACCAAATAAATTTAAAATAATTATTACATTTCTCATTGAATAGACTGAATGAATTTCAATTTTGCTGTCTTACCACGATTTTTTAAGCATTTCAAGATTATCTTAAGGAGTCGAGGAGATTTTTAAAGAAATGTAAAAATATAGAAAAATGATCTTAATTTTGAGCATTTAAAAACTGAATACACTATGATGTTTCAAGTCTCCCTCCCATTGCTTCACAGAGATAGACCTGGATATTGGGCAAATCTAGCAACGGACACACAAAATGCCATGTCTCACCAATGATGATGTAGTGAATATTTATAATCTAAATGTTAGAATAAAGATGAGAAATGAACCTAGTGAGCACCATTAGATATAACAGTTAATTTAAGAATAGTTACCTTATGGACTTAAATTGACGTTGAAAGATTTTCTGGCTCAAGATATCCAATATACTAATTGTTACATATTGCTAACTATCCAATATATTGCTTACCATCATATAATCCAATGTTCTTATTTGCATCTACTTTCTTATTAATTATATTGAAACATGTGAACATATATTTAAACTTCATACTTAAAAAAACAACAATAGTTTTAATGCTAAAATCTATAAACAGAAAAGTTGAAGTTATCTCTTTTCATTAATTATACTTTGATTTATTTACAGTGTCCTTTGACAGATCATAAGCTGATATAGTGTTATCCAATCAGGAGCTTAAACATCACTACTGCAGGTGTTGTCCAAGCTCCTGATTGGATGACACAATAACAGCTGATTTACGTCAACAGATCCTATGTATAAATCGAAATATACATCTGCTCATATTCTATTAAGACAGATAACAGTTTCTATATAATAAATTTTTTTGCATCATCCTAGCAAGGTAAGAAGGGATCTAATACTTACCAAATGCATTAATGTAAGCATGGCAAAAGAAAAAGATTAACAATAATGTGAGAAAAAACGCTTCCATGAATATAATTTGAGGAAATAGATTAAATTATGCAAATATACTTCACAACGGAAACAGTGAAGTCTCTTAACCAATAACTGACAATTACAAATAAAATGTTTGATAAAAGAGGCACTAGGAAGAAGAGATCTATTCCAACAATAATTCCTCAAACTTTCGCAAATATGACAGAAGAGTAAAATTGTTTGCAAAGATTTTAAAAAAATACAGCAAAAGTCTCATTTACATCCTTTCAACACTAATTTAGCTGTTCAGCAAGTTTCAGTTGTTCGTTATTTTTTGTAATGACTCATGATTTACATTCCTACTTTTCAAGTTCTAGGATTACACTTCAAGAAGATTCAAAATACATTTGTCTCATTCAAAACTAATTCCAAAATTCATCATTTATAACCAGTGGTTGTTAATCAAGTTTCTGACTTATGTACCAATTCGCATCAATTGTACCCAAGAGATCAGACATTATACTCTAATAGTTTGTAACTTTTGCAGTAAAGAGCAAATTTAATATCACATAGATTTAATGATAAAATAGATGGAAGAAAAATGTTCACCAATTTCTGTGATAAAACTTTTAGCACATTACATGAAATAAGTTCCGTTCTCAATTTCCCATCACAGTATTATTTTGGTCCTTTCACCGATTTCTGCTTCCGTTCCACTAAAATGAACATCGCTCTCTACCTATCATTCACGAGGCCTCAGAAAACACCCCAGGATCTGACCTCAAAGATGGAAGTACAATTACAAGCAATAAATTATGGAAGGATTATCTACAGAAGTTGTCAAAGCACTCTTGAAGTAATTCCACAAACCAGAGGTAGTCTCATCTTTTCCTATCACAAAGCTCTGTAGCTTTACCGGCATTGACTATTATTTAGTAGCATGAGCCAATGCAGGCAGAAATAAATCATAACAAAATGTCAGGAATCGGTATTATTTCTAATTAACTTCCAAAACAGGCCAAATAAGACAAAACTTGCATCACTGCATACTATATCCCAATTTGTTAGTCACTGAAACTGACAGAACACCATCAAATTGTATACTATATCCAAATTTACATTTATTTTCCTTACGTGTTAATTTTCTTATGAAAGGACCTTTATTTATTTAATAAGTAAACACAATGTTATTAGAAATACATAAAAATTAATATAAGAAATCTTGGAAGTTGCTGTATTGATAGGGTTTTTCAAAATCAGAAATTGCTCAATATATAAATTGCAATAACTTGGCTCCTGATTAAAGAACTGAACTGAAAGTGTCATTATAGGAAAAAAATTTCAACAAGCAAGTTCTTCTATCTTTCTACAGATAGGTAATTAGTGAATGATATGGTTGAAGTACAGAATCCGATACTCCCTAAAGAACAGTGATTGGGAGCGACACTAGCGTTAAATGACAAAAATCATCTCACATGGAAATTAATCAAAACTTAGGTATTCTGCACTTTGCTCTTAGAGGTATCTCAATAAAGTAGCTTCTGGTTCTGTACTGCACAAATAGAACATCAACAACACACAGTATTCACTTAGCAAACATGCTAAATTACTTTTACATACAAGATGATACGAATCTATGCATTCCTAAGTTGAGGACGAGGTTCAGACCTTCGCAATTAATATTACACATTCTCGATTTTGTGCAATGCATAACAATCAATGCATTTTATATCATTTTAGAATGAAAAGTTAGCTCATAAATTACTTGCATTTTTTACCATTTCTGGAAAGCACTCACCACATAACTCTGGAAATCCAATTACATTCATCTTACTATTTTGTTACATTTCACTGAACTTCACACTATCGAAAATTTCCTAACTCTACACAATATACACATACACAGTCAAAACGACACCACTTTGAAAGCAACTCTCAAAACCTAACTTCACTTCATACCCTTCACCATTGATTTTGTTTTTGCCTCAGTGGCCTGGAAGCCCTGGAATAAACAACTTCCTTAAGTTTTACCGCATTCTCTTCTTTAATACACAAAAATGTGGGTAGATAACAGAGAAAAATGGTAACCTTTTACATATAATTTTTGTCACAGACCCACACCTACCCTTTACAATGAAACTCCTTTTCAAATCAAAAACCCACAAATTGGCCATCCAGCCACTCTTGGTTAATAAACGAACACTTACATCAAGGCTCCCTGTGCTCTGCAGTTGAGGCCTTTGTTTATCTGCAGGAGTGAGAAGAGAAACTTCAGGCATGGGCTGCCAGCAGCCTGCTATTAGAGCCTGATATGCTTCTCCTCCTGGTTGGACTTTCAGAGCTTCAAGAGCTGTCTTCACAGTAGGAAGTGCTTGTAGATGAAGAAACCATGACACAATATTCTGCCTATCTGCTAGCCAATACTGCCGTAGTCTAGGGTCAGCAACAAGTGGATACAGGCTACAAAACAGTACTATATCTGCTGCAGAAATAGAATTCTGAAAAAAAAACGTTCACATTGAAGAAATTTAATTACGTAAAAAAATGTAGATATTTGAGAGTTTCTATTTACTTACATGTACCCACTAAAGAGCACATTTCTATATAATTTTTTAAATATACAACAACACCAAATTTTTCATTCATGTTATATGAAATGAATAATTTGTAACATATTTCAAGAAAAGAACTTACCCCAACAATATACTCCTTATTCAAAAGGGCTACATCCAGAGTTTGAAGTAATTCAATAAATCTATTACGCAGGTCCCCATCTAATTTAGGACCTGAGCTCAGACACGCAGCTAACACAGGCTAAAACAAAACAATATTTAAGATTTGGACATGTACTTAGACAAGATTTACATGTGTAAAGCAAAAATTATACTGACCAAAAACTGACATGCTTCCCATTCAAGCCACTGGTCAACTGGAATTTCACTACCCTGGCTAGGAGGTAGAAGGTACCGAGTACTTGCATTTGTAGAAAAAATCTTTTTCCCTGAGTCCAACAGCAGCACAGGTAGCCGTCGCGGACAGTGATGTTGCGCGTCTGTAATAGACGTAAAATTTACTAGAACAACTTACCCTAAATAAATTCAACTATTTCATTGTCAACATTCCAAAAATATATATAAATTTCTTCAGCATGTAAGGCCACGTACCACTCACTGCCACGATTTCATGGGTTACATTTTTACCACTTGTATTTCCTGCAATTAACACCTTCAAGGCAGCAGGGTTGTTTTGATTCGTGTATAACTTCATGATGAACAAGAAAAAGAGCGTGAGAATCAACTATCTGAGAAAAATTACACAACCAACTCCTGCCACATGGTTACGATCGCACAACCTACACCCGCATACACCCCACTCCCACCAGTGCCACTCAATCCAAATTGCCTCGATTTTACCTCACTCGCTGCTTCAATATAATCGATGGTTTCATCATGATTCGTGAGTCAACCTTCTTGAGACCGAATCTAAGAACTGATCTTCAGGATGTCGTGTCATTGGTAGAAATTCTGAAAGAACTGGAGCGAAATTCAAAACAACGCACATGTTTGACATCTCGGAAGAACTCTTATCACTTATCGTTTCTCACGCGAAGGAATCAACTCAATGCCACGAGAACATCGGGAACGACAACGCAAAACCTCGAGTATATCCTCTCATCCTCACATACTACACTAAGGAAAGATGACGATTTATGACAGTTTATACAAAACCATCCGAACAAATCCCGGCAAATGTATTACCACTGGGTCGGGAATTACAGCTCGGTCTTGCATTAAGGAGTTTCAAGGTGAAAAACATCGAAGTTTGAGTATTAAGATTTTCGTTTCTGAAACTTTTTCCGGTGAATTTCTCAAAATAATCAGGAGATTAAAAAATAAATATTCGGCCGGTTTAGATGAATTTCCGAATTGTTTGTTAAAGACTTGTGTTCCCGTCATTATACACCCGTTATCTCACATATTTAACGTATTCTTCTGCACAGGAATTTTTCCAGATATTTTTAAAACAGCTAAGATTAAGCCGCTTTTCAAAAAAGGCAACAAAAATGAAATTCAAAATTACCAACCAATTTCTCTTTTGTCGGTTTTTTCAAAAATATTAGAGAGACATTTTTTGCATGAATGGAAACCTTTCTTAAGAAACACGACGCGTTTTCAATAACCAACATGGGATTCGAAAATTAAAATATACGAAACAGACATTTTCTTTTCTTAAAAATGTCTCCTCATCCATGAATCAAAACGAAGCACCTATGGGAATATTTTTAGATCATTCAAAAGCTCTTGATGTCATTGATCACAACATTCCACTTTCCAAATTACCTTCTTATGCTTCGCGGTGTTGCGCTAGATTGGTTATATTCGTACTTTAAACGATCTCAGAGAGCAGAAATACCTTACTGGAATAATTTACATTATTTACACACCTTTCCGATTCTTTGCAAATTGCATGTGAAGTCCCGTAGGGATCGATTGTAGGCCCTATTCTCTTCCTACTAAACGTAAACGATATGCCCTCGACGATTAGAAACTGAAGAACAGTTCTCTTTGCGGATGATACGAATATTCTTTGCAATAAAGAAACCGTAAATAGTACAATATCAGATATTTCAAATTGGTTTCGTATTAACAAATTAAGGGTAAATGAAAATAAAACGGTTTTAATACAGTTTTCCATTTCAAATAAACAGCTGTGTACTCAGTTTAGCCCAAGTATAGTTAAGTAAAGTTTAAGTTAATTTTTCTGCTGCGCAACTGTTTCTATACAATTAGAGACTATACCGAACATCCAAAAGGAAAGTAATATTTATTTTATCAACAACATTTAGTGTATTATTTACCATTTGGGTTTTATAATTCTAAAGAACCTGTAACAAGTACTGAACTTCAGCTTCTGGGTCAATGACCCCATCTCGATCAGGTTTTCAGCCAGCTTGCCTGATTGTTGAGCAAATGCTGAGATGGCCCGTTGTTTTGCTTTTGGACATAAATGTAACTTCCAATTAACTTCCCCTCACAGAAAGTCACACACAGTTTTTAACTGTTTTTGGCGTTAATAAATAAATAAATAAATAAATAAATAAATAAATAAATAAATAAATAAATAAATAAATAAATAAATAAATTAATTAATTAATTAATTAATTAATTAATTTAAAAGGTATGGTGAGAAAATACGGCGCACATGCAACCCGCAATATACGTTACGCTTCAATCAACGAGCTAGAATATACTACATAGAGTGGCTGTAGAACTAGGGGCCATCATGTTTTTTGAAGTCAAAACATACGAGTGATGGCTAGTGGTGCCATATAAAACTGTTGTTATACTGAATCGGAGTGTTGTTTGTATCAGATTATATTTTTATATTGTTGTTTTCTTCGGTTAACTGTATTTAAATTATATTAGTGGTTAAAATATTCCCAATGCTTTCAGTATCTTCGGTATGCAACTGTTAAAATAGAGGTAATATAACCACAAATATATATTTTTTAAGTAAGTTGTTTCTTAATGCTGATTTCTACTACAGACTTTCATTTATATTTCATAAAATTGAAATAGCACAAAAGTATTATGTTGAAAAATTGCTTATAGGGCACTGTTTAGACTGTAAAAACATGGCTTCAATTTTCTTCAAAGATGGAGGCGCTTCAGTCACTCTATGTAGTATATTCTAGCTCGTTGGCTTCAATTAATTTTATCCACTTTGGTGTTTTAATGTCAAACATTACGAAACTGAGAACAGTATCATTATAGGAGCTATTAAAACACTAGTGTACTAATAATCCTTGGCGTACTATTAACAAAAGGCAATGCCCTGAAGAACATTTATTTATTACACATATTAATTACAACATTTGCACAATTGATCGAATTGATTTATGCATATGTAGTTTATTCCTCAAAGATTAAAACAAGTTGTCACTTACCTTAAGTAAATACTCTATGGATATTTTGTTTTGAAAAAATTCTTGATATCTTGGTCACATAGCCACCCTTTCTCATCGAAAATTTTCCTATACTTATCTTAACATTTTGATTGACTAAAATTCTGCTGCGTAGCGTTGAGTAGTGAGTCATTGAAATGAGCTTCTTTTTTCCGCCTTTAAAAGTAAAATATGCCATCATGACTTTTTCCGAAATACGGTCATCTTTTCTATCTAAACACCAATTTTCAAATAAAAACACCAACATTTAGAAGCATTTTTTGACTTTTCAGGCAATCAATTCAATCACTTAAGAGCATAGTTCGCTGTTTTTTTTAATTTCATTTTCCATGATTATTTCTCGTAATATCTGAGTCACTCACGAAGTAAAAGTTTCTCGTGAAAGAAGATACCCCAATGCAACTACACGACGCAATTCCTATCGTCATTCTTTTAATGTTCAAACCTCTCACTAACTACTATCAACATGAGTTGGTCACATTTCTCCAAGAGCGATTAGTCAATATTTAAATGAAAATATTTAGACATTTGACTTTTTGCAAGGTGGATAAAAGTACGATACTCGTATTGTAATATCTTATTACAATACCAGATTAGAGAATTATCAAACGAGGCCGTTACACCGTTACTTGACTGGTTACCAAACTCGGCATAACTATCTCGCTTGGTAAATTCTCTAATCTCGTATTGTAATAATATGTATTACGATATTCGTCTCGTAAATACCATCGTTCATAACTCAGAAACGATGCGTCCTAGGCTCCTTCAAAAGAGGTTTACACATGCAAACGGGTCCCTGAAAGGCGCTCGCGTTACGTTTTTGTTGCGAAATAATAAATTTGTTGGAAATTCTATTACCTTTTTGAAAGGTTCCTTCCCCTTGTAACACGATCTGCCAGAATTATTAGCAGATGTGTTCCAGTATGAATCTATTTTAGTTTTAAAACAATTATTTTAAAAGTGCTGCTTTTTAGAGTGAAAATGTCTGCGAAAAATATTTAGGCCTTTTATTAATTTTTTCTGCTCTTTTTCATTATCATTTTTGTAGTTCTTCAGAAATTGCTGTTTTATCCGGCAAGGCAGCTACTACACTATTCGCCGCCGAAACGTTTATAAAAGTATTTCGTACTATAAATCACTTAACCCATTAACTGCCATGGTCCCTAAATGGGAATCTCAGACCTTTTCCTTTGTTTCGTGATACTTTGTACTTTAACTTGCGAATTTTATTTCTTCCATCGACGTAGACATACTAAACGAAACATATTAGCAAGTTTTGTTCCTGAATGCCAGATATCGATTTAGCCGTGATCGCTAAGGCATTGTATACTTCTGGCCAGGGTGTGACTTGCGTCTCAGTTCGAATGTTCATCTGAAACCGTGCTTAGTTGCTATTCGCCAGTGGTTAAGTCGGAGGGAGAGGCCGGTGTAACGCAAACGGTGGTTGGTCCGCACCGAAGTTGACTGGGTATATGCAGCTGCTTCTAGTGCAACTTCGAGGAGCATTTGAAGGTACATTTGGGAAACGGAGATTACATGTAGGGAAACCTGCGGGAAACTAGCTGAGAGAATTCGGAGGAACGCGTGAAGACTTGCGGGGAAGAAAAAATGTATACTTACACGATTGATTGATTACTAGTGGTTTCGAGCACGTCAACTGCTAGAGTCATTAGTCCCATAGAAGTAGAGCTTGTTTTTTGCGCGGGAGGCGGCGGTGATCTTACTTCGCTGGATGGCGAGATCCGGCTCCGACCTACCGTCGGTTAGCGAAGTTTTTCTCAATCTATGTTTATCTCACCGCTCCAGCCGGTACCAGCCAGGCTCTAAGCTTCCGACCGGCCTTCCGGCACGCGTGGTAGAGTAGGCATGTAAGAGTAAGTATGTGTAACGGGTAGGATAGGACAAGGAATGGAAAGGAAAGATTGCGCGCGGTCCGTGGCCTGTTCGGTAGGGTTCTGCTCCGGCATTCGCCTGGTATTGATGGGAGAAACTACGGAAAACTACCGATCTGAGTAGCCGGCATCTAAAATTCTCCTTCAGACAGCGAGACCTAGCTATTTTGCTAGGGTCGAAAATACTGCCACCGTTAGGACTCGAATCCCAGGACCTCCCGGTCAGAGGAACTGCAGGGACATCAGTCGCATCACCTCTCCTGGTACTACTTGCTGGAAACATACTGGGCAACATGCGAAGAATGTGCAAGGAATATTTGGGGGGTTATGCAGGGAAACACACGGGGAAAAGTGGAGCCCGAGTTATGTTTCTTTAAGCAAAATGGGGAAATTGTGAACCTTCTTTTACATTTTTGGAAAGTTAGCTCTTTTGAGGATCTCTATACTGTAGTATGCATGGGTGGAGATAACTAAGTAGAACATGTAAAATTAAATGATGAGTCTGTAATGACCTAAGCGAGAAAGTAAAATAATTAAAAGTTAATAAATAATACGATACTGATAGCGTTGGCAAACAAATGCAATTGATAGAAAAATATACAATAGTAATTATTAAATATTATTGCAATATTCTACAAATACATAAAAGTATCAGTTTATATTAACACAAACGAAAGACAGCCATCATCATCGCTTTCTGTTATCAGTGCGGCGTTACAACAATGGGTTATAAGTAACAATGACCGCTAATTCGTATGGGATACTGTGGAACTTCTGTTTTAATACTTGATTATCTTTGTTGTCCGATTTGGACAAGCTATTTGTGAAATATCTATTTACTTCCATTTTTTAACTTAATTTTGTTGCCCGACCGAAATTACTTTATCAATGTTATAATTTATTTTTTTTCGTTCTGCTATGTTCGTCAATTTTCTCAATATTAAATATTTATTATCACGCTCCTATTTTTATCATGAGTGTTACCTTTTTACCTTTTCGTATGTGGACGTGCAATTCTGAACAAAATTGCGATTCTGGAAGTTTTGTTGATTGAAACCAATTGTGAAATTGATGGCAACCAACTACAAATTATCAGCCTTTTCTTTTTCAATTATAAGAATTTAACATGTATTATGATACTGTTACAATTTATACTGAGCACATAAATGATGTGATCTAATTTTCGTACATAATTATAGTTTCATATGGTTCTGATTTAAAGTTCATGAGCTTACTGTGATCTACGCGCACTATGATGATTTCTCAGATGACTTCCGAATCTTGTGGCTCGATACCGTCCGTAGGATATCCTCGTTGATGTCCCTCATCACAATTTTGTCTAACGACGAGATAGGTTTCCAGAGAATTCTAAACTATTTTATAATATCATAAAAATTAATAATTTCAACTAAATTATTTCGCGAGCGTTACTGGCCCTGTCTGTGCTTTGGATGAACACCTACACGCGATTGTCTATCTTCAAACCAACTTGCTAAACATTTTCCCGTCTACAGATCTATCCTAATATACTCGTAAATTATCTTCGTATGTTTTAATTTAAATTAAAAATTACAACCAAAATTAAAATGTCATTGACTTCTTAATTTATGCAATACTTAACATGTCAAAATTACTTGTACGTCACCCGCTTCCCTATAATCGAACTGTTACCCCAATCTCAACTGAAAGAATACTCGTGCAGTTTCGTTTGCTACATCCGCTCTATTCGGCGACTAGCGAGAGAGTGATTATTTCAACATTTTCACAGAACCACGGCTTCCATTGCCCCCTTCACACCTTCTGCATGTAATGTCCTTGAGGTCGTGTTCCCATTCCTTCCCCAAATAAATAGTGTTATGGCAACAAGCATGGAATCTAATAACTTGTTTGTTGTTCGTCCTAACAATGTGTATTCCTTGGCTCTAAGCATTCTATATGCATACATTTACATCATATCTAAAATGCTTGATGTCTTTTTTCCTGTTCAGACTAAAACCGGTGTTTTCTGGCTTATCACAATACACATTTAAACAATTACACACAAATACACAGTTAAAGGACAAAATTTAAAATGAAATAATATAAATATAATATAACTATAATAAATAATAATAATAATAATAATAATAATAATAATAATAATAATAATAATAATAATAATAATAATAATAGAATGAAATATGAAATAATATACAAATTCTAACTTACATAGCACCGAAGTGCGTAGCATCACCATTCATTTTACGTTCATGAACCGCAGTAAATTGGGAGCGGGCAACTTATGTTTGTCGCCAAATTACACAAAAATACCTATATTTTCAAAAAATTTAACATGACCTTATTTCAAGATCAGTTTTTGATGAACACAATTCATTAAGAAAAAAATTCTATTTTTATAATTGGAGTTGTAGGAAGATGCCGAAAAAAAGTTTGATTTTTTCAATTTTCGAAAAATCAGGATTTTCAACCAGCCCCTCTCTCTCTCTCTCTCTCTCTCTCTCTCTCTCTCTCTCTCTCTCTCTTTCTCTCTCTCTCCCTCTCTCTTACAGCAAACTCAGAAAGAGGTAAGTGAAAATACTTTCGATGTATTTTAAAACGGTGATTCTTATTCTTCAGCATTGTACTGTACATTAATTTCTTATCATGATGACTTGTTTTGTGAAAATAATGATACATTATGAATAATTATAATAAATAAATAAAATAATTAAATAAATAAATAATAACAATGTAGCAAATACACTAATAGTTACAATTCAGTGAATGAGCATTGGTTTTATACATAACACGAATTTCCTACAAATTCTCATTTTACCCTTTTGGAGTAGAAGTTTGAGAATAAGAGTTTTGGGGTGTTTCGATTACAACTGTAGGTTCATTGCAACAGAAACTTTTCTCTGCTCGAAGAGCCCTTACCCTTTAAAGTAAACATCTCGTGTCTCTGATGTGCTGGAGGCTCTGATGCGCTAGAGGCTTTGATGGGCTGAAGCGCTGATATCCTGTGGCTCTAGGCTCGTAGGTGCTGTGAATCTGACGTGATCGACGGTTTGAAGCGAAATGCGCTGAGGAAATGGAAAGTTGAGGCATTGAGGAACTGGAGCGCTGAGCGTCTGCGGGAGTCAGGGACCGAGGCTTCAGAGTGATGAAGCACAGCTTCAGGAGCTCGTTGGTGCTAAGATTCCGAGGCGCTGACTGTCTTAGTTTATGGCGCGAGGAGTGAAGGATCGGAACGTTGAGACTCGTCAATTGCAGTGATGAGGCCACAAGATGCTAAGATCCCTAGGCGCTACGACGCAACGCTCAGTTTCTGAAGTGACGAACGCTTAGGAAAAGGAACATTGAGCCTCAGAAGCGCAGGACCGCTGAAGCCCAGTGATTCTGAAGCTCGAAGGTGCCAATGACGGAGGTACAGACGCCCTTAGTTTATGACGCTGAGGAATCGGATTGTTGGAGCTTTTGTCGGAGAGGTTGTGGCGCAGATGCTCCGAAGAGTCAAGGCCCGCAGGCGCAGAGGCAGCACGGGCGCGCTTCGTCACCTCGCGAGACTAGACGCGACATCGATGTTCTCAAGACACCGATGTGTCGTCGTGGTGGTCGCCTCCCCCTCACGCGCCGGCCCACTGCCAGAGGCGCGCCGTGACGTAGGCGCGCGCGCAGCGCATCAGCGGGTCGGCCATCAGCTGGCGCAGCAGCCACTGCGCCGCGCGGCCCGAGGGGCTGCGCGACCACGCCCTGAGCGCCGCGCGCAGCGCCGCCACCCGCGCCTCCGCCGCGGCTCCCGGCGCCACCGCAGCCGCCCCCGCCTCGTCGCCGCGCCGCAGCCGCGCCCGCCACAGCGCCCGCGTCGCCGCCCGCAGCGCCGCCCGCGCCGCCTCCAGCGCCACCCGCGGCAGCGAGGGCTCTCGCTCCTGCTTCTGCTGACACCACGAGAACAACGGCGATACTAATGGAGGACCCAAGAGAGAGCCACACCCTCCTCAAAGCCAGGAATGCTCGCTGTGCAATTTTATTTAATGTATTCACAATAATTAGCACATAATTTATGTTTAAAATTTTTCAAAATAACTACCTTATAATACACATCTCATCGCATTCTAAACAGTACTCTCATTATGAATACACTCGTAAAATTTTAATGTTACAATTTGCAAAATCATTTTCAAAATATTTATGGCGATCTGAAACAGAATTTCCCTTTCCTCTGAAATATTTTCTGAGTCGGGCACTGAGCGATACTACCAATCATTAAACACTCACGTCTCAAGTAGTATTTTACAGATTTTCGTTTGTAAAACTGCATTTCTTCGGTCTCCTCTGATATTTTTAATTATCAAGGCTGGAAAGTAACTTTTTTTCGCAGGGGCAGTGTACTACTCAACGCCCAGCGTAACGGAGCCGAGTGTGGTGAGAAAGAACTGTCAAAAAATATTACGTTTCAGCTATGTGCACACTCACCTTCATTTTCTATAGTTTTCAATTATTGAAGAGTTCAAATGTTGGTACTTTCAGAAATTATAATTAGATGATGGTAAGAATCACAATTGGTATTAGTGTTGCTAACATATTGTAATGTCGTTGGTCTAGGCTGATAAAAAAATTGCATCAACCTGAGGTAAAGAACTTCAACTTTATGGATTTTCTTTAAAATTAAACTGTGGAGGAGAGTGTACAAAAAATGGCCTCTCATTTTTTACTTCGTCATATTAGTAATCTGCTCAACTACGTCTGTTCCTATTTCAGTCCACTCATTACTTACAATTACAAACAGACATCTTTCGACCCATCATTTGGAGCAAGTGAGGTGTTATTTGACTCTTGACTATTTGTAACTTTTTTGGAACATTCCAGTTCATTCTAAAAGAATTTCCAAAAAACGTGTTTTGGGCTATTTTAAGAAAGTAAAGCGCATTTTTGGGGGATAGGATACGGTAGTTATAAAGATAATGGACAGATCATTCGATTCCTCTTGACAAGACGAACCAATTGGCACTATTTTTAACTTCGAGGAATAATTTGACGTAACTCAGGAAAAATATGTTTTTAGCACCTACAGAGTGAAAAACTGAATTACATTATCTATCCGGTATTACACGAATTCTTTTGACTTGGTTCATGAGATTGACCATAATTATATTTAATTTTATAATAGAAAATAAAAGGATAAAAGAGTATTTTTGTCACTGTTCCTTGTAACTGTGTATGTCCAAGGATGAACAATTTACGTAACTGAATTATTGAATAGTCTTTAAAACTGCGTATCATTATAAACTTAGCATTAATAATTATTAAAATATGGAAATATCCGTCCGAGATGCCACGCTAAGACAGTTGGAAATATATCGAACCGGGAAGACCGAAAAATTGCAACAAATTAATATAAGGAACAGGTCACAACCCTACCTGAGTAACCACGATTGTTAAGGCGGACGCACATTAACAGTCGCGGTTCAAAGGGTCGAAGGTTCTAATTCCACGTCAGGCATGTGTGGATGTCTGATTGAGTTGTAGCATGGCGGGCCTCCATCAACCAGCCTGTATCATCCCTTCCTTCCATCACTGGCTTACCTGAGTGGCGTCATCACGTGGGGCATTTGTACCCAAATGCGCGTTACACGAGGCTGTGAGTTCAATTCCCGCGTCAGTCATGGATGTTGTGTTGTGGCCCGGTGTACATTCCTCACAATTGCTGTTTCACCCATGACACTAAATTCCTAACCTTAATTCCTTCTCATCCAAGGTCTGTTGTGTAGGGCATCGGAGAAGATGCGCAATGTAAGAATCTAAGGAACAGAACGGTAGTGACACCTAGGTGTAGTTCCCTATAAAAGTATTTACAATGACGGGTAAGGGTTCACTAACCATATCGTCGCTAAGAATGGGAAGACTGATGGGTGCCGTGGTATCTGCACCTGAAGTAGTACGTCTCAACAGGGAGGTGTGCGTCAATAAGCAGCGAATAGAGCAAAGACGTAAATCAGAAATACGTATCCTAGTGGCCTTATGCATACCTGATGTAAGGGCGTGGGTGCCGGCGTGCGGGCGGCGGCGGCGACGGCAGCGGCCACGCCCTCCTGCCAGGCGGCCAAGGCAGCTCGCGTTGCCTCTTCCAGAACCTGCGAGCACAGCATCGCTTAGCGCCCCTTCGGTGCCTCTCAGCGCAACGGGCGCCCCAACGACGACGCCCCAATGACGTCCCCAACGACGTACCAACAGCGTCCCCAACAACGTCTCCAATGACACCCTCACTGACGTTCCGAACGACGTCCTAACGACGTCCCAACGACGTCCCCAATGACACCCGCAATAACATTCCCAACGACATCCCCAATCACATCCCAACGACGTCCCCAATGTCACCCCCAATAACATCCCCAACGACATCCCCATTCACATCCCAAAGATGTTCCTAACGACGTCCCAACATCGTCCTCAACGATGTCCCCAATGACTTCCCCAATGACGTTTACAATGACTCCCCCAAATGACGTCCCCAATGGGACGATGTCCCGCTGGGAATAGATACCTGGAGGTATAATCTCCCGCAAGTCAAAGTGTAGGTCGGTGACGGATCTCACAATTCTATGTGGAAGGCATCAGTGCCTCCTCCAGGACGAACACTCATTACACCGACGGGACTTAGCAACGTGCCCGGAAACAATCAATCAATCTCAGGGCACGCTCAGAGTGGATCGGTTTTTGGTCGAAGAAAAAGTTCGGGCGCGAACGGCCGTCCGATTTTGAGAAACTGTAAAAGCTACGCTGCAGTCGAATGCATAGCGCATTCGTCTTCAAATATTTACGTAGACTAGACATGAAAAAGAAGTGAAAAGATGAAATCACTCATTGATATGTTACAAACAATATGTTTTTGATATCACATGAGAAATATGCGATATAACCCTCGAAACACTATTTGCGTCTCTCAGTGGATTACTCGAAGAAATTAAAATAAGGATAAGGAAAATATGGATGAAACAATGTAAGTTTTCACGGCCGGCGACCATATGAATTGTTTTCTGAGCTGACGAACCATTATCCCAAAAAAAGCTCAATGCAGACGTTTCGTTCTGCGGTGGACTTCAATGAAGCAATTAGGTGGGCGGCTAGCTGGTGATAATTTTCCACCACCACCACCACCACCACCGCGACTACTACTACGTATACCAATCAGCTCGGAAAACAAGATTCATATCAATAATATGAACGTAATGTTTATCTACTATAGAAGATGCTGTGTAAGAAAAGAGAAATGCAATAGCTTACGTGCAAGACGAAAACAGGGCTTCCCACTGACACGTGTGAAATCACTGCTTCCGCGTCCAGTCGCTTCACGAGCGAGTGCGCTGCAAAAATCAAAAGCATGTGAAGTGGGAGCTATGAAGCTGTAAAAATGAACACAGAATAATATTGATGTACACAGGTGAGTCATTTCCTCTTAACATAGAACATGTGTTCTTCTTAATTTACCTATTTATTTACGTCAAGAACTGTGTGTGACGTGCTATACTTTGTTTATTCTTAATGCTGATATCATCGTTTAAGACTATTAAAGTTTTTATGACCATGCATGGAATTTATAAATGATTTTAGTATGTATATGAGTGATATATGCTGTGAATGATGATAGAGCAATGATGGAATACAAGTAAGATGCAGAGGAAACTCTGAGAAGAAACTCGCATTTTCCACTTCAAAATCCACATGGTGAACCGGGATTTGCGGCCGTAGTGCGAAAAAACTTTCGACAAGAAAAGTTCTGACCGCGTATTTTTTGTATTTTTTATAATTTAATTTTTATTCTTACTATATAGTTTTTACGTACTATACCCAAGGCTGAAAACAAATGTATGTTTAATGGTATGTGATATTTAAAGTTCCTTTTTATTTAAAATATATCTTATTCCTTTGTAGAAATTTGTATTTAATTGAAATTATTTGAAATTTGAAAATATTTTTAAAGCAGATTTAATCGTTGGCGAGGCTACATTTAGCTAGTAAATATTGGATTAAAAGATTAAAATTTTAATGGCATAGGTAACTTAAGTTTTTTTACCATTGATCCATCAATTCATTTCAAAATGTAAATATAACAAAAAAGAATACGATTTTTTTATAGTAAGGTACTTCCTTCGTTTTTACGTTCAAATTCTTATTAAAGTATACAACTGTCATATTTTAAAATAAATTGCAGGAACGTTCTTCTAAATCATTTGGTGATAAATGTGGCAAGATGGTAGAAACATATTCAAGTTAGTTAAGTTAGAGGTTTTGTTTTACTGAAGGTCGTTCTATTTTCTCGTGTTGTCATGTTTGATTTTGGAAACTTTGCGCTAAATTTTAAAAATGTCGCAATTGTGATTAATCAAGAGATTTGCCAGGAAAAATACTTTAAAGCAAACAGTAATGAATAATATTTAAGAGTAAAGTATAATATTTGTGATTTAAACCAGCGAAAGCAGAAGAACGATGATCCAGTTTTGTAAGGAACATTGACACATTGTAGGTATTACCTTGTTAACAAGCAAACTTTGATGTGATTCATGTAACGAATGTTTCTAAGATGTTACAGACATAGAAAAATTGAGACGAGTACCAACGTTTCAGTGCGTTGTAAAAACTATTTACCAAAGACGTTTGTTCAAGTAGTATGTATTTCATGGATAATATATTCAATAAACAGCAAATTAACTATTGTAAGCACAAACGTTCACCATTATCAATATTTTGAAAATAATTTGTATGTGTATTGACTAAATACAATATTACAACTAACGTACATATTTTTAAAATTTAAGAATTTGTGTTACACTTCATTATGATTCAATCGTACATTCTTCATTTTTTTTTTGTCCTATCTACCATATACGGCAGTTAGGAGACCCATAGTGGGTTTTCTTGGGATGATGAATTATTCAGGGTGGTTTCCCGTTGCCTTCCCCGAAATGATGATGATAATAGGGGGTGAAAGGACGAACACAACGATGCCCGAGGCGGGACTCGAACCCGCGATCCTTCGTTCCGAGATCGCTACGGCACTACTGCCTCAGCGATCTCGGCCACCGGATCGACATTCTTCACTTTACCAAATATTTATTCCAAGTTGCAAAGACTGGGGTACTGGAAATTAACAACTATATAATTCTTTTTTAAGGTCGCATCAACTTCTAGGTCATTAGTGACCTAGAATTAGTGTAAAGGTTGGTGCGTGTGTGTAAGTGAAGTGTAAAGGTATGGTAATTGTGAGGATAACACGATTTGATGATAAGGGGTGAAAGGACGAACACAATACAACAATGCCCGGGACTCGGACCCGCTATCATACGCTCTGAGGTCGCTACGGCACTACTGCCTTGGCAATCTCGGCCATCCGGCGGCTAAAATAAAACTTTCTCTGCTCTTATATTCCAATATTAAGTCCCTCCACTCATAAGTGACACCGTGAACATGAAACATGAACATCATTTGAGTAATGATACAAGTGCAAGTACCGAAACCGAAGAATCATGTAAATCAATCAAATTCAAAAGGTACTTCCATCTGAAATGATAATAAACATTTGGCCATTTGTTTGATTAAGAGATAACAAGACTGAAAAATGCAATATGGAAACAATCCTGGCAAAGGGCACCTTCACTAGTCGCCGTGGCACTTGCCACCAGAAGCAGATGGAAATTTCGCCAGACAAACTCAAGAGACTTGCCTATTTTTACACATACGATTTCACTTGAATGCCATAGCAACTGCCAGTTGCATTTTGTTGTAGGTGCGAGGTACAGTTCTGAATCATACAAAGCTGATAGTCAAATGTAAATTGCTATTCGAGTTATTATTAATATTATTATTTCCGTCGTTATTTGCAACTCATAATGAGCAAAATTGAAAAAACATATTTCAAGGACAAATAATCAAAATCTACTGCTACAAAATGTAATTAAACAGAAAAAAACTAGCTAAAACAGGCTAAACTAGCCTTTCCCACCCACACATACCTTCCTGCTGACTGAATGAGGGCTGCCCTGCGAACTGTTCCTCAGCCTTGCTCCATGATGTGTTCGGCTCAACCTCAGCAGCCTGAAGGAGGAAAGAAAGATATACATCGACATTATAAATACTGTTGGTTAATTATATTTAGATTTAGATTTATTCACTCAAAAAACCAGTAAAAACTGTATGTGACGTAGGGGGGGGGGGGAAATATTATCTGCGCACTTTTCCTGAGTTCCAGAATCCCTTCCTGTCTTTTTAACTATAAATAGTTGAATGGTGAGTAAAAGTTTAACATAAATAAATATAAATAAATTTTAAAAATCGCAAGATTACCAATATTTCAAAAAAATAGTAATTTTCGTTTCTGAGTTATAGAAAACTTTGCATCGGTACACGAATTGCAAGTATGATTTTCTGTATTGGTAACAAATTAGCAACTCGCCCTTACCTCTACTCTTACCATTACAAGAAAAAGGAGAGTTCAACAATATGTGCGCATAGTGAAGCTACATTTACATTAAGGTCACGGAATTGGACCTCGCTGCGAAGGGAATTCAATTCAACCCGGCTCTAAGGACTGTTCGTGACTTGGCTTAGGTTGTTGTTACTAGTCTGTTCCCTGCCTGCAATGGAACAGCAAAAACTAAGGAAATCATCAAAGCGTCTTATTGCACCAGACTCGTCCAGGTAGTCACTTCGGCTCGGCTTCCTGATGGTGTAAAAAATCCGTCGCCACACTGTCTCGAAGCTACGTCGTCCTGATTGCAGGCACGCAAATAAGGTTGTCCCCCGTTATTTTAACTACAATTGTTTGTTTTTTTTCATTTACTCATTCATCTATGCATGTAGGAGTATTCAATCATTCAGGCATGAATTTATTCTTGTATTATTTAATCATTCACCCATACATTTAACCATTCACGACTGCGCTCAATCATTTATTTATTTGATTCTCTATCTTGCAAATGTGAATCATGTGCTACTCACATGAGGGGCGTGCCCTTGCTCCTTGAGACTACTGTATTCTCCCGCATGGAGGCTGGAACGTGGGCTGGCCCCCCACGAGAAGCCGCTCTCCACGATCTCCCATGGCAGCGGCTCCAGGAACTGCAACGTCCCCGCCAAACAGGTTCATCTTTAAAGTGGTAGTGGTAGTGGTGGTGGTGGTACTGGAGTTGGTGGTGATGACGGTGATAGGATTAGTTGTAGTGACCATACGATAGTGCTGGTGACGGTGAGGGTGGTAGTGGTGGTGTAAGCGGTGTTGGAAGTGGGGGTGGTAGTGGCATGATGGCTTTGTTGACGGTAGCGGTTGAGGTGACGGTTGAGGTGGCGGGTGAGGTAGTGGTGGTGGTGGTGCGGCAGTAACAGCGGTACCTGAGAGTGGGTGTAGCAGTAATGGCGGTACCTGAGTGTGGGCGTGGCCGGAGCGGCGTCCGGAGCGGGACATCCAGTGCGGGAGGAGGCCAAAGTATTCGGCGGTGCAGACAAGCAGGCGAAGCTCGGGCCTGACGCGCTGATGCGTGGCCTTGGCGCCCAGCAGCACCCGGCGCAACGCCTCGGCAGGCGCGCCCACAGACCCAGACCCAGACCCAGGTCCAAAAGCGGACCCCGAACGGAGACCCGAACCCAGCCACAGTCTGCCCACACAACAAGACACACAGTCTTTAGATGTAAAACTTGATCACTACTGTTATTTACATCAAGTCTGCTTTCTAGTTTCTCGCAACTACTGATTCCTATATGAACTTTAGGAAGCAATTACGGAAGAACTATTTAATGTTGATTTAATAGTTTTGTTTTTAGAATACATGTCCAAAGTAACAGCCAATAATACACAAGAATTGCTGGTAATAATAATAATAATAATAATAATAATAATAATAATAATAATAATAATAATAATAATAATAATAATAATAAGAAGAAGAAGAAGAAGAAGAAGAAGAAGAAGAAGAAGAAGAAGGTGTGTGTGACTATTTCTTCATCATCATCATTTTAGCCTATCACCCAGGGCTTGCAACCTTAAGGTGTAAAAATGGAACTAGCATTAAAATGCTGGTCGCCCCAATAGAAAAGTAATATGCACCTATAATACTGCCTACCACGATCATCATGGCTGAGTCCCGGTGGGATGCACGTATCGCGTGGCGCAGTGATGACCGATTCGCGAAACAAAACATGTATGTAGTTGTCCCTTCACACCTCATTATCATCCTGTCACCTCATAGTTCACCATGCAAGGCTAACAACGTTGTCTGAACAATTGATACAATTAAAATGGCTGTTTGGTAAAGACACGTTAATATCTCAGGGATAATCATGACTGGGTCTCGGAGAATAACGTGTTGCGTGGTCCAAGATGGCCGATATTCACAAAAAAACAGTTATTGGTATTGTGGTGAGTTTTTGTTGACATTTACAATGAAATAATTATGAGTCGTCATTGCCAACAATATTGTTTATTACAAAACCAGCATTTGATGGCTTAGCCATCATCAACAGTGAAATGTGTGATCATCAACAGTGAATTTCATTCACTTTCTTGTAATATTAAATGATTCAACACACCCCTTTCTTTCTTTCAGTTCTTAAAATGTTAATTCTATTTTTTAAATTTTAAATTATTAATAATCTATTTATCCTAATTTTGATTTTGACTCATGTTTTAATATGTTTTGTATTTCTTATACTTGAAAACTGATGATGATGGCTAAGCCATCGAAAGCTGCTCTTGAAATAAACCATATTGTTGGCAATGACAACTCATATAATTATTTTAAACAATTATTATCATCGATTAATATTTTCTTCAGTACAGACATCTTTTACTTTCTCGCATAAATCTTACGCAGTGTAGAGTAAGAATTTAATGCTGCGGGGAAATTGGCAGTATTCCACATAAAAACCCTTATTGCCGGGCCCTTGTAATGAGAAAAATGGACCACTCGCCTTCACTTGGTAAAGTCTGTGAATAATTCGTAAAATGCGCCGCTCTGTATTACACTAGCGCGCAGGGAACTGCTCATTTAATTCTCTTACTGTTCGAATTAGTTCTCACGTGAGCAACTTCAGCCACAAAGTGGTTCAACATGGCCGCATTTAATGGTTTCTTTCCCACACACGACAAGAAAAACTACTCTCGCAGACTCCGGACAGATGATTCACAGGAGTTTCCAAAAACGTGATTTGAGTATTTTGCCACTGCGACCTAGTGAGTATTAAATCAACGCCACCTCAATAGATCTATGAAAGTGGAGTTAATTAAACTCCAGAAGGAAAGTTTCACTCCATGCGCCAAAATTTTCTTTCACAACGTTCACACACTGCTGTTGCTATCTTTAAGTGAACAAGTGAATTACCAAGTAAATCGCACGGAAGATTTTATTTTAATTTTCATCCGCCGTATTTTTAAAAACAAATTTTCGAAAACCTAAGAACAGTATTGCACTGGAACTGAATAAATTTGAATAATTTTAAGTGAGTACGGAGAAAGCAAAACTGTGAGTAACGCTAGAAAATGAATGAACGTTCCTAAGTTCGACTTCTAAAATTTAAGTTCGTAAGTGTGCAAATACCGATTTTAAATGAATGTGACATAAAACTTTATATTATTAAACTTAGTAACTAACACCTTATTCACATAAACATAAAAAAATCAAAGTTAAATGTTTATATAAATTCGCATACAAAACGATTAATAGAACATTTGCAGAAGTAGAAGAGAACACAAATTTGACTGAGTTTGTGAAGTTTTAATCTCTTCAAACATTAGGGAACAAAAATATGAAAGAGTATAGCAAATCCGCGAAATAATTAAATGCAGATGCACAGTATTTTGCAACTGAAGTTTTTGAACTAATTGAGAATGATTTTAATAATGCAAAAGAACAGCTTTCAGGTGGTCTTTTATGTGCATTTTTGTGCACATTAGCAAAAATACGAACAAAATGTAACCGTCCACATCATCAATACCTGCAAGTACTTTTTACGGCGATTAAAATTTTGGAATTACAATATTACCAGTTCATATCCCGTACCGGAAACGCAAAGTAACATTCAACGCCATTGGGTGTTAGGACTTTTTGAACGGGAGTATAACATTATCAGCTACTTCATTGGTAGGTCCAATGTCAGATATTGTAAAAAAGCTTGGCAACAAAAAAAATGAAGTTTGAAAGAACTTTTCAACACATGAAAATACTTTAAAAACAGTTTATAGCTTAGGCGACGCCACATTCAACTAATAAAGAAATTGTTCAGAAATATTTGAGATCGATGAAGTAATTTCTTACAATGAACACATTCCTGAAATATGTAAATATAATCATCGTTCAGGAATCCGGGATTCGTCCTACTTCACCTCTTTCGTCTACTTCTAAAGCTCCCTGTCCCCTTCCTGGTAACTTTCCCTTCAGCTGTGAATGCAGCGGTGCGTAGACGTCATCAGTGTCAGCGCAGAGGTCCTATCCAACTCACTTCTAACATTCTCATCAAACGTTTGAACGAAAACAGCATTCTGTCATTAAATTCAGTGTATTCGCGTTTTATATAAATGTAGCAACGATGCGCGAAACGTATTTTAGCCGTAAATAAAAGTATTAGTTTATTAACGCGAACCAACGGCGGCCGTCGTTATCACCTTCTGTCATCAGTGCAATTTAAAATAGATTTAAAGATTAAATACTGTTAAACGTAATATTTATTTTCAACATATTTATTTTCGAATGACAACTTCCAATCACTTTTCACCTTTACTTATATTAACACCAGAAATACAAAATTTAAATCCATTATTTATATCCACCTGGATGTCATTCGGGTTGCCGATACCACCTTCTTTCACAAGAAACGCTCTTCTATAAACGCTCTCTATCGGCCCTGAATGAAACGTTTAAAGTAATAAATATTCCAAATTAAACACCTTCACGTTACTTTTCGAGCAAATGGTTGCGATATATCACGTTCTTTCTCGCAATATTTGAAACGCTTACGTAATATACATTTACATTGCAACTTTATGTAGATATTAGCTTTTGCATCTAATGTTATACGATTTATATTATTAAGTTAATTAACATTAAGTTAAACAATAAGAAGGTATTTTCAGAATATCCAACTGCCTCCAAATGCCACTCAAATTACTTTTACTGACTGACACCGTCTCAAACGAAGAGCTGGAAATTCGATTTTACCGTCTCAAAATCTTTTTCAATTTACACAAAATATACTCATATTTCCGAAAAATTGAACGACCTTATTTGAAGATCTGCTTTTAAAGAACACATATCATTAAGAAAAAATGTTATCTTTATAATTGTAGTTGAAGGAAAAGAACGAAAAATGTTTGAATTTTTGCAATTTTCTAAAAATCAGAATTTTTAACAAACATGATACCTGCACCATTCTCATAAGCGCCATAAACGCTATCTGAGGTCAAAATTTATTCAAAAAATTTGATGTTATCTTTAATAAATAATTGTTTAAATAAGATTAATAAGTACCTATATTGTACGAAATATTACGTGAAAAGTATTCAAATTTTCGAAAAATTGAACATGATGTTATTTCAAAATCCGGCTTTAAGAAACAGATTTCATTAAGGAAAAAAATCTCTATCTTTAATATTGTAGATAAATTTATTGTATAAAATGATCCTTGTTCCACAAATATGCACTACGCTTTTCTGCTCTTCAAAAGTTGACGACAGTAACATGCGCGTCATTTTTGTGTCGTTCAAACGACACTTGCTAGAGCTGCACATAAAAAAATACCCTCTATAGTGCGAACTTCAAATTCTTTTGTAATTCAATTTCACCATTCCAGATGCAATATCAGAGGAGAAAAAATATTGTGCGTTACTTTCCGATCTGCCCTTGTAGTATCAACTAACCCGAAGCTCGTAAAATCTTTTAACAAACCGTAAACAGTACGTGAAATCCCGAACGCCTTAGCCATAGCTAGATAGGGGACTTCCCCGCTCAGCTGCACCACGTACCTGGGCGATGCGTGGGCGTGGCTGAGTGTGACGGAGGCCGCCAGCAAGTAGAGGCACATGTGCAGGAGGAGACCGCAAAGGTGCTGCAACACGCCCATCGCGCCACTTGTGAACCTGGGCCGGCCTCGCCCTCCGCCCGGCATTTCCTGCTTGCTTGTTTCCGCCAGCGGGATCCACGCTGTCCCGCTAGCCCTTCGCCCCCATCCCCACCCCGGCCAGCCAACGGAGCGGGAGTCTCAGAGCGGGAATGGTCTTCAACCAATTTTTCAGAATTTGATAATATCTAACATTCCGTTTTGACATTATTATTATTATTATTATTATTATTATTATTATTATTATTATTATTATTATTATTATCATTATTATTATTGAAATACAGGCCCTTACTGACCACGCTGCACGATTTACGTGTGTAATTTTTCCAGGATCAGTTCTTCTGCTGTATTTCTCAGTATGATAAAGTTGCTACGCCTTGAAGTGTGAATTATGAGATCATAGGATATGATGAGGGACAACCACAAATTCGACCATGTCTACGTAGGACTCGAACCTGCAGCCTCCTCGGCGCAGACGGCGGCTGCCGCAACCGTCTGCTCCACGAGTCCAACATTCTTCTTTTTCTTCTTCCTCTTCTTCCTCTTCTTCTTCTTCCTCTTCTTCTTCTTCTTCTTCTTCTTCTTCTTCTTCTTCTTCCTCTTCTTCTTCTTCTTCTTTTTCTTCTTTGGGTCTTCTTCTTCTCTGGTCTTTGGGAGATGAGGGGTTAACAGGGGACAGAAAATTAGGGTTCGATTTTCCAAATGGAAAATGCCTAAGGTTTGGGTAAGGAATAAAGTGAACTACTCGATCCACCCACTTACTCCCGGTGGAAGGAGGAGGGCGGAACATGAAAGGAAGAATGCTTAGGACGGCGGTCGGCGCCTCTTTGTAGGTAGAGGAAACCGAGCAGATTGCACAGCTCCGGCTGAATATCATGAGATTTTTCTTTCATTTGAAGTATTTTTTGGGGTACTTCACCGTAATCGATCTACTGAACGTACTACCTTCATACCCAAACTATTTAATGCACTTCCACAAAATATATCTATGGGTGCATTCAAGATCCTGATATGTTACATTTTTAAAGAAAATTAATTTTTGCCTCTTCAGAACCTATCATGTACCCCTCTATTTTCCCACAAACTCAAAGCTCTAAGTAAGTAAGTAGATATCTTTACTCTCAATAGATAAAAGTGCCATTGGGCGAAAACAACACTTTTTCCTTGGTGCCTGAAAGTACCTGATATGTTTTCCTTCTCGCAGTGAAATCTAGGTTACAGATTGGTGGAGTACGTTGTGTAGAATTGTGATAATTCCTAGTGTAAGATTATAGTGAAAATTTCTGGTAAGGTTCGAATTTATTACTTTTTATTTTTAAACGATCTAACCAGATACATTCCGAATTTTCAGAGAAAGTATTTGTCATGAAATTTAATCTTCCCTTTGCCCATATAAAATTGGAAACGTGCAAAAAATGTGACAAGCTTGCTAAAGATATCGAGAGTGTGATAAAGATACAAAAACTAACAAAGAGCTAGAAAAAGAACTGCATTTACGAAAAGCCAAAGCAGCTCCAACTATGACGGAAAATGATTTTCTAGCTGTGCAAAATGAATGAAATACATGGGCAATAGCGTTGGATATGCAGCAGGCACTCCCAAAACCACATGTCCATACTAATGTGGTTTTCCACTCCAGGCAACTGAGGACTTACATTCTCGGAGTACATGATGTAAATGGATGTTCAATGCACATCTGGGCAGACGACTTAGCTAGTAGGGGATCACAAGAAATAGCATCACGTTTGATCTCTTTTTTTCAAAACAACTCTGAAATTCTAATAGACAAAAAAATTAAAGTTTATCGCCTGGTCTGACTCTTGTGGGGGGACAGAACAAGAATAAGAATATTATTTATTTGAGGTACTAGTTAGTACATGATCTACGCCTCTTTGATGAAGGGCAGCATAACTTCCCTCTCTCAGGACACACCTTTCTTTTTAAGAGGTCCACACCAGCAGTGGGTAAACATTATCAAGGAAGCGAAACGAAACAAACGTTTTCCTGTAATAAAAATGAAGGTGCGAAGGAAATTTAGGAAGGAAACGCAACTTGACGAATATCGAGTAAGTGACATATGAACAAGAAATACAGTTGTTTTTTCTAAAACTTTAGGGGAGTCAGGAAAACGAAGGCAGAATGCTTGTATACTTGATAGGGCGGGGATGGTTAAAGTAAGCTACGCTGTGTATAAATTATGGTATTGCTGATTAATGCAGATGGAAGTTGCAAATACATAAATGAAGGGAATATGGAAATGGTAATTTTGGAACCAGGAATTATTGGCATATGCGTGTAATGAAGCCACGGAAGTCATCGCAAGAGAAGTGGTTATTTTCGACTTTTCTTTTCTTAATTTGACATTGTGAGAAGGCCAAGTGACGTATTTTAATAGGAAAGCATTTTAAAGTTTAGCGTTAACATGGCCATTTATTAGAGAACGAATGCGCGCTTGTGTGAATTAATCTTGTAATTGTATATATAATTTTATAATACATGTATATATATAAAAAAATTTTCAGTGTGTGTTTTCTTCTGATTGGCTGGCAGAGTGATTGCTCAATCGATGATGTTAGTTTTTCTTTCAGTCCTTAAAGCCATTACAATATCAACTGATGTCTACTAGCTTGACAGGTTGGCCTGAATTCAGCCGCTGCCAGGAGGAGAACTTTCGTGGCCGGTTGCTCTGATTGGATCTCGCCATCCCGAGGGGGAAGAGCACCGCCACCTCGCAATGAAAGCACATACACTACCGTTACTTCAGAAGCTGACGCGCCCGGAATCACTATCAATCAATCAATCAATCTTCGGTTGAAAATGTTTCCCTTTTTTATTAATAGTATCTCTTGGTCAAATGTCAAACAATTTATTTGAAATTGTTGTCTTCATGTATTCATAAATTTTGATTCAATTTGTAGGCTGGTTTTGTTTACATGATTATTTTACTATGTTCTTTTCCAAAAGCACATTTAAAAAACAATAGAAAGAGTCTGTCTCATAGTATGATTTTTATTTTAAATTTGAAGAGTTCCCAGAAATCAACCGTTAATTTAACTTTTTTACCTTTTCGTAAGCTTATCGCAAAGAAAATTATCTAATGCTGTAAAAAACCAATATCGAGATTTCGAAGGAAAATACACCCTTTCGGGGTCCCTGCGGTGAGAAAGTAAAATAATGCAAGTAAGGATAAAATGCAGTCTAGTTATCAGGAAGGCGGCGGCGTAGTCAGCAGTGGACTTGTGCTCTGCTAAGTCCATTCTGGACCAGCTCAATATAAATAACTCTTCAGCTCGTGGCGTTCCGTTCATCTGAAGCCGCCATGGTTGTCCTGCTGCGCCAGTTTCTGGCGTCGCTGTTGGTGCTGCTGCTGGGGGCCAACATAGGACCTGGCGATGCTGAGGTGAGTTCTACCCCTCACCTCAATAGGAACGATAGACTTTATTCAGATCCTTGTAAAACATTGTAAATATTTTGGAACAATTTTTGAAAAAAGTATGTATTAGAAATCTGAGAATGGAGAGGCTTATAAAATTTGTAACGATTATTTAAATCGATAATGATCATATTGCAAAGTATGTACTTCTGATAAATCAACTATCGACAGCAACTCTGTCTTCAATAAAGTGCTTGAAACATCACTCACCATTTCTTCTCAAACCCACTTTCAACTGATCGTTTTGTTACATAAATGGCTAAAAGTGTGCTTAGCAACATTTGATGTATTTATCCCAAAGACCTTTAACTTCAATTGTTGCTGTATCAATCTACTTATTCTCATATTCATTAAAAAATTTTTTTTCAAAAGTAACAGACGTTTTAGAAACTTTTGTAGAATATAATATTTAAAGATATTTCAAATTATCACAATTATTCCAATACGCACATTTAGTTACCTTTCCCGTAGTATATTAAAGATATTACATTATTTATAAAAACTCGTTATTTTTAGACTTTGTCTCAATTTTCATGTTATTGAATAGTTTAATTAAAAGAGACTTTGAAAATATCATGGAAGGGCATAACTTCCTTTCTATATGCAAATTTTAGGAGAGAAATTTGGAACTGCTTTCTAAGAAATTTCGTGCGAGTGTTTGTAAAAATGTACAATTTTGAATTTCGAAACTTTATGAGTTCGGAAAACTTAATACGAGGTCATTTGAATAATTTGCAAATCCATTAAATTAGATAAGTGTGTAAGTATTAACGACGTGAAGGGTGACACCAGTGTAAGGCGCGTTGCTCTCACCCAAGGACAAAATAGTGATATAGTTGGAATTCCGTAAAGAATTTCAATTATTCCAAGTAAACTGGCTTGAAAAAAATGCTCAAATTCCATGCTTCGGAAATGCTTTGTTTCATTCAGGAGGTACGTGCTACAGACACTCGGTGCTATCGAAAACATATAAGAAAAAATGCGAGAATTTCGTGTCCCGTAGACCACCGAAGGCAGCCAGCAGTCTCATGGTACGCAGTGTTTAAAAAATACATGTGTAAAAGTTGAAAAATTACGAGTTTTAATCAAAATGGCACATATGACATGTTATCCGATAATTTAGCTCTAACCGTACAAAAGTTTAAAGATTTTTTAAAAATTGGAGCCATTATCGAGAAAATCTTGTTTGCGAATTTTTTATTGCTATTTCACTTAAAATTCATCCAAAAACTACTCTTATTTTTAATCAATTAAAATTGATATATTAACAATCGAAATAAGAATAATTTCATTGAAAAAATCTGTCTTCAAGAGCGTAGGAAGATAGTGCAAAAAATGTAATCTATTTTTTTAAACTTCAGAAGTTTTCTTGAAAATTGTAGCAGTACCATTTTTAAAAGCGTACTCTAACAAAAAATTATAAATTTTGCAGCTATTTTATAGAAAACTTTGAAAATGTCTCAGGGACTTCACATCCCAAAGATACAATATCTCTCATCCCAAACGTACAAAATCCCCATTAAATGATTCGTGTCCCGTAGACCACCGAAGGCAGCCAGCAGTCTCATGCTACGCAGTGTTTAAAAAATACATGTGTAAAAGTTGAAAAATTACGAATTTTAATCAAAACATTACATTTTGGCGAAATCAGAACACAAAATTACATTTTGGAGTTCTGAGTTGGCCAGATCGATCGGAGAATATTCATTTTGGAAAAATCCTATGTACAAGTATGGTTTAGTCGTTAGTATTGTTCACACACAGTCAGACGTTTTGCCAAAAAAATATGTTTTTAATATCAACGACCCACAAAACGTGGCTTCTAACCTCACTACGAATTCGAGGAAATCATTTACTAGTTTACGAGTAAGAAACATTTATTTTTACTTTCCCATATACATACGTATATACAAAGTAATATACATAGTATAGGAAAAGTGATGTAAAGCTGCGCAAAAGAACGGTGGATTTTCGGCAGAAAAAAATTCCTCTAATACGGGGTGTAGCCAAAATCCCTGATCTGTGGGTCCTTGATACCGAAAAAAAATTAACGGCAAAACGTCCGTCTGTCCGTCCTTGTTTCCAAATTTTTGAGACATTTTCCAAATTTTCTCAAAAACGGCTAGAATTTTTTTCTTTAAAATTTTGGTAGGAATAGTGCCAAATGCACTCTATAAGATGACGTAAACGTCATAATGCTCTATTCTTTTGTTTTTTCCAAAATGACAAAAAATGCATTTTTTTACTTGTGTCTCACGTCGTTAATATTAACATTAGTAGCAATTTGTTCACATTATTATACTTATGAGTTCACGTGCTTTAAATAATGTCAGAAAAAATTTCTCGAAAATTACCGTTTTATGTGAAAACTTGTTCAAAATTCCGCATTTTCAGAAATGCTATTTACTCAAAAAGAGTCCAAATTGTGTTAAACAAACTTTTCGAACAAATTGTGCCAACTGTACTCTTTAATATAATGTAAAGTTTATTTTGAAGTATTTTTTGTTGTTTTTTTTCAATAATTACACAAATATTTTTTCTTTGTTTTTGAATGATCTCTCACGCCATTAATATACACATTTATGTCAGTTTGTAAACAGTATCGTATTTGTGGGTAAAGGTACTTCAAATTACTTCTAATGAAGTTTTTCGATAACTCAAAAATGTTCTGTGAAAAAGAGCTTCAAATTTACAGTAGCGCTTAAACTCCATTTTCTTACAAACGGCTCCAAATTTTTAAACGAAAATTGCCATTCAAGACGAGGTTTTTCTGATTTTTTAAATATTTATAAAAGAATATTTTTATTCTACTATTAGGAAACTGAAAAATGAAGAACATTTAAACAAAATTACTTTGGGCGGCAATAGATGGCAGCAGGGAAGAACAAGTTCCTATACAAGAACAAAACTATACAAGTTCGTAGAGTCGTCGAGACCAAAGGAAATAGAAAACTAATTTGGGAAAGTCTGTTCCATTCTGTGGCACCACTAGTTTGATGTCATGTGCATATGAGATTTTCTGTAAAAAAAACGACACTTTTTGCAATGTCACAAAAAACTTTCTCTTTACTACGTTTACAAGAAAGTAAACGTTTGTATCCTCGATATTGATGGTGTAGGAGAGGTTAAAAAATGTTTGAAATTTCGAAAATTCAAATGCAATTATATAAAGTTTGTGGTGCCCATTTTTATAAACTGAGACTTTTTAGCAAGAAATTTGAAAAAGTCGGAAGCGGTTTTTGAGAAAATTTTGACAATACACCAGGGGCTTCACATAACGTTCCCATTCATATTAAGATTCCAGTTAAATTCGACGGGTGTCGCAAGTAATGTTCGTACACTTGTACGATCAAAGTACCACTTGTACGGTCAAAGTATCAATTGAACGGTTAAATTACTGCACATGTTCACTTTATTAAATCTTTGGGCCGCATTATCAACTACGTATTATCATAGGGAAATTATTCCTATTACGGTACGGTAGAATCATTCAAATTGGTTCATTTGCAAACGTGGCCGAAGAAACAAAAAAACATTCATGCCGAATTGAACTACTCCTTCCTTTCGTAGTTGGTTAAAATTAAAATTAAGTATTCAACTAGCTAAACAATTTCAATTTTACTTCATGATTTACACAGTTCCTCTTCTAAGCGATAACTCATTTTCATGATAAACCTTTAACCCTTTCACTGCTGACGAACTGGCTGTGAGGCATGACATCTGCTGTGTGCGCATCGCCGTATCGCGTTGGTCAGCTGAAGTTACCACGCGCCGCGAGACACGCGCGCTGGGTTGAGTACCCACGTGTGCGGAGCACTCACATGTTGAATCCTAATGGAAAGTGCTGAGTAACTATCAAGACTCAGAAAGATTATACTTATTTCAATCGTTTTTTTCTTTTTTCCAAAAATATCAGTTCTTTTTCAGCTGTTCAGTGTGCGTACGTTGGAAAATGCCACATACCTGGAGATGTCTGTTCAAAGGAAAGAAAGAACCATACCTGGTATATTATATTAATGAAGAGCAGATATGTAATTTTTAAATATAACAAAGCTAAAAGAAATGTTAAATTAAATGGTGAAATTATATTTGCAAAGATTAGAGAATTAATGTAGATTATTTTTCATTTATATTAATTAGTATATTGTTTACACTAATCAAGAGTATTACACGGTATAGTGAAAATATTTTGCGGCCAAGCTATATTAATTTTCAAATGTTACGTGAGTGTCATAAACTGCCTTTTTGGGCATTTTAATTAATTATTTTATGCATTTTACTTCCTCGCATACTACATACGAAATATGGAGAAAGTTATGTAATGTAATACAGAGATTTTTCGAAAGAAAAAATGTATAGTCGTACCTGATACCTAAAAGTTAATAATTCTTCTTCTTATATTAGTAAATTACTTCGTTTAACACGTTGTCTACTCAGAATTAACGTGTTATTGGCGTCTTAACGAAGAATTGATGTATGGCGAAAGGCTTGCCCTTCTGTCTGTGAACAATGTGTTAATGGCTAAATCGTAAATAGGATTTTCACCAAAATTGATATTCTCCGATCGATCTGCCGGATGTCCGGGCCCTGTAAATTTGAAAAGGCTGTTTTAAAGTTTGAGAAATATTACATAAACCCTTAAGAACATTTTAATTTGTCTCACAATTAGATCAAAATTTTTTTATTACTTTTTTTTAAACAAATGCAGCAACATCTGCGTATAAAAATTACGCAAGCTCGATTTTCGTTGAATTCACTGAATTTTTAATAATTGCAAAAGTTCAAACATTCTTTCGCTTTTTCCTACAACTAAAATTTGAAAATAAAATATTTTTCTTCAGATGAAATTTGTTCTCTAGAATTAATATTGGTATTGTGATGAGTTATCGTTGGCATTTACGATGAAATAATTATGTGAGTCGTCATAGCCGACGCGGTCGTTTTCCATACAGCAGAAAACTGATTATGATGGCTAAGCCATCGAAAGCTGCTATTGTAATGAACAATATTGTTGGCAATGACGACTCATATAATTATTTCTCCACAATTTATTCTTGTATTAATGTCATGTACGTTTTTTGAAATAAGTAATAGTTTTCGAGCAATTTTGAGTGAAATATGGGCAGCATTAAAACAAAACTTTCTCAAAAACAGCTCCAAATATTTTCTTAATATTTTTGCGCCGATAATTCTAAATGCACTGAATAACATGACATCAATGCCATTTTGATGTCTTCTCTTTATTTTTTAAGAAATAATAATATGTATTTTTTTAAATCTCCCTCGTCGTTAATATTTATACTTTTGGGAGTTTTAATACATTATTGTATTAGTGAATGTAATTGCTTCAAGTAATTTCTGATGAAACTTTTCAAAAACTCAAAAGCTTTTTCTGAATAAGAGCTCACAATTAGGCTTTTTAAACGATATTTTCTTAAAATTGTCGCCAAAAATTTAAAAGAAAATTAACACGAAGGACAAGTTTCTACTTATCAATTGTAAAAATTAAAGTCATATTTCAATTCTACTATTAGGGAAACGAAAAGTTGAGAAAAGGCAAAAATAGGTATTTATGGTACGAGAGGTAAAAGTAACATTTCATTATGCAATAGGAAATTACTCACAAGCAAAATATAATCACCACGTATGTGGGACCACCATTTTTAGACACCCTTAATGACTTTACTTTTATTTTCATTCAAGTACTCAAATAACTTAATTGTTCCATATTACATTAAGATCAGTTGTAACTGAACAGAAGAATGTATTTTTGTTTTCTTGATTCACATTTTATTCACACACATTATATTCATTTACATTCACAGTTTTATTTGAACAATTGAGCAACATCTTACTTTTAGCAATAGTACTCAAAATTGAACTTTTAACACTTTGTATATGCCGCAAAAGAAACCGGTTTTACTAGTGGTTGTCTAAAAAGTGGCTTTTAGACGCCATGATGGAACAGCTGGGAAGAGAATTGGGCAATATCGAGAAGCTCTCATAAAGTGTGAGAAATTTCGTGTCATTATATTATTATTATTATTATTATTATTATTATTATTATTATTATTATTATTAGCTACCTAAGATCGTATTAAGGGCAAGGGCCTTCTGCCTTTTTGAAGGGAATGCTGAATGAAGTGATAGGGTGATGATGAGGATGAAAGAACTAGGATGATGGTGGGAGGTGGCAGGTGGGGTGATGGGAGGTGGTCGTGACATGTTTTAACCATCCCAGCATTCGCCTTATGACCCACCACGAGAACCGTGGTCACGATGGCCGGCCCGTGCAATGACACGATTGCGAAGTACGCGCACTACGCCCTGAGTGCTTTCGATTTAAATAGGTGGATTTAAAATAACTGATTTAAAGCATCACCACCCTCATCTCCAATATATCAATAAGTATCGTGTAAGCATCGTTGAAATTCTGTTGTGTTTTCGTACTGAATCAGAACCAAACGTGCATGTGACAGGCGCTGGTGGTGAACCTGGGCAATCGGAGTTTGGTGCCGCTGCTGCTGGAGCGGTTGAACGAGCCCGTCGTCCTGCCGAAAGGAGACAACAGGAACGTGTTCTTCAATGTGCCTGCGAAATATCTGGTATGTTGGACGTTCACGTATCGACATTGCTTCTCACACCAATTCAATAACAGCTCATAAAAAGAAAGAGTGTTAATCTCTATAATGTACCACCACTGCAGGCTTGCTCGTATTATTCGGAACACTTGGGGGAAATTTTATTAATTACCTACCAATTTACTACAGTTCTTCGAAATTTGCCCGTTGTTTCCAAATGACTCACCAATTTACGTAATCACAGCACTATATCCATTTTTACTAATATTTCCTAATTCTAATTTCATAAGAAAAAATACTTTTCTGCTGCAATAATTTGTTTATGAAAGTTTAATCTACCCAACGCCGTTGAAGAAAACTTTCTTCCATTACAATCATGATTGAAAGATACAAGTTAAATATTTTAGCTTCCATCCTCATAAATAAATATTTTCAGTAAGTAAAGTTCATAAATAAATTACTATCAACTTGATAAATCCAAAGGACTGTGTATTACTTAAATATCCCTCATATAATTAAATTTCTGTTCTTGAAAGTTACGGGGGCCCATATAAAATATTAATTGTTGTAATAAAAGAAAAAAACACAATCTTTTTTATAGTTAACTTAAATGCAGTTACATTTTGTACGTTTTAATTTTAATACACGCTAGTTAAGGTTACATCATAAATGTTCATCATCAGTCATTGCTAGAGATCAACTAGAACTGCTTAAGGCAACATTGAATTGCTGGAGGCAGCATTATGTTGTTTCAGGCTATATACAAAGTGAATTTAAAGGTTTTAGTGTGTGTGTATAATACCTCTGATACAAGAATTGAATGGTGGGATGGACGTGCACGAGTGTAGCTTAACGTTGGAGTGACAGGAACGGGCTTTTTAGGATTCCCGCATTCGAGGGCTGACGCTTTTGCGACCACCCTACGGGATGCTAGGCTCGGCGAGCTTTGTTGGTCCAACTCAACTTGACAACGCCACCGTGGAGGTACCCGACGTCGCTGTACCTGACCTGGGCCCAGCGCTGGAGCTATCCCGGGAAGAAGACTTCTCTCTCTTCTTCCCGCGCCACCGTGTGATGGCCCGTCACCTCGTCGACATCTTGCTCAGTACGTCCATTTTATTTCTTTACCTTCCTTCTGTGTTTAATTTTCTCGCATTAGATAATATCAATTAAGTATCCGTGTCTGTTATGCAATTATTACTATTGTTATTGTTATTTATATTGGTATTACTACATGCGTATCGACCATTTATGACCTCGTTACTCGTCATCTTCCGAGGCCCAGCCATAATTATCTCAGAGAGATTAACGTGTGTCATTAAGAGGATCAGCTTTTCGCCTATATCCCTTAGTAATACAAGGTCGTTACGCCTTTAATTATGAATTGTGCGGTAATATGATGATGAACGGTGAAGGGACAATCAAGAATACGACCATGCCTACGTAAGACTTGAACCTGCACCCTTGACTCCTCGGCGCAGACGACGGCTGCCAAAACTGTCTGCCCCACGGGTTGGGCTAATTATTATTATTATTATTATTATTATTATTATTATTATTATTATTATTATTATTAGCGAACTCTCCCCATAAATAGAAGCCGCTAAGCAAGAGACTCAATTTTTCTTTGGGTCTTTTTGTTTTCCCATGCTCTTATTCTTTCCGAGAAAGCTTGTTATCGTTTTTCTGACCACTTTGGTCTGTATTGTTTTTATTTTCGTCTCTCTGGTGCAACTTCCCACTTATCCACTTTGTGTGTGAAGGTGTCTTTTTCTACAATGTCATCTGATCTTATATTAGCTTTCCTGAGGTCTTTTCGAATTTCATTCAGCCAAGGTGTTGAGTTCTTAAGTATCTTTTTGTCAATCATTTTTCTGGATCTCTGTATGGCCTTTAGTTCTAAATGTTCAATTTATTTGTGAAATTATCCTTGTTTTCTGTATGATGTGCTGGAAATAATGCGAGCAGTTACAAAATATGAGAGAAAGTGTGCTGTTGAAGCACCACTAGTTGACGTTACAAACTGATTTTCCAACAATTCTGCGAGTTTTTCCCGAGCATGGTAAACAGTTTCTGTGCATTCCTTATTTTTCCAAAGTCTGGTAGAAAATTGTTTCTCTTGTAGAAAATGTGTTCTTTTCTGCGATTTCTACTCATTCTGTGTCTGCACAAACGATCCGTTAGAGCAGAAAATGTTTCTATGAGTCTGTTCGGGCAGTGACCTAATACCTTCGTTATATGCGATATCTTGCGATATTATTCCTATATTTTTCAATTCCCATCACTGATTCCTAATGTTGCAGCAAAATACTGCATCATTAGTAAAGCGTCTAGATATTGTGACGTATTGACAAACTCTGCAAGATTGATTGGTATATAGTGATTACGGGCGCGTCAACGGCCGGCATTCGTTTCGTATGAGTAGTGCATGTTTTCCCCTTGGGAGGTGGCGGTGATCTTCCCCCGCTAAGTGACGAGAATTGCTGCCGACTGACGACTAGCGGGGTTTTCCCCAATCAGTTTTCTCCCATCAGCGGGGTACCGTTCCAGCCGGACATGTTCTAAGCTCCCGATCGGTCTTCTGACATGTGTGGTAGTGTAGTGCATACTAGTGTAAGTCTGTGCAAGTCTGTGTAAGTGTGTATAAGTAAGGAATAGAAAAGATTGCACGTGATCCGTGGCCCGTTTATTAGGGTACTGCCCCGACATTCGCCTGGTGTTGATCGGAGAAAGCACGGAAAACTACCGATCAGAGCAGCCGGCCGCTATAATTCTCCTCCAGACAGCGCAGCGACTGAATTCGATCTAGCTGGCAAGCTAATGTGGAAAATCCAGCCACCGCAAGAACTCGAACCTTGGACCTCCCGGTCAGAGGCACTGCAGTGACATTAGTTGATGCCCTGACCCACCACTCCCAGTACTCTGCAAGAATCGTGCAGTTCATTAGGTTGATAATGTGTGCTGACGTCTTCAGAGAGTTTAATTTCCTTAAGGTTTTCTCTTCATCATAGTCATCATCTCTTCCTGTTCTCATTGTGATCATCCCCTGTCTGAAAGCACCGATTCCTCGACGACACTCACGAGTGGCAGTGTACCTGACCTTCGGCACTTTCCAGGTTTTGTTAGCCCGGATATGTTTCCAGCGTTGAGCATGGGTACTGAGACGCTTTCAATTACCTACGACGTCTGTATTCAAATTGGAAGGAGTTCATAAATTGTTGACTGGAGGTATCCGCGTCTCATTGAAAGCCTGACGATCTGCAGGCCTTCGCAATGACGATTATTAATCGGTCTTCCATGTCGCGAGTGTTATAGACCCGCCAATGGGATAGCAAAGCTTTCACCGAAGGGGATTTTGTAAGTGTATAGTAATAATTGCTGAAGAGGTATTTCCAGAAAAGAATAAATCAATTCAAAGATGTTAATCTTTGCATCCAACGCAGTTTCACGCGGAGTAGAAGAAATAGCTCCTAATATTTCCTCTCATTTTACTGTTATGGCATCAACTTTTAAATGGTTTTCAATTACTTTGTATGAAACAACATATGCGATAGACATACCTGTAGCACAAGTGTTATAAGAGGTGTCAGTGCCAGTTTTGAGGTTACGGAAGAATTGTTTGATGTCATTAGCTTGTATGGAAATACTACAAGGGAAATACTACATATGTTCAAACAAGTACTGAAACTCTTAAGTTTAATCTCAATTTGTTCCAACTGACATGTGTCACTGCAGATGGTGGAAGTAAAATGTGTGGCTCATAGTGCAATGTTCTTGGAAAATTTAATGCAGAGTGCGGGGCAAAAGAAATTAGTAAACCCATGGCATACATAGTGTTCTTCATCTACAGGCACTATATGGAAAATCAGTGAACATGCATTCTGTAATGACACCTGTAATTTCTATAGTCAAATTTATCCGCTCTCATAGACTACGGCACCGCGAGTTCAAGTCTATTTTTCAGGAATCGGAATCACCTGATCTTCGCTATCATACTGCCGTAAGATAGCTGAGTTTTGGCAAAGTCCTGAGAAGTTCCTTTTTTTGTGTACAGTAATTGAAATATTACTGACAAAAATGGGGCAACTAAATAAGTGCTATCTGACAAAGATTGGTTTTGGAAACTGGATTTCATTTCAGATATTGCTGTTTCTCGAAATAAAATTAATAACAAATACAAGTAGAAAATAACTCCATGAGTTATATATGCACTCACATCAAGGCATTTAGGCAAAAATTATTATTTCTAAAAAGAAAACTAAAAAATAATCACTACCCTTAAGTTACTACGGGCTGAAATGGTGCTCAGTTCCCATTACCAAAATAGGACAGCTATCTAAAATTACTAATCACTGTAAGTCATCGTGAAAAACAAATATAGTGAAAATCAAATTGTATTAATAATAAATAATAATCATTTTTAATTTTATTCTTTGTGTGTAGGCTTGCCAACTTACGAGAAGTTCCTGTGCGTGAGCGCCGTCATCCGGGACAAAGTCAACCCGTACCTGTACGCATACGCCATGTCCGTGGCCATCCTCAATCGAAACGATACAATCAAGACCCTGCCCAACAGCGCCTGCCTCTTCCCACAATTGTACTTCCAGGGCTCCATCCTGGCGGGTTGCTGGACCGAGGCCCATTTGTTCGCGCCCGAAGACAGGGTCAGATTTTTTCCCCTTTAATTAACGAAGTACAGTGCGACAGGAAAGTCTCTCCGCAGAGACACCTTGTCGGAGAGTTGCTGGCAACACAAATTACGTTGATACAACTAGCTGCGGCATGTAACAAAAGAAAACATTCATTGCGTACTCACACCATCATAACAGATGCTGGAAGTGTTTTCCCCTTCGCTTGTTTCCCAGTGATCTGGTTGCTACGAACGTAAACATTTTTAATTGGAGGCCCTCACTCGGCTCGGAGCGGAGAGACTTTCCTGCCGCACAGCAATTATGCAAACAAGGGCAGTCCCAAATCCTTTGTTCAAATAAATCAGGCATTAGTACTCGACCTGCAGCACACTTTAATTCTTGAGTTTCAAAACATATTTGTCCTACCTCTAAATTTTCTCAGAAAAAAGTTACCGGAAATCATCAGAAAGTTAAGGGACTCTTCTTTCTTATTAGATCTTTTATCCAGCAGACATCCAGTTACCCAGCTGTAACGTATATTCGATCATACACTAGACACTAATGCACTTGCGAGCTCCTCTGACCTGTGGTCAGCAGAATGCAAGACCCTCCGCGAGAACATATACATGAGACAAGGGACAAACAAGCATGCCCAAGGCGGGACTCGAAGTCGATACACTCTCTTGGCATAAGAATCATAATAACCCTCACATCGGCTCTACCAATATTACGCGAGGGGTGGCTTTCAAAGAAAAAGAAGAGTGAATGCTATATGACAAAACTAATTGATGAACTATTGAACAACAAGAGCACTTGCTTACACTATTACTAATTTGCGCAATTTTCAAAAACGTTAAATGAGAATTCAATGAAAATGAAACCTGCGTAATTTCTGAGAGTCCTTTGCTCTACACGAGGAAAACAATTAAAAATAAAAATTGGAACCGTTTTTAAATCATTTTTCATCAAGCAAACCTACTAGTTTTTACAAACAATTGTACCTTACGTATAGATCTATGTTCTTAGAAATATTATTTTGTAATGTACACTTTTCTCAGTTTTTATATATACAGAGAGTTTGCTGAAAATGATACCTGTGCTGTTGTTTAGCGCCCTTGGCTATTTCAGGGACGAAAAATTAAAGAAAAAAATTTGAGCCGTAGTTGAGGAAATAATTGCTTAAAATATTCAACAAAAATTTACGTGGAAATTCATCATATTTTCCAAAAACTGTACTGGACCTTATTTAAAACCTGTCTTTGAAGAACATATTTCATTAAGGAAAAAATATATCTTCAATATTGTAGTTGTAGAAAGACGCAAAAATTGAACAATCAGAAAATCATTAATTACAACCAAAATTAGCCCAGCGACCTTCCTTTAATAATATTTTATACTACCGGAGGTCAACGTTTATGCAAAATTTAGGGTAATTTTTGAGCAAATATTAAGTTTTCCTTTTACGTCCCGCCAAAAATATTTTTTTTCAAATTCGCACGGTCTGGAGTTCGGTCAGATCCATCGTGGAATGTCACTTTGGTGAAAATCGTCCGGAGGTTTTGACATTAGCGTTGATTACAGATGGACACCAATATTTCAGTATCAGTGACCCTCAAAGCGTGAATTCTAACGGCACAACATGCTAGAGAAAATCCTTTACTACATATAGAAACTAGATTTCGATATCAGGCCCCCAAAATACGAGTTATGCTGTCGAAAAATTCACTCTTTTTGCTGCAGCATTACAATACTATCTCTTCACTAAGTACGTAGTAAGGCGAGTAAGTAAACATTTTTTACCAATAACATTCATGTCACTGTTTGATAATAAAGTTTTAGAGCCCAGGATCATTTTATATGTACCATTTCCTTCCTTTGGAGGGATGGAACAAACTTTTAGACAAGCGTTTGGATTCACTTTATGTGAAAGAGGGCCTCATTTCCCTTCTGGAAAAACCTCCTGCAATTTTAAAGTAGAGAACATGTTTCCGTTTTATAAATGCGAGTCCCATTCCGACTTAGGATGCGCCATTCCAAGTTTCAGAGTACAGTTCAGATTTATTTTATGTAACCGAGGGTCTCATATTTATTCAGGAGTAACCTTATATATACTAAAGACTCAAAATAAATGTTTCTAACTTCTAGGGAATGTAGAATAGTTGAAAATTATCACTATTTGTGTACGTGTTTGGAACGTGCACGTAATGCTGCAACGAAAAATGATTCCCTATACTGACTTGCACCAAGGGAAGTCCTTATACTGCCTTCCAAACGCCGACACACATCATTTGTAAAATTTTGTTACGTGATATTTCCCGCCAAATGTTCAGTGACAGAAAGTAATTATCTTCGATAACCCTACAAGCCCCAGAAGTTTGTAACATTTATTCTGTGACAGCCTCTAAATGCAGACTTGCCTTGTAAGCTTGATATTGTCCCTCACATGATCGCCTATGTGGATGTTAGCGTATCTGTTCGCAGGAGCCCATCGAGATTTCTCGAAACTGGACGGCCACAGACCTGGAGCCTGAACATCGCGTCGCCTACTTCCGGGAGGATATTGGCATCAACCTGGCGCACTGGATATGGCACGTTCACAACCCTCACTCCGGGCCCCCCTCCGCCGTCAACAAGGACCGACGCGGCGAGCTCTTTTATTATTTCCACCAGCAGATTATTGCCAGGTGCGCCTTCACCACTAAATAAAACTACTAATATTATGCAAAGTAGCATACGTTTTCCTTAACATGGAGCGGAGAAAAATAAAGGGATTCCGCCTAGCCACTAATGATGAGACCGTAAAGTTCATACTTGTGTATTTTGACCATCAAGACATCTCTGATGAATCCCACCCCCTTATTTGATGATTTCATGGGCGAATACTGAGGTTACTGACCGGATAGCCGCACAGTATAATCGTGCCTCCTTCAAAAGTGTGAAGAAGACATATTGATAACAGACAGCAAACAGAACATCTTTTGTATATTACGGACATGTTGTGTACAAAATATTAAATGACTTCTTATATCGAAACAAGAAATACAATGTCGTAGATGCATGTCTCAGAGTCTTTAAAACAGTAGTTGATTGATTTTTTCAAGCGTATCAAATAAAGGAATACCTACCAGCAAACAATTGCTTAAATAATGTTGAATCGGTGGTAACAGATACGTTGCCTTTATTATTTGAGTTAGGAAATTTTAAAACTCTAGAACAGTGCCATTGACTCATAGAATAAAGATATGCATATCGTTGACACATGCTGGCGTATCGGCAGCAAAATTCAAGTATTTTTCTCTGATCTTTTGACAGGTATTAGCGCATATTTCTTCAAGAAGTTTGGATCAATTCTCCCTGACGATATCTCGATTGCTATTGGATTTGCTTCATAGTACTTTAAAACTTCATTACTTGAAACGTTTTACGTTCTGCTAAATAAAGAATCAAAACAAAATAATGAAGTACTCGGTCAGTTCAGTTTCACAAGTCACAGATCATAATATGAGCACATTGGATGATCTAATACTTTCCTTGCCATGAGAAGAATAATTATAATAGGAATCATAAATAGAAAACCAACTCTATCCAAACCAAACTTCAAACAAAATATGCCAAACTTAAGTATGGAAAATTGGGGAAGGAATTGTGTTTTAAAAATTATGATTATGAAAATTTTCTCCAAAAATAAAATGCCATCTACCACATTTACCTCGAAGCGGATGAGATAGCCGGTACCCAATTTACATAGTGTGCCCAGAGAGGGGTCGGTCCCAATTTACACACACTCTTCTGTGAGTCGTTCCCAATTTACATATGGGTATATTTACTCTTATCTTCCTTGTGTGTTCAATTTCCGTATTCCGTATGCCGAATGCCGTGCGCAGGTACAATTTCGAGCGGCTGTCTACCGAACTGAGCCGCGTGAAGCGCCTGCTCAACTGGCGAGAGCCCATCCCGGAGGCCTACTTCCCCAAGCTCAACAACGGGCTCGCCAGCCGCGTGTGGCCCCCGCGCCAGGCAGACGCGCGCCTCCAGGCGAGTAGCGCTATCGCCCCAATCGCCCTCTCCTCTGCCCTCGCCCCTGCCTCCGCTTCCTTCCTCGCCATCGAACTCACTCCTGGACAAATATTAATCCCGCCTTGGTTATGAACTAGAGTGAAAACGACTCCACGATTTAGCGACTACCTCAATTAACGGCCATTTTGGGGAGTACCTCTTGATCTTCCGTTAAGTTAATATGTACATAAGTAATTTTCTCGTAAATATCCCCTTTTGAACCGAAGCGGACTGACACGCTTCGAACTCTCTGAATTAAACGATCACAAAATCATGGCGAATTGGGGATTTTGATCGTAAAGTTATAAAAAAATGGAAGATTGGTGAATATTACTGTTTATTCAGAACTTTGCTCAGACAGGATGCAATATCAAATTACAAGAACAGTAATATTTGTATTTGCTATCATGCCGGCTAAGTTATTTGTTTCATTTAACAACAAATTATTTTCATGCTTGTTCTGAAATTCCCTCACAAATGCAACTGTAACTTCAATTCTAGTTAGAATCAAGTTCACTAATGCTCAATAAAGTAGTGAAAAAGTAGGAAATTCAATGATTTTATACGCTGTTTAAGTACGAATTCTTTAAAAAGTTTATTATATTTTATAGATTCAGCGTAATAAAAATGTGTTAAACATTTTTCAATAATAACAACAATCAACATATTGTTTGCATAAAAAGCCACGCTAACTTTATTTCAATAGCAAAATTAGACCTTATGATCACTTACTATATTCTCACAATTTTTAATACGAAAACCACATGCCCCAACACTCATTTTTCTCCAGAACCATGAGTGGCCGCTTAAAAGAGGTTTCACTGCATTTCAGTTTTCGCTCTCCAGTTTCACCGTCGAGTAAAATGTATCTGTTAATTAATCTTATGATGCTGGAAGTATTTTATCTAAAGTGGTCCAGCTTAGCTGCTGCGGCATAAATGAATACTGATTACCCCACGATGCTGATTACCTCACGGCATAAATGCTTTGCAGGACGTGCGGCGTAGCGATGCAGTGATAGACATCCTGGATCTGGAGCGCTGGAGGGACCGCATCATGGAGGCCATACACACAGGACGTGCTTACACGGTAAACCCCTCACCTACCCACGTACCTGCCTACCTCCTTCTGAGAACCCAAACGCATGGACTTACGTCAGCTTTAAAATCTGTTTCCCAATCATGGCCCCCACATACAGTGGCGGTTCATGGGCTGAAATTGGGGTGAACTGCTATCCCTAAATGCCTTTTGAAATGCTTGCTTTCTCCATATTATATTATTTCCTTGCCACACTTTCCAGGCACAGTCGGAATTTACACTCAGAACTTTCCATGAGTTAACGTATGTTACTATAGTACTCTATGTACTAATTTCGAACACAAACTACGAAATCTCACAACTTTGAAAGTGCGTACCTTCAGCATTAACTGTATCACTAATTTCCAATGCGCATAGAACTTGTAAGAAACCTCTGCGGCCTCCTACTCAGTGAGGGATATCTACGATATTTATCAAATACCAATTAATTCTGGGAAATTACAAAATCATCTCTACTCAATAAGATTAAGAACATTCTGTGGATACGCGCAGTATGAGAATAGGCGAAATAACACAATCAAGTCAAAATCAAAACTATTTAATTGAGTTACTGTTTTTGATTCAATCCAAACGATTCACTTCAATCAATTGTGTTTTGATTTTTCCGTGTTCCTGAATATCTAAGAAACCATAGATCATATCACATGGCCGGAGGCTGCATAATTTTCTTTCACTTTCTACCCGCTTTGTAAATTAGTAATATAGATATGCATAAAAATTAAGCTTACTATGAATTATTTCTGAAGATTTTATGGAAGAAGAACCCGGTGAAGTTACATTTGCAAAATTGCTACACCTATGTTACTTTTGTCGCAGCACACAAAAAACCAGCACAAGGCCAACAGAAAAATTTGTAATTATTTTCTATCACACAACCATAAAAAATCACCGTACCCACTTTCTTGAAACTATATGATCTCACTAGGCGAAGATATTTGCTGAATGCCACTTCACCTCGCACAAAAGAACCAGCAAAAAACCATGCTCGTTTCCGGATTGCAATAACATTTGTGTAAGAGAATCGTCAAAACAAAAAATACGGATTAAAGCAGTATTAAAATTGTATTATTAGAATGTTATTTTTGTAATTCCGCGCATTTATATTGGTTCACTTCTTTCATCTGACGAGCCACCATTACCTCACACCAGTCTTCTTTATTCCCAAGAACCCATTTATTCTTTTTCGCAGCAACCAGATATAGACAACGCATTCTGCTTCACAATTACCAAAGAATTGACCACTTTGTCTGGAATTTTAATGTCTGGAGTTTTAATATGAATGAGAGAAAAGCAAAATTTCATAAATTCTGAAAAAAAATGTTTCTTTAAGTAAATATCACTGTAAAGACACGGTGCTTGGTGCACCAAAATACACTGCCACTGACATATAGCCTGCAATAAACACATTTTTCTCAGAATTTATAAAATCTCACTTATATCGTTCTGGGTTTCACCCATTTATATTATATCACCTTCTTAAATTATAACGATTCAAGCGATATTATACAGTAATTATGTACACTTATTAAGAATTTAAGAACACTGAATCTGATAAAATCAATAAATTGACAGAGTCTAACAGTTAAATGTATCTTTGCGAGCGAGACAAAATACAGTCTCCAGGGCATATTTATTCGTAATTAAAGCAGAATTACTTAATATAAACTATTCATGCCAATTAAAGATTACAACAATTAAATTATGCATGTACTAACGTAAGATAAGTGATTTTCAATATTGTATCTCCGCGAGTCCATTGACAATCATTTCAACGCTTCAAGAGCAATGCTAAAGCAAAAGAACCCGCTACTAAGGCCGCAGACTTAATTGCTTGATAAGTTTGTTCGTAGCCAATCTGATGATTATTTAGATGAATATGTTACAAAGAAATTAATTCATTATAAAATGAACATTTTAAAATAACAATGAAATAAATCATATTTCACAGAGCTGTACTGCCCAAAATATAGTATTCTGATAATAGTTTGGCAAATTCTAACAGAAAAAGATAATAAAATATCTCCCTTTATCGTCATTATTCTCATCACCGTGAAGAAATGGCTTGTTCACAGTCAACCAGGGAGACCGTGCAGTTGGACAACGACCAGGGCATCGACATCTTGGGCAACATTTTGGAGTCAAGCGACCTGTCAATTAATAGTCGCTTGTACGGCGACCTTCACAACGCCGGTCATGTCGTCATCGCCTACGCACACGACCCGGACTTCAGGCACTTGGTAAGCACTTCAGAGGTCGAGATGTTCTAGGTTGGAGAAGTCACAATTCTGAAAATTTTCTATGACTGAAGAATTTGTTCCAGGGTGGAGCAGGGAAGGAACATGCGATTTAGTAAACCCATTTGTGTTTTAGTGTTATAGAGTTTTAAATAGATACTTTGTCATCAGCGACTCCTAGGGACTTCACCTGCATTATCAAACTTCTGTACTACCTTTGGAGCGTTTGTATGAAGGGTTACATATTCATTTAACAATTTAATGATGTGAGTGTTGTACCACGTAATAACGCTGAGTAACACAGAAAGTACACATAGCTATTGCCCAGACAACTCTTAATGAAATCTCCATTGAAAAAAACGGGAGAGACGGCTCAGGGCATCAGGGCAGTGACACGGTCGGTCGGACCTGATCGCGCCATACACGGCAGGAACATCACTGACATCTCCTGAGAGAAAAACATGCACTACACTTGCGGGTCTGATGACCCTGTTAGTTGACGCGCTCGAAATCACTAACAATCAATCAATCAAACGATCCATTGAAAAATTGTATTATTTTTTTGTTCCCTGGAACATTGCTTTATATCATTCTCTTTCGAAATGTCTTAGTATAGCCAATTACTGCAATTGGGATCATCGATGCTTCATCGAGAAGTCTTCACGTAAAACTTACCTTCAAAATTAAACTAGTGGCAATACAGAATGGCACAGACTTTTTCGTACAATCTAGTTTTCTGATCTCTGATCTTTAGTCTGGACTAGCTTTTCATTATTACCCCACCACTTTCTCAGTTGCGAGCTATCAGCGCCTGAAAGACATTTTCTCAATTTTTGGTTCCTTAATAGTACAGTGGATATATGGTAAGAAATAATGTTATATAACAGTAAAAACTGGTCCTTATGCAAATTTTCACTTAATCATTTGGTGCATTTTTTGAGAAAAAGTACTTGAAAATTTTCCAAAACTGGTCAATTTTGAGCTGATTTTCCCCATAAATTTTTGAGCTTTCGAAACACTTCATAAGAAAACATTTTAAACCCGTAACATACAATGTAGGCTCTGACGGTCGGTTTCTACATAATTAGATGTTTCCGGGTTTGTAGGCCGTGGTCCAATGGAGACTGGTTCAACGGAGACTGGACAGTCTCCGTTGGACCACGGCCTATAAACCCGGAAACATCTAATTATATTTAAAACCCTTGTACTCACAAATTCAATAATCTATAAAAATCCTTATGTATCATGCTATACTGCAATACTAACTCCGTGAAGGATATTTCAAAATTTATTTTTTGCCTTTTTTAGAAAATTAAAAGAATATATTTCAGCGTCTTGATCAAGATCCGCAGCCACCACAGAATCGCACTGAAGATGCCTAAAAAGGCCCAAAAAGGTTTATGCTGAATTAAACGTGCTATAAAACAAAACTACGCTTCGTAATTACTTATATAATTATGCTGATGCCATGAACCACTCATCATTTCCCACTTTCTCGAACTAGTTAGTTTCCTATTCTCTTGCGCCTGCACTATCTTTACGGTTTTGATCTATCCTCTTCCCAGATGTTAAAAGCAAATCTTTTAACATTTTCTCAATTTTTCGGTTTCCTAATTGTAGTATGGAAATATGAGTAAGAATATTATGGAGGAGGAACACCTGGCACTTTTGGAAATTGAAACAGGTCAACAGGACATAATTCCTCAAAAGGACATAATTTCTCGTATTAATTCTAATTTGCAGCAATTGTCTAAAATGTAGAGAGTTGAATGAAAATGAGACATGTGCTATTCTTTTAAACATTCCTTGTTTTATCCGTAGAAAAAGTTTGAAGAAAAAAGAAGTTCTAGTGGTTTTTAAGAAAATTATTTTCTTAATAATTAGCATTAATTTCGATTCCATTATTTTCAAAATAACGTACATGACTTCATAAGATAGCTTTTTTTTATAACCGATTTTGTTTTGGGCATCAATCTTTATTACAATTTTGTAGTTATGAACTGTTCAATTTTTGGAATTTTCTAAAATACAGTTTGATTTTTAGGCAGTTTTTGAAAAAATATTTGTTTAGAAAATTAAAAATGTTCTATATTTCACACAAAATTACATGAAAACTTCTCATTTTTTCGAAAAATTGTAAATGACCTTACCGCTCTACTGCAACAATGAAGCACAGATTGAGCGCAGTTTGAATGGTAATTGAATAAAAGTGAAGCGAAATTTTGTTCTGCTACTGCATCTAGTATTTATAACAAAATTAACAAACACTTCTGGTTGAAACAACAAATAGATGTGTCAACTTTCATGGAAATCGGTCAAACGCTGTCGGAGTTTACCGCTCTTGTATATACCAACATCCATTTTTATATATACAAAGGATAATTTTTGTATATTAATATAACATATTATTATATATAGTATTTTATATTAGTATATTATATATGACATATTATTGAAAACAGTACTCTTATTATATATTAAATATGTAATAACAATGCTATTTTCATTAATGGCTGTGAATTTTACTTGAAATACAAGCATTATATTACATAAAATATAACTTAAAAATTATATTAAAAAATATCTCCTCTTTTTATTACTTTTTCTCTATTATAAGAAATGAAACGTAAATATGCGCAGGTCTCGTTTTCGTTCAACACTGGATTTTTGAAAAATGCAAAATATCTAATTTTTGGTGCTTTCCATGAACTAAGATTGATTAATATTAAAGACAGAGAACCATGTTCTCAAATAAAAAGTTTTTTAAAGAGAGATCTTTAAATAAGGTGAGTAAAATTTATATGAAAATATAAATTGATTTCCCGTCATTTTTCTTATAAAATACGCAATTTATAATTATTATTTTCTCAAAAACGATTCCAATTTTTTCTTTGGATTCTTTTATGAATTAGGGCAAAGTACGCCAACAAAAGTGCGCTAGGGTCTTTTTCGGTCAACTCTGTATTTTCAAAAATCGCAAAAAAAGGTTATGGCAAAACTACAATATTGATGTTCAAGACCTTGCCTTTAATAAAATGTCTGTTAATGTTTAATCTTTAAATAAAATGATCAGTAACATTTTGGAAACACGAATAGTTTTCATTTGGGTTATATTTGGTTTGGCAGAAAAAACTAGGTCACAGGAAACGGCTTCAACTTTTTTAAACTTCTTTTTTTCGGGTAGAGCAAATAACGCTTAAAAAGGCGCAAGTCTCTTATTCGTAAATTTCAAAAGTTACAAATAATTGACATTCGTTCTTTTCTCTTCTGACCAAATGCTAATGTAAATTTCCGTTTCTTCTCGGTCAATAACAATATAACCTGATGGGCTGAAGCTCGGTGCACGCAGATTTAAGAATGCTCCAACTCCGATAAAATTACTTTGATTTTTAATGAATTGTCCTATCAATTCAATGCTTAAATGTGACTTTCGGAAAAATCCATCCTCTCAAGATATTATTTCTTTTTATCCCTTATCGGCAAACTTAGATTATTCCTGAATGCAGTCTTTGCTGAACGTGTGTGTCTTGCAGGAGAAAGAAGGAGTGATGGGAAACAGCCGGACTGCGCTGCGTGACCCTGTCTTTTTCCGCTGGCACGCCTTCGTGCAGAACGTCTTCGACGAGCACAAGTCCATGCTGCCGCCCTACACGGAGGAGGAGGTGAGCTATTTTCAATTGGCGCAATACCAGTCGTGTAATCCAGAGTAGTCAATACCAGTGGTGGCTAGTGCCCCAACAGACTAGAGGTTGCACTTCCATTGAATGACGGAAATGAAATTTCCAAAATTCGTAATACGAATATGTAATAAAAATGTATGCAATTCCAGTAAATTAAAACTAAGTTAAATAAAAGTCAATACTAAAACTATACTTAAATACATAAAAGTCTACACTTATTAACATAATTTTATGCGTAGTGTCTTTGTCCGAATTGTATACCTTTCGCGCACGTGGTTTTGGCTTTGATTTTGCCTGGGCACTTAAGTTCCACTCCAGCACATGACAACAAGCACTATTGCTTCGACAGGTTTGAAACAAATAAAATTATTTTATTTCGAAAATTTCACTACCCTGATATGTTTTGTAATAAAGATCCTTCCACGCTCACACACACACAAAGCTACTTCCAGAACGGCTCTCTTTTACAAGGAATTCATGAAGTGTACATTTTGAAAAAAATAATTTAATATAATATGACAAAAATTCGGTAAACATAATTAATAATGCATTAAATGCCGTCAATAATTGACTCAACTTGTGTACTTTCAATAACAAGTCAAATTCATAAAATCACGTTGCAGTGAGTCAGACAAAAACATAACATTCTTCCCCTGAGACTCCCTCCGTTGACGCGCAGCGCTAGACAGCGCCACCCGTCTGCTTGCACCACCAAAAGGCCTCGTGTTCGCCGTGTTAAATAGAAGGGCCAAAGAGTGAATGCAGTGAACAGTAATAGAGCCAATAGCGTGGTGCAACATCTGGCAAAGCACTCGACACCGGGGAGAGCGCCGGTTGGACGCCCTTTGGTTTCAAAATTATTTCATATACATTCATATTGCTGCAATATCTTGTGATTAAAAGGAAAATGTATATTCCTACGATATTATAAGGTATTTTTTCGATTATTTGGGGGTTGTGCAACAGTGCAACCTAAGCACGAGCTGCAACTGGTCAATTTAATGACTTTAATCTACTTGCGCTTTCCTTGTAAGCCTTGTCAATTGATTACTTTCAGATATTAAGAATAGTAGCAATGCATGATTTAAGCCTCTAGGATGACCCGTGGGCAGCAGATAGCTACCCGTGATGTGATACCGGATTCGATTTCCAGTCGAGCCAAACAGAGAATTGTAGATTACCTTTCAAATCGTCTCCGTTTCTGAAGCTGAATGACGCGGAAAGGCTCAGGCATTAGGAGTTTGCTAGTTACGTTGAAGTTTGCCACAAGCTTCTCTTACGTGGGAATTAAACTAGGTCCAGACATGGGGGACACCGTTAGCTAGCTGGAAAAATTCGACAGTCAACTCAAATTCCAAATACATTCATATATAATGCACGATTTGTCATGCATTTAATGTCAATACGCTTTTCTGAACTGTATCTTTTATAATCTTTCCTATTTCTCAAGAATAGTTGTAAACTCCGATGAATATATGTAAATTGTAGTTGTGCACTACAAAGATCTAGTGAATCGCGAGAGCATTTTCATTCATTCGGAGTCTGCACTCTTCATGGCGTCCTGATATTCGCTCAGAACGCCCGTCAACAAAAAGGTATGTGCTCTTCAACACCAAAAATTGTCGACTCGGAACGATACCTTATTGATCTGCATAAAGCAAATAAACAGACGGCATCTTAAACGGCTGAAAGTGTAACGATACATCATCAATAACGAAAGTGAACTATCGCTCATCAGAAACCAAAATTCATCCATAGAGTTCTTGGAGGCAATACTCTTCAACCGTTGTTCTGGAGATGAAATGAAGTTTAGAACTACGATCAGGCAGCATGCAGCACTGTCAGCATTGTCAAAAAAATCTTGTACGAGATGCCATATTGTGCCATTATAGCCGTTTACTTTAATTTCACGGTTATCTAAGCTAATGTGTTGAATCTTCTGTAAACATGTTAACCTATTATTAGGCATTTCGGAAACAGTAGTAGTAGTAGTAGTAGTAGTAGTAGTAGTAGTAGTAGTAGTAGTAGTAGTAGTAGTAGTTGTAGTAGTAGTAGTAGTAGTAGTAGTAGTAGTTGTAGTAGTAGTAGTAATAGTAGTAGAAGTAGTAGTAGTAGTAGTAGTAGTAGTAGTAGTAATAGTAGTAGTATCCTTTTTATGTTACAACAAAATGTTTCTTTTTTCCTAAATATGCTTTTAGGGTACAAAAATGTAATTTTGATTTACATACACATTAATAGAGGTTTTAGCAAAAATGGTAGTCTACATACGAGTAACCCTTTCTTCTTCCCAAAAGGAACACAAACACAAGAGAGTATTCATTTATTGGCTACTGGTTAGAGGTGTGTTTTCTAAAGCTTGTTGTGTCTGGTGCTTTACAGCTGTCCTTCAGTGGCGTGCACGTGCGGCGAGTGGAGGTGCAGTCGGTGGGTCAGGAGCCGAACGAGCTGCACACCTTCTGGCAGAAGAGCGATTACAATATCGAGCGCGGTCTGGACTTCTCGTCCGGACCCGTGCTCGTGCGCGTCACCCACCTGCAGCACGTGCCCTTCTTCTACCGCATCCAGGTGAGAGACATCGCAAGGCGACTCATGCTAAACAGACGTACAACACTTTGAATCGTTTCACAATACACATTTCACTGATAAGAGCGTAAATAACTAGAAAACGGACATAGCAAAATCCAGATAGCTGAGATCGTTAAGGTAGAAGGCACAGTGATTGATTGGAAGAATCGTTGATTCGAGTTCTATTTATTTGTTGTGTGTTTGTGTAATTCACCCTACATTTTATCATCCTTTCCTCGGCCATCGAAACCACGTCTGCGACTAACAGTGGCAATTGTAATCGTGGGGACTGTTGCGGTTCTAAAAGTAGCTGCTCTCGAATTGACACTAGTATCCGCCTAGTATTATGATTTGTCGAAAATATGGGCTTAATGGAGCTTAATGGAGGTGAATTTTTGCAGTTCAGAAGCACGGGAAATTGAAAAAATAAAAATAAACATCAAATGTTTCATTTATTAAAAATATGTTATGTTTTAATTTTCGTTTTAGACGCAAGTGCCTGTTATATCTCCACATAATGAATATGCGCACAGAACCAGTTAGACCATTTCCCTTGACTGCGTAACGATCGCAGCGCTGAAAAATCTCAACGACAAAACACCATGAATATCGTCGAGCCAACTAGCAAACGTCTTGTGCTCTTAGACAGACCACATACCTTGGCCAATAGATCTACCTATTCCGGCTAGGCGGAATGGTCGTTTGGGAAAGTATGCGAAGAACGTATTCCCCGAGTGAGCCGTGTGTGATTATGTGCAGGTTCACAACACAGGGAACCGCGCGCGAAATGGAATGGTGCGCATCTTCCTGGCGCCGAAGATCGACGAGCGACGGCTGCCGTTCAGCTTCAGCGAGCAGCGCGAGTTCTTCATCGAGCTCGACAAGTTCCCCATCAAATGTGAGTAGCCGCACTTATCCTGCCCGCGAGTCACGTCCTGGTCCTTGCTTTTGATTTTTGGAGAAATTACGGAAAACTACCGACCAGGGTCCCCGTCGCGAGAATTATATTCCAGACTGCGGCTGAATTCGACCTCAGCAATGTTGCTACTGTCGAAAATCCGCCACCGTCGGAAAACGAACTTTTAGGACCTCCCGATCAGTGACGTAGCAGATGCACTAGTAGTTGTACTTAGTCGTGTTAGTCGATCCTAAACCAACAAAACAAGCGTGACTACGCCCGTATGAGCACGGTCGAAAAATTTGGAACTTATTCACCAGAACTTTAATGCAGTGATAGAGACTCTGCGCCCCAGTGAGCTGTTAAAATATGCTGTCATAAACTGCCGTGTTCGCCCGAGTGCGCATTCGCCTAACTCTAACGGTATTCTCATGCATTGGTGTGTTGACGCAGTGGAGCCGGGGCTAAGGACCATCATCCGCTGGAGTAACGAATCGACGGTGACGGTGGACCCCAAGCACACCTTCCTCAACGTGGACAAGCTCCCGCCGGGCCGCCCGGACCAGCGGACAGACAAATGCAACTGCGGCTGGCCGCAACATATGCTCATTCCTAGGGGCCATGCTGAGGGAAAACACTCAACGCTATTCGTCATGATTTCGGACTACGACAAAGAGCGCGTAAGTGTACGCGATTCATCTTATGCAACCAGGCGAATGCCGGTGCTGTGCCCTAACAAACGGGAAACGCGCCGCGCGCAATCTTTCTTTCCTTTCCTTTGCCCTGTTCTCTCCCCTGCAAGTTACAAGCACTTATGCGTTCATGCCCTGCACATCCGCATATGTCAGGAGGTAACAGGGAGTTTAGACTTTGTCCTGACCGGGGCCATCCCCCCCCCCCGTCGGGGGCTAATACCTCGTGGACAAATTCCATTTCTACACAACGAGTACGTGGGCGCAGGATCTCACCATCTAATGGGGAAGAACACCTCCACCTCCAGGTGTAAAAACCTTGATTGCATAAACGGGACTAATGGTAATAGCATATTCTGGAAACAATAATCTTACGCATTTTCTAGTGGGGCTTCATTTACGGAGAAAGAATAACTATTATATAAGTGCAGAGGCGCACCCAGAAGGAGGTGTTCAAGAGGATTCAGAACTCCACCCTATAGAAGCCAATGATACTTTTTCAAAAACATAGATTTTACTAATTTTCTACACAAAATAAAATCATTCAATATTTAAATGGTTAATGTTATAAGTATCAACTAAATGTCAATAAGTAAATAAATAAATAAATAAATAAATAAATAAATAAATAAATAAATAAATAAATAAATAAATAAATAAATAAATAAATAAATAAATAAATAAATAAATAAATAAATAAATAAATAAATAAATAAATAAATAAATAAATAAATAAATAAATAAATAAATAAATAAATAAATAAATAAATAAATTCAAAAATATCGAATTGACTGGACACTACACCTGTACACCCTCTCCTCGAGAACAATCGTGGGCGCGCCTCTGATTTAATTAATAGGTGAAATGTGGAAGAGTTCAGGACGCCGCCGAATCGAACTTTTAACCCAAACGTTTAAACCAAATTCCATCACGACAGTCCAAATAATATTCAATTTTTTTCCAACAACTCTATGAAAACGGCGGATTCTCTTATTGTATTCACACATTAAATAGATCATTTTGTAATATATATCAAAAAAAGTCTGTTGCCAAGACACACCATGACTTGTTACCATGAAAAAAATTACTTCACGAAGGGAAATATAACGAAGTAAACAGACGTATCCTTTTAGTATTTTTTTCTGCATTCATGCCCCTATACCGACCTACGGTCGACTTACGCCTCGACCCTTGCCGACCTACGGTCTCGGCTATAGTCATTTATGATACGAGTTCCGCTGTCCTACGAGCAAACACTTTTACCCCGTGGGTCATACACTATTTTTTAAACAGCCTTACTGACTTCCATTTTAATTCAAATATATAAATCACTTAATGTTATATTAAGAGCAGTAGTACAGTGGTCAGACCAAAGTGTTTTTTTGTTTTGTTTTGTTTTTTTGTTTTTTTTTGTTTTTTGCATCCAAAGATTGATCAGAACACTTAGGCATCGTTTCATTTTTAGCATTTGCGCTAAAACTGAAGTTGTACCATGCTATGCCGCTTTCCAGCGGATATCTTCAGCTTGATTATTTACATGATGATCGCAACTCAATATACAGTAAATAATTTATTTGGAATTTGTCTCGAAGAGTGTGTCAATGACGAGGCGACCTGACGATTCGACAGGTGGAGCAGAAGGTGGAGCCGGACGCGTGCTGGAAGGGGTACAGCTACTGTGGACTGCTGGGCCATCGCTACCCCGACAAGCGTCCTTTAGGCTTCCCCCTGGACCGCCTGCCTCGCGATGAAGTCTCCGGAATCAACGATAACATTGAAACATTTCTCACGCCCAACATGAAGATAGCCGATGTGGTATTGCGCCATAATGACCGCACTGCTCCTCCAGAGCCACTTCCCGTTCGCTAGCACTATCCAGAACGAAAAGCCCCAGGAGAGAGTGAATTTGCTGCTTCATAATTTCAGATAATCTTTGCCCTATTTAAATTTATTAATGAACCCAACGTTAATCATATATTTCAATCTAAGTTCTTGAATAATACTTCAGGATAATTCGAAGCACAGATTTCACAACATGTCTTGAATTTTAAACAAGCTTGTTGAATATTATTTAATTTACAAAATGAATAAAATTAAAAAATGTACATCGCTCTAAAATATTCAATCTAAAGAAAAAATGTCAAAAACGTTTTTCATATAAATGTTGCTATGTTATCAAAACCGTTGGTGAGTTACTGCAACATACTCCTGTACCTTCAGCAATAAATATTCTTATTTTCTGATTTGTTTTGTCAGACTTCAAAAAAATGTTGCTGTTCCATAATCCTAAAAGCAACATTTTTGACATACAGGTTACATAACATGATTCATCCTTCAATCTGATTTTTTAGAACAATCCTAAGTTACCTTTTCTCGTTAAATGTAAGAATGGTTGAGCAATACTGATCTACCGATCCGAAATACCAAACTGTGAAAAGAGTGTATTTCGTGAGATTACATTCGCATCTGCTGGTAAATAATGACGACTACCAACCACTTCATCAGTTTTGTCAAACGTAGGGTAATTACCGTCCACTAGCTGACTAGCCCCTAGCCCGTTCCAACAAGCAATTCCTTCTTAAGATGAAATGAATCCGATACAAATTTTCTTAATTTGCACAATCATGCTTACTTAAACTTTATTTCCCGCGCGTTATTAGTAATATAGGTTTATATATATATATATATATATATATATATATATATATATATATATATATATATATAGAGAGAGAGAGAGAGAGAGAGAGAGTGTCTCATGGGTCACATGCCATAGAGAAGATGTCTATAATATTTTTAGTTTTTGAAAATTTTAACCATCAATGATTTTTAACTACATATTTTGCTCACTAGCAATTGATAGACCATGAAAGGAGGAATACAATGATGATATGTTAGTATTTTGTAAGTATATATTAGTAACATTAGTATCCCCGCTGTTTTCCAACTTGGTGGAATCACATGTAAAAATGAAGAGATGCACAGAAAAATAATAATAAAAGTGTAAATAAAATTAACGATCATTCTTAAACTTATTTTTCTACATACGTGCAAGGTAAGTAATCACGGGGATTGGAGGGGACGGGAGACCTCGTCTCTTCCTATGGCACCTAACCTTTCTCAATCGTGAAAGGACATAATAATTAGAAAATGACTATTTACTACGAACTAACCTATCTCAATCCTGAAAATAATATATTTTTATAAATAGGTAGGGTAGCTAACAACAAAACAAGTTATAAGTTATACAAACAACAAAGTATATTTCTGCATGACTCATGTCAAATATGTGATCTTTAAAAGCAACCTAATTTTTATCAGAAGTTAAGAAACATTTTATACCACTTAAGAGTTGTATAAAATTACGGCGAGGAGAAAATTATGATCAAAAACAATAAATATGTTTATTTCTTTGATTACATTTTGAAAGAGATTAAACTCTGGTCATTTGTGCCTGGCCACGGGAAGGGAATGGGAAGGTAAGATCATGCGCAGTCCGTGGGCAGTTGTAGTGTAAGCTGCCAAGGGGACGTGACCAGGTAAACAATAGACAACTCCCAAGAGAAATGGAGGCCTAATTGCATTTTGATATTTGTTAATTTATTTACGTCAAACAGTGTTAAAACTGTGTATGACGTGGTATGAGGAGAAGTTAATTAGAAGTTACGTTTATGTCCAGAAGCAAAACAAGAGACCATCTCAGCATTTGCTCGAGGATCTGGGAAACTGGACGAACACCTGATCGAGATGGGGGTCATTGACCCCGAAGCTGAAGTACAATACTTGTTACAGGTTCTGTATAATTATACAATACAAATGATATATAATAATTATGCGTATAAAGTATGTGCCACACTCCCACATAATACAGTATAATACAGCACGTATAATACAGTACGTGCCACACTCCCACTCATAACAAGCATATCAAGAGAATTACTCTGCCGGTCATTGATTAGTGATTCCGGACGCATAAACTGCTAAAGTCATTAACCCCATAAGTGTAGTGCATGTTTTTATTGCAAGAGGTGGCAGTAATCTTTTTCCACAGGATGGGAAAAGATCCGACGCCGATCTATGTCCGCTTGCTGATATTTTCCCAAATACGTATCACCCACCAGCGTGGTACAGCCCCGTCTGAGACTAGCTCTAAGCTCCCGACAAGTCTGGCAGTGAAGTGCCTGTAAGGGTAAGTGAGAGGTGAGGGCATGACAAGGATGAGGATGGAAAGATCGCGCGCGGCCCGTGGCCCGTTTGTTAGGATACTGCTCCGGCATACGCCAGGTGTTGTACTGACACACCACGGAAAACTAACGATCAGAGCAGCCACCCTTTAGAATTCTCCCCCAGACAGCGCCTGAATTCCACCTAGCTATACAGCTAGTGTCAAAAAATCTCCCAATGTCGGGACTCGAACCCTTGGACCTCCCTGTAAAAGGCATTGCAGTGATATTGATTGGTGCCCTGGGCCACCAATGCAGGTCACTCTGCTCGTTTCCAACCGTAGCCTTTGCGTCAGAGACCGAGTTTTTATTTTATAGTATTTTAGTTATCGGAGCCCGGCGTTAATAGAGCCCGGATTTGTATGCAAATGCATATATTTTTTCTAATGGTTACCTAGAAAATTAAGACATTTCTTTAAAAAGTAGTCCATTTGGAGTTTTCCTAACAAATTTTATTTTCTAGATTTTTGTATATTTTTTCATAATTTAAGGTTACTCCATTTTTCTGCACTTTTAGCGAAATTTTTGAAACAATAAGAGAAACGTTGTAATGTATTTAAAAATTAGTGAATAATTAACAAAATTTTAAAAAATGTCTTGAATCATGCTTCTTGAAACTGATGAATTATAAATACCACTATTCATAAAACACCTCATTATCTTCATTAAAAACTTTATAATGGTTTGTGTCATAAAGAACTTGACGAACATGCACGGCTTCACTCAGGTCTTCCTCCATCTTCAGAAACGTCACGGCGAACCTTCGCAAGAAAGTACTTTCAAAGACACTGCGCTCCGCAGGGTCACCACGTGCAGAAACTGCGACACGACACTCGGCGCTCTAACGTGCGTGGGTCCAAGAAGCATAGTGGTTCGCAGAATCTCACCATGAGACATCCTGCGTCGCGCCACGGACCGGAGTCTCCTTTTGCGACTAGCCTTAGGGTTCTGCAGGTTCTTCACTCAACTCCGATCATTGAGAGTGGCATCTAACAGGAGCCAAGTTTTGAACGAGTGTTTATTCAGTGAAACACTACGTGCTAGTGAATTTACATAAAATTTGCGTGAATTGCTTGGTTATTTCATGTTTTCGGGCGCATCAACTTCTACGAGCACTAGTTCTGTAATTGTAGTGTATTTCTTATACCTATTAGTCGGCTTGCAGAGTTTGTCCCCTCCATTGCATTGCATTGCCCCAGTCTGGACAAACTCTAAGCTCCCAACTGGTCTCCCGGTATATCTGGTAGTGAAGAACATGTAAGGTAAATGTGTGTAATTAAGGGGTGAGGATAGGACAGGGAAGAGGAAGGAATGATCGTGCGCGGTCTGTGGCCCATTTGTTAGGGTACTGTTCCGGCATTCGTCTGGTGTTGATCGGAGAAACCACAGAAAACTACGATTCTGAGCAGCCAGAATTCCGAGCGTTTTGGATGGTGACTGTTGCGTGATGGTACAGATTAAGTAATCCCTGTTGGCAACAGTTCACTAACCTCCCTAAGTGTTAGTTTTTTAATCAAAAGAAAAGTCAGCTCAGTTTTATCTATGTTATGATGATTTTATCATGTCGTCAGTAGAAATGAAACTGTTTGATGCACTGCAATTTTATAATCCCGTGGTAGCAACACTCGTGACCTCTGACCTGTCAGATACAGCCCGCTGCAAAACCCCAGAACAAGATAAAAAATGTCACCTTGACCCAAATGTGAAAGACGAACACCCCGAGATTGGAGTGCGCTGCATGAGCAATGAAGCATACTATTGTATACGTGTATTAACATACAATTAGTGCAGAAAGTGATCTTACAACGAGGAAACATTGTTAAAGAAATATGCGCAGGTAACCGATTAAGACCACAAAAAACCTACTCTTCGTTCCCTTTTACTTTTATTTCATAATATCAAAATACTACAAATACCACTATATTTACAAAGAAAACACAATGCCATGTTGTATACACACCAAAAATCTTATTCGTACGTTTAACGAAATAATTATGTCATTTACAAACTTGGATATTTTCCATTTGCATTGATTAATTGTCTTCAGTCATCACGATCACAATTGTCTTCAGTCACCACGTAATTACTCAGCCATAGTGGAGTCAATTACACTTCATTCTCTTAAGGGAGCATTTTGAAGATATATTTCACTTTTTTCATATTTCATTTTGAAGATGTTTTTTCATATATTTTCATACTAGCAAGGAACGACCACTATGTCTCACTGTGGGCACAAGATTTCATAGGTCCAGTTCTGCAATAAAGCAGCACCATACCATGCCTTTCGCCTTTCGTCGAAGCAAAAAATAGTTACTTTTGTTTGATCTGAAAATATGACATTATCAAAAATCCGATTCTTTATTTCAGTTCTCTTTTGTAGTATTTACGAACGGAGAAAGGATTTACAAGAATTTTTATAGGCTCAAGATATCAACATTAATATTTTAGGTTTTTTTATACTTGTATAATAACATTTTTACATACTTTTTTCCCTTTACTTCCTATTTCTTTCTAATTCATTTGCATTTAAATTTGTCGAAATGCAACATCACAGTAACGATACTAATTTGCCATTAGAATGAAATGTAATTCGTGAAATCGTTATTCATATAAACAAAGCAATGGGATACTGCACTTCTATGACCTCCAGATCTCCGCCGTAATTAGTCTAATTTAACTCCTCGCTTCTCAGAATTCGCTTACATGAAATCAAGGATAAGCTAACGAAATGAGGATGAGCACACATTTGTGTGTTTCAGACTAGTGCCTAATTACTTCTGCAGATGTAGAACTTTTTTCAGCAACTATAAGTCCATTTTGATACCTGATCACAAAGTTCGAAAATGTGCGAATGCTTGTTAGGAGCAATTTTAAACACTACCAACAATTTGTATTTTTCATGTTTTCATTTTTTCTTACATATTTTTGAAATATAAATACTAATATACATAAATGTTTTACTTTCTTACTTCAATTACTACCGTTCTCTAGACATTACCAAAACCTTTCTTGAAGTATTTTTACAGACCATTATATAGAAAATCAATTCAATTCTCTTTAAACTTATCAACGGAAGAGTAGGTTTCCCAATGACCTAGCGGAAGAGCCGTGCTTAATTTGAAAGCGACTTTACCAGCAGACATATTTCGTCTGAGTCAGAGACTTCCTTCCTTCCAGAGCATTTTCCTTATAAAACAAATTCTAAAGTTAAGTCCAAAAAAGTTTATAATTTAAAAATTCAAACTTCTGAAAATAGATAAATATTTTATTATTCAATTTTTTGGAAATGATACCTTATAAATGACTTTGAGTTATTTGTTACTAGCTTCAATAAAATGCAACAAAATTATGATAAATCCAAATAAGTAATGTATTAATCTAGTTCTGTATTAATTGAAATTCACTTTTTCAAGTTCACTAGTTATAAAGGTAACTAATTTTAAATAGATTATGAACTGAAAAATCAACATTTACAGAAATTCTTATTAAACACTATTTTCATTTTTTGCAACATCTAATAATATAAGTAATTACCTCAATAAACTTTTCTCTTGATTTCAAAGTTAAGTACGTAAAATTTTATTAAAACATTTGAATATCTTTATAAACCGTTTAAGTAAACCTGTAACCTTTTACAAAAATAGTTTTTTTTAAAGCAGAGAGACACTCCACTTTTACTAATATAGACACTGATGAATGTCTTTTAATCCCGCTGAATTTATGTTTCAATAATTAATAACAACAAATTGGAATTGCTACACTTTGTTTCCACTTTTCTTACAATGGCAAAAAGTGGATCTGTCTGTTTGTTTTCACCAAGCCCTTCAATTTTAAAAGTCGTAATGTGTTTGACAGTGTACTACCCGCATGTTTCTTCGATGCTCTTGTAATTGCTTACTAAATAACTTTAAAATAATATTCCAAAATTTAAAAATGCCTTTTAGGGGAAATACTAGTTTATAGTACAATTATAAAATGGTCATTCAGGGAAATTTCACAGTAGAGATGAAATAAAATTTAACGTATGAGGTGCAAAACGTTTTAAAAGTTTGAGATTGTTTGGACTCGTTCACTTGATGTTAGAAGGAAGAGAAGATGGAGTTAACAGTGTGGAAGATGGAAGGAGGAGGCAATGGAGATGAGAGAAGACAACAAGAGAGAAGAGAAATTGAGATAAAGGAAAAGAATACGAATAACATAATGTATCTTAGTTTACTCCATGTCAATGCAATTAACTAGTCCGATCTGCTGGAGGGATGGGATTCTTTTAGAGCTGAGTCCGATGGGAGGGAGGGCAACTAGGGCAGTGAGGATACATTATTTTTAGTCTCATACACTATTTGAAGAGTTAGGGAACCTTTATTAATGCGTCGAACTAGACGGGCGTCGATTAATACATCAGCAGACTGTTTTGGCTTAGATTCCCGCTGGATATGGGCCCTTATAAGGTTTTCGGCAAAATTTCTTCTTATTGCACAAATTAATAATAATTGTTAACTGTTTTATGAACGATATTAAAAAATAATACATTTAATTTCGATATGTAAAAAATATATTGCACTTACAAATTTGCTGTACAAAAAGTAGACGAAAATGCATATGAATGGTATTTATTATTTTGACATTATTTGTGTAGTTCGATAGTTAAATTACAACAAAATTGATTTTCGTCACGTGCTACACACATATTGGATACTTTAAAATTGTTAAGTGCCCCTGATGTTATTTATCCGCCCTTGCTAAATAGCCCTTATTAGTCCGCCGTGCGGGGGCAGGGCGTCCCCCTCGTGCTGGGGGTGACTACGGCATCGGCTGGGGCGGCGTCGTGCGGTCCTCGTGGCGCACCACCACCTCGGCCACCGCCATGTTGGGCGTGAGGAAGTCCTGCAGGGTGTTGACGCCGGGGCGCGGCATGCGGTCCATGGGGAAGCCCATGGCGCGCCGGTCGGGGTAGCGCTGGCCCAGCAGCCCGCAGTAGCTGTGCCCGTCCGAGCACGCGTTCGGCCGCGCCGGCTGCTCCACCTGCTCACAACGAACATCGCACGCCGCCCACTCGCATCAGACACTGGCGTTCATGAGGAATACCATTCGCCACTTGCGAGCGTAAGAGAACAAGCAGGTTGCCCCCCCCCCCGCTTCCCTGGGCAGGTAAGTAATGAGATTCCTAAGTCAAATGGTTTATAATAATAATAATAATAATAATAATAATAATAATAATAATAATAATAATAATAATAATAAGATAAAGACGTGCCAATAAAATATCTTTAAGTAAAATAAAATTTATTCTGAAAATTTAATTTCCTCTAGTCATTCATCTGTTTATTTCAGAAATTATAACGCATATTTTCGTCTTCTTAAAATTCTGTCTGAAATGAAGACCTGGATTCTAAAATTTAAGTCTATTTATGCACTGTGTCTACGGTCCTATGCCACGTGATTTAAAGGGCATAAAGGGCGTTTGTAAAGTCACATTACAAACGTGCTAATGGGGCCGGATTTACCGTAAGTAAACAGATATTTAGGTGCTCCCAACCAAGGAGAGCCCCTATAAAATCCCAAAATATGTTTTAATGTTACAAAATGTATTTGTCTGTAACACATAGAAATAAACAAAAAATATTTGTTCAATTCTGCAAAAAGACACAAGCTACAACAGAATTTTGTGCTTGCAGTACTTGCCCCCGCTATTCTTCATTACAGCGCAGTACCTAAATCCGGCCACGCGTGCTACAACGGCCTAGTGCAGAGCGCCGACTCACGCGGTCCGCGGAGTAGTCGGAGACCATGACGAAGAGCGCGGCGCGCAGCCCTTCCGTGGTGCCCTTGGGCAGCAGCATGTGCTGCGGCCAGCCGCAGCCGCAGTAGTCGAAGCGCGCCCCCGCGGGGCCCGGCGGCCGCTGGTCCAGGTTGCGGAAGGTGCGCTCGGGTGGGATCGTCACCGACGACTGGTTGTGCCAGCGCACGATGTTGCTCACCCCGGGGTCCACTGCGACAACGCATCAGTGCACTTGCGCAGCGCGAGGACGAAGGGCAGGGTTATTTAAAGTATCACCGCAACAGAATGACAATGATATTGCGGATTTGAAGAGATTTTATAGGAGAGGGATTGAGTATTTCGTGTTTCTGGGCACGTTAACTGCTATAGTCGTATTCTCATAAGTGCAGTAGAACTTTTATCACGGGAGGTGGTGGTTCGGTTTTTCCCCCGCTGCTGGACGGTGTCGGGCGACATCGGGCGACGAGTCTACACGTCGGTTCGTGGTGTTATTTAAAGTATCACCACAGCAGAATGACAATGATATTTTGGATTTGAAGAGATTTTATAGGAGAGGGATTGAGTATTTCGTGTTTCTGGGCACGTTAACTGCTATAGTCGTATTCTCGTAAGTGCAGTAGAACTTTTATCACGGGAGGTGGTGGTTCGGTTTTTCCCCCGCTGCTGGACGGTGTCGGGCGACATCGGGCGACGAGTCTACACGTCGGTTCGTGGTGTTATTTAAAGTATCACCACAGCAGAATGACAATGATATTTTGGATTTGAAGAGATTTTATAGGAGAGGGATTGAGTATTTCGTGTTTCTGGGCACGTTAACTGCTATAGTCGTATTCTCATAAGTGCAGTAGAACTTTTATCACGGGAGGTGGTGGTTCGGGTTTTCCCCCGCTGCTGGACGGTATCGGGCGACATCGGGCGACGAGTCTACACGTCGGTTCGTGGTGTTATTTAAAGTATCACCACAGCAGAATGACAATGATATTGCGGATTTGAAGAGATTTTATAGGAGAGGGATTGAGTATTTCGTGTTTCTGGGCTCGTTAACTGTTATAGTCATTATTCCTATAAGTTTAGTACAAGTTTTATCACGGGAGGGTGTGGTTCGGTTTTTCCCCCGCTGCTGGACGGTGTCGGGCGACATCGGGCGACGAGTCTACACGTCGGTTCGTGGTGTTATTTAAAGTATCACCACAGCAGAATGACAATGATATTTTGGATTTGAAGAGATTTTATAGGAGAGGGATTGAGTATTTCGTGTTTCTGGGCACGTTAACTGCTATAGTCGTATTCTCATAAGTGCAGTAGAACTTTTATCACGGGAGGTGGTGGTTCGGGTTTTCCCCCGCTGCTGGACGGTATCGGGCGACATCGGGCGACGAGTCTACACGTCGGTTCGTGGTGTTATTTAAAGTATCACCACAGCAGAATGACAATGATATTGCGGATTTGAAGAGATTTTATAGGAGAGGGATTGAGTATTTCGTGTTTCTGGGCTCGTTAACTGTTATAGTCATTATTCCTATAAGTTTAGTACAAGTTTTATCACGGGAGGGTGTGGTTCGGGTTTTCCCCCGCTGCTGGACGGTGTCGGGCGACATCGGGCGACGAGTCTACATGTCGGTATGCGGAGTTTCCCCCTGTGTGACTCCCACCAGCGAAGCACCACCCCAGCTGGGACAAGCTCTAAGCTCCCCACTGGTCCCCCCACATGTGTGGTGTCGAGCATGGAAGTCGTGTTTGTAGGCATAGGCAAGAAAGAGGCAGAAAGATCTCACCCGTTTGTTTAGGGAAGTGCTCGGGCTTTCTCCAGGTGTTGTTCGGAGAAACTCTGGAAGCCTACTGATCAGAGAATTCTCCTGCGGACAGCGACCGAATTTCACGTATTTATCTACCTTGTGTCGAAAATTCTGCCAGCATCGAGGCTCTAATCTTGGGACCTCCCGGTCAGAAGCACTGCAGTGACATGAGCAACCTAGGCGAGGTGAGCTTGGTGAGGTGAGGCGAGGCGACGGGCTCAATGTGGTGGAGGTGGGCGCGAAGTGTTGCGACACGGGGCCAGATACTCACGGCGCACGCGAAACTTGTCGAGCTCGATGAAGAGCTGGCGCTGGTCGCGGAAGCTGAGCGGCAGCCGGCGCTCGTCCATCAGCGGCGCCAGGAAGATGCGCACCGTGCCCTCGCGCACGCCGCCCGCCGTGTTGCGCACCTGCGCACGCACCGCCCACAACTCACGGCGCACAGTCTCAACGAACCGTTCAGGGTTGGGAATTCAGAGCTAAACGTCACACGGTGTGAAGGGATGCATATCTGGTCTTCATGAATCACATCGGTTAATAAATGTGTCTTCTTAACATTTTATTTTCTATCTGGTCAATCATACAGACTTTACGTAGTTTTGGAATTCAATAATTCAATGTTAACTGAGGTAGGACATAAGCAGATGGGGAGTTCATTTTATGCGAATCTCCTTCTAACTTTTGGAAGGTTTGCCTTAATTAAGATTTTTATTTTGAATTTGTAAGGCGTTTGAATTTGTATTGGTTAATGGAATGCTTGATATTTAGATCCTTTTTTGTATGAAATAAATTTATGCAAGTACCGCAAAACGCTGTCATCAGTCACTAATTGTTTTATCAGGCAATCTCCTTGCCGAATATGTTTTACAAGCTCTCGTTTGTAGTGCCCCCTACTAGCTGGGGTAGAGAGGAGAAGATGCAAGAGATAAACAAAGAGTAGAACAATAAAAAGAATGAGGATGAAGTAGTGGAGGGGAAGGTGAAGGTGAAAGAGTTCCTCACCGGGTTAAGTAATGTAATATTACATTATTCTTCGCCAACTGAATAACTATTCATCTGCACTCCGACACAGATTTCAATATGCCGTTCAGGGCCAATATATATATATATATATATATATATATATATATATATATATATATATATATATATATATATATTGAAACACAGTGTTTCCTTATGCTAATTAGAAACATTAAGCATAAGAAATTAGAGCTTATTTGAACTGCGGGGTACACGGCAGGCGCGACGAACAGCGGTGGGGGGGACCAACGGCCACCGCCGCCGCCGTCGTCGCTGCGAGGCGATCGTGGGAACGACGATCGGCCGTTACGAACCGAGCGGGGAGCTGTAGGGAATTGGGCAGTTACGAGGAGGGCGACGGTTGAGGCAGTCGCCGGGAGTCGGCCGTGGCCGAAATGTGGCCGGTGATGTAGGACATTAGCTAATACAAGATTTGTTGAAATAATAATTAGGAGATCGGGAAAGTAGAATGTGAAGGGGGTGGCACGGAGAGAACAGTGAATCGCGCAGGTGCAATTAGATGAAGTGAAAATAATGCAAAAACAGTACGTAATGAAACTAACGCTGGCGCGAGTGGTAACCATGTGCTCCGCCGTTACATCAGAACAGTGAACGATAACTAGAGGGAAAGTGCGGTGATATTATCCGAGGACATTACGGGCACGATACGGACGTTGCCGAGAAGTTGTGAACATTACGGTGATATTGCAAGCTGAAGTACCAGGAGCCGAGGCCGAGGAGTTCAAGAGGCCGCCAGCCGAGGCGACCCCACACCACCCGCCGCCGGACGCGCCGAGCTGCATTGGAGGTCGGCGACCCCTGCCGGCGCGAGCAATAATCCGAACAACGGAGGTATTTGTTGGGGCCTCAAGGTATGATAACAACTTATGATAAATCCGATCTTGGTACCAAGGCGAAATGTATCAGTGTATTGAATCATGTAAATAACAAATTAGTTTGTGAATAAATTATGTTCGTGATTGTACAACATATGTTAATTGAATTTCCCAATGCTATATCGACTCCTCGTAGGGACCCATTCACGAGCAAGATACCCATCTTTTGTAATTTCTTTGCAGTGAAAGTACCGCCAAACGCAGGTACGTCACAATATATATATATATATATATATATATATATATATATATATATATATATATATATATAAAACAATTGTCTCTGCTTCCGCCACGCCCTTTGGCCTGTTGGCCCGCCACGCCCTTAATCCTGTCGTGTCCGTCAACACCTTACATGGGAAAGTTCACAGAAACAAAAACGTCCTAATCATTACTGTTTCTCTCTACTTCTCAAACTTTGATAAGATAGACTATGTTTTACAGATGTACAATACACAATATAACTTAAACAAAACTGTTTAAGAAATTTTAGGTATTATAATAGCGGATGTAACAACGGTTTAAGTCTTATGTGACTACGTTTTATATTCACATCTTTCGATTGTTTCACGTCATCTCGCAAACTTTTATGTTATGTTTGTTTTAAATAAAAACAGTTTTTTAACATTTTTGTTGCTTAAAGGTTATCTTGCTTATGTGGAGTGAAACCCTTCAAAAATCCACAAGAAGCGATAGTCGGTCCAAACACTGCCGCGCGCACTGAATCAGTATGATTAGGGGCGGATTTTGTTGACCTAAAACATCGCCAAAAATGATCAATAAAATGCTCTAAGAATGTTTTAAAATACCCTAAAAACAAAGAAAATTACGTCAAAAATGTTATCAAAACCAGTTACGATGACCAACTCAAGGTGTTGGATACGTTCATAATGTAATCGATGCTTCTTCCAGTCGTTCAAATGATCTCAGTATGCAAACTTTTGGTTTGGACTCTTCTTTACCAGTAAATCTCTGTCTTTTAGTTATTCGGAAATTGGCCAAACCGACAATGACGGTGATATGCATTAAAGGAAAGTTACAACGTCTAACATTACAATTACTGAGCTATGAAATCGAATAGGCTACTCAGGAATTCTGTGGAGAACAATTGTTACATCTCGTAAATATTATTTGAAGCAAGTACCATTAAAATATATTAAAATCGATTACATCGGCGAAAAATGCATTAAAAATTACAGGAAAGGGTATACAAATTACCTATTAGTAGAAATAGACAAAAATGCAAAAAATTAGTCATCAAAACGGGTCACTTCCTTTTGACATAGCATAAAACTAATTTCTAGACATTGTTCTAAAGTAAAAAGAAAAATATGACATTTCATTAAAATCCGCCCTCTAGTTACGACTATTGTCTCTATAATACGAATGTTAAATAATAGCTAATGAATGAATGTTATTTAACCTTCCTAGACCTTTCAAACTTTGTCAATATATTATTCATTGCAAACTCATTTGAAAAATGCATACTTTTCCCATGAACGTTTGCATGTTTTAGGAGTTTGGGGGGGAAATTCACGCATAAGGCATTTTTTTGTTTAATACAGCATATTTGTTGTTCTATCTAGCGTATTAAGTACTTTCTGTATGTTTCTTTCACAACTAGTTAATACTAAAATTGATGCACACCTTGTATAAAAGGTATACAATTCTTAGATCCAGAAAGACCGTTGTTGTCTTTGTTAACAGTATATAGTGACAGATTTGCAACACAACTGCACGTGCTGTGATCACAATTGCAAAATGAATTATATCAACGCCAAACTCAAGTCACTACGAATAAGGAAGTTACAGAGAGCCATAACTAAGTATCTCTTGATAACTGGCTATGGGAGGGAAAAGTAACTAAATGCAGACTTTCAGTCCGCTTCCATGCGACAGAGAATTAATAGATGCTTTTAAGTGTGTAGCATAAAATGGCTACTTCTAATGCATTCGTGTGCAACACATCTCAGATAATGGATTTCAAAAAGCAATTGTCTAAGGGTAGATGGAAATGTAATTTATTGCATATTGCTGACATGAAATACTATATGAATTGTGTAAAATCGGTCAATTAAAACACATTGATAGCTGAACGTGGTGTTTTGCTAGTCCATGTTTTTAGTACTTAAGTCTATTGTTGCTTCACAAATTATGTAGTTGGTGTTAAAACACAGAAATGGGGAAAACTGTAAAATGGTAAAAATGAATATTTGCGATACGAAAAACAAAACTGTTATCTTCATCGAAATGGAGACAATTATTTTCTAGAAAATTAAAAACAGTATTTTTCGCATTTTTATGTTTCTGACCGGTAGATTGCTTTTATTTTCTTGTTTGGAGTAGAGAGAAAGTTATGTAATTCTACGCGAAAAACGGCGATTTTTTGGCAGAAAAACTCTTACTACAGGGCAGTAAGGAAAAAGTGGATAAATCCAATTGCTAAGTTTAGAAAAAAATCCTATAATACGTGGTGTAGTCAGAATCCATGTTTTGTAGGTCCTTGATACCGAAAAATCGAATGATCAATGACTCAATGCATCTATGTCTGTCCGTCCGTCCTTCCGTCCATATGTCTGTGAACAACGTTAGCGGCTAAAACTTTCAGCCGATTTGCTCCAAACCTGATATTACCCAATCAATCTGACTTATGTTACAACCCCTTGGGACATTTTCCAAATTTTCAAAATGATTGCACCATCGTTTTTTATTACACTTTTTTGTTAGTGTGAAGGACATTTAAGAGAATGTGCAGGTCTCATGTTGAGCACTCTCATTTTTCGAAAATTGCAAAAGTTCAATTTTTTTCGGAGTCTTCCTACTACTACAATTATGAAAATAGAGATTTTCCCCTTAATGAAATCTGTTAGTTAAAGATAGATTTTGAAGCAATCCCTTGTACAACGTTTCAAAAATATGAGTTCTTTTCGCGAAAGTTTGCGTGAAAATATGTGCGAGAAAGTACGTATTGACTTAGCACCACTAGTTAAATTATTTAATGCGGTAGACCCGATATGCTCTTTCTAAACGTTATTCTCGAGTTCCAGAATTTTACCTCAATTTCTTTCAATGATATTGAAACACATTGGAAGTCTTTGTGTACTTCGTAATATCTCTATTTTGTCTTTAATTTCCATCAAAGAACTAGAAGCACCGCTGTGATTGTATATAAATTTCATTATGTCAACAATATAAAGTAGTATGAGAAATTTTCAAGCATATACGTAATGAATGTGATCGTGTATTAAGAAATCTCAACAGATTTCCGTGGAACAGTGATTATAAATTTCCCAAAAATGTAAAAAAAACAACATTATTTGTGGTGAAAAATAACAAAACTGCAGATTACGATCATACATTGCCTTAGATTTCATCATTGAGAAACGATCCAGTTATATCTTGTGACACAGTTTATTTTCTTCGTTCAAAAGTACTTTTTTCTGGCGAAAGTATGAATTTTATAGAAAATAGTTTTAAAAATCGTTAGTCGTTCGTTGTTAAAAAGTCATTCAAGCTAACAAATAATATAGTTAACAAAAATTTGATTATTACACATTATGTTATGTTCATTATCAAAGATGCACATAGAATAATAATTCTCAGGGACCCTTGTCATACTAACTTGGCTCGAGACGCCTTAGCGAATTGAGATATACAAGTAACTAATACACGCAAATGGGGATGAGAGGGTTTCGGGTCAATTCCAGTACATAATAGTACGCACACAATTGATAATTAATTAATTGTACATTTATTTCGATGGCAGCTCCAAAGTCTTGTAGCGAAACCTAGAATAGATGATAATTTTTTGGATTGGCGATTATAATATTATTGTTCTTTTTATGGAGGACTAAGGGTGAAATGAGAAACGGAAGAAACGGGAGAACCCACGGAATCTGGGGCGACCCCGCTTTGTACAAAACGAATTTTACCGCTTTATCTAAGCCGAATAATCATACCTGGAAATGGGTGAACGACTTTGAAGGGAAAGCGATTATGACGAAGTTAATTGAATGATGAAGTATTGATGGAATTTAAGGCAGGGGAAACTCGAGAACACTAAGAAAACCTGTCTCCTACAGGATTTCCACATAGATCGACACGTATTTGAAGCGCGCTCCGAACGGCGAAAGGCGAGCAGTCTGATCTCTCCACCACGTGTCGTGTGCATTATCTCCAGATTAGTAGATTGCTTTATATGTAGTAGATGGATTTTAGGTCCAGAGAGAACATCTAGCTTTTCGTATTATCCTTACTCACAATAAATGTGCAAAGACACACCGTCAGACTGGCCTGGAGGCCATGACTGGGGGCCATGGAGGATAACCACATCCCAAGGGCGGTGAACTCTTGGCACTAACAATGTGAACCACACTGGCATTTTGGTCAACCGGACGGGAGTTTCATAATCATTATAAATTACCACAATACGTCCACTGCCATCATGGCATTAAAAAAATTAAAGATTTCTCATGCATAGTTTCTCCAATACATATACAGACATTTTGAAAAATAACTGTGCGATAAAACGGGGCATTTCACAATCCTAATGCAGTGGCGTATCGTTCGGGCCGGCAATGCTCGCAATGCGGGCAGGCCCGGGTAAAAGAGGGCCTTTTTTATGTCATATTTATTTTTATTATTTAAGATACTAAGACTACTTATGTTTGCTCTACACTTTTACGAAAGAGGCCTTGCGGGCTTTTACGAAAGAGTCTTTCCGTTGCAACGCGTAAACGCTGCATTGCCGGGCGCAGCGTTGGCGGGCGCAGCGTGCGCCGCGCGCGGCACGTCCTGGAAGTTAGCAGGACCATTTCATCCAATCACAAAACTGCATAGTACATAATTTGCCGCTTTTTTGCCGTTCTAAAGATGTGGAAAAAAAAAATTTGCCGCGGGTCATTTTCTCAAAAAAATCTGTGGTCCTGCTAACTTCCAATGGAAGTTAGCAGGACCACACCTCTAAATCAGCTACTATTGTAAGTATATACCCAAAATTATACTCCAAATTTGCCGCTTTTTATTTACAAACGATTAGTGAAAAAATCAAACTGATATCTCAATTCCTTCAAAAAATATTGCCAAAAAACCAAAAAATAAAAGATGCGCTACTTTTGCAAGCGCCGTCGAAGAAGAAAAGACACATCCGCTGGCATTCATTCGCCGTAGCAATTCATACTCAACGCCAAAATATGCCGCAAACACGGGCTAAACATAATCAGTAATCAAAACTTTTGCCGCGGACCGGTTATATTCAATTACCTGGGTTCAAATCCCAGAGTTTGCCTCATAAAACAGCTCTGAGAAATTTAAAATGCCCGCTCCTCCTAAACTAACAGCCATAACAATTCATACTCTGCGCCAAAATTTGCCGTAATTAAGTGCTTAATATAAACTATAATAAAAAAATTTGCCGCGGACCGGTTAATTTCAATTACGCGGGTTCGAATCCCGCAATGCCCCTGTAAGGAACGTCCGGCGCAGGTAATGAAGACCATACCTCCTGAACATGCAGCCATAACAACTCATAATCGGCACCAAACTTTGACGCAATCAAGTACTAATTACAATCTGTAACAAAAGAATATTCTCCGGACCAGTTAAACTATTGTATAGGGGTTCGAATCCCAGATTTCGCCTTCCTACGAGAGCCCTGAACACGTGAAGAAGTCCGAAAGTTAAGAAGCCCGTTTCTACCAAACTATCAGCCCTAACAATTCATACTCTACGCCAAACTTTGAAGCAAACAAGTACTAAATACAATCGGTAACAAAAAAATTTGCCGCGGACCGTTTAGATTATATTATCTAGGTTCGAATCCCAGATTTCGCCCTCTTACATGAGCTCTGCGAAAGTTAAGAAGCCCGTTCCTCCTAAACTATCGGCAATAACAATTCATACTCTACGTCTTAATTTGAGGCAAACAAGTATTCAATAAAATCTGTAACAAAAAAATTTGCCGCGGACCGGTTAGATTATATTATTCCGGTTCGAATCCCAGATTTCGCCCTCTTACATGAGCTCTGCGAAAGTTAAGAAGCCCGTTCCTCCTAAACTATCGGCAATAACAATTCATACTCTACGTCTTAATTTGATGCAAACAAGTATTCAATAAAATCTGTAACAAAAAAATTTGCCGCGGACCGGTTAGATTATATTATCCCGGTTCGAATCCCAGATTTCGCCATCTTGCATGAGCTCTGCAAAAGTTAAGAAGCCCGTTCCTCCTAAACTATCGGCAATAACAATTCATACTCTACGTCTTAATTTGATGCAAACAAGTATTCAATAAAATCTGTAACAAAAAAATTTGCCGCGGACCGGTTAGATTATATTATTCCGGTTCGAATCCCAGATTTCGCCCTCTTACATGAGCTCTGCGAAAGTTAAGAAGCCCTTTCCTCCTAAACTATCGGCAATAACAATTCATACTCTACGTCTTTTTTGATGCAAACAAGTATTCAATAAAATCTGTAACAAAAAAATTTGCCGCGGACCGGTTAGATTATATTATCCCGGTTCGAATCCCAGATTTCGCCCTCTTACATGAGCTCTGCGAAAGTTAAGAAGCCCGTTCCTCCTAAACTATCGGCAATAACAATTCATACTCTACGTCTTAATTTGATGCAAACAAGTATTCAATAAAATCTGTAACAAAAAAATTTGCCGCGGACCGGTTAGATTATATTATCCCGGTTCGAATCCCAGATTTCGCCCACTTACATGAGCTCTGCGAAAGTTAAGACGCCCGTTCCTCCTAAACTATCGGCAATAATAATTCATACTGTACGTCTAAATTTTATGCAAAAACGTATTCAATAAAATCTGTAACAAAAAAATTTGCCGCGGACCGGTTAGATTATATTATTCCGATTCGAATCCCAGATTTCGCACTCTTACATGCGCTGTGGGAAAGTTAAGAAGCTCGTTCCTCCTAAACTATCAGCCATAACAATTCATACTCTACGTCTAAATTTTATGCAAAAACGTATTCAATAAAATCTGTAACAAAAACATTTGTCGCGGTCCGTTTAGATTAGGTTATCCCGGTTTGAATCCCAGATTTCGCACTCTCACAAGATCTCTGGGTAAGTTAAGAACCCCAAACCTCCTAAACCAACCGCCATAACAATTCAAACTTTGCGCCAAAATGTGCCGTACACAAATGCCTACTATAAATTGTAATAAAAAAATTGCCACGGACCGATTAGTTTCAATAACGCACTTTCGAATATCAGAATGTCCTTTGAAGGAAAACCCGGCGGAAATTATGAAGACCGTACCTTCTAAACCATTAGCCCTAACAATTCATACTCTGCGCCAATATTTGATGCAATCAAGTATTAAATGATGTCTGTAATAAAAAAAATTGCCGCGACCGGTTAGAGTATATTACCCGAGTACGAATCCCAGATTTCGCCCTTTTACAAAATCATTGCGAAATTTAAGAAGCCCGTTCCTCGTAAACTATCAGCCATAACAATTCTTTACGCCAAAATTTGCAGTAAATTATTGCTAAATATAATCTGTAATAATAAAAGTGCTTCGACACTTTTAAGTTTCGATTACCCGGGTTCGAATCGTAGAATTCTCTTTTTCAAAATGATCTTATTTGAATATTTGTTTTTGATGAACACATTTGTTTAAGAAAAAATTATCTTCATAATTGTGCGATTGTACGAATTGTAAGATACAGAACAAATTTTTCAATTTTCGAGAAAACAGTGTGTTCAACGAAAATGGGATCTGAACTAATCATACAAGCATCTGCATACAGTCAATCGTCAAGAACCCACAGAAAGACCAACTACCAACATTCAGTTAGTAGTACCCTCTAAAAATCGCAAACCAGGAAACATGACACCATGTTGGGTATAAGTTAGCCTTGTATCGTCTTATTTCTTTGAACAAATTACAATAACTATATTTTTATGATACTCTATCTGTCTCCCTGCCCATCTGTCCGTTCGCCTGTGAACGCCACTAGAGCCTAATTCAGACGTAGAAGTGTTTCCAAAATTGATGTTCTCGCCATTTCTGACGTAAGAAAAGAAGTATTTGAAATCGTACGCCGGAAAACGGCGAATTTTCGACACAAAAACTTTTATTGCCGGCCCGTGTTACGGAGAAGTTGAATAAATTCAGTTGCTAAATATTAAAAAAAAATCCTCTATCACGTTGTGTAGGCAGAATCCATGTTTTATGGGTTCTTGGTACTGAAAACTCGATTGACAGCAAAACATTTGTCCGTCAGACCGTCTGCCTGTCTGTCTGTGTGTCTGTCTATCCGTCAGTTTGTCTGACCGTCCGTCTGCACCTTCACTCATAAACCATTCAGCCGATTTTCTCCCAACTTGATATACCCCTATTGTTCTAGCTGATGTCGCTTTACTTTACAGGAAACCCTTTTTTGAATTCTCAAAAAGTGTCTCCAATGTCTTTATTACATTTTTTTTTGTTGGATAGTGCAATGGTCGTTTAAGAGGGTGGTGCAGGTCCAATTTGCGTAGTCATCCCAGTTTTTTCGAAAATTGAAAACAAAAACACTTTAAAATTGGACAAAGACAAAGTCTGTTGTAAAAAATTCCTTCTTCTGAAAAGGTTATATAATTTTTTTTGAAAAACAACTAGCTTTCGTATTTTGCGATTGAAATTTACAAAGAAAAAATATCTAAAATTTTTTTTCACATTGTTTCTTTAAATTTTCTCCACATATGTAATAAGGAACGGTAAGAATAGCTGTAGTGTCATTTTTGGGTATTGCCCTTTTTTTGGAAAATTGCAACAAAACAAACAAACAAACAAAAAACCCTTCAAAATTAAAGGTAGAGATTACTCCATCAAATGAAATTTGTTGTCTATAATCTGTTCCTTCAGTAAGGTCTTGCACATTTTTTAAAAACTTACAGTAGTTTTCGTGCAATATTGCGTAAAATACGTATAGTTTAAAAAATGACATAAACAAGATTTTCTAAAAACGGTTCCAACTTATTTTTTAACTTTTGGTAGGGATAGTACCTAATGCACTCTAAGACATGACATAAACGCCATAGTACTCTATTCCTTTGTTTATTTGCAAAATATATAAACTGAATTTTTTCATTAGCCACTCACATCGTTAATATTTATATCAGCGCTGATTTGTTCACATTATTGTATTTACGAGTACATGTGCTTTAATTAATGTCAGAGATATTTTCTCGAAAACGCAACAGTTTTCTGTGAAAATGGTCTCAAAATACTGGATTTCAGAAACGCTCAAATGCCATTTTCTCAAAAACCGCTCCAATTTTTTCTGTAAACTTTTCGAACGGATAGTGATTATTGCATTCTTTAATATGACGGAAAGTTCATTTTGAGGATTTTTTTCCAAATTTACACAATTTTTTTTAAACATCTCTCATGTTAACCTGAGAGAGGTGACGCGGGGTCTTTTGTGTCCTGTGTGAATCTGTGTTATCTTTTGCCTGAAAGATATAAGCACTTTGCGACTGTGCCATGGGTTCTTGGCAGAGAGATAACAGCCGAGCCGTCGCGCAAACTGATCTGTCTGACCCCGCGCCACGACTTCCGTTGGCAGCGCGAAGTGCTTGCAGTAGTGCGATCGTCTTGCTACATTGCTTGAATGTGTCTACGAGAAGTGTATTGTTTATTTATTTCACATTATGAATAATTTGGGTTACGAAATAGAATGTTACCTCAATATCCTCATTGTGCAAGCAAACAATATATCTGTCAGACCAAGGCGACAGTACCAGTAGAGTCTTTCAATGAGCCTTGTCCACTGAATCATGCAATAGAGGTCACAAATTTGCCGAAGCAGCTGATTTCAAAAATCAAACAATTCATTGTTACTAAAGAGGAATAACCCGCGAAAGTAGCAATCTCTCAAAAAATAAAAAAATATGACATGCATGCCCTATAATGTACAGACAGGAAAACAAACGTTTTCTGTCCTAAATGCAGAAAACAAGTTTGTAAAGTGGATCCGGGGCCCGAGATCGCTTAGGCAATAGTGCCGTAGCGAGATCGGAAGGAAGGATCGCGGGTTCGAGTCCCGCCTCGGGCATGGTTGTATTGTGTTCGTCCTTTCGCCCCCTATCATCGTCATATCGTGTCATCCTCACAGTTACCATACTGATACAAGCAATAATGGTCACTAATGTCCTAGAAGTTGATGCGACCTTAAATAACAAAAAGTTTGTAAAGATCATGGTGATGTTTTGAGAAAACAATGTAGTTTAGTGTGAAGTGTAATAAATTGTTGACATGTTATATATTCTTTTCCAATTTTTCAATGTAATAATTAATTTATTAATATTTGTAACACTAATATAAACATCTTATATTTTGTACTCTTTCTAAATTTTTCTGATTGGATCTAAGCCATTTTCAATAAATTGTTTACTTATTTTTGTGTGAGACAATGTTAGAAAATTAAAAACTTACTGAATTTTCTGATACTTTTGTCGTCGAAATATTCAGAAAAACGTTACTGGGGTCACTACATAAAATAAAAGATAATTGACAATTTTGTCCTTTAATATAAAAATATAAATACTAATAAAAAATTTTAAATTATTCATTTGCATGTTTGTTTATAATAGTACATTATGGTAATACTACCTTATAAATGATTGATAATCATTAAAATAATTAATTTCACACTTATTTGTTGTCAGATATACTATTATAAAGGAATAACTTAAAGGGGTCAAAAATGTCCTCGCGCCACCTCTAACGTCTCAGGCAACCCCAACTTCTCCACGGTTAATATGCACATTTACAGCAATTTGTAAACACTGATGTATTTATGAGTTAAAGTGCTTCGAAAGATTTCTAACGAAGTTTTTCGAAAACTCAACAATTTTTTGTGAAAAAGAGCTTCGAATTTCGAATTTACAATAGCGTTTAAACGCCATTCTCTTATAAAGGGCTTCAAATTTTTCAAAGAAAATTTCCATTTAGGACCAAATTTTACTGTTCATTAAAAAGCTTAAAATAATATTTCCGTTCTACTATTAGGAAACAGAAAAATTAAGAAAATATCCAAAAAACGTACTTTAGGCAGCGATAGATGGCAGCTGGCAAGGGTATGTGGCATGTCCGAATAGCTAGCCGAGACCAAACGAAATAGAAAACTAATGCGGGAAAGTCTGTGCCATCCTGTAGCACCACTAGGTTTTTCTTTGACTTGCGGCCTTATCAGTGGTTTTCCACATGCCTGTTCATACTCAGTAATAATCGCAGAGTGTGCAGTTTCCTTTCAAGTCCTAATGTTTGGAAACTACGATTTATTTAACACTGTGTCATATATAACACTTATATTTTTCCATGATTTCACGAAACTCTTTTGTTTGAGAAACTAAGTAGTCTTTCTCAGATATCTTTTCTGAGGAGCTCAATGCTTTCGTGATCACAGTAATAAACTGAATAAGCTGAGCAATCAACCCTCACGAATTTGCTCCTCACGATACGAGTATGAACCAATTTCCCCAGCGTTCTCCAACAAATATTAACTTCTTTTCCCAACATTTACTTCCTAGTACAAGTAAAAGGTTATGCACACCAAGTGAAGTAATGCATTTGCTCGATAGTAAATGCTTTTACCATTTATTTCACACTTGAAGTAAAATCTAGGATTTTATTTACACTACCCCATATTTTTTACCCTCCCTTGATACATACATGGAGAAAATGTGAAGAAAGAATTTGGAGCGGTTTTTGAGAAAAAATATTTTAAAAAATTTAAAATTCCCTATATTGAGGAAAATTACTACTTTTTTCGAAAAATTAAACATTATTTCAAGGTGTGTCTTTAAAAGGGATTTAAACAAAAATGGCACCTGCACCACACTCTCACTTTTACGCTATCCGAGGATAACATTTAATAAAAACAAATGTGGAGTCATTTTTGAGAAAATTGTGAAAATGTTTATAAAGGTTTGGGGAAAATACCTTCAAAAATTAAAATATAGTTTTGAAACTTCCTCAGCCGTTCGTTCAGGGCGATCGGGTAATCAATCTTGTAGAATGTTTCAGTATCAATCAGTAGTCAATATCAATCTTGAAGAAAATCGGCTTAGACTGGTCTTGTAATGACCAGAGATTTTTTGACCAGTTGGCTTTTAGCCCCTAAATTAAGACGTTTTGCCGTCAAGCCATTGTGAAGGACCCACTAAAAAACGATTCCATCATCACCGCGAGTTAGAGGAAGAAATTTACTACGAATATATGTAAGACTTACGTTATCAGAAACCGACGATTGGAGATTTTCTGACGGAAATTCGCAGTTTTCCAGGGCACGATTGCAATTACATTCGTAAGAGCGAGAAAGTTAAAATATATCAAACCATGGTTCAATGTGTCCTCTACGTTCTTGCCTTATATGTTTGTATATTACTTTCTCGTGTTCGTACATACCATATGCACGTAATTCATTATGTAGAGCTGGGGAAAATGGATATCCGTAGCTAAAGGGAAATATACAGTTTTGGAGAATTTTCTCTATAGATCTTGTTCAAACCATCCGTTCGTGCACCCGTCGATTGTTACATTGTAGTCTCACTGCGTGTACCTAGTAAAGAGAAAGTACTGTAATGGTGCAGTGACGAATTTTCGAAAACCAAAAATTGGTAATGGAAGGCCTTTGTAACGAATAAAAAGATAAATGTTGCTTCTACAAATTAGGTTTAGCTTCCATTACAAAAAATACCTCAGTTTCAGTGTTTGGGTTCATGAGGAATAGTAGATCCAGATTTTTCGAGGAAAAAAAAAATTGTCTGCGAAAGTATTGAGTTAACATTTTATTTCCGAAATCCAGATCGGCTGCCGCATCACTGCAGACAGGCGCAACGTCTGCCAACGGGGATGTGCGTAGCGTCGTTTCTCCGCGTATTCACTGACACTGTCGAGTGACGCAATGCATTTTTGTTCTAAATTATAACTACGGTATTCATAAGTGAAACATAGAAGGCTGAACACGAACCAAGGTTTATGGGAATTTACAAACTTCCTGAAATGTTGGAATTTTATTTGCATATCTTCAGTGGGCACGAATATCTTGTGATTTAGGAGTCATACACGTATTAAAAATTAATAATATTGATGAACTATTTTCATTAAAAAAAAGAATTCAGAAAAATTAAAGGTATTATAGGTATTTTATTAAACCCCTAAGACTTTGATGAAGTCTTCGGTTGTAGAATACATGTTGCCTTATTTTAAGATTACATATCAGTTACAAATAATAGTGAAAATATACTCGTATGTGCTGCTGTAGGAATACTAAAAATAAGATTATAAATTTAAAGAATACTTAATTATTATATTAAGCAGTAATACTTCTTGAATTCACGAGAACACAATTAATTCTAGGAATAAATCACCATCTTCCATTAACTATTCCTATAATATATTAAACAATAGTATTGATAATTAAAGCGTTTGTAAAATATTATGGATGTTTTATGAAAATGCAAATGTCATAATTCTCAATTGTCTAGACATTTGATCGGAAGAATAATGCTCCGAATGTCTTGTCAGAACGAGAAATATCAAAAGGAGAAGGACAATGTGGTGAACGGCAATTACGCCAGCCAACCACAAATGCAGTTTGATGTACCTTAGAAGACACATCTGCTCATGTGTATCGCTGCTTCGAAGCTTTAAAGACACAAGCAGTCAGTCCATTTTCCTATAGCGAGGATCTTTGCCCGCTGAATTATTTTACCCAGATCCAGTTAAAGCTCTGGCTACATTGAGAAGGTGTACGGAATCACCAAATAAGCTTATATAAAAAGTTCATTGGTGAACCATATGCCTACTTACGTCCAGATGCAACAGGAAACGTTGCGAAAAAAATTCGCCATGTAGATGATTCTTATTCGCAATATCTATTTGTGTATTTAGCCCTGATGCATTGCGCAGTTTGACAATTTCTGTTACGGAAATGGTCTCAGAAAGCCAAAGAAATGTCACTATAGCATCATGACTAAAAAATGGGTAAACTTTGAAGCTCGCTTTCCAAAGGAAGTAGTGAGTACACTATTAACTATATACAGCCATTGTAATTTGTTCTAAAATATAAGACGAATGAAAACACGTAAGCCTGGGAAAATATTTTATTATAATTACAATTGTCATATTAAGCACTTATTTACCGCACATTTTGAGGAAGAGTATGCTTCGTTATGCCTCATTATTTACTAGGAACAGACATCTTAATGTAGCCAGGCACTCGTTACACAAAATCGGATATTCGAACCCTGGTAATTGAAGGTATCCGGTTACCAGTACATTTTCACTTTTTTGCGATATTTTTTGTGTCGATAATGAATTGTTATGGCTGCTGGTTTAGGAGGTACGGTTTCTTTAACTTGCGCAGGACATCCCATAGAGGGTCATTCTTGGATTCGATCCCATGTAATTTAAAATTAACCGGTTAGCGAAAAATATTTTTGTTACCGATAGTATTTAGTACTTTATTGCGACAAAAATTGATGTAGAGTATGAATTGGTATGATAAGGACTTACCTTGGAGGCAACTTTTGGGATTTGTATCCGTGTAATTAATTCCAACCGGCCCTTGTCAATTTTTTCTTACAGTTTATATTAAGCACTTGTTTACGGCAAGTTTTGGCGTACAGTATTAAATAATATTGCTGATAGTTTGGGACGACTGAGCTTCTAAACTTACGCAGAACTCTCTTAAGAGAGCGAAATCTGGGTCCCAAACTTCGGAATTTAACCGGTCCGCGGCCAATTGGAATCTTACAGATTGTATTTAATACTTGATTGCATCAAATTTTCGCGTAGAGTATAAATTGTTTTGCGGATGGTTTAGGAGGAACAAGCTTCTTCACATTTTCTGAGCTCTCGTAGAAGGGAGAAATCTGAGATTCAACCCGACTAATGTAATTTAACCAGTCAGCGGCAAATTTTCTTGTTACAGATTTTATTTAAAACTTGTATGTATCAAATTTAGACATAGAGTATGAATTGTTATGGCTGATAGTTTAGGAAGAACGGGCTTCTTAACTTTCGCAGAGCTCGTGTATGAGGGAGAAATCTAGGATTCGAACCACGATAGTATAATCTAAGCGGACCGCGGCAAATTTTCTTGCTACAAATTTTATTGAATACTTGTTTGCATCACATTTAGACGTAGCGTATGAATTGTTATGGATGATAGTTTAGGAGGAATGAGCTTCTTAACTTTCGCAGAGCTCAGGTACAAGGGCGAAATCTGGGATTCGAACCAGGATAATATAATATAACCGGTCCGCGGCAAAATTTCTTGTCATAGATTTTATTGAATACTTGTTTGCATCAAATTAAGACGTAGAGTATGAATTGTTATTGCCGATAGTTGAGGAGGAACGGGCTTCTTAACTTTCGCAGAGCTCATGTAAGAGGGCGAAATCTGGGATTCGAACCGGGATAATATAATCTAACCGGTCCGCGGCAAATTTTTTTGTTACAGATTTTATTGAATACTTGTTTGCCTCAAATTAAGACGTAGAGTATGAATTGTTATTGCCGATAGTTTAGGAGGAACGGGCTTCTTAACTTTCGCAGAGCTCATGTAAGAGGGCGAAATCTGGGATTCGAACCGGGATAATATAATCTAACCGGTCCGCGGCAAATTTTTTTGTTACAGATTCTATTGAATACTTGTTTGCATCAAATTAAGACGTAGAGTATGAATTGTTATTGCCGATAGTTTAGGAGGAACGGGCTTCTTAACTTTCGCAGAGCTCATGTAAGAGGGCGAAATCTGGGATTCGAACCGGGATAATATAATCTAACCGGTCCGCGGCAAATTTTTTTGTTACAGATTTTATTGAATACTTGTTTGCATCAAATTAAGACGTAGAGTATGAATTGTTATTGCCGATAGTTTTGGAGGAACGGGCTTCTTAACTTTCGCAGAGCTCATGTAAGAGGGCGAAATCTGGGATTCGAACCGGAATAATATAATCTAACCGGTCCGCGGCAAATTTTTTTGTTACAGATTTTATTGAATACTTGTTTGCCTCAAATTAAGACGTAGAGTATGAATTGTTATTGCCGATAGTTTAGGAGGAACGGGCTTCTTAACTTTCGCAGAGCTCATGTAAGAGGGCGAAATCTGGGATTCGAACCGGGATAATATAATCTAACCGGTCCGCGGCAAATTTTTTTGTTACAGATTTTATTGAATACTTGTTTGCATCAAATTAAGACGTAGAGTATGAATTGTTATTGCCGATAGTTTAGGAGGAACGGGCTTCTTAACTTTCGCAGAGCTCATGTAAGAGGGCGAAATCTGGGATTCGAACCTAGATAATATAATCTAAACGGTCCGCGGCAAATTTTTTTGTCACCGATTGTATTTAGTACTTGTTTGCTTCAAAGTTTGACGTAGAGTATGAATTGTTAGGGCTGATAGTTTAGTAGAAACGGGCTTCTTAACTTTCGGACTTCTTCACGTGTTCAGGGCTCTCGTAGGAAGGCGAAATCTGGGATTCGAACCCCTATACAATAGTTTAACTGGTCCGGAGAATATTCTTTTGTTACGGATTGTAATTAGTACTTGATTGCGTCAAAGTTTGGTGCCGATTATGAGTTGTTATGGCTGCATGTTCAGGAGGCATGGTCTTCATTACCTGCGCCGGACGTTCCTTACAGGGGCATTGCGGGATTCGAACCCGCGTAATTGAAATTAACCGGTCCGCGGCAAATTTTTTTATTATAGTTTATATTAAGCACTTAATTACGGCAAATTTTGGCGCAGAGTATGAATTGTTATGGCTGTTAGTTTAGGAGGAGCGGGCATTTTAAATTTCTCAGAGCTGTTGTATGAGGCAAACTCTGGGATTCGAACCCAGGTAATTGAATATAACCGGTCCGCGGCAAAAGTTTTGATTACTGATTATGCCCGTGTTTGTTTAGCAAAAGTTTTGATTACTGCCCGTGTTTGCGGCATATTTTGGCGTTGAGTATGAATTGCTACGGCGGATGAATGCCAGCGGATGTGTCTTTTCTTCTTCGACGGCGCTTGCAAAAGTAGCGCATCTTTTATTTTTTGGTTTTTTGGCAATATTTTTTGAAGGAATTGAGATATCAGTTTGATTTTTTCACTAATCGTTTGTAAATAAAAAGCGGCAAATTTGGAGTATAATTTTGGGTATATACTTACAATAGTAGCTGATTTAGAGGTGTGGTCCTGCTAACTTCCATTGGAAGTTAGCAGGACCACAGATTTTTTTGAGAAAATGACCCGCGGCAAAAATTTTTTTTCCACATCTTAAGAACGGCAAAAAAGCGGCAAATTATGTACTATGCAGTTTTGTGATTGGATGAAATGGTCCTGCTAACTTCCAGGACGTGCGCGCGGCGGCGCCTCTGACCTGGATGCGGTGCACGAAGGGCACGTGCTGGAGGTGCGTGACGCGCACGAAGACCGGGCCGCGCGGCGCGAAGTCCAGCCCGCGCGAGATGTCGATGTCGCTCTGCTGCCAGTGGGTGCGCAGCTCGTTCGGCCGCGTGCCGCCCACCGTCTGCACCTCCGCGCGCAGCACCTGCACGCCGCTGAACGACAGCTGCAACGCGCCAGCCCCCGTCACAAGATGCTTTGTTTGGAGAAACAGCGGTTCACTTCCACTCCTTGAGGGACTTTCCTATAGACTGAGTGTTTCCGGCCAAGTCAACTGCCAGCCAAGTCATTAGTCCTGTAAGTGTGGGGCATGTTTTCTGTCCTGGGAGGTGGCGGTGTTCTTCTCCCGCTGGATGATGAGGTCTCGCGTTTGCGCAATGTGGAGTATGTCCCCCTCCAGGTATCTCGTCATCAAGGAATCTCCTCCTCCGCGTATCTCCCATTCTCCCGATAGGTAGTGTAGTGCATGTAAGTGTAAGGGTGTGTAAGTAAGAGGTGAGGATAAGACAACGAAAGTTTTAAAAACTACAAAAAATTGCTTCCCATGGGTTATCTTTGCCTCTAAAGACTAAACAGCAATGGAATTATGTGCTGGTAATATTAAGAGGAATATGAAGGTTTTTTTTTTTTTTTGTTATACCGATACACGGGTTTCTTACTTACTGGGGTCTGCGAGACTCATTTAGTAATTATGAAGAATAAACATGTCAAAACTAAGATAGATACGTGCAATTTCCACCAGAATCACATATATATCCCCATAGATTTGTGCGGTTTCCTGCCCAGTAGAATTTCTTTGTGTGATTAACATAGAGCACAACTCTATACAGCCTGGGATAATTAAAAACGTTTCAAGAAAACATTAATATTTTTGACAAATTACTCATTTCTTCACTAAACATTGTGTCTTTCACGTAGTTAGATACAAAAAGTTATGTAAACTTATTTTACTCATTAATTTTACAGAGATATCAGTAGAAATATGTTCAAATTATAAATGAATGAATTTGAAAAGAGGCAGTCAAGAGTACACCGGAACAAAATTTCTCAACATTGAAATATATTCCTAGTGTTCCACAGATACGTGTGTATGATGTGTAAAGGAAAATAAATGTGTGAGAGCAAGGTAATATGACCATAAACCATTATTATATGATAACTTAAATATCTCGTTGAAAATATGTACTTCTGAACAAGTCTTTTGGATTGTTAAGCCATTAATCACATGGTTTCTCGTATTGTACCAACCGAAGGAGGCTCACCTGATCCACGGTGTAACGCGGCAGCGTGGCTTTGTGCTCGTCGAAGACGCTCTGCACAAAGGAGTGCCAGCGGTAGAAGACCGGGTCACGCATCGCAGTAGTGGAATCCCCCATCACTGCGAACGGCTCCTGCGAGATAAAAGCGTTCAGAAACACACTAGACCAAACAGCATGCACCAAACTAGCAAGCGATATACGCTAAACCATCACTATCGATGTTTTATTCCAGTTGTTAAAGATGGCCCTACACGGTTTATATATTGCTACTGTACTTCTTTATCGCCTCCGAGAGGTACTTTTTTTATTTTATCCGACCGCCTTTATTTGCTCTTTTTTACGTGTACGGAGTCGATTAAATGACTAATTTATTATATTCAATATACGTACTAAATCTTGAGGAAGAAAGCATTTCTCTATGTTATATCCGAGATAACAAAAAGTACTGCTGAAGTTAATATAGTCGCATTATTCTTAAAGGCATAGATATAAAATACCTCAAAATATTAAAAGGGCGATCGGATAATATAATATATAGCCTGTAGTACATGTGGCTAAAAGACCATTCCGTGATCGTTAGTAAATATACTCACTTCTTACCACGTTCATGAATGAACTAATGCGTACATAATGGTCTCTTTTAGATCTTTCAAAATTAATCTGTACTCTCATGCGCCAGCGATATTCGACGCGAATCTCTCAACAGCGATATCCGAAGTGCTTTCCAGTAAGCAAGGAAAACACTGATTCGTTTATACACGTTTTTACACATATATTCGTTTCGCACGTAAATCATTGTATAAAATCAGCGTCAACTGTTATACGCACTTAATATTTTCCTTATATTCCCTAGAATTGTCTTGTAAGACGTATCGGACTGTTTTCGTTGTATTTTATTCAAACAAAGTGGCGTAGTTAAAAGATTTCTCGACCGTCTTATATAAAAAAAATTAATAATACTTTTGGTTCCTTTCCTGGTCTTTAGTATAAAATAGAAGACATCTGAAAGTAGAATAAAGAAGTTGCGCGAGCAAGTTGAGTTTTTTTAATTGAATCATGTAAATAACAAAATGCAGGTGTTACTTTTTGTCGTATAGTATTATTTCTAAGCCGTGGCCACAAGTTTATCCCTCGGCCTCTTTGTTACACTTTCCCACCTCTCCTGTTTATCATGTATGAAAAGCCACTGAAAAGTTAAATATATAGTATTTATCTTTTGTCAAAGAATGTCATTACTAAATTTTTTACAATTTACTTCTGATCATTAATCAACCTTTCATCATTACGAAGTAAAATTTCTCAAAATTTTCAAAATTTTTAGAGTGAATATTTATATTCTAAGGTTGTTAATTGAAGAATTTCTCGAAAAAACAGCATTAGTCCAAAATCGAGAAAATGGAGTTAGAGCTGCCATTTTGTAGTGTGAAGGTTTACAAACTACAGGATAATATGCACTCGGCTTAAATTGCATTCAGCCCAAAGAAAAACAGGGAAGAATAAAGATTCTGGAAGAATATCATATTTCCAAAGTATTTCCGTTAAAAAACCGCTTAAGCCATGGACAAATGAAAATGACAGCAGAAGGGGTGATGAATTATCCTTCCTCTGAGGCACCATGTATTGTTAATAGGAGTGCAAATCTCATCGATTATTCATATTTAAATCCTCTCGGAATATTATATTTAATAATATTTAAATCGTCGTATCCTCTCGGTAGTATGTTACAATTCTTTTCATGGACTCAAATTACAAGAACTTCTGGTTTTTTTCTTATTTTAAACGAAAAAATATTTGACTTGTTAAAATTAACTTCCCCCATATTGAGAGGCCTATACCAAGTGCCTGTTGTCAGGGTCGTGCGAGAAGGCGATGGCGACGTGGCCGAAGTTGTGCAGATCGCCGTAGAGGTTGCGATTGATGGAGATGGCGCTCGACTCCAGGATGTTGCCCAGGATGTCGATGCCCCGCACCTCGTCCAACGCCACTGTCTCCCCGGAATCCTGCACTCAGTCACAGCACGCAACTCACATGTATTTCTGCTTTACAAAGGGATGGGCATGTCTGGGATTGTCCCCTTACAAATTTTAAAATCAAGAAATGCAAGTCATTGATTTACAAATACAAATTTCACACATATACATTTTAAAATTAAGTACAATCAACCCTTGGATTGGTAGATATGAGACTGTATATGGCTCTGTTGTATTGTGTTTGCTCTCACACACACACACACACACACACACACACACACACACACACACACACACACACACACACACACACACATATATATATATATATATATATATATATATATATATATAGAGAGAGAGAGAGAGAGAGAGAGAGAGATATAACAAGTATATAGTATATATAAGTATAATAAGTATATCCCATACTCTTCTGATCGTAAGCAGCATGGGTACTGAGATGCCACATTGGTTTTCAATAAAAGTGACCCTGACGATGACCCAATATATAGCCGAAAGGTTAGCAGTTCGAATGTGATAACTAAGTGATTCTCGCTCAAACGCAATAATCTCTCTATCATCAGCATCACCATCAAATCAAACACGATTAAATATCCTCCGTCCCAACAATGAAGGTGAGGTCCTCACCGCAACGACGCGGCGTGAGTGCACGGCATCCATGATGCGGTCCCTCCAGCGCTCCAGGTCCAGGATGTCGAACACCAGCGCCTGGTCCTCGCGCTGCACATCCTGCAATCCGAACCACACACTCGTTATCCTGTGCCACGAGGCAGAGGAGAAGAAATATGCTAGGTGTCCACCTCTGGGTACCACTGGAAAGAGGAATGTGTGGTGCGTGTGAGTATGTAATGGGCTATATACAGGAGAAGTCACATTTTACTCATCTGAAGTACACATTCGAAATTCATTACGTGCTTGTTACATGACTTTACGACATCAAGGGACGACATTTATGGAACTAACATGTCTGTGTCGTAGTTAGGGTCTAAAATGTCTATTCTTCCCATTACCACTCGTGTGCCTATGAATTACAAATTTTCTTTTAAAACTTTTACTCGAATCGAGGATCATAACGTGATAAAAATGGCACAAATCACATACAATTCCCATTGAAATCTCAATTTTCAAAAATTTCAAAAGTTAGAAGTTTAACAAAAGTTAAAAATTTCCAATCAACTACGTTATTGAAGAAAACCATTTTTAACGAATTTGTTATTCAAAATTAGATTTTTAATTAATTACATGAACATTTTTTAAATACTAATAGTTTTCGCGTAGTTTCGCGTTATGTGGATGAGTGCTAGTTATTTTAAACAAATATAGAAAAACGATTTTCTCAAAAATGCTCTACATATTTATACCATGTGTTTTGCAGAAATTTAGTCTCCTTAATCATATGACATAGGTCCTACTTTCATAAAACTTCTGAAATTTTAAAAATTGCAAAGGTATTTTCGAATGTGTCCGCGCCTTCAATATTGAAGCTAGAGGTTTCTCATACATTGCGATCTAATTCCGATAATTTGTTTTTTAAATCATTTTATGTACTACATTTTTTCGAAAAACTAGATCTGAATCTGATATTTGTTCGTTAATAATTGACATTTTGTTACATTCTACTGCATCCTTTTACATTAAATTATTGTCTCTTTTTTTGTCTGTCGTGTCTATCGTAGCAGCTAGTGCTTCTGAGACGGAGTTCAGTATTCATTAGCATTTGACAGGTATTTCGAAATATTTCCGATTGCGTCAAAAAATCACTTTTCAAACAGCAGCACATGCTGAATATCACGCCAATCAAAAGTGAAAGTCAGATGTGAAGCTCTGCTACATGAAATTTTCCTCCACATTTTAATTCACAAAAGTGATCACCTTTGACACTCCTAATTGACCTACAACTATGTGTGTTATGTACACTAAGAAGCCTTAATATAACACACTGTTGTCACAGTTGGAAACGTGGAAACATGGTTATTACAGTATTGGAAAAGCATGTACCGTTATTTTATTTCCTTCTTTTTGCTTACTTTCTGACTCGAATTCTCCATTTAGTCCTTATTCCAAGGATGAATTTCCGAGCAACATCATTTCCGAACCTAATAAATTTCTCTTCCGATGATAATTCTGATAAAAATTTTGATCTTAAATCTTAGTAGTCGCGTGGGCCAATACGGCCCGAGTGGATTTTTCTTTCCCTCGCATCTCTTAAGGTAACTGATGAAGGGAAAATTTCTTTCAGCTAATTCTTATAATTTCAAGACCCTTCCAGTGATATGTCCAACAGGTATAAATATTCTCAGTCTGATATTTTGACCAGATGCGGCCGACAGTGTACGTAGAATTTCCAGGCTACGCCTCGCTCGAGCCGACTGTGTACATTAGTTCCGTGTATTGAATTTTTCTACTGGAGGAAAAGTAACCAAAGTTTTTACCGTTTGTATTGTATACATTAACTTTATATCGTGATTATAAGTGATTTAATTTTATTATATATGTTTAGAAAGCCGAAATATTTGCAAACGGATGAAGGTATACGAGTACTTGCGGGGCGCTTGAATGTAGACTAAGAATCAATATCTGGTGAGACTTCTAAATATGAAGGTGAATAAGATGAACCTGAAGATAGTGAACAAAATTCTAATTTTAAAATAGAGGAGACATCACGAGATTCAAGTCAGTCAGTCCAAGAGAACAACAAATACTAATTGAGTAACCTCGAAAGAAGAGAAAGAGATGTGAAGTATGTCCAAGCACGAAAGACAACAGGTATTCTCAATGTTTTGCAATAAGTAACACAACACTTTGCAAAAACCTCACTACGATATGTATACGTCCTAATGGTAGAAAATAACATTTAATTTAATGTAAATTATGCAGGTCCCCTATTGTATTCTGAACTTCTATAATGATGTGTTTAATATATGTTTTTGTGAATTTATTTTTTGTGAAAGCATAAAATATCTTTCAGTATATTGGCCAAACATTATTACTCATAACTTAAGACTTATTATTCATTTACTGTACTTTACAACCTTCCAGGAATGCATTATTATGTCTGGGCACCGCGACCCGACACGAAAAGTTATGTAACTTCCTTCGCGCGAGTACTTAAGGGTTAAGAAATTTTAGTAAGGTCGAATCAGAAGACATCACTCTTGTGTTAAAGTATTTGATGAAATGTCTCCATCTCGTCTCATAGTTCGAAGATTTTCAGGGAAGTAAAACAACATTCGGAGGATGTTTGATCTTTGGAATATTCAAATGGAATGGAATTGTGAACGCCCTCATTATTGAGTAATGGAAATATGAGGACTCATAAAAAATTGATATAGATATACAAAGAGATATTTTGACACGCGTTTGCGTTAAAGACCTAAAACCAAATCCTATCAGAGAATTATTTTGAAAATACATCTTAAAAATCTGCTCATTAAAGCCAACGTCAATAACCTTAGGCTATGTTGCTCTGACAGTATATGGGTTAAAAACACAAAGGAAGATGTTGGAAATAAGGAAGTAAGAAATTGGGGCTGTCCAGAAAAGCTGTCACCTTTACTTGAAATTTCTCGAAACAAAGAGTTGGATCGGAAAAAACATTTCATCCAATATTGATGGATACGTCCTGAGGAAGGTCTCCAAGGTGTTGTGAATGCCAACATCTGCTTCAAACTAAAGTGCTGCATTCCCTGCTGCGTAATATTTTATGTACACAAATGTTTGTTGAAAGCAGTGAAACTGAGGACTTAATGCAAGCTGTAAAGAAATTAGAATACCACAGGATCGGGTATAGTTGTCGCAAGTTGCGGTGTAAGACCATTGTCTTATGTGTGTTACAAGACCATTTTGCGTTGTAATGTATTGCAAAGGGATCTTTTCGAGATAACACTAGTGAAAAATATATAAGTGGAACAATTCTCATTTGTATGCCAAGCTGTGTTCTTTTAGTAAACGTATCCCCGAAAACATAAGGTTTTTGATTCCCGGAAGAACAAATAAAGACCTAAAAGTACCCGAAATAAACAAATAAATTTCAAGTGGTCGGTGTCACGGAACTAGACTCAAATTTTTGTATCTCTTATCCTCCTTTCTTTCATATTTTAATAATATAATATGTAGGATTAAAGAAACATCAACTTTTTTTAAAAGAACAACCACCTGTCGTACATACACGAAATCAACAATCTCAAAATGCAATGAACTACGTTCATGATATTATAATTCAGTGAAATATTCTTACAGTACGCCGTAAAGAAAATATAAATAAATAAGCTTCCCTAGCTTGATATATTGTAAATATCAACATGATGTACTTTAAAAGTTACAAAATATTCCTCTGTAAGGAACGTGGGAAAGTGTATTTTTTCTTAACCCCAGCAAAAATCCACCTGATAGGCCGGATTGTTCCTTCTTAAATCAGGAATCCCCTTCCAGTTTTCGGTATCGGGATTCAAATCTCGTCGATACGTGGGGAATTTAAGACGGACAAAGTGGGTTCGTGGTAGGCTATCCGAGGGTTCTCCATTTCCCCTGCCTCTCGTCACACCCGTTACTATAATCCTAAGCCAGCACTTTGGTGAATTTCGTTCACCAGCAGGAACTTTTGTCTTCTCATTCTTGCAAATTTCAACTAAACACCGCGCCACACTTACTATGAACACCTGCTCGAGCCCGCAGTGCATTATTATGACATTCGAAGATAGTTCCGTTTTGAAATTTAATTACCTGAAAGTCTGCACAGTGTGTACAAAATTCAGCACAAGTCTGGTCAAGAAAGTAAAATATTTTATATTTTAAAATCATGTAAACGTTATAGGCGCCAACATTGACCACAGCCAGAAGGGCAGACAGTAATTTTGCAGTCAACCAATTTTTCCGTATTAAAGACCCAAGAAAAGTTTGAATCTGTCACAATGTGTTGTAGAAAGTAATTTACTACAATAAGAATAAGATTTATCCAGTTTTTTGATATGACGGTCCCGTAATCCGTGTTCTTCTGGTGAAAAATAACCATTTTCTGCTGCAGCATTTAAATATAATATCTTTACTACGTAAGTTCGTAGGGGAGAAAGTTAAAAGCGCGCTCACTCTAGGGTTAATAAAAGACCCAATCCGACATAGGATGTATTGCTGAAGATATTTTCTCTGACATCATTCTATTGACTTTCAGCATTCCCAACAAATGTTTAGCCCCATTTTACCGCCAGAACACAATAAAGGTGAACCATGCAAAATCAGTCCCAGTTTTCCAGTATTGTTGGTTTCAGTCACCACCAAAATTTAGGACCACGCACACGACACTCCGGCTCAATGAGTTACATTTACACAGAGATTAACGCTAGTCATATCGAGGCGATGATATATTTAACACTTTGAGTCTGTCGCAAAGATTCAGGCAGTCAACATTTGTAGCAATAGTGGCACTAAGAGTTTGACACTGTATGAGTGGCTTACGCGTTAGATGAATATTTTCTTCTACAATGAGTTTATACACGATTTTGTTGAAGAACATGACGCAATTATTTTAATTTTCTGACTGAGAAATATATTTTCGCAATACATTATTGAATCCCAAGCACTTGAAAGGAAACCTAGGCACATTAATCCTGTAAAGCCGAGCACTGGATGTCGTATTTTTTCTTGCTTAATTTAAGCAATTCAAATTCTCTAGAATAATCATGACTATGACTACGAATGACAATAATACCGTGGGTACAGTGGGAGAAAGACGTCTATTTAAACAGAGGTGAAGTGAACAGAAATGAGGTAAAGAACTGTTTTTCAAATGTATGACGGACGGAACTAAGATACTGCTATTATTTTCGTTCATACCAGACTAATGGCGTTCAATTGATTTCCTTAAAAGGTTTCTGTTCTTTCAGTTTACCCGAAAAACTCCATTTATTTAAATGAATATTAAGATCCATGCAATTTTGTTATGCAAATATTTTCTTAGGTCGCAAAATTGTAATTTAATAACACCGACAATTTCTTCTTCAGTGATGAGTAAATGTCACGATAAATGCTTTAAACATACGTAGGGAATACATTATTTTTAGTATAAATTTCTTGAGATACCACTTATCTAATCAAATCGCAGTCTAGAAAACAGATTGGACGTTGACTTGAATGAATGTATGTGAAAAAATCATAAAACACCCTGCGATTCCCTACTGAGCTCCCAGGAATATGTGACGCGTGTCATTTTTCATAATTTTACTATTTTTATTATTATTGTAGCAATTTTCATTGCAAGATATCGTTATAATATTCTTAAGAGTATGTTTTTAACGGCAAGAAAATACCACTGGAACCGAGAAATCGTCTCGTGGTTCGAACATGGTAACTTCGAAACATCATACGGGATAAATTTGGAAGTTCTGTAAATGGAGGCGATTAGCAAGTAATCAGATTATCGTAGAAACACTGCAAGCATAACTGAAGGTAATGTGCTTGCGTGTCGAGATGCAATCGCAACTTCTGGACGTGACCTATGAAAGCTTCCAGAGTAACCTCACGCAAATGATATGATGAGATTGTTAAACAAGATTTTAATACTCAACCGAAGCTATTGTTTGCGGTAAACGTCAGCAACGATTTGACAATAAAAAAGCATTCGCATAGCTATTTTGGTAATCTTATAAACTAGATATTAGTATATTTGCCATCAGTCATGCAATATTTACCTCCATTTTCACTGTAAGGCTTCACCGCCTGAGTTTCACGCTTGTAGGAGTAGCATATTCTTGTTTAATATAAGAATAAGTGGTTTGCTCCCAAGACTTGCACGAGCTAAAAACATTCTTATAGACTGAAATTTAATATTATAGTTACCAAGAGCTGGAATCTTCTATAACCTTGGAGAAAACCTTCAATGTTATATATGTCTCTTTCGAAAATAAGAAGTCCTACTTTGCGGAAGGCACTGTCTTACATATTGTCTCCATCTAGGTGTTTGAATGCATTTTGAAGACAACAACGGACTCAACGAAGCGTAATAAGTAAACGTGAGTTATTGTGCGTGACTTACAAGATATAGTTTAATCTTTCCAAAGATTTGACTTACAGAGAGTTCAATTTGAAAAAATGACAAAAGAAATTGCTTTTATGGTCACTATGCTATGTCGAAATTAACTTTGAGAGATAGAAGTTGAAGTATGTAGAAGACATAAATTAACTTTTAAGAACTTTTGGAAAAATGGTTCCCGCAATTGCAAGTTCATTACTAGAGTTAATGTGTTGACATAGCCCTGGAAAAAATGTGCAAAACTGTGATTTAAAAGTGGTGCGAAACACAGAGTAAAAAATTAATTGAGAGTTCTTTCTTCACTTTCACAATGCTATTTCTGTTGCGTGTGCATTGGCTTTTGCCGTTGCTGTTTCACTGCAGCAACACGTCGGGGGGAAAACAATTAATGATGGGAGCTCTCAGATATAAACACTCAGTTATTAGCAATAGTTTGGAAACCATGGTAACCAATGCGACCGTAGATGCAGTGAATTTGAGTAAAGCGTTAAACATCATTACACTAAGAATCGGTATACCGAGTCCTAGATATCTGTTAGACTGGTGTAATAAGTCAACCATAAACCGTGTGAGGCATGAAGCTGTAATGCATCTCATCGCTACTCGATTCGGAATTTCCTGCCAATCTTTCGGTGTGGAAATGGTGTTTCGAGAAGGCAAACCCTCTTGGGAGCAAGGATGCAATTTGCTCGCCGAAGGTCTTATAGATGTTTACACCGAACCTGTTTTTTGCAATGGACTCATGCAAAACATCTCTTATTTGTATATGCACGAAAATAGAGATCTATGCTTGTTAGTTCCAAAAGCTCCCAGCGTCCGTATGAGTATGTTGCTTACAGTGTCATTATCAATGTGGGGATTAACTGTTGTCATTCTTCTGCTCTTTGTTGCCATTCTCTGTTACGGCTTTCAGCTCAGCGTTGGAAGTTCTGCGTTTGAAGTGGCTCACACGTTTTTTACTGGTGCGTTCAACAACAAACAACGTGGTCTACTGGTGTCACTGAGTTTCCTGAACTTCTTCATGGCAAACACAATTGCTGGTGCATTCACAGGATCCATTGTAACGCCGTCTCGAGCTGGGGAAATGAACACCCTTGAAGATGTAAACGCATCAGTGTCGGTTGTGTACATGCCATGGTGGTACGAAAGTGTAATGGGTCGTTTCAGGAATGAAAACGGTATTATCTCTCATCTCGCGAAAAAGACGCTCCCATTGAAGAACAACAGCTACATGTCGAGTGTAGTTTCTTCACCAGACAAGGCTGTTGTGGCTACTCCTTTCACAATGTCTTTGCTCGAAAGACATCCAGCAGCTTCTAAGGATGGATATTCGCTACTCCATCATGTTCGAGAGTGCATGTTCACCATGTATGGTCAACTTCCTGTCCGCAAGGATTGGCAAGAAAGGAATCTTGTGAGTGGCTTCTTGCAACGAGTGGTGGAAAGCGGTCTGGTTGCAAAAGCAAGCAAGAACGAATTTGAACTGTCTTTGAAAACCAAACCTGAATATCGTACATTTCGGAAAGAGCCCGTGCTTCAGGGAGATCCACCCACCCCTGTGCATGCGCTGGAGTTGGCACATGTGCAGGATGCATTCGTCATATGGACGGTCGGAGTTGCTACTGCTGTGGTTGTTTTCGGACTAGAGCGTACCAATATTCTACAGGACAGAGTCAAGCTCCATTTAACAGAAAATATGTGAATTTACACTGTCATAGAGGAGTAAAGTGATCCTGACATTTTTCTTTCAATCTATTCCATCTTGTCCTTGCATAATTAACAAGGATATATTCGCGTAGAGAATATAGTCTGCAGTTGCAGTACGCAGTTGACGTCCGTTTTTGAAGGGTAATAGATTCACTTCGAAAACTGATTTATTGTGTGACTATTTTGTCAAACATCAACATGCCGTAACATGATGGAGTCTAATTGGTCGTGGTCTCAAGCCGGAAAGATTTTCCATGTGTCTCCCTACAAAGTTTCTTTGTTCGTGTGTGTGTGTTTAGAGAAGTTTTTTTAAATTTTATTTAAAACTCTAAAGACAATAAAGGAGTTTCAGAAAAATATATCGAGATAAGTCTCTAACATAGTCAAGATAAATTAGGGTCACAACCCATTTCGTCGGTGCCAGAGTGCGGAGTAGAAATAGATTGTAAGCATTGGCATAGATCGAGAGAGTAGTGAACATTTACTCAGCGATAAGTTGCGTTTAAGCGCGGATCGCACGACGCCAAGCAGAGGCCGAGGTGCTGCCACTTCCGGGTGAATTGAGGGTCGATTGTTCGCGGATCCGAAGTTCCATAAGCGACACAGGAGGGGTGGAGGTTTAACTGGTTTTAGGAGGAACGATCGGCTAGTATTTGCAGGGGCTGTTGAAATTCCATTCTAAATTATTTCTGGTCTTTTTTTTAAGAAAGACTCGTTTCTGAAGGAGAAAAAATTCCTGTTACTTACGTTGCTATTCGTAGTGTGGGAATATGTTATTTTTCACGACAAATGATGGCGGAATTTAGAATTATATTTTAAGAAATTTCTAATAATTCTCACTCGCAAAACTCCTGGCGATCGGCCAGTTGAACGAGATCGATTTGTTTGCCTGGCATGTCACAGAAGATATGACATTCAACGAGTGTTAGCTGCCGAACCGGAAACAGACATTGAAATATACAGACGTTTCTGGTTTATCTCAGAAAATAATATTTGCGAGTTGTTACGATAAACAGCACGTCATAATAGAGCCATTACTCATTCTACTCGTATATTAATATTTTCTGTTCTACAATTTACAGTATGAGTATCTCCCACCTATCACATATTTTCATTTCCTTATTTTATAGAAATTACTTAATAGCAGACTATTCACTATCAAGTTTCCGTACACTATCCATACATTTCATCATTTTTTTCACCTATTTTAGTATAGGAAATTCAGTTGAAAACGATTTCTACGATCTTTCACTTTTCGATTTCGCCATCTCACGTGACGAAGTCGCTGTGACGTCCTGTGGATAAGCACGATATATTTACACATATTACATTTACATTATGACCTAAAATATAGTGGTGTTTGGGTGTTACGATTTTTTCTTCAGAATGTGCCCCAATTCAACAATTACTTTAAAAAATATGTATCAAAATTGAGAAATGAAATAAAAATGTACTCAATGTAAAAAATAAAATTATGAATTCTAAATGTTAACAATGCATTTTATTCCCCTAGTATATTTACAGAGCGGTGTACTTCTTGAGCGTTTTGCTCAACACCTGAATGTAAAAATTACTGTCTTACCTCGTAAGTTCTAAATTTTAGGTTAAATGATTCAAGACAAACTATTTTTCATGAGAAGCTGGTGCACCCGTTAGTATTTTCAAATTTTAAAGGCGACTTTAAAAATAAAACGGAATTGGGGGCAGGAGGAGAGAGGTTAAAACACCAAAAGAGAACACCAAAAGAGAATTGTTACGGAATCCCCCTGTGGTAGTGGCGCACTGTGCCAACTGGCAAACTGTCAGTCCGCACGAAATTATTTTTCTTTTCCCATTTAATACCTTTGACTTTAGGAATCACGTAATTTCAGTACCTTCCTACAAACATTTATTTTAAACAATTCTTCCTTTGCAGTTTGATCAGGGCAGTGATGTCGGAGATGTCGGCGACTATGGGCGACTACTCCCACGCAGTCCAACGCGACTACTGGCGTTACATCTCTTATTCAGAATGTTCATATAAGGAAAAGATTGGTTATGCGAGTAAAATGAATGAAATGCGAAGAACAGATAAGTGAACGTTTTGTTTTTTGTTTAATTTTAAAGTTCTTACTATTTGTTAAAAAATTGGTAAAAAATTCTCGGAAATGTAGAAACTTGAAACACTTCTCCAGACATACTTTTGATTAAAATATGGTTAATACTGCAGAGGTAGGTTCCTTTTAGTTTCTCGCTACGCAGTAGAGAGAAAGTTATGTAATGCTGCGCGAAAAACGGCGAATGTTCGGCAGAAAAACTCTTATTACAGGGCGCTGGTAACGAAAAAGTGGATAAATACAGTTGCTAAATTTAGGGGGAAAATCATCTAACGCATGGTATAGCCAGAATCCATGTTTTGTGGGTCCTTGATACCGAATAATTGAATGACGGGCGTAACGTCTGTCTGTCCGTCCGTCTGCATCTCCGTCTGTGAATAACGCTAAACCGTTCAGTCGATTTCCTCCAAAATTGATATTCCCTACTTGATCTGGCTGATGTCGCGGCCCCTTGAATTTTAAACAGATATTTTAATTTAGGGGTACTTTAATGAAGCCCCTGAGACACTTTCAAATTTTTCAAAGAATATGTCTTCACGGTTGTTTATTAAATATTGTTGTTGGATAGTGTGAAGGACCTTTAAGACCCAGGTCTCATGTTCGTTGAAAACTCAGATTTTTGGAAATTTGCAAAGATTCAAAATGTTTTCGGCATCTTCCTACAACTACAATTATGAAGACAGAGATTTTTCCCCTACTGAAATCTGCACCGTTAAGATAATTTTTAGATACCTGGATCATGTACACTTTTTCGAAAACTTGAGTACTTTTCGCGTTTTTTTGTGGGAATGTATCGGAGAGAAAGTAAGTGCTGTTTTAGCAATACTAGTTATATCTAGGTTTGTTTGATTTATCTTTGTTGCCTGTATCCACTGTAGACTGCGTGTCGACTCACAGACTTCCGCGACTACTGACGTTTCAAAATACGGCGCAACTACATGTGACTTGTAATTTTAAAAATGTGGATGAGAACGATTTTCTGGTTTACATTACATGATAACGGGCTAAAAACGCCTTCCAATAATTTCACTCAGTGAATTCAATATCAATATTGCTATGTTCTCTCGCATACTTCAGAAGCAACGTATATAATTCTGCAAAACACTGTTGAGAAGTTCAGGGGCTGACCGTTTGAAGTTGGGGTCCTGCTAGGGAACCAGATGGGAATAGGTGTAAAGAAGGACAAATGAGTTTAAAATGCAGGACAAAAGAAGAACACATGAAAAGAATTGAATTTTACACTTTTGAAATTCGAAACAAAGATTTGTTCAGTAACACTCATATTGTATATATTAATAAATATAAAATACATAACAACATATCTTTCGCCCCAAACTCAGCACTAAACGTACGCCCTTTTTTCATTAAACCTGATGGGAATACCAAACACTGTTAAGTTAAAGCAAAAACTATGCTGATATTGGCATACTTTTGTTCAAGCCATGCGTAATATTGGTGAGTTGTTTCTTCCTGTTTATTACTAGCGGTGAAACCAGCTGTAAAATATAAAATTATAGTAGAAAGAAATGCTCACGGCTACAAGCTAAGGACTGTGACACGATGATCAGACAAATATAAACTATCGATCTTTAACTAGCAAAGAACCTCAAAATCATAAGCCTAAACCATTTTGCGTTTCGATCAAATTACTCCGCAGTTTTGCAAAATTACACAGCACAGCAAATATCAATAGGCTTACATTTTTTTCTATTGTTCTGGAAATATATTTTGATTTAACCTAAACCATCGACAAAATATACCATAAAATATTAATATCTAAATTGTACAGAAGATTACCAAAAGACGCTCCCAAAACCATTCTATATTTTCCAGAAGAAAAGATTCAAGGCTGCAATTGAATAATCTCTTTCCATTGTAAGAGAAATAAACTAGAAGAACCGCATGTAGCAGTTTTGCCCCCTTGTACCTTTTTCCATTTACAGATACATAACTATTTACCTCCAACACCTCTTAGACATAATATGCCTGTTTGCAAATAATTTCGCCATTCTTGGAAATGGGCAATAAATAAAAAATTGCAAAGAGCCGACGACACAATAATAGAGTGCAAAATAAACTAGATATTTTAACCACAAAAACCCAAACTATATGCTAGACCAGTAAATATACCAGAAGAAGTAAAAAGACTTGTAAGACCAAACAATTACAAAAATAAAAGAAACACGTCCAAAATGAAAGGACAAAGTAACATAATTTAATGTCTTCTTCGACTGAAAATTAAAAAAGGAAACAACAAAAATGTTGATAGTCAAAATGCATAAGCATTTTTAAAAAGTAAAAATTTATCAATTTAGACACAAAGATACTTATGCCTTAAATCGGTAACAAGACGCTGTCGCATCGTATTACGAATTCCCGCACTATATACGAACAAGGATGTTCCGGATCATTGTTTTTGAATATTCTTGTTTTTTGATAACTAGTATTTTTTAATATTGTATGTAAAGGAATTAAGAACAGCTTTTCTAAGCAGAAGCAATTTGTGCCGAAGAATGAGACGACCAAGACACAAATAAAAAACAAAGAGGTCCAAAAGTCCCAGTCCTCAGGTTATAAAGCAGACACCACATGTCTAGCCAAAGCTCCCCACCACGTTCGTATCGTTATTAGTTTCACCTATGAGTGACTAAATTGTGTTATATGAATAAAAATTTGTGTAAGTACTCCAGATTAATTGCCCACGAGTACTAGTAGGAACTACTACTTCTCAGAAGAAATTGCTCCTTTTCATGTGAATAAAACTTTCGTGAAACTTGGAGAATTTACTTCTCTCTCTGAGTAATTGCCCACTAACTGATCTGCTGCGATAGAGTTTCGTCTGTTTTCCTACGTTACCGCAGAATGCGGTAACGTAGTTCCTGATGGAGTCGACCGTGTTAGGTTAGGCGGTATACTACTCTCTCTTTAATAAATTATCACAGCCACAAATTCAACTCCTTAGACGTTTTACAACAAAATCACACATTTAATGTAGATTATATATTCCAATTTCTTCGACGAATACTTTCAAGATTTCAGAAAGATAATTTTCATCCGTCCTAAACCACAATATTTATTACCTCCCTCATTCATTCAACTCTGATTTCTTAAAATATTTCATTACAATTTTTTTCGGTCTTGTTTGACGTAATATTGCTAATAATCCCCACTTTAGGTTTTCTGTAAGATCCAAATCGTCAGTGATGTCAATTTGAAATGTTAAAAACCCTGAAAGACATTCTTGTCGAGAAACAAGAAATATGTTTTTAAATGGTTAAGTGGTCCAGTTGACGTGCATTATTGGCGAAATAGTAGAAAATTTCCTATCATTTATTCACTCATTACCTAAAACCTCACAATCAGCTCACAAGACGTGTATAACCTCTCTTCTACAAATTTAAAACGGTTTAAGTCACTTAAAGAGGTTGCACCAAATATTCGAAGTAAATGCTTTGCAGTAGAATTAAATTCTCGATATTATTCCTATGAAAGTAAGCAATGGCTCCTTGGCCGAGCAGATATTCACCAATGGAGAAATTGCTCAAAATAAGAGCAATTACTCACATTTATTACTCATACTGTTTGAAGCAATTGCTTTGAAAACTTGAGAAAGGAGTAATAGCTCATTTTTATTCATATCACCCATTGTCTGTTGCTGTTCGAGCGTGTGACGTCATAACGGTTGCCTCGTTTGGGTGAGTTGCGTGATAAATGGTTCGCTCTGGACAATAATTTTACTATCTTTAACACATTTTCGTATGTTTCAGAGGACAACCTCCGAATTCCCATGCGAACAACATAATCATGTTTGTATCTTTCATTCTCGAACCATGAGTACATGAGTAATACGGACGCAAGAAACTCGTTAAAATGAAAAACGTCTATGTTCTAAAACATTGCCAAGAAATTGAAAATTTTATCGTATTGAAGATCCTATTTTTTAAATTATCTTGAATAATCATATTTTTATTCAAACTCCTATTTCATTCAGGATAATCCATTTTGTCCATGAAAACTGTTCTCTCTGTATTGTGATCATATCGAAAATTGGAAACTACGATTATATATAAAATGTATTCCAAACAACATTTTATGACCCAACAACTTTATTGATTGTCGTAACGAAGGCGTCAGCTTGTTTGTTTCGTCAACGAGAAACGTTTCATCTGGACTCCGAAAAGAGAAATGTTGGAACCATCACATCCACTGAGACCTCAGAAACGACATAACTTGAAGTGATCTCTCCTACAATAATCGACAATCATTCTCCAGCTTTAATGCAGCATACAGTAGAAGCAGTTTTAGCCATTAATCTGGTTGTCCTGATCCGTCAGTTGTTTGTAGTGTTTTAATTTATAAATCCATGAATGGAAGAAAAAAACGTTTGTGTCATTTTTATTACCTTATTCTTCGTATCTTTAAAAAAATCCAGTTGGGAGAATCTCTCAAGTCATTTGATTTTTTAAATTTCACATGCTCGCAAATATGCCTGAAGCACATGCGCAGGCATGCAAAAAAGAGTATTCTAAAATAAGGTTGATTAAATAGTACTCCTGAGTAAATTTCAGTGAAGTGTTGTTGATTTGAAGATGATGAATTGAATGAGATGTCATCATTGTCAACAAAAGATTTACTCTGGTAGTCATCTTACGAAGCTTTTCTATGCATATTAATTCATAAAAAACAAATAATAATAATAATAATAATAATAATAATAATAATAATAATAATAATAATTCAAGTTTAATAAATAACCTTACATAGAAGGAAACAATGTAATTTTATAAAAGAAATTAAACAGATTTATATTGCATGCAGGTATCTGGAGTCGAGAGACAATGAGCGCTCAGATCGATATGAAAGGTGATTGAATTTTATTGGGGGAAAGGAGGAAAATATTTGCAACACCCAGGGACTGGTGACGGATGGCGCGGGACAGAATAGCGAAGGGAAGTGGTGGCAGGAGTGGGGTAGATGAGGTGTTGGGAAAGGGGTTGGACCGGCGACTGGCTCGAGTTGAAGTGGGATTCGGCGGGGAGGGGAAAGTGTAAGACGAGAGTGATGCATGGTGGAGGAAAGTGTTTCGGGGGGGATGGAGGACGGGGCTGGGGCCATGACTAGTTAGAGGCGGAGCATGGCCCTTTGCTTACCTGGAGGCGCGCGTCTGCCTGGCGCGGGGGCCACACGCGGCTGGCGAGCACATTGTTGAGCTTGGGGAAGTAGGCCTCCGGGATGGGCTCTCGCCAGTTGAGAAAGCGCTTCACGCGGCCTAGGTGGTTGGACAGTCGCTCGAAATTGAACCTGCGCACACATTCCGCAATCCCTATTCAATATAGGCGCTTTCTAAGATTCAACACTCCATCCGGCTGAGATGTCTCAGGGTAACAGCTGTTGCCATTGTAGTCTCTGACAGTGAGGGCCTAGGATTGGAGTCATGGTGGTGGCGATTTTCGACACCAGCTACATAGGTATATCGATTTAGCCGCTGTCTGGAGGGGATTTAAGCGGTCGGCTGATCGGTAGTTTTTTTGGTTTCTGAGACAAATGCCGCAGCAGTACCTTAGCAAATGCGCTACCGACTGCGCCTACACCTGCCACGCGATGTTAGCCTTCCAGAGCCTTTCCCCTTATGCATACACTTCAATTTACATGCACTACACTATCACATACGCCGAAAGAGCAGTCGAGAACTTGGATATTGTCTCAATGGCGGAGATATCAGGAAGGGGAAATCTCGTAAGCCGACGTTTGTGCCCGCGCCGGATATCACTCCTAAGCGGAGGAAGAACGCAGCCTCCTTCCTGGCCTTAGTACGAATACACTACACTTATGGGACCATAACATTCAACGCACTCGGAAACAAAATAATCACGCAAAAATCACTCATCAGCGTGGATTTCATGTATCTTCACCAGCAGATGGAGAAACATCAAAAACGCAAAAAAGCAAAATACCAGTTTTATAATAAGCGCTGTAAGCAGAAATCGTAGTAAATTCTCCAAGGTTTCTGGCAGTAGTTAAGATGAAATTCTCACTAGCAGCACATTTACACACCCTTGTATCTGCAAGTGGCCGCATTTTCCTCCCAATTAATGAGACCACTGCACGCATTTGTTTGTCAGCAATGAGTTATAATCACTCAGGTCTGGCTGAGTGTATTAGTTTCTAATGCTTTGTCACCACCATCGAGCTGCTGTCCACGATACGACTTTTAGTCCGCGGCCTCTAAACCTCATATATGTGGGCCTAATGGCCGACGGTGACCTCATCGAACTTACTTTTTCTGTTCTAGCACTTCTTCTGAAAGCCCAAAACTCATACAAATTTACTCAATCAATGGTACTCTGCCTGCTGGTGAAATTAATAAAACTTTAAGTAAATATCTAGGGAAAAGGTCGTAAACAAATGTTGAATTCATACGCAACGTTTTCGTTGAATTCATACGAAATGTTTTATTCATACGCAAGCCATGCTGGGATAAATCTAAACAATGAACATCTTTAATTTTTTTATAAAATTAGTATTAAATCTTATTAAAATTGTGCTCTCTATATTTATCCAAGCCAGGAACGTTAATGGAAATTTCAGAGAAATTGTTAAGATAATTGTAGTATACTGTGAGTGTTCAATAAGATGTTTTATTCAACTATTTTTAAATGTTCATGATACTGAATTTATGTGTTTACATAAGTTAAATGATGCAAGAAGCACACACAAAGTTATATACAGTTGATTTGTGAAACCCTTTTCAGACAATATATACACACTTCAACATGCAGATTTCCTTATATTTATTTTAATTTTACTTCAATGACAGCCATATCACGATAAAATGCAGCCATGTTTCTTGGTCTGTTAGTTTTCTGAGGTAACTGAGAGCCGTCTCATTATTACTGGGGTTTTGGGTAAATGACTTTAAAACTCAAGTTCGTGGGTTAAACCCTAGATAGAAGTAGAGGATTTAAAAAAGACGAAAGGACGAAAAATTCTGTGTGGCATATTACAATTATGACATGTAAAGGTAACCTGGCAGATACCCGGCTAATTTACATTCCTCCGGTAATATCCCGTCCTCACGTGATCTGACGTTATACTGACCACACAATTCGCACATTACTAATAATTGAGTCCAAATTCTGACAGACACAGAGCCACTTCCAGGTGTTGCAAAGGATGCGTGAGGAGCCCTAATTGAAAAATGTCCACGACGGGCGCTGAAAGTGATCTTCCAGGTGAAGGCTGGGGTGTAAATACGGGTAAAATGCCGTTTGTCCTCAAAAAAATCCCTAACGAAAAAGTAAATTTAAAAAAGGGGGTGATAGAGGTTCACAGGTGATAGAGATAAAGCTGCTAAAAGCCAATGGGATGAAGAAAACGATTACGAGAACGCCTAAACTGCGCTACCGCCATTTTCCTGCCAACAGGAGGCGCACCTGGCGATGATCTGTTCGTGGAAGTAGTAGAACAGCTCGCCGCGACGGTCCTTGTCGACGACGACGCGAGGGCCATCGAAAGGGTAGACGAGATGCCAGTGCCAGTGCGCCAGGTTGATGCCAATGTCCTCCCGGAAGTAGGCGACGCGGTGCTCAGGCTCCAGGTCTGTGGCCGTCCAGTCACGTGGGATGACGATGGGCTCCTGCGGGCACGCGCGCCAGCGTCCACGGGCATGCACACTAAACGAGAACTTCCCGCAGTGTGAAACAAGATATCGTATTCGTTACGCACTCAACCCTGAGCCTGTGTGAAAGCGATAATTCTTAACGTCACGAAAGAGCTACCTCGGGTAACGATATTCTACCAGGATCACCGGATTTTGTATCTTGTACGATACATCGTAACGTGATCACATCACTGGAAGTTGTTGCAAACTGTGGCAATAGAGTGCGCTGCCAGCGTTAAATTCCCATTGTCCCTCATTTTGTTGGTGTTCGCCTCTAGTGGACACATGCGTAACAAGAGTATATTGCATTACGGATATTTAGCATTAACACACTGTCGTCACGATTCGTAACTATTCTCAATATCGAACTTTTAGAAAGAAAGCGGTGTAAGTATTGCACCAACGATTCAAATGATAAGAGGCCGCGTTGTTGCTTCTATACATCAAATAGGTTTAAGTTAGCTGATGCAAAAACTATTTCTCCAATAACAATCGTAAACATACTGAGCAGTATTAGAATACTAAAACGTGAAAAAATATTTAAAATTTTTCAAACTTCAATTATCTATTACAATTTCTTGTGATTGAACTCCAAAACTTTTCAAAATCTTTTAATACCCAATCTCTATATACTCTTTTAATCTTCCATCCTCCCGAGCTCTTAAAATGTCAGGTTTATACATTTCTATAATTCTAATACATAACTAGAACCTGATCGGTCAGATGGCCGAAATCGTTAGAGCAGTAGTGCCGTAGCGGGCTTGGACCAGAAGACCGCAGGTTCGAGTCTCGCCTCGGGCATGGGTGTATTTGTGTAAGTTTGTATTTGGGTGTCGTCCTTTCATCCCTCACCATCGTCATCATCTCATCGTCCATACCCCGAGGGCTAACAATCTTGTGGGATAAAAATCGGGATTCAGCTGAAATGCTGACCCCCCCCCCCCCCGAAACGTATTTGCCCCTGCTGATGCAGGCTGCACGCGTGGTCCGAGTTGGCCTACATGCGAAAAATGAGAACCTGAACTCTATCGACAAACGGTGACCTTCTGAGGAAGTAATGCAGAACATTATTTTATGAGCTTGCGATCCGATAATTTCCAGCTACTTTAGAAAACAGGGTTTAAATCAATCATCTATTTCTTTGTAAGATGATATTGGTGGACTCCTAAACTCGGTAATTTTTTTCTGGAAAGAAATTACGGACTGGCCTGCTGGACTGGGGTCGAGCACCAACCTCGCGACCTTTTTTCTGGATACCATACTTGGAATTGATACGCTGGTCGAGTACGGATCTCGTGATTCGCTTCTGGAAAAGAGTTGAGACAAAATCTGGGAAATTTGAGATGACATTGATATAATATTATTCTCGTTTTTTTTGTCTGGAAAATAGTTGAGACTATCAAGTACATCTCCCTGATTTGATTCTGGAAAGAAATTGTGATTGTCGGGTATTAATCTTGGTAGTTTGCTTCTGAAAAAGAGTTGAGTCCCACCCGCTGGTCGTGTTCTAACCCTGTATTTTGTTCTAAGATATGAGTTGGTAAACCTGCCGTTGATAAAATGTACCTCGTGATTTGTTCTGGAAAGAAGTTGAGGTTGGCGAGTACTAATGTCGCTGATTTGTTTCTGGAAAGGAAAGTTGAGTCTGATCCGCTGATCGAGTCCCAATACTATGATTGTTAGTGGAAAGCAGTTGGTAAATCTGCTCGTAAAAAATGTATCTCGTCATTCGCTCCTAAAAAGGGGTTAAAATTATAGTCTTTATCTCGCCTATCTGTGTCTGGAAAGGCATTGAAATTGTCGATTACTACATAATCACGTTGACTCGATTCTGGAAGGGAATTATGTGTGACCCGCTGGTCGAGACCTTAGAGGTCAGTGGCAAGGCGTGGGTAACCGTGCTTGCGCAACCCGTGCCTCGTGATTCGTTCGGGAAAAGGCGAGGTAGGCGAGCGGACTGACCCGCTGGCCGGGGCCGAGCACGTTGGCTTCCATGCGGATGCGCGGGAAGACGGAGCCGTCCAGGTACTTCTGCGGGAAGAGGCAGGCGGCGTTGGGCACCGGGACGTTGCGCGTGTCGGGCCGGTGCAGGATGGCCACCGACGTCGCGTACGCGAACAGGTACGGGTTGATGCGCTCCCGGCAGAAGGCGCTCGCCGACAGGAAGTCCTCGTAGCGCGGCATCCCTGCGGACACGTTCAGCCATTGAATTTTTCTAAAATCGAAAATGTAAGGGCAGAGGCGCTGGTGCGGACGATCTTCTGTGGCGCTGTTTGATTTCAGGTGCTGAGGAGGCCAAGCACTGGAAGGAGACGGCGGGACGCCCGCGCCAGAAAATAAATAGTTAAAATAAACGTCGGATAGATTAGAATGTACTCGGCTTCTGACGGCAGGTTTTTCCCCCTTCAGGGCTTTTTTTCTGAGCCGTACCTTATGGTCTCTTTTCCGCGGCTTTGATGCGATGGAGAGACCATTTGGGGTGAATACCAGAATTCGAAAAATTAGAACGCGAAAGGATGTAGGTATTGTAATGGCTTAAAGGCCTTCGGCCTAGCCACATAGGATCAAGTAAGCTAGTTTGTTTGTAATAATTACCTATTAAATAAATAAAAAATAAATTTTTCTATGTAATGCAATATTTACCGTTTTTTACGAAGGTTCAAAAATTATTTAGCATGTAGGAGGGAGTTTAAGTTACTTTGAATCCGTAGAATCGAGAATTTGAAGTAACTTCATATTCTCGTCCTCTAGGGGAAATGCTACAGCGTGGATATAGTTATTAACATAATTAGGTCTATGTTAAGAAAATAAATGACGCTGTTGTAAGTTCTAAACTGAAAAGACAGCCGAGGTTAATAATCAGCTGATTTTGTTATTTGCAATACCGACTGAGTGCCGTGCAAAACTTTTCATAATACCACCTTCTTATTAGAAAATATATGATTAAGAAGTACTTTTCCTGAGGTAGGAGTATTCATTCACTAATTTTTGCTACAACTCATTTGTTTTGATTGTTTTATACGGACGGCGAACATTTAAAAACCTTAACGGATACGTTCCTCTGGTTGCTTTAAGTCAATAAATTGTACAATATTACCAGAAAATATATAGTGACAGTTATAATGATAGCTCCGATGACTGATCAGTATAGTTCAGAAACTGATACATTAGCGTAGTTACAAGAATGCCGTGATATAAAGGCCGAAACGTACGTAATTCCAACGTACGTAAAACGACACAAACGATACATTTATTACAGGCTATCTGACGGATTTCAGTGTTCATTTTCTCGCCTTACGAACTTCTTCGTAAGAACATAGAGTTATGAAATCGTGCGAAGGAAAACAGCAAAGTTTCACCAGAAAATCTCTTTTTTGCCAGAATCTGGGAACTAAATCGTGGACGAAACTTGTTGCTAAATTTAGAAAAAGATTATCTAACACTTGGTGTATCCATGTTATCCATAAACAATGTTTTGTTGCTTCTTGATAACGAAAAATCGATTGACCACAAAATTGTCTGTCACAACGTCTATGGTCAACGTTATCACCTAAACTGTTCAGCCGATTTTCTTCAAAATTGATATTCCCCAATCGATCCAAATGAACTCGTGACTTTGAGAGTTTCAAACAGATAGTTTGAGTTTTGAAAGTACTTAACACGAATCCTCAAAAACATTTTCAAAATTTTCTCAAAAAGGGCAAAAAAAAATTTTGAAACTTTGTCTTCAGATAGTGTTTTTTTTGAACCCGTAAGAAAATGGAGGTGGTCTCACATTCGTTGAAATCAATTTTTTTTAATTGTAAAAGCGGAAGTTTTGGGGGACGTCTTCCTATAACTAATATTGAAGGTAAAGACTTTTTCTTAATGAAATCTGTTTCTTAAAGACGGATCTTTAAATAAATTCGTGTTCAATGTTTTGAAAATATCACTAGTTTCCGTGTAATTTTGCGCAAAATGTAGGCAATTTTTTCTCAAAAACCGCTCCATTTTTTCTTTCATTTTTCTCATGTATATAATAAGGGAGGGTAAAAATATAGTACTGGTCCCATTTTCGGATATTGTACTGATTTTCCGAAAATGTAAAAAATACTACAAAATTGGAGATAGCGATTTTTCTTTACAGAAGTATTATGTAAAAAAAAATTAGCTCTTTAAAAACGTCATGTACAATTTTTTGGGAAAATATGAGCTGATTTCGGTTAGTGTTTGGAATTTATGGAATTTAAAACAAAAGTATATTTTCTCAAAGCCCGCACGAAATATCCTCTTATGGAACAACGTATGGTAAATAAATAAACCTGTGGTGCTATAGAATGGTACATACTTTCTCCCACTAGTTAGTTTTCTAATCTTTTTAGTCTGGACAAGCTATTCGGTTAGTCCTTATTCTCCATCCAGCTGCCTTCTTTTGTTGCCCGAAAGAACATTTTTTTGTATTAATTGTGAAGTTATAGCTGTAGATTCAGGTTTTTGTCCAGTTTCCCTGATCCATTGAGCAAATGCTTAGATGGCCCCTTGCTTTGCTTGTGGACGTAAATGTAGCTTCACTATGCGCACGCTTTGTTGAACTCTCCTTTTGCTTGTAATAGTAGGAGTAGAGGTAAGGGCGAGTTACTATTTTGTTATCAATGCAGAAAATCTGATATCTTCAATTCGTTTAACGTTACAAAACGTGTCGTTTAACGTTTTTTATAACCCGGGAACGAAAAGGTCTAGTTTGTTTCAAAATATTGATAATCTCGCGCTTTTTTAAATGTTATTTTTATTTATTTTATTTATTTATTATTCTTTAACTTTTACTCATCTTTCAACTATATATATATATATATATATATATATATATATATATATATATATATATATATATATATATATTAATGATGAGAAGGGGTTCTAGAACTCAAGAAAACGTGCGCAGATGAACTTCTCCCCTATTCGTCACATACTTTTTTTAGTAAATAAATCTGAATATAACACAACATTTACGTTGACATAAAATGTTCATCATAAATTAATTGTTACTAAAGGAGTCAATTATTTCTTTGTCTGGATAAGTATTTTTATTATTAGCCAACTGCATATCCCATTAAGGGCAAAGGCCTCCTCAGGGAATTATTAATCCTTCTATAATGAAGTAATAGGATGGCGATGAAGGATGAATCCCAAATACATCCATGCCCGAGGCGGGATTCTAACCCGCAATCCTTCGACACGAGATCGCTACGACCCCACTGCCTTACCGATCTCGACTATCCAGGCCGACCGGATAAGATTATACGTCATCAAGATTTTTTTCAAAAATAGATTATCTTGGTTTGGTATTAGTAATCTGATAGAATGGAATTAATAAGCCTAGGATAACAAAATTAGTGTCCGATGGAATCCGTTTGGGTTAAAGTTCAAGATTCACAGATTATTAATAAGTTATAATTCATCACCACAAAGAAATTGCATTGAAGCAGTTACGTTCTGGATCATTCCGAAAGGAACGATTATCAAATATTGTTGGAAGGATATCTTCTATATCTCACATCCATTTTTGAAGCTCATCCATAAAAATAAATTAACGTAAAAATATTATAACAGTTCCAATTATGCTTATTAATAATTCTTCAAAATTGTATCTTACAACTTTTAGTTTTGAGCTCTTTTCATTGGTTCAAAATAACTTCAAACAGCGGAACGACCGTAGCCAATCACGTACCGCGACAGACCACCGTCGGCCTAGTGGTTGTTTTCATCACTTAGTCGTAGGGGAGTAATGAGTGATGGAAGATCACTTGCGGAGCGTGTATTTGCTGAACGGGTGCGTCTTGCTCCCGGATTGCCAGTAAGGTAAGCCTCTTTCCCTTTTTATTTACATAAATTAGATTGTGTTCGAAAAAGATTCTGAATATCAAGAAATGTATTACCTACTTAATTATTGTAAACATTCGTATTCATGACCTGCTTCTTATTGTCTCTACAATCGTATTGAATCTGCGCGGGAAAAGTAATGTTCTTTAAGCCTCTTGTAAAAAAAGTGAGAAAATGTTTGTGAGTTAGATCTGTACGACTGAATATCTTGCCTGCTTTCATACTGCCATATTTTGTGATAGTTTATCAGGACCATATGAGGACTAATAGTTGATGAGAAGCTCTCTCCTCTGATAAATTTGGTTTGTGAGCACGATTACCTTACGAGCGTTTAGAATGTAAAATTCTCCCATGTAAGAGAAAAATTTTTTGCAGAGATAAAATTTTAGATTAGCGTTTATTAAGAACTTCAATTTATTAAATAGTGAATTTCACACAACCAAATGATACGCAAGAACGGCGGAACCTTACGTCTCCCTTGCCAATAAATATCATTCAAAATCTAATACTTGTTGATAGTCGTGTGATGTCCCTGAATTGCCGATTCAACGGTTTTCACGCTGCAACAAGCTGCAAGGTCGTGTACGGTTCGCAGGCTTTAAAATCGTGGATACTACTTGTAACACTTGTCTCCTCAAGATTCTGTTGACGCTTATTCCGATCTCAATTTAATCCGATCTAATCGCTTCCTCGGTCTTCCCACCCTTTTTGCCATAAAGATTATATTCCGTGCCTAGTTTTAAAATCATTCTAGTGGGATACGAAGGATATTCTCGCTCAATTTTTCTACTGAGTCGAGCGGATTTTCGGTTATTTCCATTTCGTTCCTGATTACTTCATTTCGGATTTGGTCTTCTCTATGGTAGCCTTTAACAGATCTACGCAATTTCATACCTGAAGCTTCTAGCATTTAACAGCTGTATTTCTCAGCGACCAGGATTTTGCTCCAAATAGCAAAATGGGTACTTCCATGACCTTGTAAAAGATTAACTTTGTCCGAAAATGGGAGCTATTCATTAAATGATAGTTGTAAGGGTGTTCGATCGAAAGTGATTGAAGAAAGTTACAATGAAAATTGGTAGTTCATTCGGGCACCACAAATGGAATATTTACCAGAAATGTGATTGATATTGCCTGTCGAGTTAAAAAATATTTTAAACTTTCAAATGTAAATTTATGCTCTAATCTCATTTTCTAAAAAAATATTGTAAGAGCACAAAATAATTGAATGATGCAAGTACGCTGCTATAAGAGTTAAAGATAATAGTAATAATTTAAATTTTGTGGATGTGTTAAATGTTTGCAATTGAAATGAAATTACTTTCTCAATTAAGCGCGATTGTATTTGCTGCAGGTGAACTCCGCTCGGTGTACGGAATTCCTGAGCACGGGAAGGACATTTGCCTTGCCCTCGCCTGCAATGCTGACCTCCCATCGCGAGCGCTAACGGAAGCTTTGAGGGGGAAGGGGGGCAAATTTCAGTAGGTGACTAAGCAGACAGAATAAGGCCAATTTCTCTTCAGCCAGTAATATTGTAGTTTGCGGGAAAGTTGGGAGGTATCTCGATTAATCAATTCTCGGGAGAAATATTTCCTAAAAAGGTTAGTGGATGGACGGTTAGTATGTGGGATATTCTTAAATTCGTGAAGTTCTAATTTCATTGGACGGTTATTTCCTTGCGTGGTTAAGAGGTTAATTTATCGGTTTGTTGGTTTTCGGTTGCTTGGCTATAGTAGGCGGATGGCGGATACAAGCAATTTCGATGACTGGGGATACGGTAGTCAATTTTTAGAATTCTTTTGTTGTGATGTGCCAATGCAAATGGCAATGAATAAACGTTTGTGTCTTTAGCTTGCGCACGCAATAGAGTATAACAGGCGCTGAATGGAGTAATGTCGGGGTGGGCGCCCTCATGCCTTCGGGCCTTCACTCCTCTGGTTTGGCGCAAATCACGACCCCGAGTGACCGCCAGAGCGCTTAGTGTACGATAGTGGTAGGTGTTACATAATTCCCATCGCCATGGTTAAGAATGGCGGATCTCCGCGTTCGGAAGTCGGAGTGGTTTGTCATATACCAGCTGGGTGCTAAATGCGCCTAGGACCTCCATATATGCGCTTCGAACGCCGAACGATTCCTTTAGCTAACCCGTGCCTCATGAAACGCCTCTGCTTCTTAAATTAGTGATGCAAATTTTCGAAATGGCCGTTGGTTTCAACTGGTGGTTCGCGTTGACAACAAAGAGCATGAGTAGCGATTATAACCAATACAGGGTGTACTCTTTATGTGCGTGCAAGCTATTTACACGACGTACAGACTGACAAGCCGCGAGGAGGAGCGAGTAAAGATGTATAATGTAGATATGCATTACCCGGTACCGGTAACAAAGACGGCAGATCGCTTTATTTAAGTGAAATTTGAGTTGGGCAGAAAGTGGGAAGTGGTGCGGTTACGTTCTAGATTATTAAATTCGATTGGGTTGAGTGCATGGAAGGATTAGATATTGTGCCCAAAACGTGAAGACGATTGGCTTATTCGGATAAATGCGCGATTGGAAATTTTCATGACTTGTAAGGTCATGTGGGCATAATGGTACATTAATTACTTAAAGTGTTGAATGACTTAGAAGTTCACCAGGATGCCTAAGAGTGTTCGTTTGAAATTGTGACGGACTTGTTTGTAAAATACAGTAATGTCTGCTTAGTGACCATGCTGTGTCCAAATACCGTGACCATCTATTTAAATGCATTTGGGAAGATGGGTGGCCTACAGATGTAAACTGTCACAAAATTTCGGAGGCTCCGCAAAGCCCTGCACAACTTTAACACAAGGTCATTGAAAGCTCCAAGTAGTGAAAGTGCAGTTTAGCTACAGAACTCAATCAGTGCAATCAAGTATCAAATACAGAAGGCAGGTGTATGTTATGGGCAGCGGGAAAGGGGGGGTTGTGGAAATTATAAGTGTGGTGTGGGTCCCTGATTTCTGGGATTCGATTTAACTGTGGTAAGGATAGCTGGTTGGATGGGTGGGTGGCAAACAATTGTATGTGTGGCATGAATCCAGGGGACGAAACTTGGGTACTGGGTGTGCTATTAATCGCAATGAGTGAGGATTTTGAGTTCGCATGTGTTACCGGCACACGTAGGGTGTGTATCGTGTGTCTTGTGTGTGCTGACATATGATGGGAGGAAAAGTGGGTGTCCTGTGCCTTGTGCGATGTATTTTCAAGGAAGAGAAAATAGGTGTTGTGTGCCCTGTGAGATGTATTTTGATAGGAGGGTGGGTGGGGGTGTGCGCGCCTTGCGTGATATCTTTTGATGGGAGGGAGGGAGGGTGGGTGGGTGTTGTGTGCCTTGTGTGTGTTCCCTTTTGATGGGAGGGAGGGTGGGTGTTGTGTGCCTTGTGTGTGATGTATTTTGATGGGAAGGTGGGTGTTGTGTTATTTGTGTGTGTTCCCTTTTGATGGGAGGGAGGGAGGGTGTGTGTTGTGTGCCTTGTGTGTGTTCCCTTTCGATGGGAGGGAAGGTGGGTGTTGTGTGCCTTGTGTGTGTTACCTTTTGATGGGTGGGAGGGTGGGTTTTGTGTGCCTTGTGTGTGTTCCCTTTTGATGGGAGGGAGGGTGGGTGTTGTGTGCCTTGTTTGTGATGTATTTTGATGGGAGGGAGGGTGGGTGTTGTGTGCCTTGTTTGTGATGTATTTTGATGGGAGGGAGGGTGGGTGTTGTGTGCCTTGTGTGTGATGTATTTTGAGGGGAGGAAGGGTAAGTGTTATGTGCCTTGTGTGTGTTCCCTTTTGATGGGAGGGAGGGTGGGTGTTGTGTGCCTTGTGTGTGTTCCCTTTTGATGGGAGTGTGGGTGTTGTGTGCCTTGTGTGTGTGGGTTTTGTGTGGTGTCATTTGATGGGAGAGTGGGTGTTGTGTGTCTAAAGTTACGGAGTGTGTTGTGCCTTGTGTGTGATTTGATTTAATGGGATACGATGTGTTTCTTTTTTAATGGGGATAGTGTCTTTCGTGTGCGAATTGTTTTGCGGTGTACGCAGTGAGGGAGATTGAGGTTTGTGTGAATTGAATGAATGGTATATTATTGAATTAAATATTGTTGACGTAGTTGTTATGGTATGGAATGAAGGCGCAACTGATTTTTATTTCAGAGTATTGTTTTGGGATGTTGAGTGTATTTCTAATCTCTTTGGGATGTTTGGTTTGTTATTTACAAGTAATTTGTAGAATGTTGGTGGTTGGATGTCGCTGGTGTAATTTTTTAGAATATTTTCTTAAGAAGTACCGCTATAGGTGGTCATTGATATTGCAGGTGTTATTTTTAGTTAATCCGAAATGTTGTTTCTTGTGTGAAGTAACATTAAATTTTAGATGTCTTAATTGTTTTAATTTTAATTGTAAGTTTGAATTTTATATTTCACCTATGTTCTATAAATTTGATTGTACCATTTTTTCGTCTGATTGGTAAACATCATTTTAATGTTTGTATATTTTACTTACTTTTTGTACCGGATTTGTACTTTGCCTGTGATGTTTTAATTATTGTGGTTGAAATTTCAGTGAAATTATAAATGAAGAGGAGATACGTTACGCTTTAAATAGTGTTATTCGGTAGAATTTATCTTTATTGATAAATTTTAATGTGTTGATCTGTGATGTTTGAAGGATCTTCGTTTTGGGTTTTTTCATTTCGCGTTATTTTCGAAGGTTTAAATTTGAATAGTTTTGCAACTAATTTCGAAGTTTTATTTTGGTGAGTATTCGAAAAATTGCTGATGAGCCCACTTGGTGAGCTTCAATAGCAATATTTGGGGTATTGTTATTGATCTGAATAATGACGTTGGATTTACTCGACAGTCCTAAAACAAGAAGAAATGGAAGATGTGAAATTAATTAGAATTTGTAATATTAGGTTATTACCTAGGATCAACATTTATTTTCGTTTAATTTCTCGCTCGTCTTTGGCGATATTTATTAGATGTTTTGTCCACATTTGTTGCATTATCCACATGTTTTACTCGTTTTGACGACTTCGTTGGAACTTTTGATATTTGAGGCTTTGATACTCAACGAACAATTTTATGACTGAGCAACATCTTAAATTCATGTAAATTAATTTTTTTCGCAACAGTTTATTTTTTGAAATGACATTTTGTTTCATTTAACCATGTACACAAGTTTATATTTAATAACCTATAATTTTAATTACTACTTTTTTCTGTACATATCTTACAATTCTAAAATTTCTGTGTGTGAAATGGTTTACACGTTTCTTTCTATTAGGTCTTACATTAATTCTAATGATATTTCTATTTTTTTCTAGAATTCATTTGATTTTCGCAGTGCAGTTTGTTATAGCAAGGTCATTCTAGCAAGGATTTGGAAGCATTAATTGAAGTACATCAATTGCTATGTATTGCCTTTTAAATAGTATGTGCAATGGTGTTAATTGACTAATAATGCTAAAAATGTTTCGTTTTTATTGTTACTTTTGAAAGGGTTATTAAAGAAAGTGGTAATTATCAATATTTTAAGACATTTATTTTGTTACACTGGTATTTAACAACATTGATTCTAATTGCAACAGTTCTTCTGACAATATTTTTACTACATTAAACTTAACGTGAAATTCGACACTGTAATTGTTAAAGTGCAATATATGAAAATCGTGATTCTTTTTTAATTCTCGTTTTGGGTGCGTTAATTACTGAATCCTTCTCTGGAGAACAGTTTTTAGTATCCAAGCAGAAAGTGTGAATTACAAAGTTTTTGCATTTATTAAGTGTTACGTGAACTTAACACAGTTTTCATTGAAAAAAATGGAAAATATAGGTAAGTCATTTCGTTTTAAATTTTATCAACATTCAAGATATTTATGTTCAAATGCTGTTTTTTTTTTCTTTCAGGAATGTATTTTCAACAAAACAATACGTAATATTTGTGAGAAGTCGACAATTACAATGTTATGAGAAACGCCAACGATGGGTGATTCTGTAGAACGCTATTTCTTTTTCTTTGTGCAAGGTTTCTTTCGGACTTCGACCAATACGACCATAACTTCCCTCATAATTTTTTGTTGCAATATTATATCTAACATATTATGACGGGTTTTATTTTTTGTATTTTCTTAGAAGTGATATTCAGAGCCATAGGCCTACTGGGGAAGGAGGGCTCTCTAAATATACTCCTAACGAGTGTTTTGCCGAACCGCAAGGTCACTTGGAAGACGGCATATTGGAATCCCTGAAGAACGAAAATGGAAACGATTAGCAATGTTCAACAACATTCTGCAATGGTGAACTATGAAGAGTTCTTCTGTATGGTAGAACTAGCTACTCGGTGCTCGTGCATGCAATTGTGCAGTTCCAGAAACGGTTATCAAGGTGAGATGTATTGAAATTGCAAATATTAAATTACAACTACAATATCATCCAGCAATCTGTAGTTTACAAAATTTTTTTAGGAAAACTAATAACCCTTAACTTCAAAACTTAATTGAATTTACTAGTATATTGAATTTCTCCTTCAGTGAAATAAAATAATTGACCAATTTTAGCTGACATTTCCTAAAGACCTGCACCAAAGGACTCGAAGCGGAATAACACGAGAACAAAAGTACAACAGCTCGGAGCTTCACGAATTCTCACCGCAATGGAATATGAAATAAAGCAGGTAGGCACACAGTATTAGATGGTTCAATCAAGGTAAGCCACTACAAAGGTGTGTTAAATTAGGAGTGTCACAAAATGTGGAACGCCTTCTCAAGTGTTAGGGTAAACTGTCCGTATGCGTATGTGGGCATATGAAATGATTTGTCTTCTTGCGAGCGAATTTCAAACGGCTAGTGTCCTCAGTTTGTGGTGCAGCAATTTCTTTGAACTTCAAAGATTGTGCTCTGGAGACGAAAAATTATATTTAAAAATGTCCTTAAAACAAATTTTGTTTGTAATTTAAAATGATTAATGAAAGTTTTATAATTTCCTTCCAGAACTTAGGCAATTTGAAAAGTAACTTCTTCCATATACTACTAAGAGGGCAATAGCGAAATTGTATGACGTGACGTGAAATTGTATTTGATATGTCATTTGGATTAAAATTTCATGTCGTAATTATAACAAACAATTTGTTTCAATTCATTGCGTCTCCTAGCTCCTTATGGAGCGTTGAGCGCACTGTGAATCCTCAGTTAATTTAAAATCATTTCAATTGGAGTAATCCTCGGCTATTAGGCGTCCGCTGGGCAGCAAAATAGTCACGTCACGTAAAGTCACGTCAAGTCACGTCACGTCATGTCACGTCAGTTCATTGTTGAACATTTTTTAAGTGTTGGCTTGTGAGTTATTGATGGAATTGGAATTAATGATTTTCAATCATTACCATAAAAGTAAAAAGTGAAAGATATGAAAGGATAGCGCCTCCTTTGACTCGTGACCTTCTCAAGATTCGGTGAGACGAGGCCAACGAACTTGCACTGAAGCCGTACTACGTCCTGGGAATGGAAACTCCACACTCGAAAGCCCCCGGTATTGGTTTGGCCGGCGGGCACATGCGTGAATTAGCACGACGACACAGGGATTTTAACCCAATGCATTTCATTTTGTCTAACGCAATGAACATGAGAAAACTTAGCGCAAGATGGGGCTACAATTTTCTAAAATTTGTGTAACATAACGACGGTGTAACTTGTCATACTCTTTCGTGGCTTATATTCTACGACCTCCGTGTCTACATCGAATAATGAGAAGTAACGAGATTGACTTTCCTCAGAATTATTTCAGACCTCTGATTAAATTTAGTTTTGTAAGAGCAGATTTGTCATAGGCATTGAATGGCTGTAAATTATTACACGGGATTAGTAGATCTTTATTTACGGAATTTCTCTCAAAACATTGTCTATTTTGCGTACACATCTGGGGAGAGCTTCTCAATCGATACAATTGTATACTACGATAGATCTGAGCTCTCGAGTTTCAATGCATTATGATAAATCTTTATACGTTCTCGTAATTTCATGAGCTGTAATATTGAAGGGGGTAACATCATGTAGTGTAGAGTGTCCAAATTGCAAGGCCTCAAGGACCACAACTAAAATCTTCAATATAAAAATTGCGGGACATGATTTCACTCGGGCGATCCACACTTGACATCCCCATATTGTTGAGTTCGACATTTGTCTGCTCTGAAACTGGGGAGGGGGGGGGGGGGGTAATGGAACTATTCGTGATATCAGACCGTACCATGCACAAGCGGTATGGTAACATCGGAATGATTTTGAATTTACTAGAAAAAAACTTAAACCGAAGCTTAACATATTTCTTCGTTAAATAGTGCTGTTGACCGCCGAAGGGCGCGTGCGATAGGTACACAATACTCTCGCATTCGGCCCGAAGACTGCCAATTGGACAACCCTAATGTATTGTAAATTTAAATAATGCAGTTATTCCCAACTCCTAACTAATTTTTCTCAGTAGCGCCGACACATTTAAGCTGGATCGGAACGCGGTTTTTCCTCTCGTGTTTCGCATCGATCATTTACTTAACCACTTCCATGCAAATACAGGATTTAGTCCTCGTTGCATATACAGGATCCGGTGATAGAGTACCTAAAGTTATTCATGATTGCAAAAAGAAAATGTAAGCCCTATTCAAAACTTTCAAAAACAAGGTTTTTCGTCATTGGTCATTTTTTTTTTTTTTTGCAAGAAAGGTAGTCCAAATATTATATTAAATATTGGTCCCTGTTGCTCTTGTTGCCAAATAATCTAACAAATAAGGAGAGAAAATAACTATTATTTAAGTGTTATTCGGGAGAATTTGTCATATTTACTTAGAGCCAAAAATTCGCAATTTCACCTGTAACAGGGGCTGCCAAAATGTTGAAAACGCTTCCTCCTGCGTGAACGCAAGTAAGGCACTGGCCCCGCACGGCCTCTGAGACACGCACAACTCTACAGTTTTGTACCTTTATTTCTGCCGCCACGCTCGCAATGCGTCGAAGGTCATTATGATCCTAGACTTTGGTAGAAAAAGCACGATCTCTCGTTAACCCCCAGCTGCAAAAGCGTTGGGAGAACCTGCGTTATAAAATTCACAAACTGAACCCTCTTAAACGCTCGGTTAGAAGTCAGGACCGAGGATTCAGTGTCGCTACTCTACGTGCAACATACGGATTTCCTTGGCTCTCGTATGCAAATTGTGACAGTTCGTATAAAAACCCGCTTCATCTGACAAAAGAACGAAATTCCTGGTTTTCTTTGCATTTGCGCAGGAAAAGGCCAAGGAATTTAAAACGATGTAAGTATTAAGTACGCAAATGCTACACCCGCTGGAAATGGAAAAGTCGTAATCTCTCTGCAAGAATTGTTCCCCAGACGACACTGTGATGCTTTGACCTCGCACGCTTTTTGCCTTGTGCTCGCATCCGGGGCTTCTCAGAGAGTATTAGCGATCGAGTTTTCCAGACAAGCGGCGAGACCCTAACGCGTTATGAAGCCGCTCGCTCACTTGCCGTAGCCCATGTTACACGAGTACTAGTGCATAATCAAAGGATAATGTTAATTATTTACAAAACTAAACTAAGAAGAGTATCCAATTTTGGCAAATTCAATCTGTAAATAACATGGAATATGGTCCCGGCATATTAGCTACGAGGACTGAATCACCCTGTTTAATTCCTAGGGAGGGGCATTTTATGCCCTAAAAATCTTGAATATACTTTGTGTAATACGCATGTATGACCTAAAAATTCTGAAATATGCACTTTAATATGCAATTAAAATTAATATTTAACTTCCAGCATAAACCTTTCATGATGAAATTCAAGATAAACATGCTTGGAATCGAAAAAAAATTGTTTGCAAACATAGTATAACCTAGCTTGCTTCTCAGGAGAAATAATTGAAGGAAATGTGCATCTTAGTGAAGTACATTGTAGGTCTCCTTTCACTTTTTCTGCCTGGTTTAGAAATACATCAAGAAATATCCAGCATTTGCGCAAGAACTTCTATATCTTTAGAAACTATCTATAGAAAAGAAAAAAACATTGTGACAAGCTTTTCAAATCAAGGAACATCACAAATAAATAGATTCTATGAAAATATGAAACGTTTTGTCTATTTTTAACGAAATACGCAAAATGTATTCCTATAATTTCACGAATATGTACTAACAGAAAGAATCGGTCAAATATGTATAAATATGCACTAAAATTAATCTGCATAGCATCCAATTCTAAACAAATTTCAAGAACTTGCACTTTGCATATTTTTGTCCGTTGCTTCAGAGCATAGCTAAGTCATAGAAATCCGCTCCCTAATAATTACCATGTCCATTAATTCAAGGATCACTCAAAAAGTGAGTACGCAAATAAATAATTTCAGATAATAAAGGGGAAACAATGATCGAAAACTAAATCTGATATTAACAAATTTTGGTGCAATCCTTCAGGAAGTAAAAATTTCCTAAACAGTACGACAAACTATACACAGCACCAAGTAAGCATTAAATTGCATTACTTTCATTACAATAGAACGGTGTCGTTAGAATCTAAAACAAATGTAGAATACCTGTGACTCTGTCAGGAGCCTGTCCGTTAACCGGATGCGTAAGCATTCCCTTGTCACTTTACGTTGCTACCTGTCATATAGCTGCTCATCAGTTCATTTATTACTCGCGGCTCGAAAGTCCCCCTCGCCTCGTCGCTTAGATGGGCTGGTCGACCTAAGACTTCCACGCCGAAATATTGAGCAGATTTGTATGCGTCATTGTTCCAAGTTAATGATACGATTGGTCTTGGCTAGGAGGCTTAAGGTTTTCTGCGCCAGCATTTTTTTAATACACGGAGAAAATTAATTATACAATTTTACTTATTTTCATTTCTGATTGTAGAAAAATTTTTTTTCATTTCTTTAGAGAAATAAATATAATACAGTTTTGATACTATTGTATTAGAGCAAATTTATGCGCAGAAATGGTAAACTTAATTGAAAGTAAAACTAACTTGTGGTATTCACACATTTCGAGTTGAATTTCCTGTAAAGTTTTATGTGTTAATGTCACACGAGACGGATATATTTTTGAGCAATGGGGCAAATGATTATTCCCAAGTAGAAGTCATGCTCTCAAATTGCTTCAATTCTTTCTGCTTCGTGATTACCTCCTTTATTATAAATGTAAAGCTTGAAAACTATTTCGTATTTATTTTGTAATGTCTCGTTTAATTACTTCATTAAATTAGCAAATAATTTTAAACATTTTCATTTTAAACAATTTTTTATTGTTTGCGTAATTGTAGATATAGTCTATCTAATGTTGTCCAATAATTTTTTGACTTAGTTATGTTGTCTTTTGTGTGTCCGTGCAAAATGTTACATTCGTACGATTGTTTTTTTTATAGTTTGCGTTTATAACCAGCTTTAATACGTGAACTTTCCTCTTGCTTCACCTTCAGCTGGCAAAAATAGCAACCATGTTTTGTACAGACTACAAATCATTTTGATGAAAATATGCATGCATTTCGTTATATACCTGCAAACCACCCAGACGCGGAATTAGGAATCTGCTATAGAAGAGGAAAACATAGTTGGGATGGTCGTTAAGAGGTCAGGCACTTGGCGGCTTACATTCTCGCAGAGCTCTGATGAATTGATTGCTCGTTATTACGGACTCAATCCTATTTCACAATATAATTTTTATCTTATCTTGCTTAGTACACTGTTTGGTACACTGGTAAAATTATTTTAATAATCTCGATAAGATTTCATTTCAATATCTATTTCAAAATGTTATTTCTTTTTGAGGTTTAGCAATTAATCATTTAAATGAAACTCTCGAAGTTTCGACTTAATTCCGTTTCTTATAAATACGTCTAAAATGAATTTTACATCAACTTTCTTATCGTTATAATATACAGCACAGTCTCTTTTGCTCATTAAATATTATGTTCTGTTTCATTATGTTCCATCTGGGTATTTCATGGCAGTTAAACATAATTCGCCATAAACGAATGTTGATTTTTCTAACGAGAACAAACTAGTCTAGAAACATCGTCCAGGCTACTTAGTCTACTTAGATTATATAAACTCTACAAAAATAAAAACATTACCCAATCTTTTCAAACAGTTCAATCTATCAGATATCACAGATACCTTGACCATTTCTTTCATTTCGCTACGTAGTCATTTCATATCATTTTAAAATTACAAAAAGATTAACAATTCTCCAAGTACTGGTAAATTACGATCGTTCGCCTCGCAGATCACTTGCTATCGCATCGCTTCGCAGTTAACTTTCCGGCCTAGTCCTTCATCGCTATTGTTCTTAAGTCTTGTAACAGTCTGTTGACACAGTAATGTTTAAATCAGAGATTCCTTTTTCCTCATAGGCAGATGTCGATGCTGGGAACCTTCTCCTGCCATCCACCCCTTTTGCCAGAATTGTTTATTTCATCGACCCCAAGGCATTTTATCTGCTTTATACGCCTCCAGTATCTTAGTTTATAATCTTCATTTTTTTCATTGGTTACCCATTGCAGTATGTTAAAACATTTTCTAAGAATTGTCCATTTCTGTTTATAGTCAATGTCGGAGAATATTTTCCTAATCGATAAAGTAATATTCTGGAAATATATTATTTCTTATGTCTGGAAGACATGAATACAAACGAGGAGCAAATTTGTTATTTATTATTGCATGTTTCGTAACTTTATATCAGAAAAAAATATCAACTTCATTAATATTTTTATAATCATTCGCAACTTTATCTTGATTATGCTCATCAGTCGCTAGTCTATATTCAGCTATTGACCACCAGTCGACCCTTAATGTTAATCTACCCCTTCAAAATTTTATTCACCCCTAGAGGTCGATATCTACCGCTTTGGGTACTCCTGGTGTGAATCATTAAATTATCCGGATCGGCTAATAATAATAATAATAATAATAATAATAATAATATAATTTTATGTTTTCTTAGGTTTCCTTTATAATGGACAAAGTCCTGACAGAGAACATTTCCTTGTTATGTAAACATTGTTTCAACTAATTTGTAACTGTACATAATTACGTTAGATTTCATGTTTATAGCCAATGAAGCCAAGAAGATAAGCGTACAAAATAACCCCTAGGATGAAAAGAAAAAAGGAACACTTTTTTATCATGCCTAAAAGTCTCTAAACAAAATTAATGAACTCGACTGGTCAGAAAGAATTGATTCAAACATAACTTCAGATCTTCCCCCCTCTCTACCAGCAAGAAATCATCAAATAATCCGCCAGTGTAATTCACGTCACACCCACTTTTTTTTAATTGGTCAAATAATATTGCTCAGTGAATGTGTTCATTGCACTCTGTGACTGAAAAAATGACGACTATGATAGCTATTGAAACGTTTCAATGTTTATCGAGCAGAAATACTAGATGAAACTAGTTATCCTTTAAAAGCATATACTTTCTCGCATCATTTGTAACTGCTCCTCTGTATTATACTACTACATAAACTTGCAAAAGTGTTTTCAACCAGCAACAATTTATTTCCGCTCCGTTATCCGAATACAGATCCTCGGAGTTAACTTGCCGACACCCATACCACTGCACCACAGAAGCACCATATGGCAAGAAACTTCGCAAGAGCGAAAAGAAATAATATTCGGAATTTTTAGGGATAACATGGGGAAAGATATCCTAAGTTAGTCCCATGAGTAATGATTACAATGTATTTAAGTTTCATGTTGATAGATTCATTAGTTTACTTAAATCGGTTCATATAGATGCATATAAAGACAGTTAATTGACATGACATTTGTTTTAGAAATCGAATAGGAGAGTAGAAAAAATGTTTAAAAGTTAAAAATTAGGAAAGCACATACACATCTGGTTTATTTATCTGTATTGATTGCATTTGTGAGTAGAAGTGCTTCAAATTATTTTAAGTAAAGTTTCGTAAATCCTCAATAGTTTTCTGCAATAACACAGTCATGAAATTAAAATCCTTGCGCAGGATTCGATCCCGATTCCTTTTGCTCCAAAGTGCTGAATCCATACACGCTTTAACCATCTCAGCCATCTGGGTCGGACACAGACCGTACATTCCTATGTTAGTGAAGACGTGATTGTTTCAGTTCTAGCATTAGAGAGCCTAAAAATGAGAAAATGTGCCTTGGAAGTCAAAAGAAGGCAACTGGGGAGAGAAAAAAAGCTTAACCGAAAAGTGAGTCCAGACTTAAGTGATTTGATAACTAGTGGGAGAAAAACTGTGCCACTTTACAGCACCACTAGTTATAAATTGACGGAGGGACAAGAAATATCCACAACGCACTTTGCTGTTGACCAACAATACAACCGATTGAAATCACACAAAATAACAATAATTTAAGTGTCTTTCTCATATAATGTAATATGCGTATACGGGAGTCCAAATAGCTTAAAACACTGAGAACTAGTGACTGTTACGAAATTATAGTAGCTTAAGATTCGATCCGACTTACGAGACTTCTTTCTGTTTATTTTTGTTCTTCTTACAAGTATCCCATTTCTTCAATAGTTCTTAAAATGTTATATTTGTGTCTACCCCACTTTTTAGTCACTACCTGATGGTCATTCACGTTGAACTTACACGAGAACATTAGAACTGGATGGCTCAGCAGAATAAATACAATGAGAAATAATGAAGCCTGTTATTAAACGTACTTAGATAACTTGACTGTCTCAAATTACAAGGTACAACTATACTCATGAGGTAGTAATTTACTAACATTTGAATACGATCAACAAGTATCACTTCAGCACACCCACCTACAGCAAACTATTCATAAAACAAAGAAGGTAATCATTAAAATTAAAATGGGTTATAATTTATTTTCCCGAGCAGTAACTTTAAATTCATTGTTTCATTTTTCTAGAACAAACACGTATTAATTCGAAAATGGCGATAATTATGTTAGTCTTGATTTAATGTAGTAGGATATTGAAAATATTTTCAAAAATAAGACAACTATCACTCTTCCACCGTCGTGTTTGAGAGCCCATGTGGAGCCAATTAAGATACTCCTAGAAAAAACTATCCGTCTAGAGTGTGGTTGAACGAACATTAGAGAACCCGTACGATGCATCCAATTACATAAACACGAAATACACGCACCCAGAAATATTTCGACGAGGCGTTTGGCCATTCTTCGATGGCGCGGGATGAAGAGGGAGAAGTGCTCGAAGCGGCTGAGCTCCACCGCTGGCCCCAGCTCCGGCACAGCCACTTCGGGCAGGTTCACCACGGCCGCGCCGCCGGTTGACGCGCCCTGTAGCTCCTCCGTCAATGGCTGGAAGCGCGGGTGCTGCAACACCAACATATCACACTCATCCTACGTCCAGCAGCAACCCGTTTGCGTATCGGGCCCCCAAAAATTAAAACACCCACTTCATCATCCTCTCATCCAGTCTCACGATATAAGACCACTTGGCGTCCCGCACTGCAGCTCTTGGGCCACAGGTGAGAGCCAGTGTGCAACAACACGAACATCCCTATCCTCCTTTCATCCCACGCCCAGCAGACCCCTGCCTCACCCAGCAGCCGCGTGAATCCCTCAACATGCACATTCCTCCATTCTCCATCCTCTCATTTAGTTGTTCCCCAGGATAACTCCCCCAATGCCGTTGCGTTCTAAAGTTTCTGCGCCAGCGGCTGTAACAGCAACACCCCATATGCCTCTATCACCCCACGCAATCAACTTACGCAATGGACCACACAACATAGGCACACCCCTTCATCATATCTCATCCAGTGCCTTAGGACCACTGACGTCCCGCACTACTAATCGTGCGTCAGAAGTGGAAGCGTGGGTGCTGCAACACCAGCATCTCTGACACACTCTCATCTCACGTCGAACAGCAAACTTGTATATAGGGGCCCTCAACACGCTCACGCTCTCTTCATCCTTTTATCCACTCCCCCATGACAAAACGCCACTCCCCCAGTCGTCCGGCAATGAAGCTACTGCAACAGCAATACCCCTATCACCCTCTCATCTCACGCCCAGCAACAAACATCTTGCATTTTGTCCCTTCAACATGCACACGTCTCCCATAATCCTCTGATTCAGTGCCTCAGGACATATCCATACGACCGTCTCGCATAACAATTGCTCTTGCGTAAGAATCTAAAAACGGAGTTTCTGCAATACCACGAACCCTTTTAAGACACCCTCACATCCCTCACCAAGAATCTAACAGCTTGTGTATTTGCCCCTTCAATGTGACCCCTCAATTACTCGCATAGAATGTACCGAGATTGTGCACACAATTACTGGCCAGGACAAAGGAACGATTAATTTATTTATATAATACAAGTGGTTGTGGAAACTTTATAAAAACACATAGATTTTTTTACGTATTTGCATTTTTTCTGATACTTTATAGTGAATTTGAAATAAAATTTTAGAATATTGCAAGAGAGCAAAACATCGATTAATATGGAAATTCTAGAAGATAAATTTAGAGCTGATTTGAGGGAAATGACGTTCAAGCATTTCTTTAAATTTCGCAATGTTGATGTATATATGTATTGTAAATATTAACGATTGAGAGATGTTTATATATCCACTAAAAGTTAAAAGAAACTAAATTGGACCTTTGTTCGAGACTATATTCTCAAAGGCTCCAAATCACACACTTTTAACATACCCTACACCTTCAATATTGAAGTTAGATGCTTTCCTTGATGCTTCCTATTCCTTAATATTATACTTTTAAATCATTGCAAGTGCGTTTCATAAAACATCAGTATTTTTCGCGAAAAATTGAGTTATATATATTGAGTTACTCAAGAGTAGGTAAAATAGGTGCCACATTAAATAAATACGTAACCGTTACTAATACGAGAAAGTATTCGCTGCTTAAGTACCACTAGTTTTGCTTTTCAAAATTGTTCACATTCACAAATGTTCTTGACTCTTCAATGGATTAACAATGAACGAAAATATCTTGTGAATGATACCTTCACTGTAGCATTACTTTCAATTAAAGATAAGCATCTATGACAAGTAATGAAAATATCAGCAGATAACGTGACGTCTCATGTGAAATTACAGCTGTCAGTACATCAATAAAATTAATTTCAATTCTTAATCAAGACGTTAAAGAAAAAACAGTGTACGCAGTTTCTTAAAATGTGTTTATCGTTCTCTTAAAAATCTGAACACTAGTTCCTAACGCCCGTTGTTTGCGAAACATAATTTAATAAAATATAACATTATTTAATGCATAATTTACTAATTTGATACGCTGCTAAAGATGGTAATTTTTCAGAAATTTTGAAAAATGCCGAAGTATTTGTCACCCCTAAAAATTAATTAAACAAATGCATGATTAATTTTATACTAATACGAACGTTTTCGAAGTAGTTTCATTTACAATGATTCCGTTACTATTTAACATGATTAAATTGACTCGATACATTCAAAATTTTGAGGTACCACTTTATATTTTAAATATGTTTCCTGCGTTAAAAGAATTGTTTTACGTTTTCCCTAATTTTCTACTAAAATAATCAAAATCCTACCAAGAGGAACAAAAACCAATTGAAAAAATATTTCCAATCTCGTTGTACGGGTGCGAAAGCTAGAAGTTAACAGGCAGAAAAAAGAATTTGAAATGTGAGCATGAAGGAAAATATTGAAAGTAAAAGAGAAGATAAAACTGCAGAAACTTTAAAAAACATATTGGTGGCACATTGAAATAATCAAGACTATCAACTTCACATCGCCAGAGATAATAAAGTGTGTTCAAGACGGAAACCAGATAACAATATATGCGAATACATGATGACACAAAAGCGAGAGACGGTTCGAGTGAGCAGTGAACGATTGGCTGGCACCCTGCTTCTATTTATACCCAGTTAGAATAACGAAGGATCAATACTGCTACAACACACATTAACATTATCAATACTGCAAGGAGGGACATTTTGTCATTCCAATTATCATAAATAATTTTTACAATCAGAAAACATATTGAACGCCACAAAAAAGTCTAAATTTATGTTCCATGCCCTCTCAAAAACTACAATTTTCAAAAGAGTAATCATAAAAATTATGTTACTAAAAAAACTTATAATTATGTAATTGAAAACAATTTAAACTTTTTTACAGAATGACCAACAATGAATTTGACTTGAGTATGTTCAGTTTCATTACAAAATAAGAGCTTGAAAATTTTGCACGCAGTTCCCGCAAAACAGCTTTTTACTAAGCTAATCAGCTTGTTTAGTTTCATTTATCGACGCTGCCTTCTTTATCTCTGTAGCTCGCTGAATAGGCACATCAAACGGATCTCTCGCGAGATCACTGCTGATGCGTAACTTTGGATCTTCCATCATAATATGTAATTATTTTTCATTGCAAACACTTTTATTCAACGGTAGTAACAAAAATATTGTTTGCCAATTACATATTGTATTTTATTTTCTGGCATGCTACTTACGTAGTATAGAGAACATATTGTATCGCTGCAGAAAAAACAGCAGCTTTTTCGTCAGAAAAACTCGTGTTGTGGGTACCTGATGCCGAAAAGTAGATAATTCTAACATTCAAAGTAATAATCTACGTTTTGTTGACCCTTGACACGGAAAAATCAGTTCACGGCAAAACTGTGCTAGTGGCTAAACCGTTGTTAGGATTTTTCACAAAACTGATTTTCGCTCGTCCGGATGGCCGAGATCGCTAAGGCAATAGTGTCGTAGCGATTTTGGACCGAAGGATCGCGGGTTCGAGTCCCGCTACGGGCATGGTTGTATTGTGTACGTCCTTTCACGCCCCTATCATATCGTGTCATCCTCATAGTTACCATACAGTTACACGCAATAGTGGTCGCTAATGACCTAGTAGTTGATGCGACCTTAAATAACAAAAGAAACTGATTTTCCCCAATCAATTTTGTTGATGTCGCGGCCCCTTGAATTTGATCATATGATTTGCAGGTATTTTACATGATGTCTCAACATTTTCAAAATTTTCTTAAAATTGGCTTCGTTTTTATTTTATTTTTTCTTGACTGATGCAAGGTAGGCTAATAAAAATGACGCAGATATAATTTTCGTTAAATTTGCTAAGTTTTGGAAAATTGCATAAGTTAAAAAAACTGGCGTCTTCCTACAGTTACGATATTGAAGAGAGATTTTTTCGGAATGAACTCTCTTTTTCAAAAGTAAATCTTTGAATCACGTCAGGCAAGCTTTTTCAAAATATGAGTAGTTTCCGTGTAATTTTGTGTGAAATAATAACAATTTTAAAAACAAGATTTTCAATGTTTTTCTTTAATTTGTCCCGAATACTGTGAAGTACGTCTACAAAAATGACGCAGGTCCGATTTTCATTGAACAGAATTTTTGAAAATTACAAGAGTTCGACATCGGCGTCGTCCTTTAACTACAAAATTGAAATACCCTCTTTTTAGTGATATCTGCTTTCCAATGATATATTTGATGAAAGTCATACACAATGAAAATATAAGTAGTTTTTTTGTATTTTTTGCGATAAATAAAGGCGAATTTCAAAAAAAGTTCTTGAGCACAGAAAGATATCTTTAAACTTTTCTCAAGTCAATGTATATATATGAAAAAGGAACAGGTCCCTTTTTCGTTAAACTCTTTGTACTTTTAAAAGTTCCTAAAATTAATTTTTTTCAACATAAAACTACAGTATTGAAGATAGAGATTTTGTCTTAATGAAATATGCTCTTTAAAGTCAAATCTTCAAATATTGACAATTAAATCTCATATTTTTTAAATCGCAAATTCAAATGTTCATATTTGTTTTTAAAGCACCAGGAATGTTGTGTTTACCTTGCGGCTGGTAGTGTAGATGTAATGAAAATTAACCAATGAACCTAATTTCGAATCCCACTTTTACAGGTTAAATTGGTATTATAAAATTGCATAGCCAATACAAATAATTCGAGAAACTGTTTGCTGTTGTCGCACTACTATTAATTTTGACAATTCGATGAACTGCTTGGAAAGTAGGTCGCAAATCCACAAGGAAGCATCCAACGCACCAGGTACTTGGCCGGCACCCGGAAGTAGATGGTGTCGTAGTCTCCTTTGGGCATGAAGATGGGCTCGTTCAACCGTTCCAGCAGCAGCGATAGCAGGTGCCGACTGCCGATGTCAACTCGCCGGATCTCAGGCGCTTGACCCTGTGAAAAATCACATGTTCTAAATCAGGGATTACCAACGAGATCGGAATAGACCCTCTGGGGGTCGGTAAAATTTTCAAGGGTGTCAATGGTGATTAAGGGGTCGATTGGGGGCCAATAGACCCTCTTCTGGATAAACATGATCCCATTGATTGCAAAAACCATTAATGAACTTAATTCACTGTTTTCTGATATAAAGCAACAAAACGTATGATAATAAATTACAAATTCGCTCTTCTTTCGTATCCCTAGTTGATCCTTAAAAATTAAGTTGTTTAGAAAACTCAAGAAATTATAACTACGCATTCACAGCGATACTCTATCATGGAAGGAAGTACTCTTCACAATTTGCACTAGAGATGTGTAATGGACAGTTCTTAAAAAAACTCAACAGTTTGTAAAAATTGAATTTCAATTATTAAGAAACTCAGCTACTCAAAATCTGAGTCGCCAATGATCATGAAAAATCGAGACATTTATAAGAATATTACCGTACGAAGTTATCTTTAAGGCATTTATGAGCAATTTTTTGTTTAATGATGAAGTATAAGGAAGGTGAGAAAACGTAATGGAGTCGATGAAGCAAATAATTCATTTAAAGGGAGTTGATGAAAGAAAAAGTTGGGAATCCCTGTTCTAAATATACTTGCATAGAAAGTATTCGAAAATAAAAGAATAATTTAATGACGATTAAACTACATTCATTGAATCATTCATCGTGAGGCATGCATTTCTTGGGGGCACCTCAACGGTCGTAGTTCCTCCGTAGTTTCTCGTAGATCCTACCAGAAATCTCATCGTCGCCGTCGTCGGGCCGGGTTGGGTCTCTCCGGTTTAGGCGTGTGTGTTCACATGTGATGATGATAATGATCATGAATGATTTAAGCAATGAGCATGAAAGTTGAGATGATAGAATGAGAAGCAGAGGGATCAGGAGAAACCCAAGAAATCTTCCGCGAATCCGTTTTGTCCTCTACAAATTTCACTAGGATCGGATAAGGATCATTCCCGGGCCACAGCAGTGTAAGGTGAGCAATTTCACTGCTATACCATGGGTCTCCCCTTATCTTCAATATTAGAATCGAATTAATTTTTAACGAATCTTAATTTTTTTCTGGTTCCAACCCGGTCGGAATCCTAAGGAATTCTCGAATATTTCAATGTCTTTACCAGAAGCGTAGCAGAGGTAGGACAAACCACAGAGAGTATACACACTTTTATGAAATCAAATCTCTTCGTCGCCTTGTCCAATATTGTCTCATAATTTGAACGTCCTTGTCTCATAATTTGAACATATTTTCGGAAGTCTGTATAAAGACGATAGAAAATAATTAGTTACCTGCAGCAACAAAAATGCTGCTGAACCAAACAACACAAAATGATGTTCCAAAGCGTAACACGTACACTGCTCAAGCTCAATACTGTTGTAACATATTGCAGTAAATTAAATATTTCAACAAAAATTTTATTTTTTACGGATACACAGTACAACAGCCCTTTACATATCAACAATATAAAAATATTGTTTTTCCATAACGCAACACAAAAATATAGCAAATACTTAATAGCGGGTAGTCTCTTTCTTAGAGCCTCGCTGTTTCATGACGTTCGTTGTGTCGAAAGCGATGACATACTGAGTATGAGAATTAAGCCAGTATGCGCGCAATGTAATATCCGGCGGCAAAATAAATCAAATATTTGCTTTTTCAGCCAAAATTGAAATTGTTTCATTTTTGTAGTTTTTTTATTTTACTCTATTTCGTTTGTATCTCACCAATCCAAAGATACTTCTCACACGTCGTCGGAGGCTCACACAGTTTTCTTTGATTTTCTGCGTGCACTGCAAGTAACCAGTGTTGGGGAGTAATGGAGTAAAAGTAATTAAATTTCGTGTATCGAGTACTTTGTTAGTAATTTCAATATGTAATGGTTATTTTTAGGAGAATGTATTATTTACTTGTAATTTACTCATTGGTATAAAATTATAATAGTTACTTTGTAGTAATCGTCACATCGCAGGTTGATCAAGAGGCTCCCATCCACGGTATAAGAGAATTTCCCTGGCCCCAACAACACTGTGGCTTCATCCCAACGCGCCGAACGAAGGCACATCTCTAGCTGTACTTGTAATTGTAATTTTACTAACTACATGCTGAAAACGCAATTTGTAATTGTAATTGAGTACAATATTTTGCCTGGTAACTGCACTCGAGCCCAATTCCTTTCTTTTTTCGTCCTTTTCCCAACAGTGTCAGTAACATACACGTTACTCACCCGCGCGTGGCGGGGTGCCAGGGCGGCCGCCAGCAGCAGCGCCAGCAGCGGCGCCAGCAGCGGCGCCAGGAGCGGGCGCGGCGGGGGCAGCATGGCGGCGGAGTGGCGCGCGGGCGCAGCGGCCCCGCGGGCGCGGGCGCGGCCTGAGCGCGCACTCAGCAGAGCGCAAGTCCACTGCTGACTGCGCCCCCGCGCCGCCACGCCGCACGCGCGATGCGATAAGGGGATAAGGGGGCGCGCCGCCCCCGAGGCGGCATTGGACCGTCGCCACGGCAATTGCAACAGGGTTTTGTTGAAGGCGAGCTGTGATGTGGCGGCCAGACCTCCTTGCCTTCCACCACTGGAACCGGGAGTGCAATTTCTTTCAAAACGAACTTATGGTGAACCAAGCGGGTTCCGGAACAAACAAGTTTCCCCTCGTGTTAAAACGAAGGGCTTGAGGCAGTAAATCTACTGGGAACCCTTATTCAAAAAAAGTCGTCGTCGTCCCCAATAAGTAAACAGAATTCATATCTCTATTCAACATAAATAACTTACAGCAGCCAATTTGAATTAAAGCTAAATACATATTTATGAAAAGAATTTTCGGGTCCCCGATTAAATCACGTTCTGGGGCAACTTGCACTAGCTGCCCCTTTGCGGGCACCCTTTTCTCTTCCTAATCCCGGAGTTATTCATTCTATCCGGAGTTCTAAGGATTAATTATAAGATCGTTAAAAGTTCCATAGTTCAATGCAGAGCGTAGGCAAGGAAAGATGGGTTTATGGTAAAAGCAGATTAGTTGTCACTCTTTCAAAACGCTTTTCCTCTTGTAATTTTTTAAAAATATTTTCTGCAAATGAAATTTTACCAAAACGTTCAATCAATAACGCATCACAGTCTGCATTATCAGAAGGAAACTGAGGCTTGCGAAGTGACTCTTTCGGAAGAGGAAGACTTGAAGATACGAGAGCCCTCCGCTCCCCTGAGGCTGCACTATTGGACGATACGTAGTGGATGGGACTGTGTAGTGAACTGCCGTGTGCCTACCTCGTGAACTTTACCAGAGGAAATTCACCCTGGGGTGGATACCTAGACGTTAGCCTCTACCCGCACCACCCTTAGGCGTACAAATACGCTGGTATCTGGGTTGCTCCAGAACGCAGATGACCCTCTAGGTAACCTCCCCATAGAAGGCCTGGGTCGGGCCGCCCTGCCAGATCAGAACTCCTACCTATCCAGGCTAGTTCCTATTCAGATGCGCTAGGACAAGTCCTTCCTCTTTGCCCAAATCTATAAGTGTTATTTGAACATTCCGAAGAATTGCCCAATCCTTCCCAAAGGTCGACGCGCCAGGGGCCCAACTGGTGGGTTGGCGGGTGTTACCCGGAAACATGGAGCTTAGCATCGCCTCCTCACAGCCTCCATCTTGAAGTTAACGACGCGAGTGCCACCGTGAAACTCAGGATCTGGGTGATCATCTGCAACTCTCCACCAGAGTGCGTGACAGCCTACGCGGTCACGATCCCCTTGCGGGGAGTGGATGGGACTGTGTCAGCAAATAGGGGATGTGAATTGGAACTTGAAACTCTTACGGTCGTGACAGCTAGACGGTTTTTACGAACCTGTGTTCACTCTAGCGCAGAGCGCGTGTAAATCAGGATATGGTTATTGCTTCGCAGAGAAAAGTTCTTTGAATGTATCACTGTTGTGTATTCTTTTCCCTACTTTATTTGTAAATAAATGTTTGTTAAACTTTGAAGTCATGTTTTATTTCAAGAGAATCATAATTCATAACCAATTCTCCATATCACTGCCCATAGAGCACGAGTGAATCCAGCCGATCATTTGAGGGGGAATCGTAGATTTTTGTTAAATAATAAACATATGTTATTAAAGGGTATATTATTTATGTACTGTGGATAACATATTATGCAATATAATTGTTTAAATAATTTCATAATTCGGACATTTATTCAATTAGGTTTTGGATCTTTCCCGTTAAACGTATACATCACTACAGTTCACTTGACGGAAGATACTCGTATTATAGTCTAGGGCGATAGCACGAATTACATAAGAAGTTAATTCACATAGCAAGATATTATGTTCAATAAGCTTTCGAAAGATTGGGTTCTCTACAAGGTGAACAGATGAACGTTGTGGCGACCTCGTACATCACCACCATATGGTACATCCATAACATGGGTGTTCTGGAGACCGTCAGTGACAATCAATGTTATGACATGTTGCCCCGGGAAATAAATTAAAAAGACAGGATGCGGAATAATAAGCTGGGTGGAAGCAGACAGCAATTATTTCTGCTGACGAATTTCATTAATCTCATGTGTATAAGTTCAAGAGATATAGTATATGGGTAATTCCACGCCAACTCCACATTGCATCACACCAACCCATCTCAGATCGAAAAATTAAAGTTATTTTCTTATTTCTTATGCCAAGATAAGCCCAAATTTAAATTTTCAACCATTTCCGATGTAAATAGCGTTTGTGAGAACAATTATCGATTTTTCGCGATTTTCAAGCATTTTACAGCATCTTTTTATAATTATCCAGTATTTCGATATTTTTAATGAAAAAATATGTTTAAACTACTATTTTTATAGGAAATTTTCCGCAGAATTCGAATCTGTTAATGAAAATATTGAATTTTTTTTCTTAATATGACAAAAATTGAAATTTATGATTTTTATTACTTTATTTTCAAAAATTAATTTTAGTATTACAGTACAATTAAAAAGTTAGTTTCTTATGCTTAAAGTACGTGAAAATAAGTGTACATTACGGTACAGGAAAAATTTTTTTGGGGAAATAGTGTTTAAAAGAGTTAAACGCAAGAAATACAATAAAATCTCTTTTCTAAATGTATTTTATCATTTTTAAATAAACTGTTAGTATTTTCTACTACTTTTAGACTGTTTGGATGACTTCGGTGGTGTAAAACAGTTTTTAATAAAATGTGCGTCCTGAACTTTTTTGGGAAATACGTTTTACATGAGTTAAAATTTTAAAAAATCGTGAATAATTAATCGATTATTATTGTTAAAGCAGATTAAATTATAAATAGTACAAACAAATTTATAAATAGGCACTTAAAAACTTTTTGATAAAAGTTTTCATTTATTACAATTTTTAGTTGAATAATAAAACATTGTTATTTATAAAATTATTAAAATTAATCTTTTATTTTCTTATTTCATTTTCTTGTTATTAATTAAATCAAACACCAAAGAACAGTGTTCTTGAGTACTTATTGTTTTACATTGAATAATATGCTCAGAGTAAGGAACAAATTCATGCAAATTGCGAGTACCCGGAATTGTAAATACTTTTTCAGTTTTGTTTCGATTCCGATATTCATCGACTTCAGCTTTTCTAATAATTTCACAATGGATGTTTTTAATATGTGCTTTACAAAATTCTAATAATTTGTCAATATCTGTGATTTGATTTTGACGACGTCTACGCAAGCTTTCTTTTGTTGCCTCTCTCTTAACAGTTGCACCCACTCCATCGTTCTCCGTTTTCCCATGAGAGGTAGCAAAAAATGTCCAGGTAGCATCAATACTATACAATTTTGTATGTCTACAGAGATGTAATAAGTTATAACAATTTTTGTATTGTCCTGGACATCCATCGCTGAAATAGTTAATTTTTTGCACGTTTGGAATATTTTCCTTTATATAATTAACAATTTTATTTTGAAAAATATGAACAATTTGAACATCATGTTTTAAATCGTCGGACAAATAACAAAAGCATTGATGTTTTAAATCACCATTATTTTTGAAATAAATTATAACTGGATGCACCGTGCACGAATTTTTGGTCCAGCTTGAGCTTGATCCTGTACAATAAAATTGTAGTTTTCACTAAAGTCCATTAAAACTATGCATTCTTTTTCTGTTAAATTCTCTTTCAAATTACGCAAGTGTCGGAATTGTTCTTTAGTCACAAAATCATGCGGTATGAGCTTAATAAGAGAATCGCTTAAAAGATCAAGTAATTCGGATTTTGAAATTATTTGTGTAATTAAATCAGCTCTGTCTGCTGTGATCCATTGTTTCAACTCTATTAAGTCATCATCTTCAATACTTTCATCTTCTCCTGTAACTTCAAAAATTAAATTTTTTACAATTTCTTTCACATCTTTTTCCGAACACTCCAAACATATGCGTAGCATGTATTTTTCATTTTTTGAATTACAAACAATTTTTGATATGATGTTATTCAACGAATATTTGGAATTAAGTGCAAACAACTGTAACTCGACGTTTTGATGTATCTTACATACGCAAATTGAGTGTGTTCCAGAGGAACCTGGGAGTACACACCATTTTGGGCGGAGAGAACTAAACGTGGACAAACTGATTTTTCTTTCTGGATGCTCAACTGTATACAATACTGTGGCGAAACCGATTTCGTCATACAAAATTTCATAAGGCTGAGGGGCAGTTGGGAGAATGTAAACAGATTCAGCTGTAGCCCGGAGCTCGACTGGGGATGTAAACACTGCGTCGCACGTGCGATTTCACTTATCGCGGGAGGCCATTACCGCCTCCTCCCCATTAAGCAGGCCGTTTGGAGGACTGCCGTTGACAGACACTGTGCAAGTGTTCACAGCCGGCTGCAGATTTCGAGACCACCCACTTTCGGGGGAGCCCAGAGCAATACTTCCGTCATCGAACGCGCCCCCCTACACAAGCCAGGGCCAGATTCTAGAAGGTTCGAGAACAACCCTGCATGCTCGCAGCACGCACAAAGAGTGGAAGTTTCCTTCGCTTCTCACGCTGCGATTGGGTTAAAATATTTCACTACGCAACAACTTCTGACCAATAGCGACACTGCTATCAAAGGGAACTAGGACACATAAGAAATTGGGGTGGGGAGAAGAGTTAACTTGGAACAATTTCGACTGAGGGAAAATCAGAATAGCCAGGGCAGTCGGGAGAGAAACATTCTCCGGGGGGGAATATTTTTCGGTCAGAGGCAAGTTCACCTCTGCCGAACTTGGAAATTACCAGATTTGATTTGATTTTTGGGCTGACGGGAGTCGGGAGAGAATTACTTCACTGGGAGGAAATTATTTGTCGAGGAGAGGCCAGTTTGTCTCTGAAAAGCTTAGAAAGATTTCGGAAGGAGCGAGAGCTACTAGCTGACAACAATTGAGAAAATTAATTCTCTGGGGTGGGATTTATTCGTCGGGGAGAGGCAAGTAGACCTCTGTGGCGTTTAAAAAGGGGTAGAGAAAAAATATTTCTCTGGGGTGGGAATTATCTGTCGCTAGACTTTCCGAAGTTATGTTATAAAAATTAAAGAGACATTAGGCTGATTACTACGTTCCGGAGATAGAGATCGCCCGACTTCTACCAGTTTCTACCAGTATCAACCAGTATCAACCAGTATCAACCAGTTCTGCCAGAATCTTCTAGACGTCGCTGCAAGAATCTTCAAGAACTTCCAGTCGCCTCGACATCGCTGCCAGTTCGCCCAGACGCCGCTGCCAGTGGTGGCGTGGTAATCCGAGGGTCGCCCAGCTGACGCACGCGCCGAGGGGGTGAATGGACTGCCGCGGTCGCGTCCTTGTCCCAAGGCCGCCGCCCCCCTTTCAGACGCCAGAGGGTCCGCCCGGGCCTACAAAGAATTCTACAGGGCTGAGTAACCCGAGGGTCATTCAACTCCAAGACTTATGTAATGCAGTGTCGCACTTGGCACGTTAAATTCTCATCCTGTAACTCATGTAAATATTAGTTGTAATAAGTTGACCTTCTTCCTAGTCATAAGTCTTTTTCTATAATTACTAACATGCCTAATTTTCTTTTCTCTTTAATTTTCCTTTTCCATTGTTAGTGTAAAAATCGTAATTTCCCTGGTGCAATTTTGTTTATTTTTTGCTCAGGAATAAAGTGAATCATTTTACCAGTGAACAAGTGTTTATTTTTGTTGTGTTTCTCTTGTACTGTGTAACAGTTCCTTCCATCACCGATCTGAGCTAGCGGCAGGGTCGCTAATCGATTCCACAGGTAATCGGTTCGGTTACAATACATATAATTCTCTTAAAGTTAATAATAACAGTTGTTTTTGTTTGTATTGTTTGTTACCAATACTAATACAGTCTTTTTTTCCTGCTAAAACTTTCGAATTACCATTTGTTTCGTCGCAATAATAATTTATAATTTTCTGTTTTTCATTTTCTGACAAAGTATTGCTACCTTTTTTTTATTTGGCAAAGCATAAATTCCTCTTTCAATCACTAATTTTTTAACTGAGTTGGCTATTTCGCGAGATATTCCTAAACAGTCTTGCATTTCTTTGTCCAAATTCGGAATTAATGAATACAACTGTAATTTAGATCTATAATTACACGCTTCACTGGCAATCTTAATATTATTTACAATTTTATCAAAATATTCTGCTTTCTTTTTGATGTCATCGGGTATAGAATCAATTTGTTCATCTAATTCATATGCTCTTTTTATTTTTTTAGCTAATGTCTCCGAAAAATCTTCTAGTTTTCTTTTTAAATGATTTTTTTTCAGTATAACTTTTACCACGAATTTCTATAGGAGGTATTTTTAAAAAATCCAAAACTTGACTAACTTTATTTTTAGACTCTTGTGAATCAGCACTTGAATAATTTGATTCTTGCGACTCAACTAACGCCATAGATTCAGTAAAAGATTGTGATAAAACATCTTGACTACTACTTGTATCAGGAACTGACGAATGGTCTTCAATTTCAATCAATTTTGCGCTAATAAGTTTGCGACAAGTATCGCAGTATTTCATACCAGGATTAACATTTAGATTTAGTTTTTGTTTAATTTCTTGAGCATCAGCCATAGATATTATTCGAAGACTTTTTGTAATAGCTTTCTTATGTTTTGCGTAGGGGTCACAGCATTTCCGTTGATTATTTTCATAATCCGTTATGAAAGCGTTGAAATGTCTTAAACAAATTTTTGAATCTGCTTCGTAATTATTAAATCCTGTAAACAAAAAAATGTAAAATAAATGTTGATTATGTTGAAAAGTTATTTTAGATTAGTTTTTTATCATAGGTTTTCATACCAGATCTCCATATCAATAATTGTTTGTTTTCTTCTGAAATGCTATCAAAAGTCAAATATGACGTAGAATCGAACAGATTTTGTTGATCAAAATTCGAGCAAATATGACAATTTCTGAAAATTAAATGATTTGCATTATACATCAAAATACCACGTGAAAACCCTAAATAATTAAAAAACATAATTTTTTTTTAATATTTCACAATTAACTGATTTTCTGTGCTCACAAACAGAAACACATAACCACAAAAAGTTAGAATGAGACAGCGCTCTATAATTCAAGTGCGTTGCTATGGATGACAGACATAACCAATACAAAACAATTTGTTCACGACGATACATTTTCGTGCATTTGCACAGAAAATCAGTTAAATCAAAATTTTTACATATTTTAGCAAAAGATTATAACAGTTTACATAATCAACAAACCTATATTGCTCATATTGACAAGGTAACTTATATTAACTCGGTTGATCCGGAGAATTTGGTGTCGTTCACTGAACCTTCGGTTCACTAATCTCGTGATTCACAAGGTGATAGTTTCGCGGCAACCGCGCAGTTTGAATTGTGGAGGCTTTCTTGAAAAGTGCTTTCTTATAAAAGTGAATTGGTAATTATGCGTTGGATAGACTCAAGGTTGTTTATAGTGAACGCGAGGGCCGAAGGCCCGAGCCTCGCCGTGACTTGGATCCGGGCGAGCGAAGCGAGAAAACTTGCCTTTGAAACTAAATTTGCATTACAATGCGGCGGGGACAAAGTGATTGAAGTGAACAATACAAATACAAATATGTGAGATTTTATTATTTTATTGCGCATTCTAGAGCGTATAAAAAAGTGTTAAGTAGATAAGATGCCTTTTTTGGTAATTAAATTTTGGCTTTGAGTAGTAATGATAGTTTAAGTAGCATGTGAGTGTTGAATAGAAATTATAATTCTTGGGATAACATAGTGACCATTAGAACATGCGAACAATAAACAAGGATTCAGTTCAGTGAGTCGATTCCCCTCTAGTGAACCGCTTCAGTGAACGATACCAAATTCTCCGGATATACCATTAACTCTATAAAATACTCAGAACTTATTTTGAAATTATTATTAAAGCTTAACCTCCTTGTGGCATGGAAATGTTCTTTGTCAGCAGAGTGGCAAGCACAGCACTCAGGGCTCAGGGCCAGTGTTTCTAACTACGGGAACGCCCCTCCATTCACGTCTCCTTCTGTTTGATTAAGATTAGTGAGACACACACAGTACACATTCCTGCAGTTAGAAACACTGCTCAGGGCCCCTATATTTGAAATTAGCTTGCGATCACGCGCCAGATTCTGAACATAGCCATGTATAATTTAAATGTTTAATACGTTCATAGGCCCCTATTCTCCAACATTTTTTTATTTTTTCTATGGCTTAATGAGTATTTCTTTCAATTTCGTACAGTATCATGAAGAGAGGTATTTTCTTCCGATATAACGATAAAAATCGATTAATTTTTCACGATTTTTTAAAATTTTAACTCATGTAAAACGTATTTCCCAAAAAAGTTCAGGACGCACATTTTATTAAAAACTGTTTTACACCACCGAAGTCATCCAAACAGTCCAAAAGTAGTAGAAAATACTAACAGGATATTTAAAAATGATAAAACACATTTAGAAAAGAGATTTTATTGTATTTCTTGCGTTTAACTCTTTTAAACACTATTTCCCCAAAAAAATTTTTCCTGTACCGTAATGTACACTTATTTTCACGTACTTTAAGCATAAGAAACTAACTTTTTAATTGTACTGTAATACTAAAATTAATTTTTGAAAATAAAGTAATAAAAATCATAAATTTCAATTTTTGTCATATTAAGAAAAAAAATCAATATTTTCATTAACAGATTCGAATTCTGCGGAAAATTTCCTATAAAAATAGTAGTTTAAACATATTTTTTCATTAAAAAATATCGAAATACTGGATAATTATAAAAAGATGCTGTAAAATGCTTGAAAATCGCGAAAAATCGATAATTGTTCTCACAAACGCTATTTACATCGGAAATGGTTGAAAATTTAAATTTGGGCTTATCTTGGCATAAGAAATAAGAAAATAACTTTAATTTTTCGATCTGAGATGGGTTGGTGTGATGCAATGTGGAGTTGGCGTGGAATTACTCATATAATACTTTAATATCAGTCCTTGTTCTTTAATTTATTTCATTCAAGAAAGAATAATTCTTGGTTGATCCCGGGTTTAGGGTGGCACGGTTCCTTTTGATTCATTATTTTTCGTGATTCCCAAGATTATAGTGGCGTGGTTCACTTGAATGCTCGAGAATAATTTTGCTGGCATTGATTAATTTTCTTATGCCAAAGCATAAATACATGCAATATGACTGCGAGTCAAAGCCATATAAAGCTATACATTTTGCTATTATGAAACATTTCTTCTTCATCACGTGCTGGAAGTGAAATATAAATATAGACATGGGTTGGTAATTAAACAGCCTTCTATTAACACATTTAGTTGTTACTATAACAACTAAATTATTTATTGTAAAATTAATGAGATATTACGTATAAGTTTCTGAAGAATTCGTTGACGTTGATTTGCGTGTTTTTTCCCGAATTTCAAGTCTTCTTCTAATAGATTTGGGTGTCTACTGAGATGAAAGGTATGAAAGTTAGTTTGGTTGATCCGGAGGACATGGTGTCGTTCACTGACCTTCGGTTCCTTTGGTTCACTGATTCGGTTCACTAATCTCGTGATTCACAAGGTTATAGATTCACGGTTGACTTCTATCACTGGAGAAAAATCTTGATGGCATTGATTCAAAGCATAAATATATACACAATTTGGTTGATCACAATTTAACTATGTCACTTTTCCAAATTAAGTTATACATTTTTCCAATTACGAAACATTTTTTTCTTCATGACGATACAATTCACTTCTAAAATTTCACTTCACAACACTCTTTTAAATCACAAAATTAAGACTTTAGCTTGCATGGTTGCTTGATTTACTAATAAAACAGCCTCCTAACAACACATTTAGTTGTTACTATGACTACATAATTATTTACTTCGTATTTTGACGAATTGTCATATAGCAAATTGGATATACCAGTTACAGTTATTGGAATTGAATTTGTCATTTTCAAACGAATTTTGTGGCGTGGATTTGTGTGTTTTTTTGTTATTTCAAGTCCTTTTTTAATTGTTTTGGGTGTCTACCGAGATGGAAGGTATGACTTCATAATTTATTTAGGATTTGCGCCGAAAGGGAAGTTTGAATGTGATTCAGTTGTGTCAGAAAGTGGGTTTGCTTGCGTCTCGACGTGTATGTAATGTATGCGAGAAAGAAATGAAGTTTATTGAGAGAAAGGATATAACAGATGGGTTTGAGTGGATTTGTAGAGAAAGATGCCAGAATTTTCATTGTGTGAAAATGTCTGTACGAAAGGATTCGTGGTTTGAGAGGCGACTTATTAATTTACTGAACCTTAGTTCATAAGAAGTAAAGAGTGTGTATTTTTTCAGATATAAGCAGATTTGGTGATACGTTGATGAATCATTGAAGTTTTTCGTGTTATAAGGATGTTCTACGTAATTAGTGCAGATATGTTACACTCATTTTACTACCATAGTATTTTTAATACTCTAAAAATTCTATAATTTCAGCGATTATGTGAGTTGATTTTTTATATTTTTTCTAATAAAATACTGCTATCTTTGACATATAGTATTTGTTTGAAAAAATAGTCTGGTTGATTTTATATTATTAAAATGGGGGGTTTGGGGGGCGATAGCCCCCCAATAATAAAAATGTTTAAATAGAAAGTGTTAGTGAAATATACATAAAAAAAATATGTTACACTCATTTTACTACCATAGTATTTTTAATACTCTAAAAATTCTATAATTTCAGCGATTATGTGAGTTGATTTTTTATATTTTTTCTAATAAAATACTGCTATCTTTGACATATAGTATTTGTTTGAAAAAATAGTCTGGTTGATTTTATATTATTAAAATGGGGGGTTTGGGGGGCGATAGCCCCCCAATAATAAAAATGTTTAAATAGAAAGTGTTAGTGAAATATACTGCGAATTCTAGAGCATATAAAAAAATTGTAAGTAGAAAAGATGCTTTTTTTTGGTAATTAAATTTTGGCTTTGAGTAGTAATGATAGTTTAAGTAGTATGTGAGTGTTAAATAGAAAAATTTATATTTAAAAATCTACAAATATGTGAGTTTTTATTATTTTATTGCGCATTCTAGAGCGTATAAAAAAGTGTTAAGTAGATAAGATGCTTTTTGTGGTAATTAAATTTTGGCTTTGAGCAGTAATGGTAGTTTAAGTAGCATGTGAGTGTTAAATAGAAATTATAATTCTTGCGATAACATAGTGACCATTACAACACGTGATCAATAAACAAAGATTCGGTTCAGTGAGTCGATTCCCCTCTAGTGAACCGGTTCAGTGAACGACACCGTATTCTCCGGATTAACCGCTAGTTTTATTTATGATTTGTGCCGAGAAAGAACTTTGAATGAGATCCAGAGGTGTCAGAAAGTGGGTTTGCTTGCGTCTCTTACGTGTATGTAATGTACGCAAGAGTGATATGAAATTTACTGAGAGAGAGGATAGAACAGATGGTTATGAGTGGATTTGTAGAGTGAGAGGCGAGAATGGTCATAGTGTGGAAAGGTCTGTGCGATAGGATTCATGGTTTGAGAGGCGTCTTATTAATTTACTGAACTTCAGTTCATAAAAATTAAAAAGTGTGTGTTTTTAGATATAAGCAGATTTGGTGATACGTTGATGAATCATTGAAGTTTTTCGTTTTAAACGATGTTCTACGTAATTATTACAGAGACGTTTCATTAATTTTACTACCATAGTATTTTTAATACTATTAAAATTCTATAATTTCAACGAATATGTGAGTTGATTTTTTTTATTAAAATACTGCTGTCTTTAACATATTAAGTACTATTTGTTTGAAAAAATAGACGAATTGATTTCTTATTATTAAAATGAGGTGTTGAGGGATAATAAAAGTTGAAGTAGAATGTGTTAGTGAAATATAATTTATTTTAAATAATTATATTTATTGCGTTAACATCATGAACTTCATGAAGTCGATTTCCCTCCAATGAACCGATTCAGTGAAACAATGGAACCGTGCCACCCTAAATTCGGGATTTACCCACAAAACATACATACTATTATTACAATTTAATAGTAATACCAGTGAATGTTCAGTTCGTGAATATGTTGCTCGATCTTTTAATTTTGCGGAAGAAAACATTTGACGTCAAACTTTTTCAAAGAAAAGCGTTCTATATTTAACATTATATTTTACTTTCTATATATACTTTGTATTACAGTAAAGAATTTGTAGTTTTGTAAATTCTGACTTTTTTCACCTAGACTGCTTACACACTGTGGTAGGTTTGAGAATCTTTCTATTACTTACATACATTCACACATACGTTTACTTTTATAATTGGAACTTTTTATGGTTAGGGCAAATAATGATACTATTCCTTTTCAGGTACAGGCAATAAAGGATTATGATGGTCATGCGGAATGTAGGTCTCTTACGTCATCCTTTCCTACAAACAATTATCACTACTGAGGACAAATCTAGGGTTTCGAAGAGGGATGATTTACTCGGTCCCAGAGGCGATTCGTGGTCATGCCATTACGGTGTGTAACTTATCTTTTCTCTCTCGCACACACAAGCATATATTACATACAATTCATTAACCTACATAATGAGAAACACAATGTATCTTATGAAGTCTGATAGCATGCTGAACAGAACCTTTCATCAGCAGTGAGTTTTCCGTATTTCTTTTGACAACACCCGCTTCGACTTCGCTCGGCAAGGGCCCTCCGAAATATTTACTACTAGGGTCGTGTCAGCACGCGTGTCGACTCGGCTCGTTCCAAAACCTTTTTCCCTGGGATATCATGAGTTCTATTGAACACATTGATTCAAAACATTTTACTCGCGCTTTTGCTTTAGCTTTTTCATAAGCTCGCTGTACAATTTTAAGGCTAGAAGTATAAATGTCTCTCCCCAATATTCGAAACAATTTGGATAATTTGCCGTCTACACTGCGTGACGAAACTCAAAGTTCATTGGACGCTTTTTCTTTTCAGAAAATTGTTCTGTGACTTTTTCATTGAAGTCATTGATTTTTTGCGGTTAATGATTTCAATGCTATTCATTGTAAGTTGTACAAACACATGTTGACAGAAAAAAAGAACTGTTACTTTGGTTTTTCAAAATGCATAAAAAAATAGCTTACTACATACCTTTACAAAATACATTGGGTTTTCAATACTTCGGAATGGCTTTTTAATTGGAACTCACTTTAAAACACAAGATAATGGGCATATATTCATTTAACACACTTGTCAATTTGTTTGTTTTGTTTTGTACTAGCAATATGAACAACCAATTACATGTGTTTCTGCGGAGGTGTATGTATATTAGACGCAACTATATGTGGGTGCGGAGGACGAACGTGTGTGTACCCGTTTGAATTGCCGCGCAAAGTATGACTCGTTCTAGGCCGTGTCGTTGACTGACCGGAGGGTAGGGGAGGTAGCCCTTATGTCAGCCAGAAGGAAGTAGGAGAGCAAGAAATGACTAGAGGCCAGTTGTAACGACTCCTTCTCATCTCAGGAGCAAAGGTTGTGTTGATCTAGGCAGAAAGTAAGGACTTGTAATTTTGCTCTGTAGAGAGTACGTACGAATGATTCGCAGATGAAAGTAATCGTCGAGCAGTAATTCAGATTTGTAGTATTTCAGCCTTGTAGTTTGAGTGAGCTGTGAATTAATAGTACGTTAAACGAAATTTTGTTTCTTTTTGTGAATTGTTGACAGCTAAAATTTAAAACAGAAAACTTACTATCTGCACTAAAATCAAACTGAAAAAATCTTCACTCACTAAGATAGCTTCCTTCTGAATGTACACAACAAAATTGATTAAGCACTAGTATGGTCATGAAAAATGCCCAGAAATGTTCACAATATCTTTCTAATCGTATACTAATTAGGATCTTGAATGAAATGGAAGGTTTTTGAACACAAAATTCTGCTCAAAATAAACACTGGTGCACGACTGCAAATGAATAAATACACAAGATACATACAACATACTGTTTAATCACACAAAAATGTGAGAAAAACTCATACAAAAATACAAAATAAGTCAACTACTATAATATAACATTAAAATCTTGTATTTTAAAACTAGACAATCTGGGGACAAAATTTATGAGAATCTATCTATATAATGTATAATTTCAAATCCTACTTCCACCATGATAAGAATAATGATCATCCATTCTAGTCTGACATGGTGTTTATCATTCAAATGAGATGAGAGAAGATCAACCAACTCCAAACAATGATTCAGTTTTTCATTCATCACCTAGAACAGAATTCCTCTTAGTTATGTACAACTAACATCCACAAATAAGCACGTAACAGTTCCAGTAAAAACAGGGTAAAATATGTAAAGTGACACACCTTTGCAAGTGAGAATCACAATTTCAAAGGAAAACTCAAGGATAATCCAATCGACTTCTTTACTAATAGTTATTTACAAAATTAATATTTTAAGACCTTTTAATATAATATGAGATTAGAGAATTATCAAACAAGGCCTTCGGGCTGAGTTAGATACCCAGTCAAGTATTGTAATAAGATGTTACGATACAAACATCTTACATTTTATTCACTTGGTAAAAATTATAATGTATTGCATTTTTTTATTAAAATTGATCATTCATTCTACAAAAGGTGGCAGACTGATGTTGATAATATTTATAGAAGACTATGAATTTTTAAAACTCCTGTATGATTCTATAACATATTGAAACTAACATAATACAAACAGCCTTAATCTTGAAAATTTGACATATTATACACAATACTTATTCACAATAATTGTTCCTCATAAAAATTGCTTTTGCATTGTTCTCCATAAAAATGTTAATGTTTGAAATTTTCATTTGAATGTAAATGGATGAAATATTTGTATTTTTTCCTTACCTTGGTTCGCTTTTGAATGCTAAAATAAGAACAAGTTTGATGGTAAAGAACTTCCTGGTCTTCACGATCCCAATAGAAATCTGGTGTGTCAAGCAAATCTGAACTTAAATTTATTAAATGACGCAATGCAAACAATTCACCAGTTTTTCTTAACACCTCTTCACGGCTCATTTTTATCTGGGAGCCCTTCTTCAAATCCTTCAAAAAGACATACAGATAATTTGCATCACAAATTTCATGACAGTATTTGTGGGAAGGGGGGCCGGCTTTTATGCCAGGAATGTCGAATGTAGGTACTTAAATGTTAAATGTGAAGAAAAATCATATTTACAGAAAGCATTGTTATTAAAAAATTAAAAAACAATAGAATTTCAATCAAAAATTGAAGATTATTTATTTTATTTCATATATTTTTTGACAAAGCCATTATCTACTAATAATTCTGATAAAGCTCCAAACAGGAAAAAATTAAGATTATTTATTTTGTAGAATATCAACTCAAAATAAGAATATAAAATAATAAGCAATATAACAACACCAACACACAGGCAAACTTTAAAAGAAAACTCAACTGCCAAGTAGTTTATATTTCAGAAAATTACTTATTTTCAAGTAACATTTGTAAGAACAAAACACGAGAAATTATCAAAAGCAATGTAATTACAAAATAAGATTTTATTTTTATTTTTTATCAGACTGCAGGAAGTCTATTAGGTTCTAAAATAATTCTAAAATAATCCTGATCAGGATCTTCAATTCTTAAAGGAAGTACAATACTTTTTCAGCCTATATAACAATCCTATTTGTTGAACTCTCAGTGGTTTCTCGGGGGGGGGGATTGCCCTCTTTACATATTTTCTCTTTCTGGACATAATAACTAAATTACATGTTTTCTTAGATGTTGAAAATGAACAATGTTTGAGTTGGAAGCTATGAGGAAACTTATTATTAGTTTCAAACTAAAGCATGTGTTTACGCTACTTAAAACAATTGCAATCACTCGTATCTCTCAGTCCTTTGTGGCAAGAAGAGAAAAAGGTTTTCTAATTGAACTACAAGTTCAAAGCCGAGAATCTCCACCCTTGAAGTGCCATCTATTGGTTTCATTTTGAAACAGAGGAATGTGCAATGGGTGACGAGTCATGTTGTACTCCAGTAGGCAAGGGTTTAAGCTGCAAATCGGTATAATCTTGCAATGTGGGCTGACAGTAGTCACAGGAAAACCGAACAGTTAGATCTAGATATATGTAATCTAATTTGTTGGAAGTTTAATTTGAAGTGGTTTATGCAATTAGCTTCTTCCTCCCCTTAACAAACAAGCAAGAGCCAACACTGTTTTGAAAAATAGGCTGACATATCCAGAAGTAATTTGGGTGATACACTATGTGAACTTAACTTAAGCCCATTATCCAACATTTCAATATTCAATGATAACATAAAACATTAATAGGTAATAAAAGACCATTCCACTAAAGGCTTAAATGTACTCAAATGTTTATTTGCTCTTAAGTAAACCAGCAGAAAATAAGGAGCAATAATAAGCATCAGTCTCACAAGTAGTATCATATTCATAAAATCTCACCTCTGTAACAAATTCAATGCTGTCAACATAGCGATCAAGAGAAGCTTCCCAAATGCCTAATTTCACAGATAAAGCCATGGCATTGGAAAAGGTGTATTTATCTAATGCAACTGAATCACCATCATTCAGAAGCATCACACCATTTGAAATACAACTCTTCCTACAGAGAAATATGTATTAATTGCAAAAGCCAATAATAATCAAATAAATAATTGATTGAAATAAATAACTTCTATTCAGTTATTGACAATTATGTTCCATAAATACAATCAAGAAAACAACATAAAAATGGTAGTGAGTGTGCAAAAGACACAGGAAATATATACTAGCTGCTTTATATTATAATATTGCATAAATATGTACTAACAGCAGAAGGCACTGTATCATTTCCAGATGCAGAGCCATGGAGAAGGAAATCACCCCCACCGCCTAAAAATGATCAGTCAATATTAATTTTAACTCGTCACATGCTTTCAAACAAAAATGTTTTCAGGTTATCATTAAAACGAATAAAATCGTATCGCAGTATGAGCTGAATGTAGCCTGTGACATTCGACAAAAATATTTAAATTTACCCACCCAAAATTCGTCTCTGGATCCACCACTGATCATTTGGAACAATTTAGGAACATATATATGAAGTGCATTCTATTGGCAATTATTTGAACAAAATGTACTCTCTTTTACAGCATATATATATTGAAAATCATAATTTTTAGAAATTGTACTGCTTCCCTCAAACACTCCTCAATTATTGCTTAACAAAGTTTAACCTACACATAATAGTTGTTGTCAAAGAAACAATTCAATGAAAGTTTCCCAATATTAAACACACAAACTCAAACATTATTACATTAGATATTTTCCTATTTTAACCATACGAAGGAAACCTAATGTTTAAGAGCACACTGTCTCTTTGAAGAAGAAAAAAAAAATAATAATAATAATAAATAATAATAATTAATAATAATAATAAATAATAATAATAATTAATAATAATAAATAATAATAAATAATAATAATAATTATCATTATTATTATTATTATTATTATTATTATTATTTATAAGTTTCATTAACAAATATTCCTTTCAAGATCACTACAAAAGGTCTTATTTTGAGCCCAATATAACATTCCCTTGAATTCCCATACAAAAAAGTATGTACATAACTCTCACAAATTAAAAGAAGTCATTTACAAGAAGCAGATCCTACTTCTGTGGAAATTCTACAGATCAAAACCACATTAAAGGAGCTTCAGAGAGGCCTCACAAATGAATACCAAACCGAGAACATGTAAACTATGCGTTTGTGAAAGAATCCAAAATCAAAAGATAAATGTCTATCACTTGTTAACAATTACATTTTTGTCGATCTCATTTATGTCAAAAAATATATTTTTAAATACCTAAAATATAAATATAATTAAATAATAATAACTTCATATAAAGCATTTATTTTTAATTATCATCTTGTTTTTGATATTAATTAAATTCCTTGAACATTAAAAACATTATCTGAATTATTACCAGCTAATTTGCTGTGATATTGGTAAATGGACTTTGGCGTACACGCTTTGCAGTGTATATGCCAGAACTGCAAGGGCTGGTATATAAACATATTTTTATTCCTTTAGCTGTTTAATGGCATCATTTCACTTGAAAACAAATAGCAAAGGTTCAGATTTCATTGAGATTTAACATTTTCATAGTGCAAGCACAGTTCACAACATACATGCCAGTTTCTATTGGACGAAATTTAATAAGACAAAATCTCAAAAGTAAGGTTACCTTGAAATCTATTAGAGGTTCAAGAAAAGTAGAAAATCTTTTTATAGAATTTTAATGATCTTTAATTCTGTATGAAGAACATTATTTGCTACAATTGACTGAATAAGATATTTATAAAATAATTATACAATAAATTAAAAAGCGACCTCTGTTTTCTGTTTTGTTGAATTTCTCATTCTAGCTCATTCCCTATACATCAGAACTTTTGACATTACACTGTAACCTGAACACCGTAAAAACAAAATCAAAAACTTTTTATTTAATTTGAGCAAAAGCACGATTTGAGCCTATTTTGATTTTGTTACGTAACAATGGCAAATGACACATTTGATTATTTAGTTTTGTTGTTTATTTTTGTAGTTGAGCTATACGCTTTCTGCTGTAATAATTTATTTAATTTATTTGTAGAAAATAACTGTTACATTACAGAATTGTTAATACATTTGGATCTATTGCCTCACATGTTTAGTTCCTCAATTATGAAAAAGTTTGTAATGCATTCAAAAAGGCCACCACCAATAAAAACAGCAGCAAGTTTTTCCGCAGTAAAAATGAATACAGCAGCTGTAACATATAATTAAAAATCAACTAGTATAATAAAGAAATGTAGCCAAAACAGCTCCATTTACCTTTCTTTGACATATGAATAAGGCATAATGTCACTTTCAGAGACTACAAGCCGTTCATCATAACAGTTTTGCTCAAAGGACCGTAAAAAAGTCAATAAGTTGCTACATTCAAGTTCATCCATATTCCAAAATATAACAGTTCCTTCTCGAAAAATAAACATTTCTCTTGGTTCACTTCCAACAGAATAACGTGCTGCTGCACGTAGAACATCTGATTCATGGCCTACACAAAAGAGAACAATGAAAATACAATGTCAACAATAGTCATTCAAAACATAAATAAGAGTTAAATGTACCATTCATTTCAGAATCTGTATTAGGATCAACTGGCATTATCTCGTAAAGTTCTTGTTCAACAATACTTGAAATCACTTTTTCCAAATCATACTCCTCAGCTGTAGCATACGCTATTGCTGACCAAAACTGAAAATTTTCACGATTATTTAGGCCCCTGTGATTACAATATATCAAAAATCAAAACAAGCACTAGCGCCTTCTTTTTCTTTACAAAAAATACTGATTTACACCGGGTGTTTCTTCACTCCCAGTCAGAGGTCTTTTCTTCCTAATGGGACGTTTTTTCATTTGGAGTGCAGATATATTTTCATGAATTCCTTGAACGTTTTGTTTCTGTAAACTATGACTGCTTGTCAGACTTCTCAAAACACTTTTGGGTGGTCCACAACCTGATTCCGTTCTCCTAGCTGAACTCCGATGAAAAGACATTGGGACTTCTGATGCCGGTGACCCTAACTTACTGTAACACCTGAAACCTCCTACAACTAAAAGCTGCAGGTTAAACAGTGCATTTTGCTTGCATTTCATACCACAAGTGATATTTAACGTCCTAGGTATTGTCAGAAACATAATCGTAGAATGATGAAACACCGACTGGTTAAAACGTCACGCAACCACAAGTTATAACAGCTGTAGTTCCATTGTCGAGACTACCGCTCTTTTAAAAAATACCTAGCGAACACGTTTAGAAAAAAATTGCCACTATTTGCGAGAATGCCAGTGACCTCGGTTCGGTGCTGACAAGTCACAGAGCACCATGCAGCGCGTGCTCTCTCGCTTGTACAGGCACGTATGTATTCTGTGCACAAAAAATTTAAGCACGCTACTTGTGCAAAGATTGGAGCTACTCTGCCTCTGAATTCATATTTAAAGACAGTGGCACTTTAAGGTCACAAGCTGGAAGGAGAGGGGAGCATTTGTTATCCAATCATAGCTCTAATACCAAAAATTTAAGTCGTAATAAAGCTTTCGATTGGATAATATTATTCTCTCCGTCTAGTTTTTGACCATGAAGTGTCACTCTGTTTCAATTAGAATATGATACAACTGTGCTGGCAGTACCGCTCTATAAAAACGTGGGCTAGGTTTGTGCCTTACGTGAGCTGAGTAGAAGTATACACACAGTTGCCTATGAGTATGCTATCTACAAAGTATAAGTAAAGGCTACTGTATGTTACAAGCCTGAATATATTTATATACATGTATAATGACCGTTATTAATACATGCCGGTGCTGCCAATGTCTGTACCGTAATGGAAATTATTGTTTGCATCGTGGTCTGTCTCATGGCCATCCTCTACTAAAAGGTTCCTAAAAAAGGTTAGTAAATGATGGCCGAGTCCGTACAATCGAAAAATTAATAATAATTACTGCCATCTATATAGTACTTAAAAAGAAACTTTCCGGAAAGTTCGAATGGGCGGTGGGTCATGGCAAACTCGCGTATAATGACACGCAGAGTTTAAAATTTTGAGAAGTTTCTGAAGAGAAGGAATAATATACTGTATGGTACTCTAGTTCATAACTGTGTTTATAAACCTGGCACGAAACACATCGTCGTAAACTTTATTCTTTTGCGCAGAAGCTCCCAATGAAAAGGAGGGACCTGGGGAACGGAGACCCCGTATTTGGAATGAACAACCCTCCTCCCACACACAAAACAGAATTCATCTCTCGATGCAACATAAAAATATATAGCGGTTAATTTGAATGAAATGTAAATACATTTTTATGATTTAAAAAAAAAATAATTTTCGGGGCCTCAACAAAGTCGGAGCCTGAGGAAAATGGCTGCCCCTGCCATCGCGGACATTTCGGATTCTTTATGCTTGAGCGAACCTTTCGAATTCTTTATGGCCGCTTCAAGCCAATAAATAATACTATTTTGTATCCCTTTCATTATTAAACTTAAAAATACTAAAACTCAATGAATACATTGCTAAGAGCTTCAATAAGAAAAATTAACTCGAATCTAATAAACTGTACCTTTGACTTGAACATCCGAAATAAAACCTCTCCAACTCGAAGCTTTCTCACTCACACCTTTATAACTCGAAACTCATCCACTCTCTAAGCGTTGTATCAATATTTATGATTAACACGTGGCAGAGGCATTGTTGCCGCGTTTTACTGTCCTCACGTGCGCACTGCATTATCTTTCGAGGGCAATCTAAAGCGAATATTCGATTTCACTCCAATTTTTGTGATGTTTTTCAGTCTGATATCGTATTGTCTTGTTAATTAGTATAATTTTTATGTTGGGCGTCTTAAAGCACTCAGCTGATACGACGCTCTTTCCCCTTCATTTATTATTATCACTATCATTATTTATTCATAGTTAGTGGCAGCCTGCCGACTTTATTCGTAAGTGGGCAGACCCCAGAAAAATAATAAGCTTGACGGGCGCGCGTCTCCCGTGGCGGAGCGAAGCGAGATATTTGCGTGCTTATTGGCAGCGGACTACGCTGGCATGCGCACACTCAATATTTCGCAGCCAAAATCAAAACTGAGTTCTTCTCCTGGAACCACTACGCCGTTCTCCCTCTCTCCTTTCCCTGAGGCACCGCTCATTCATTGCGTGCGTGAGTCCCCTGTGAACGTACGCATGCAAAGTTTGTGCGGCCGCTCCTACGGCCTATCAACGTCGCGGATCACAGAGAAGAGGGCCCGCATCTTCCCGTTTCTCAACCATTAATATACAACGACCGTGTCACAATCAGTCGCTCTGTAAGGTCTGAGCATAACCGGCGGATGTACAAATATATCCTCAATAGCCCCCCTCAAAGACCGGACGACTGCAGATCTCGGTGTCGCTTGAAGCCGATGCGTCGCAAACAATTCCACAACTTCGGTTTTGTATTTCGAAGTTATTTCATGCCGACGCGTTGTAAGCAACTTGTAAGGAACATGTATTTCGCCTCAGTCGATGACAACGCCATTGTTCATGGCTTCCTTGATTTCCAGGATACTGGTACCTCTGTCATTTTAAAAATCCTGTAAACGATCCACAATCCTGAATACATGATGCCCAATCGCCATCGATCAATCCAATGATCCTAATGATCCAATTTTTGTCTCCTTATTGCGTTCGAAGGTAATACGTAGATTGATAGTACCCTTCAAATATCCTTTCCTTCTCTGAGTACCCTTTTTGCCACTTACCAATGATTTTTTCCAAACTTTACATTGTACTGACATACGTGCACCTATAAGCTGCCTGTACGGAGGCTTTTCCCCCCGTCATTTTGTATCAGATTCAATTGGAGTAGCGACGGGTTTGCACTCCGACAAGACAAACCGGCACAATATATCTTTGATAAATTTCTTCTGATAAACATCGATTGCTTCTAGAATATTCCATTCCAAAGTAACATTTAGCCTCGCCCAAATCTTTAATTTCCAAATAATTTGTAAAAATTATCAATAACAGTCTATTGACTAGAAATAACTTAAGAAATCGTCCACATATGACTACTAAATCGTGTCCAGTTGCCTTTACATAGAGAGGCGAATCAGTTGTAGAAGGTTGCATTCCGAATTTAATAAACTCTTCGTTGACAACCCTTTTGCTTTAAACCGTAGAGTGCTTTTTTCGTTCTGCAAACGTAGTTTTGATCTATGTTTCAGAATTATTCTAGCTACAAGTATGTTAGGCGATGCCTGTCCATGGGTGACAAACTTCAGTACTTCTCATGTATACTCTGGCAGTTCCATTAATACACGTTTATCTATCGTGCTGTGGTACCGTCAAATTCAACTTCTGATTTCCTTCTCCTGAATATCTTCCTTAAATCTATTTCCTTTCGTAAGAATTTTACGTACATTATACGATCAAGACCGGCAATAATAAGTAGCAGTGTCGGCGGCTCGTGCTCAGGTTGCACAACCCCCAGATAATCGAAAAAGATCTATCTTTGGAATGTACATTTTCCTTTTAATGACATTCAGTATTCAAGATGTTGCAGCAATATCAACGTTCATGAAATCGTTTTGAAACTAAAGAACGTCCAACTGGCGCTCACTCCGGTGTCTGGTGCTTTGCCACGTCCTGGTATTTCTGAGTTTACTGCATTTACTCTGGCTCTTCGATTTAACACGGGGAACATAGAGCCTTTTGGTAATGCAACCGGATGGGTGGCGCTGACTAGCGCTGTGCGGCGACGGAGGGAGTCTTTCTTCGTCTGACTCGCTGCAACGTGATTTTATGAATTTCGCTTTTTATTGGAAGTACAAAACTACAGTCAATTATTGACGGCATTTAATACTTTATTTATGTTTGGAGAATTAGTTTTAATTTAAATTCACTATGCCCACTTGAATTCTTACGCACGGTGATCTTTGGTGGGAAATAAGCGTGTGTTTGTGTGGAATATATTTTTGTTACAAAATATACCATGGTAGTGAAATTTTTGAAATAAAATAATTTTTGTGTGAAATGTGTCGAAGCAATGTGCTGGAAGAAAAATCAAAGCCAGAACCACGTGCGCGGGAGGTGCAACCTCGAGGATTTTGGGGCACCACCCGGCACTGATGAGCAGTCGAATGTGATTTGAAATCAACGTGTTGCCATTTTGCGCACTGAAAAGGCGTCAAAGCCAGGGAATTTCGTTTTTTCCCCCCAATTTCCGAAAATGGAATTCGCCAGAAATAAGAATAGCACCATTTTATTACCGTCCTTTTATTTACACGAGAAACTAAAAAAACAAGTGCCCTTTAAAATATAATAATAAAATTGCCTACATTTCATGCAAAATTACGCGAAAACTAACTTTTTCGAAAAATTGTACATGATCTTACATCCAAATCTGCCTTGTTATAGAAAGACGCAAAAAAAATATTTTGCAATTTCAAAAAAAAAAAAAAAAAAAAAAAAAAAAAAAAAAAAAAAAAAAAAAAAAAAAAAATCAGGCATTTACACGAAAATGAGACTTGCAACATTCTCTCAAACGTCAATTTCACTGTAGGACAATAAAAAAAATAATAAAAATAAATTTGAACACATTTTTTTAAAATGTACCCAAAAAATATTGGTTTCAAACTGAAGGGCCCGCAACATAGCCAAATCAATTGGAGGAAATCTTATTTATGATTTGGCTGCTAGCATTTTTCACTACAATTCAGCTGTTTTTCCCTAGATCAGTTTTTTGGTATCAGTGACCCACAAACCATTTTGCTTCAAAAAGTAGAGTGCTTTTTCTGATTGAGGTGGCCATTTACATACATGTCTCATACCACATACGAGTTCATGAATATGATACATTTCAGTTATTTTCTCTCACCACGTTTTTAATTATTTTAAAATTAAGTGTTGTTTGTGAAATGGGTAGATGAATTTACTGAAAAAATATTTCATCAATTATAAATTATTGGTGAAATTAAAAAGTATTAGTTTATTTGTTAAAATACAAGTAAAATTAAGTGAAAATAATAACAAACTATAGCACTTCTTACCCTGCTTTACTGAAAAATATATAATAATAATAATAATAATAATAATAATAATAATAATAAAAAATTTGGTGTAAATGAAATGCATTAGTTTATTTCAAAGAATACAAGTACAACTAAGTCAAAATAAAAGCAAACTCTAGCCATTCTTAAATTGATGTCAAATTTTTAAAAGTTAAAAGAATCACACCTAGTAAACAAGTCAAAACTGATGACTGAAAAGTGATGCTGATTAAGCACAAAAAAGTAACACACAGACAGTTCTGTCATTGAAGAATAAGAAAATCTCAATAAATCAGTCTGCAGTTAGGAAGAAATGCATCTACAATGTTTACACATTGGCATGAAAAGATCATATCATCACAAAACGTAGGTGTTCAATCTTTATACCAACAATTTACAAATTGTATTAACAAGATTACATAACACCATAAAAAAGTACAAACATGATCTAATTACTTTCAACATCAAATCTAAAACCAAAAACACTTGAACAATAGAGTACCTACCAAAAATCCAAGTAGTATGCTTAAAAAAGAATCTTAAGACTTTTTTATGTGAAGTCAACAAAAATATAATTTATAAAGATACTGCTTTAAAAAGAGTTACTATAATATGATACTCTTCATATAATAATATGATTCACTGTAAAATTACAGTGAATGAAATTGCATTATAGGAAAAAAAGAACATCTTCAAGATGTTTGTGAGATGGCTGGTGCACAGCTTGAGCAGTCAGCACAGCTAACTTGTGAGCATATTGGCAAGCAGCTGGAACTCTCACTGTCCCCTGAAAAAAGCAAAATGCTAATGAGAATATTCTGATACTGAGAAACGAGATATTGGTTGTTTGTGAAAAAAATTTATATTTCTGAAGACTTGCAAATTTTTTGTATAGTTTTCAAGAATTGCAGTTGCCACAATTGAGTTTTTATCTCATGCAAGCAAATTCTTAGCTTAGGTAATAGGTAGCTGCTAAACAATCAATAAACAAAGAAAGCATTTGATAAGTGAAAATATTACTAAGATGTGTAACATAAATATCAATCAAAAGTAAATATTAGCAATTCGAAGTACACCAAGCAATTGAAGCCATACATGCAAAAATGGGTTAACCAACAAATTTGTAAAAGCTGAATGAGCTGCCATCTTTTGTGAAGGATGAAAACTATCTTCAGAGAGGTGGACTATCATCAACAAAGAATGATCTATAAGAATAGTGGCATTTGAATTAATTGTGATTTTAACAAACACTGGGGAATAATAGTAAAATCAGGCTAACTGACATTTGTTGCGATGGTGCTATGGTCTTTCCACGCCGCAGCACCCCTAGTTAAAATTAGCTGCGGCTATTTTACTTGGGAAAACAGATTCACAATGTGAATTCTATCAAGGAGACAAATGCTGTTTTGAGATCAAAAAACGATCAAAACTCGTGCATAATCTTTTCTTGTTCTTTCCGGTATTGCAATAATAACGGAAAATCTTAGGAGTAAAATAGGTCTATATCTAAAATAAGATGTGAAGACGTGGAATATTGGTGATATTTGCACTATTCGTTCAATTTTATTTTTGAAATCAGTTTCCAAATCCAGATATTTCAGATAATTCCGAAATTACAGATATTTTGAGTAATGCTTCAAACAATTTTATGATAGTATTCGTTGGAAGACGGAAATATTTGAAGAAGATAGTCTTATACTAATATTACGGATGATAAGAGACTGTTTGCCTCTGTTACAGCATCACTAGTTTGATAGTTGGGGAATAAATATATTGAGATGCAGTGACGAAAGCATAATTTATTATTATTAATAAAATATTAATTATTATTAATATTCCCTCTAGAACTGTATAAAATGGCTGATTCTGCGCATTGCTATCTGCATGTACAGTAGGTAATTTATTCATATTCGTTTTAAAAAAACGGCTGTTTTATACCACCTGCCTAGTTGCCTGCCCGAAAGTTCGTCCTCCCGGCAGCCGCGTCGCGGGCTCACAACGGGCGGGTGATGCATTGGAGTGGAAGGGGGAGTGAGGTGAGGTGTTTTTCCAAATTTCACTTTACGACGCTCCTATTCATCCAATTTGCATAATTGACACAACGTTGGATTCAGAGAGCCTGTCATCATCGCTCCATTAGTGTATAGTTATTTAATTTCATCCCGGAACTATGAGAGCAATTTGAAAACTTTTTTGGTAAAAGAGCTTCGTAGCGTAAATTCTATTTTACAAAGGAGTCAATGCCGTCTACAGATAAAAAATTGGACAATTGGTTCAGACATTATTGGTAAAGTAAATTTCCTGTGATACAGCAGCAATCTATTGAATTTTCCTGCAAGTATTTTTCGGTACATTTGGCCTTAACAAACCTGTAGCGTTGCATCTTAACAGGGGTTAAAGACACATGTGACCGAAAAATAGTGTAAATAAAAATTAAATTTTCTAAAACATTCAGGAGATCTTAAATCGCTACACCAGCTCTGTTGTTAAATGTTTTTGACCACTGCTTGGCATTGTTGCATATTTTCACACTAAAACCCCATCAAAGATTCAGTACTCACACTCCAGTTGTAATAAAGATGAGTCATTTTGTAAGTAAGGCGCTGTAATTTATCTGGATCCAACCCCAAATTGTCATAAAGAACATGATAGCTCGTAGGTCCCACTGTTCCTTGTCGAACAGACTGACTAACCAAAAAGAAGTCATATCTGTCACAGAGAAAAAAAATTCAGTTTATTAAAAGAATCGTTATACTTATAAAAATAAATTAAAGTAATTCAATAGCTTAATAAAACTGAATAGTGAAAAAAAAGCAACTAACCTTTCAGGGAGAGTTACGACATCATCAACAATAGTACCTGGAGCTGGATTGTCTCCCTTCATAAAGAGACGAGTGTTGATGCGCTTAGTCACCACAATAAAAGCCATATGAAGAGCAGTTCCTGATTTGTTAAAAATCTCTTCAAGTCGACGCTAGATAGCAAAGAAAAAAATATCAGGATAATACAAACTTATAGTTTCATTGTAGAATGTAGTTTTTATTCATGAAAAGTAAAGAAGACTGAAATGAAAATTAGTACTGACATGCACAATGTAAATTTCTCATATTTCAAGAAGAAATAGATATTGCTTCATTAAAATATGTATCTAAAACTTATAAACTTCTTAAAAAACTGTTCCTCCCTGTTTTTTACTAGTCAATTTTCTAGATGAAAATGAAACTAGTGGTGCTACAGATAGGCACAGACTGTCTCATAGTAAAATTTTCTATTTTCCTTGGTGTGAGCTAGCTTTATGGTCTTTCCCTCATTCCCTTGGCGACTGCCATCTATCACTGCCCGAAATACTATTTCTTTTTTCTTTTTTTCTTCTTTTATTTTGTCAATATTTTAACAGTAGATTTGAAATATAACTTTTAAAATAGAAAAGAAGAGTTAAAACCCGTCCTATATGGGAATTTTAGTGAAAAATTTGGAGCTGTTTTTAAAAAAATGGCGTTTAAGCTAGAGTATAATGCGAAATATGAAGCTCCTTTTCACAGGAATCTGTGTTTTCGAAAAACTTCACTTGCAGTCATTTGAACAACTTTTACTCGCAAATGCAATAATGTATACAAATTGCTGAAAATTTTCATATTAATGGTGTGAGAGATATTTAAAAAAAATATGTTTGTATGGTTTAAAGAAACAAAAGAATATAGCAAAATTAATTACAAATTATCTTAAAACAGTGTAATACGCCCAACCTGAATGAAAAATTGTAAGAAAAATTTGGAGCTGTTGAGAAAATCATGTTTGAGGGCTTCTGAAAATGCGAAATGTTGAGCTTATTTTCTCGGAAAACTATTATTTTTTAGGGCACATTTTAGCACACTTACTTCTAAATTCAATAATGTGGACAAATCACAGCTAGTATAAATATTAACAACGTAAGAGACGAGTCATACAAACTACATTTTTGTAATTTTTGAAAAAAACAATAGGATAGAGCAAAATAGCGTTAATGTCATCTAATAGAGTACATTTAGCAGTATCCCTAACAAAAGTTTAGAGAAAAAATTTGGAGCCTTTTGGAGTAAATCTGGCTTCTGTTACTTTTTAATATTGATAAAAATTGTATGCAATATTGAGCAAAAACTACTAAAATTTTCAAAAAATGTATATGAAATTAATGAAAAAACTAATTGCATACAACAAATTTCATCTAAAGGAAAAATCTCATATCTTCAATTTTGTAGTTGTAGGAAGTCGCCGAATAAATATGAACTTGAAATTTTTGAAAATTTAATGTTAAACCTAAAAATAGAACCTACACTACCTTTATAAGTGTATTTAACTTTATTCTTACAAGAAATTTAAAGAAAAAATTCAGAGCCGTTTTTGAGAAAATTTTGAAAAGTCTGGGGGGCTTCGTGTAAAGTACCACAAAAATTAACGAATGTTTTTCAAAGTCTCAAAGCTATGACTCGAGCTAGATCAACATATTTTCTTCAATTTGGAAAAACGTGTATGTATGGTTTAGGCACTACTGGTATTTACAGACGGACAGACAGACTGATGTTTGAAACACTTTTTCGACATCAGGGGACCCCAAAACGTGTATTTCATGTTGAAATCTCAAAACCAATTTTCCACAGCATTACATAACTTTCTCTATACTATAAATATTGCTCAGTATATATGTACATATACGAGAAAGTAAAATAAAAAAATTTAGAGTTGATTACTACACATAACTACTTGCATAAAGAGAAACTCAAACACATTATTCATAAAATATACGGAGGTGGTCTGAAAAGTTCTCGGCCTTGCCCACAGATCAAAGAGCTACTCGCATGATTTTTTTGCCCAAAAGTTAGTACAACCACAGAAGGTTTCATTTCAAATTTCAAATAATTCCATCCAACGATGTTAATGGTGCATGATGACTCTTGTCCTTCATTTTCCACCGTAAAGAAATGGGCGGCTGAGATTAAACGGGGCCGTTTCAGCGTTATGGTCCTGAAACATCGGCGTATGAAGGTGCTTGAAATTGATGAGAGAATAGGAACATCAAAGGAGCTTGCAGGCCACATTTTGCAAGAAGAATAGCATATGAGAAAGCTGTGCAAATGATGGGTACCGCGTCCGCTGACAGCAGATCAAAAACACATTCGCACGAAACTTTCGGACAATGCTCAGTGCATTTTAACACCAGAACTGCAGGAACCATGCATATCATTTAAAACCGCCGATGCAGTCATTTTGATCCCTGCATATAATTCACCTTCTACATAAAATTGTACTAATTTTATAACCGGAATAATTTTTTTATTGCTAATAAAAAAGCTCATCAATACCCTCTTTGGTACTCTAAAGAACTGAAATTAATGTTAAACGAAAAGTCTAAAGCTCACTCCAAATACAAATTTACAGATGATCCTTTAGATTATAGTAAATTTTCTGAATTATGCAAAAAATGTAAATTAAAATCTCATCTTCATTATGTGATAAATATTGAAAATTCTATTCCATCTAATATAAAGTCATTCTGGAAATTTACTAACAATCAAAAATACAAACACAAATGGTATTCCAAAATATATTTTCGACGCCAATGGAACAGCTGACATCCCTCAAAAAATGGTAGATATTTTTGCTGATTACTTCGAATCCATACATAGTAATTATAATGATGATAACCAATCTACTAATGTCAATTATGTTGTTCACGCTTCTGCCTTCGGTATTGGTAACATTGAGATAACCCTAAATGATTACGAATCGATAAATAAATTGGACATTAAGAAAGGTGTTGGGACAGATTCAATACCAGCAAGATTATTAAAATCTTGTAATGCCAACTGAACACCGTCTTCATGTACTTTTTGTAAAATCTCTGAACGAAGGTACCCTTCCTCCAATTTGGAAAAAAGTTATTTAACTCCAATATATAAATCTCAGAACCAATCATATGTAAAAAATTACAGACCTATATCCATAATGAGTGTTTACCCTAAACTTCTTGAGTCCATTATAACTTAAAAAAAAATTTAAAAAAAACAAAAAAAAACTGAAAAATTAAACAATCTCATCATAGATGAACATGGCTCTAGACCTAATAAATCTACCACCTCTAATTTATTAATCTTACAACACTTAATTATTGATAAAATTGATAAAAATTCTCAAGTAGATGTTATATATATGGATTTTGCTAAAGCTTTCAACACTGTAAACCATAAGTAACTTACACAAAAGTTGTGCATGATCTTGGCTGTCCGAGTGACGCTGCGTCTAAGGCTGTGTTGCCAAAGTTTCGACCATCTTGTCGTGGTCTTCCTCAGGGCTAGTATGCCCATGACAAGATGATCGAATCGTTGGAATACAGCCTTTGACGCGATGTCACCCGAACAGCCAAGACCATGCAAATGACTCTGGCCGTGGAAGCCTACAACTGCATTTATACAAAATTTGTCAAATTTGGGCATTCACGGTAGTCTTTTGCAATGGTTAAAAAATTATATGTCTGATCAAATATGGAATGTTAAATATTTATCATTCTTATCCGGTGACATAATTGTACCAACAGGAGTACCCCAAGGTTCTCACTTGGGACCCCTTTTATTTTTGTTATTTAATAATGATGTGAAATTATTTCTTTCAAATTGCATGTTTTTATTATTTGCTGACAACTCAAAAATCTATAGAGAAATTAATTCCGTTAATGATTGCAAACAACTACAGGAGTGCTTGAATAGTCTTATAAATTGGAGTAAATCGAATCAATTAAACTTTAATATAAATAAGCGCAAAGTGATGAAATTCACAAAACACAGAAATATAGTTGATCATTGATGGAGTGATACTCGAGTCTGTCAATGAAATAAAAGATCTTGGAGTTATTTTCGATCCAAAAATGAGATTTGATAGACATATAGATAATATTGTAGATAAAGTTAATCATATGTTAGGATTTATTATGAGAACTGCAACTCACTTTAGAAACTCTACTACAATTAGAACTTTGTATTTAACAATAGTGCAACCAATGTTACCATATGTACTCTTCACAAAACTGGTCTTCTTGTTATGATGTATACTAAAAGAGAATTGAATCAGTACAACATATTTTTTATAATTTAGCAGCTTGGTTTCTTAAATTACCATCACCAAGATTAAACCATGATTACAGCGAAATTTCACTATATCTTCAAATTAGTTCTCTTGAATCCCACAGAAAATGTAATGACATCTTATTTCTATTCAAATTATTAAATCATGATATTGACAGTAGCATTCTATTATCTTTGATTCATTGAAAAATGCCGTTGCATAACTCCAGATTTAATCGAAATGATACATTTTTTTATACCTTTCGCGAGAACTAATTTGAGCTATTATTCTCCAATTTGGCATGTGTGCAAAAACTATAATAACTGTGATATTGACATATTAGTCAATTTGTTAATTATACAAAGACACATTATCTCTGTGATTACAATTAAAGTGTATTTTTATATATTCATTATTTTCAGTATCAAATTATAAATAATGTATAAACCTGTAATATTGGGCAATTACCTGTTTAGATGCAAATAAATAAATATTATATAATGGTTAGTATAGTAGGAAAATAGATCCTATTCAGCTGATTAACAATGAAAAATACAAAAAAGCAACTGAAAACATAAAAATCACAGATAAACTTGAAGACATAGTCCACAATCTTAACCAAATTGCAGAAGACGTAGCTCCGATTAAACCACGTAAAAAACACCAATGTTGGAACAATGACTGCGATGAAACAGTGGAGAAACGACATCAGGCCTGGTTATTACATCAATCCCAAAAATCAGAGGTATCATTTCAAAACCTGACTAAACAAAGAAAAGAAACTACCCAAATTTTAAGAAGAATTAAAAGACAACATCATAAGGATACACTAAAATTAATTGAAGAAGACTTCAACAAGACTCAATCGAGGGACTATTATAAAACTTTCAGGAAACAACTCCAAAAATATGAACCACCGACCCTTCTGATGAAGGATGAAACTGGTAAACTGGCTCATAACAATCAAGACAATGCAGAAATTTTAGCTAGATATTTCAACAAACTTCTGAATTGTGAGGAACCAACAGAACTCCTTCATTTGGACACCAACACTCCAATAAAAACACCACCAGAGAACATAAATCCCCCTACAATACAAGAAGTCCACCATGCTCTGAATAAATTGAAAAACTACAAAGCACCAGGAGAAGATCAGACCTTTGCGGAGATTTGGAAATATGCTAGTGAATCAGCTAAAGTTGCCCTCCATCAACAGCTTGTCTTGATCTGGATTAAAGAAGAACTACCAGCGCATTGGACAACAACCATCATTCACCCACTACACAAAAAAGGAGACAAAACTGAACCTAATAACTACAGAGGAATCTCACTCTTAGATATAACATACAAAATCCTTTCAATAATTATCCTTAATAGGATCAATTTACAACTTGAGAAAGAACTGGGGGACTATCAAGGAGGTTTCCGACCATGGAGAAGCTGTCCTGATCAGATCATGAGTCTCAAATTAATCATGGACTATAATAGGAGGAGAAACAAAGATATGGTGATTACATTCGTCGATTTCAAAAAAGCTTACGATTGCATCCATAGAGAATCACTGTTTAAAATCTTAAGACACCTTGGACTACATCCCAAATTAATAAACATAATAAAACTGACTCTCACTAACACCACATCAAAAGTAAAGTTTAGAGGCGAACTATCAGAGCCATTTGAAATCAAAACAGGACTACGGCAGGGAGATGGGCTTTCACCAATATTATTTAATTGTGCTCTTGAAATGGTAATGAGGGAATGGTTTAGGAAATGTCCACCAAATATCAAGATAGGACGAAAAATTAAAACAAACTGCCTGGGTTTCGCAGATGATTTAGCATTATTAGCCGTTGACATAAAAGAAGCAAAAACTCAGATATCAGAACTTCAAAATATTGCCCAAAAAATTGGCCTCAAATTATCATTTGAAAAAACAGAAATTCTGACCCAAAAACCAACACTACTAAAGGAAGTTACCTTAAATGGAAAAAAAATCAAAATAGTGAAACAATTTAAATATCTTGGAGAAGTACTAACAAATAACTTAAATGAAAAAATCTCAATCCAGATTAGAACCAGTAAATTGATTAAAGCACAAAAATTGACGTGGGATACCTACAAAAAGAAATGCTTATCCATTAATGCAAAGATAAAGCACTACAACACAGTTATAAAGCCAGAAGCAACATATGCTTCAGAAACACTTTTTCACTTAAACAAACAGTCAAAGACTGATAGACTTCAGAGAATTGAAAGAAGGATTGGAAGGACCTGCATCAACAAAAAATACCAAAAAGATGGCCAGTGGTGAATACTGCCTAATAAAGTTGTGTACAAAGAGCTAGAACCAATAACAGACACGATGCGGAAGAGGAGACTGGGATTTTTTGGTCATATCATGAGAATGCAGGATTCAAGACTTCTAAAACAACTAATACAACACAATCTTATCTCAAAAAACACCACAACAGGATGTGCATGGATTAGAGAAGTGAAAGAAGACCTGAAGGAGATAGGCCTCACAACAGAAGACACCACAAATAAGATAAAATTGAATTCAAAACTCAAAGATACAACCACCTGCTTCACTCTTACAAGAAACAAACCCACAACTCGCATATTTTCAACTGAAGAAAGGGAAAGAAGATCGAAGTGTATGAAGAAGTACTGGGAAGAACACAAAGCCCGAACAATTCCTTCAAGGAGACCTAAACGATGAACTGACTAAAGTGATCCTATGCGGTCATAAAAGAAGAAGAAGAAGAAGGTTAGTATACCCTAATACAATCACCAAAATTTACATTTTATTTGCACGATGAGCAAATTACCTTCTTTACTGCTCTGCACAATCCAAAGATTAGTTTTCTGTATTTACTGCAGTGCATGTTTGTTTTGTTTAGACATTTCTTTCAAAAGGCATTCTCTTTATTGATTTTCTTGAAAAAAATAAAACAATAACTGGGAAATACTATTCTTACCTGCTAAAGACCATTGATGTGAAGATTAGTGACAAGAGACCTGCTCTTCCAAAGCAAAAATTATCTTCCATCAGGAAAATAAACCTACCCACAAAAGTGTCTTGACAATGGGAAAATGGATTTGCATTATGAAGTGCTGGAACATCGATTGTATTCCCCAGATTTTGCTTCCACAAACTTTAATCTGCTCTCAAAACCTACCTCGCTGGTGACTGTTTTTCATCCAATGAAGAAGCCATTGCAGCTGTAGGGGGGATTTGGTAGCACTTCCAGAAAAACACTACAGAGATGGAATAAAGGCATTGGAGCACAGGTGGATGAAGTGCATTAGTATTAAGGGAGATTGTGTTAAAAAATAAAAATACTTTTGTACACATAAATTTTCATTTTCCCTATCAGGCTGAGAACTTTTCAGATCACCCTCCTACTACAGAAATGGAATCAAACTAATCAAACTGTGTGTTGCTGTGTACCCATGACCATCATAAGTGAGCTTGGGCAATGCATTCAAAAATGTCTGTTGTTTGAAAGTTGAAAAGTTTGAAACATTTTGAAAGATTGCTTGAAAATAAAACATATATGCCCAGTAACACACATTTCTTTCCAAATGAAGCTCCCTTCTTCCTTTCTTTGCAAAGAATGACTGGAGACTTAAATTTAACTTATGATTATATCCCTTAAACTATTTTCCTCCCACATTAAAGAAAAAGCATATCAACAGTCTCTTAAAATAATAAGTAACAAACAATGATAATATCAAAAATCAATCATAAAAATTAGACAAAAAGAAGGAAAGAACAGAATCTGTCACTTACTCTAACTCCTTGCACCTCAATCTCCCACACATACGGAAGCATTCCTTCCCCCACTCCATCTCGATAGATCACAATTCGATTGGGAAGTTGCCCATTATTGTGTTCTCGATATTTATGAAGGGCTTCTAGAAATTTAATACCATTTTAAGTATTATTTTAGGCAATTACAATATTTAATTTGGATAACTGAGACAATTTTTGTACATTTCTTTTTCCTTCTCATCATAAATAATAAATATATCAAAAAACTACCAATATCACAAATGTGGATCAAAGATACTCACTAATCATGCTGATGGCCAAATGATTTGAGAGTTCCTCACCAGAAGCACATGCATTTACAGTGCTGAAATATCGTGTGCAAGCTGGATCTACAGATGCTACAAGAGCTCCAAAATTTTGTCCTTTCTTTGCTGTATCAGGACTTACATCAAAACCAACCACCATTAGACCTGTCAATGGAATCTCTACACTCCAAGGTGCACCTCCCAACTTACAGCAAATTTGTACAGCAATTTTTGTAGCCACACTCATAACACCTTTTCCTGTTACACTTCGATTAACAACCACTTGTGACGGAACTGAAAAAAAAAACTGTACTAAGATTTGTATACTTGATTAATCATTGGAACTATTTCTTATGAAGCTAAATGTAGTTATTACAATAGCAAGTCACAAAATATGCAGTGGGAAACACTTCAAAATATTAAATGCAGCTTTAAAAAATAAATAAATAAATAAATAAATAAATTTTTTTTAAAAGTTGAAACATTTGGAGTCCTCAATAGCAAATACAAATAAAACTTGAATGGTATCTTCATTATGATCATTGAAGACACCTGAAGCTTCAGGAGACTGTGAGGACAGGAGCTCAGAAGCACCTCCTCTTCAACAGGGTTGTCAACAGTTGTGTTTCAGCCATGGCAGATGACTCCTTTAAGAAGAGTCTGGAGCATATTAACTCTCGATAGAGAGGATATCATTGTTTAATTGGATAAAGCTGTTCACCAATTGAGATAGGGTTGCTATTAAATTTGAATGTATTGTGTATGATGTCTTTTACTCTCAGAGGACCACCTAAAAACAGCCGTCTAGCAATTGTTTCCTTCAAGGTGATCCAACCTTGACCCATACTGGCAAGTTGAACTAGCTTTCACTGTCTCTAATTGCAAAATTGATCCAGACTGCTTGGGCATGAATGAGCAGTGAACCGTTTACAGCTTTAAGAAGTACTGTGTAACAAATGCATTATATGGCAGTGAAGATCTACTCCGGGAGGAAGTGCCAAATCACAAAGACAGCAGTTCCACCTCATATTAGGTAGACCATCCCAGTAAGGAGAATAAAGTGGGATCTGGATCTTACCAAATTAGGTCTGAATCTGTAAATTTAGAAAATATATGTAATTTCTTTCTTAAACTGAACAGTTGCCTAGGATTTGGATACAGAGAGCATTAAGTTTTTTCCAGAATCAAAGATTAGATGTTTCTTCTTCACCATATGCACTCTTGTGAGAAAAATCAGGTAACATTGAACCAATCATAGAAAATGTCTAAAATTTTATGAAGAAACATAAAATTGTTATACTTTAAACCATGTTAAAATACTTCAACTTAACATAGTATTACGTATAATTAAAATGGAATGGATAGTATACTTTTTTTAATCACGTTTCCCTTTTCTAGAAAAATATGATGCTTCAGAAAGACATTTAGTGTACCCATCAATGAGTTCACTAATCTCACTTTACACCTTTATGGTGATGAAACTTCTCATACTTTCTAGAATTAATATTGTTCAGCAATACACTAACACAGAAAATCATGCACATAGAGCATAATACTTACCACCTCGATCCAAGCAACATTTCTTTTTAATGCTACTGTATCGAGCACTGTTGTTGTTAGGAACAATGAGCATTAAAAGATCTGGGTTTGCTTTCTGGATTGAAGTTTCAATGGACTGCACATATGTTCCACTTCTATCATCCGGAAGCCCAATACTGTCAACATGATTGATTTTGTCCTATTGAGTACAACAGTAATTTTCGATGTAAAATACAAAGAAGAAGACGAGTTGCTATTGGTGTTTGTTTTTGTGTGAATATCTATATGCGAGGTCACAAGTTGAAAACGTTTTCTTCCTCAACCCTAACCCTCTAGCATTTGAGAAAGAAAAATATGATTGATATATATTTTCTTCACTACAAATGAATGAAAGAAAACTTAACCCTTTACTATTCCTCACTCATTGACCTTCGTTATTATTTTTCAGTTGCCACTGTATTCTTATAGTATAATGTAAGAAGAATAATGAGCACTGCAGTTCAGAGTGTCAATAGTTTTTGTTTTTTAATTTAGTCAGTTGCTTGTTTATTGTTTAATTGCAAATAATCATATCAACTTACAGTTCTGGTTCAGGTAGATTCCAACCCATGCCTCGAGAGGCTGTAATTAGAGATTTAATGAATGGTTCAACATCTCTTCTGGCTTTGGCTTGAAAAATGATTGCCCAACAATTCAGACGAGGCACCACTAAGAGAGTGCGACCTGTAAATTTGAAATGTCACGTATTACTATTCATAAATTATTTATATTTTTAGTCAATTATGCGAGCTCTTTTGATTTTAAAATGCATTTACATATATTATGCAATATTTGTATGCCACATGATTTGATATAAATTAATTACATATAATTAATTTAAATTGACAATTCATATAATTAATTTTAATTGAAAATAATTATTTTATTATTGATTCATATTAATTGTATAAAATACTCTTTGTTAGCATGTGTGTTTGAATACTCCTGGCTTGTTACATGATAAATTGATGAGAGCCCTATGCTACTATCAAAGAAAATTGGGCAAATTTCATGAAATTTAATCATATTTAACATACTCATAGCAAAGGTCCCAAGCAAAGGATATTACAACACTGCGATGTTATATAAAATTAACACCTCGTTGTTTTACAATTTTGCTGTGTCATTGATATTAACAGTAATAATATTACATTATTAAAGAACTATAATAGTATGTGTGTTTTTAATTTTTTCCCCAAAGATTTTTTCAAAACTATGTTAACTTTCAAAAGTTTTGAAAAAATTCTCACATTGCTTAAGTATAAAGTTTGTAATTTGTATTGCAATTGTGACAGATGTAATATTTTGCAACATTAAAGAAAAAAAGATGGTCTTTCATTTGAAATATGAATTGAATTCTAGTAATTTTTTTTAAACTCATTTTCTTTACTTATTTTAACTGTTTAAATTTTTTCAGTAATGAAAATTAAAATAAAAATTTTGAAAATATATCATTGTATTCCCTGGTGTTCTCCACAAGTCTGGTAAAGTTTCCAAATGGGATTTTGAGAGGATTCTGAGAAATGAAATACAATAGAACTTTCTACTTGCTGTTTAGCTGTAGTGTCTGCTGGACCGTCACCCCCAAGCAAGTGCCAATTAGCACTAGACAATTACCGTCGTTATACTTTCACAGAGCAATCAATAGTAATATACCTTTACATTTTACAATGTTCCAGATATATATGTATGACCTTCACTGTCGATTACATTTAAATTAAAATCATAAAACAAATTCACTTTAGTATGAAATTGACCTAACATTTATAATAATAAGAGGAGATACAGTTAATGAAATTGCTTTTTTTCGCTTCACTTTACAGAGAATATTGTTTACTGATTGTTTAAAAAAACATGAAATTATGTATTTTCTTTGTGCCTTCAACTGTTTTTCAGTTTTCATATCACTGTTGCAACAGTCTGAAATTGAATATCATGAAGAATAAATTGGGAAACAGCAATAATTGTTAGTGGTATTAGAAAGAAAGTGTGGGGAAGCCAGGTATCCCATGTGACAACCAGACACAAATAGCCACACGATTTTTAAGAGAACGCTAGATAAAGCATCACTGCTGCAGAACGACTACTTTAATATTACTGCATAGCTATAATCAGGGCCGGATTTAACTTGGTGGGTGCCCATGTGCTGATTTTTGGTGGAGGCCCCCCCCCCCCCCATACATATTATATGCAGTTGGCGGCTGACAAAATAAAATCTGTGTCAAATATGTTTAATTAAAAAAAATTTTTTTGCAAATAATTTTTGCGTACAATATTTTATTTATAAACCGAATATTTACAACACATTACAACTTAATTATAATAACTAAACTACAGGAACTTTTCTTGCTTTTCTGTAAGCAAACTCTTCAATTACATCGTCGAAAGATAATTCTTTTAGAATATCAAAATTGATGTTCAAAATAGAAAGATAATTAAGTCGTTCTTCTGTCATACTAGTTCTCAATCTATTTTTTAGAAGTTTTAATTTTGAAAATGATCTTTCCGTTGTACAATTTATCATTAACACAAGATAAATTCTTAAAATAATTTCTACATTCGGAAACGAGTCTTGTATTCCCTTCTCAATTATTAAGTTATACATAAAATGTTCCCGACTTAAGGCGCTTTTAGATTCCTCATCTTGTATGAATTGGTTAATGAATTCTTTGAATTGGATCAACACAATTCCAAGATTTTCATCGACGTCGTCTACATAAATTTTACTAAGGTTTGTTGCGTGCTTGATTATTTCATCTGAACTAAGGTTGCCTAATTTTGATAAAAAACCAAACCGAGAAGAAATTATTTCATACGCAGAGACACGCTGATCTAAAGAAACTAAAAACTGGTCAATTACTGGAAGGTAACTTTTCACTCGAAATTCCAATTACACAAAAGAGCAAGTCGAAACCGGTGATCATGTTTGAAACACGATATTCGGTTAGATTATGTGCGTTTAATACTGAATAAATCATAAATAACTTTGAATACATACTAAATAAATATATTCTTGAGACTAAAATTGCATCATGATCTAAATTTAAAAAAAATACAAATTACTACATAACAATGAAATTAAAAAGTTTTTGCAGAAAAATAGACCAAAATAACAAAAAATAATTTTTTATTTGGTGGAGGCCCCTTTTTGGTGGAGTGCCCTGTGCTGCAGCACTGTCAGCACATGCATAAATCCGGCCCTGGCTATAATATCTATATTCATTGTATTTTATTACTTCATAATAACCAAATAAAATAAATAGAAAATTTAGATTATCAGATAACAGGTTCCACATAGCATGACCTACTTTGACATCCGTGACAAAAATTTCATTATCAAATGTTGTCAAGACAAAACATGCTTCTATTGGGTAATGTTTCATGAATACATTCTCTGTGTGCATTGGCTAATCTATTAGAGGTGCCCACAAGTAGCAAGAGGCAAGAGCTGGCCACTCATGTAGCTTGGGGTCATATAAGGCAATGGCTCTCTGTACTGAGTGGCATTGAGTACAGAATTCTCATATATTTCTAGACATTAACGACTACTTGGATAGATAATTAACCATTTCTGTGAAATGAATTAATTGATTTCTACTGTTACATAAAATTAATGTAAATGATACTCAATAGTGAAAGTAAATATTTCAACTTACTCCTCATGTCTCGTGTCCAATCAACAAGTTGACTGGGTTCATATTTGCCATTCTCCTGTACAATTTTCTCATATGATAAAATTCGACCATTAAGAGTGACAAGTTCTGGTTTTAAGCCCAGTCCCCATTTATCCAGCTCCTTCTGTACCTATACACATACAAATATATGTACATGATAAATCAACGAGTCAAAATGTAAAATAGAAACTTAGGTTGCCAATTATCATTCTACACATTAAAATTCAGGAATATTGTGTAATTAGATCATTGAAATGATTTATTTTACAGAATGAACTATTTTAATACAATTACATCTGTTGATTAAAATTGATTGTTGTATTTAAAAAAAAGTGTAATATCTCCTCATATGTATCAAAGCACAGTAAAAAAGTAGCAGATTTTTACATTATACATATACTAGTTAACAAACTGAAAGATTTGGCTCCCTTGTTTATTAGAAATGGTTCTCTTTTGGTGGGGAAAACTTTTATTATTTGGAGAAACATTTACATTAGCACTTCATAATTACTAATCACTTCACAATATTATACTGATTTGAAGATTTAGAATGTCATAAGACGCTTTCAATGCAAAGCACTTCACAATATTAGCACTGATTTTACATTTACAAGACTTAAATTGCTTTTAATCAAAGAAAATAGCATGGCCTCCTACCACTCCCCTACACCAGAAGCTATAAAACGATAAAAAATGAATTAATTGAAGTATCTATGCTTACAGTGATTTATTTACATCATTTTTCTGAGCTGTTCTTTGCAGGGTGTCAGTGAATTTTTTTTATAGCACTTCTTGTATTGTTTCCTGAAGTTGGTGTATTATCAAATGTTAATTGAACGAGGAAACGTTTACTTTTTAAAATGACTAAGTATTAACTATTCCATTTAAAAAGTTCTCTTAAAAGTGAGTGTTCTCTTTAAAATAAATACTTTTAAAAGTAAGGGAAGTTTATAAAACAGCTTGAGTGCTGGAGCAAGAGCAAGAACCAAGTCGTGAGAGCGAGGGCTGGAAGTCCCTTGCTACCAAAGCTCATCAGATCTGTTGGGTAGCATTGCACATTAGCGATTTGCGAATCATTGGTGTCAAAATGCATTGGCAATAAAATTAGAATTCTTGGGAGAAAAACACGAATAAATAAGTTCACTGAATCAAAGAAAGAGTGGCAATCATAAACTTCTGATTTTCAATGTATTTTTTGTAGAATTGTTTGATTTGCAAATTTATAGGGGCATGCAAGCAACAGCCCCAATTCAGTATTATTAAATTAGTAACATAGTAGCAGTGGTGGTAGTGGTAGTAATAATAGTACTTTTATTGTAGTAAAATTTTTCTAAAATGAGTGACAGTAGTGAAGGTAGTTGTGACTGAGGTGCACCATAAACACAATATTAAACAAAATATTAAATGGCATTGCAGAATTTTGGTTTCCATCATCATCCACCAGTAGATCATTAACAAATTGTAGTATAGTAGTACTACTAAATTGTAATAATATTTGTTTTGTGTAAAACTAATGTTTAAAAGTACCAGTAAATGTTGATTGACTTGTATCACATCGTTCATCTGTTCACAGTGTAGAAAACTGACTCCTTTGTCACAAACAAAATGTTTCGTGTGAAAAGAGCATACACTTTCAGCTAGTAAACTGGTATACATATAACAGAAGAATACAAAAGTGGTGTTAATCTCATTTTCAGAGAACTATCTGTAATTTCAAAAATTGTAAAATAATATCATTTAAAAAACAAAGATAAAGATTTTTTCCTTAAACAAAATCTGTTCCAATTAGCTCTTTAAAAAAGGTTATGCACAATTTTTTTTAAAGAAAATAAAATGTAATTTTCTCATAGTATGTTCCTTAAATTTATGTCGTTTATAAAAAAACATTTTCTCAAAAACTTCTGAAATTTTTCTGCTGAAAAATCGAATATAAGAGATTTTTGTTTTACACAAACTCTGATCTATAAAATTAGCTCTTTATAAAGGTCATGAATAATTTTTTGAAGGAAAAAAAAGTTGTTTTCACATAATTTTTTGTTGAAATTAATTCAAATTATAAAAAGAACATTTTTTAATAACTGCTAAAAAGTTTTCCATGTATAAAACAAGGGTCACTTAAAAGAATGGTGAAGGTCTCATTTTTACTGATCTTTCTAAATTTTCAAAAATTGCACGTTCAAAATATTGGGTTGAGATAATTAGATTTTTAAGCATTGGTCGGAGATGATACGTCAGGGCATCTGTTTGAGGTAGAGGTAAGGCACATGGCAAGTTAACTCGAATAACCTGAGTTTGAGTCTTGGTGTGGAAAATTTTTGTTGCTGGTTGAAACACTTTTGGAGGTTCATGTGGTAGTATAATATTGTGAAGAACTTACAAATAATGCAAGTAAGTATGTAATGTTGTAGCACCACTAGTTTCATTAAAAATCTCACAGTGAGCTGCCTCTTTGTTGTTGTCAACTGAAGAAATTTTAAAATGAAATGCAGGAGGTAAAAGCTTGACAATGGCAAATGATCACAACACAAATAATTATATCAATAATAATTGTAACAATTTTTACTATGGAGCCCTTACAAGCACTTCTTCATGAACTGATTCTGAACATTACATCAGAGAGAGCGTGAGATAGCCTGACCTGCCTCATCCAAGAGGTAAAGGCACTCACAGACCAGTGCAACATTATCACTCACGAAGAGACAGCAATGAAGTTGCTCTCGATGTGATGTAGAAATATAGTTTTCACATGAAAATGTGACTCGCGTACAGCAACACAATTGCAATGTTCACCATTTTCATGCCAAACAAGCAAACCAAAGATCATCTCCGCCCATGCAGCAAAGTAAATTCACACATAAATCCTAAAAATGCTTTTGGGAAATTCTTTTCCAATTCCCAATTTGTATTCCTTGATCCAAACATTTCAAATAGAAATCATAGAAGAGGCACTTAGATATGTATTACCTTTTTAATGAAAAGATAAGAAGGAAATGAATACAGTATGACTCCCTAATTTCAAAGAAGCCTCCTGAGACTTTTGCTTTCATTTTAAACTAATCCTTACAATTGTATCCAAATAAAATCACAAGCTGTCTGACTGACTAGAAAATTGTCTAGTTGATTTCATTAAATCTTTTGCTTGAGCTATCATTACATTCTTGTCCCTTTAAAATAATAGTTTTTGTCACTACCATTTTCAATATTACATGAGTCATGGATTATTTCCTTCTGGTTCATACCCCATACTACATCATCTTCTAGATGTTTTAGCTTCCCCTGAAGTGTTTCTTAAATTTGTAGATAACCATATTTTTTTTAGTACCCGAGACAATAATCTCTACATAGCTGCCATTTCAGAAAAAAAGGGAAAATTATAATCTATGAATTTCAGCAAAGAAAATGAAAGTCATGGCATACCATGGTAAAAATAAGGTATCAAGAGTAAACATAGACTGCCAAGACAACAAGTCACTCAACTGCAATGATAGTAATGGCAGATAACTCTCATTCTTGAATGGTTGCAGTTGGTCTATCTGTGCTCTGAATGCCTCAAATCATCAAAGATTAATAATCAATTAATGGTAACTGTGTCAAACAAGTAAACAACTTCAACTATCTAGGATGCAATATTCATACTTTCATAAAAATGACATTTGTATAAATATTCAGAAAATAGGTAAAACTCTTTGAAAGACTAAGAGAGGAAACATGTACAAACACGCAACTCCGATTTTTTTAGAACAATGGCAATGTTAACCCATGGATGTGAAAATCGATCAGATATAAGGGGAAATTTGAAGCTACTAAATTGAAATTTCTTAGACCATACGCTATCTAATCGAAACTACTGTAAAAGAAACTTGGACAAAGGGATGAATTACAGGTCTTCAACCTAACCCAAAAAATTGACATACTTAGAAAGAATTGGCATTATCATTGAATGCCAAACATTTTCTACAACTACAATGTTAATGAGAAATGAATAACGAATATCTGTTAAATATTTGAAATTATTGCACCCTTACTTCTGCCTCTGAGTTCAATCGTTTAGCATAATTCACAATTTGCTTCATGCGTGCATCAGGACTAGCTCGTGAATAAGTAGCTAGTGTACGCATAAGTTTGAAATCTTGGCGCATGGCTTCTGTAAGACCTGTTAGTCTACATAATTCTGGAACTAAACAGATGATGTCAGCAGCCCCAGCACGCCGTTCACGAGCTGCTGGGCGAGTAATCAGCATGGGTTGTGTTCCACATATAATATTCAAGTTATATCTCTAAAAAAGGAAAAACAACATTATAGTATATATTAAAAAACTGAATAAATTGTAGAATAAGACACTTTAGACAACCACTAAATAGATTTGAAAATTATTGGATGATAAATTACTATTACTACTAAATTACGCTCCTACCTTTCTGTAATAATCCTTGAAACTAACTTTTTCTCCAGATTTCATATCAAATGTGTGTTCTGGAGACATATCATAAGCAACATCATGAACTCTGTAAGTGCGATTATTGTAATCAGTAAGCACCACAGCTCCAATCACTGCAGCACTAAACAAATGCTGTAAAAAAAGTAGATGCAATCAATATTGTAAGCACACATGCAAAGCTTTCAATATTCTAAACAACAAGAGCAAAAAAACTGAATTTTAAATTCACACTGAGGAGCAAGGACCTCTTCCCTTTAAACTATTACTAAATTTACTACATTACTACATTTATTTCTAGTTAATACAGTTATATAAAGTGTTCAATGCATTCAATACATGAAAACAGAAGCCATCTTACTTAAAATGTGTGCTTTAAAAAAGGAAATATCTCAAAGACTCATTTTCAAATCCCTTGATAATTCTTCTTTTTCATTCCCTTCTTCCCAATGCATGTGTTTTCAGTTGGTCAAAACTCAACAGATAGGCTCAAGTTGTTTTCATTTCCCATTGCAGATTTGAGATATCAAAATTTCATTGTAAATTCTCATTTTGTAATCCTTCATAAAGATGATTTACAACTCGCTTCAAAAAAAGTCTATGAATTATTAAATATGGAGGGTACACAATGTTTCAATATTTTTTTCCTTTCACATTAGCAAACATTTTATCTATATTTTTGATCACATTCAATAAATTCCCCCAAAACACTAAACAGAATATATTATTTTTTATTACAAAGCAAATATTAGAATGTTTGTATAGAAGACAATTTGTCATGATAAATTATAGAATGAGTAAAAATATTCTCCAAACCTTGTAATTTCTAGGATCTTTGCTGTGGAAGTCTTCTAAAAGACTAAGAGCAGTATCCTTCCGCATTAACTTCAAACTAGTGTCAGCACACAATAATATGCTAGATTCATGTTGACGAATAGAAGTGATGTATCCAGGCCACAGTTCCATATGAAATTCAGGCACAACAATCTGTCGGAATATTATTTAAAGGAGTTTCCAAAACATCCCAGTATTGAACACATAACAAAAATGCAGTAACAAGATGTAAAGTGCTTGACAAAATGCAGAAAATTTCAGACTTAAATGTTTTGTGAAGAGAGAGAATAACACATTTAATTAATACAAAGGGTATGATTAGATTTTACAGACTTAAACACAATCAATTTAAAAAGGAATTAGCATAAGTAGCATTATGAACACAAAAATATTTTTCAACTTTTATAATGAACTAACTACATAAATTAATTACCTTAGCTTTAGCATCATAAAAATTCCTGCCCACTAACTGAAGATGCAAATGCCGCATACATTGCCGCAAAAGAATGTTAAAAAACTGCAGATACTGATAATCGCCAGCTGCCATCATTCCCACGAGACGCAGAGACACACGCACATTCTCTCCATCTTGGCGCTGTGTCATCATTTCCCGCACTTCTTTCACCTGAGCATAACACACATTTCTTAGATTCAGGAGAAATCAAAAAAATTAGTTTCAGTAAAACAGCACTTACTTTCTTGCATTATTTCTTAATTTGCAATTTTCAAAAATTCAGAGTTCAACAAGGAGACCTGTGTCATTCTTAAACATTCTTTGTTCTAGATGACAAAAAATTGCACTAAGCAGTTGTGGAGGGGAAAATGGAGCGGTTTTTGAGATGTTTCTTTATGAAGTGCATAAATTGCATGAAAACTTCTGTTTTTTCAAAAAGTTGTACATGACCTTTTTTAGAGAAATGTAAGATAAAATTCTCTACCTTCAACTTCATAGTTCTGAAATGTTAAATTTTTGCCTATAATATGAAACGTATTGCTAGTGACATGCTGAAATATACATAGATAAGTGACTTTTCATTCAGTGAAAATATGTTTTTTCTTACTTTTACTACTCTAATGGACAAAAAATATGGATTATCAAATAGGTTTTGAATCATTTCTAAAAGGCTAATTTGTACACATAAGCTCTACTGTAAATAAAATAGCTTCAACTCCACACCACAGCTTCACCACCACAATCTTGACGTTCAAAAATGAGCTTCTCAAATATCCACTGTGGCACAAATTTCGATTATGGTTCGCAGATTGTTTGAAAAAATCTATTAAAAATTCACTGAGAATACAAATTGTAGATTAGAGTAAAAATAGAATTAATAATAACATTTTCAATAGTAAATTATAATAATTTTTTTTTTTCATGTCCTTTGGATCCATTTCTGTTCTCTGAAAATGTTTCTCGTGGCCCAACTATTCTTATTGAAATAAAAAGGTCTGGAATCAATCAGAATACGGCGCTCCGGTCAGCACTATATAAGACAACCAGTCTGGCACAGGTTTTACTGCTGATACAATGGCTGGTTATCACTATTTTAGTGACTTTGGGCGTGGTGTTCGTGAGAGATGGGGCGTAGCATCTCCATGATCGCGATACAATTTGTATTTTCCCTTACGATCCTTTCACGAGTGTACCGGGAATCCGATAAAATATCGAAACTCCGGCATCGCTATGGCCGCAAAAAGATCGTGCAAGAACGGGACCGACGACGACTGAGGAGAATCATTACGCGTGACAGAAGGGCAACCCTTCCGCAAATTGCTGCAGATTTCAATGCTGGACCATCAACAAGGGTCAGCGTGCGAACCATACGAGACATCGATATGGGTTTCGGAGCCGAAGGCCCACTCGTATACCCTTGATGACCGCGCGACACAAAGCTTTACGCCTCGCCTGGGCCCATCAACACCAACATAGGACTGTTGATGACTGGAAACACATTGCCTGGTCTGAGGGGTATCGTTTCACTTTGTTTCGAGCGGATGGACGTGTACGAGTATGGCGACAAACTCATGAATCCATGGACACTACATGTCAACAGGGGTCTGTTCAAGCTCGTGGAGGCTCTGTGATGGTATGGGGCGTTTGTAGTTGGAGTGATATGGGACTCCTGATACGTCTAGATACGACTCTGACAGGTGACACGTATGTAAGCATTGTTGGGACCACCTGCACCCATTCACGTCCATTGTGGATACCGACGGACTTGGAAATTCCAGTACGACAATGTGATAGTCCACACGTCCAGAATTGCTAAAGTGTGGCTCCAAAAACTCTCTTTTGAATTGAAATATTTCCACTGGCCACAAATATCCACAGACAAGAACATTATTCAGCAAATCTGGGATGCCTTGCAATGTGCTGTTCAGAAGAGATCTCCATCCCCTCTTATGAGTTTACGGACAGCCCTGAGCCCTGAAGGATTCATGATGTTAACTACCTTCCACTTATTTGCATCAGTATACGAATTGCAAGTATGATTTTTCTGTATTGTTAACAAAATAGCAACTCGTCCTTACCTCTACAAGGGGTCATCTCAGCATTTACTTAATGGATCAGGGAAACTGGACAAAAACCTGATCGAGATGGGGGTCATTGACCCGGAAGCTGAAGTACATTATTTGTTACAAACATATTAAGTCTTTTTTTAAATATATATTATACAAATGTAAACTAATTTATTATATATCTGTTTTGTTAAAATAAACATTATTTTTCTTTTTGATAATCAGCATAGTCTCTAATTGTATAGAACCAGTTACGCAGCAGAAAAGATTTTACTTTTAACTTAAATTTGTGAACTAACTTCAATTGCTTGAAGTAATCTGGCAGGGCGTTGTAAAGTAACGTACACATATTCTTATGAGGATTTCTGATAGTGAGCTGTTGATACTCACACTTGATTAATGTGATTTAAACAACATGTGTTGTAATTATAAATATCAGTATTGCATGAAAATATGTTCCCACCATTCATATATTTCATTAATTTCAAGCAGAAATTTGTGCAAAAACTACTACTTTTTGAAACAAATGTACATGCTTTTGGCAATGAGCTGAGTTTTTAGAACTGATTTTGTTAGACAAAAATCTCTAACTTCCATTTCGAAGTTTTGGAATGTTAAATTTTGCAATACGGAGAACGAAAATGAGACTAGCGCCATTCTTTTAAGCGACACATATTCTATCCTTGGATTTTTTTAAAAATATGGAGTGGTTTTTTATTGTATTCCATTTTTTTTAATAAACTTGAAGTGAAAATTATGCAAGTACTTGTATTTTTCTTTCAAAAAATTGTACGGGAAATTTTTTAAAGAGTTAATTTTTTACATCAGACTTTGCCGGAGGAAAAGTATCTACAATTTTGTAGTTTTAAAATGTTAACTTTTTGTGATTTTCGAAAAACCAAGCAATACCTGAAAATGGGAAAATACCATATTCTTTTAGCGTCTTACTACATATGTAGAGAAAATTTAAAGAATACATTTGGAGCGGTTTTTGAAAGAATATATATAACTTAGTATACTATTGTTTTATAACGCAGCATGCCTGGTGGATTTTCCCTTACTAGCAGGTTTTCCTCAAAGGTCAAGCAGTGGGTGAGGCAGTTTGTTTTATATTTACAAGATTAGTCAGTCGCTCAGGATGGATACCAGGCTGACTCATAGAGCACAGCCACTTGAAACACATAGAGCTCTCACTCATTTCAAATTTTATCTTGAACTTCAATCTCTGAATTTTAAAATGCTTTCAATTTCTGTAAATTTTTAGCATCTGTTAAATTTCAAATATGACGTTCTTAAATTTTCAGGGACATTCTATTACATTTTTGGAAGGTTGCCACACCCCATAGTATGGGTTGTCAGAAAAATTGAAGTTGGTTTCTTGTGTTAGTTAGTTCCATTGTTTTAAAAGTTATTTTAACTCTTAAAAAGCTATTAACAAATTTTGAGTAAGATAAAATTAGCTTTGAGAGTACATACATAATCATGTTAAAATTCAGCAGTTAAAACATTTGGATTCTTTCATTTGTTCCTTCCCATAAATTCCTTGTCTGTCATAAAATGCAAGGATTATTAAAAATTAAGTTTATAATATAATCCAACCATTACTCTAGGGTTTGTTTCTTTGTTTTTTGGAGGAGTGATATTTTTGTAATACATTGGGATGTCCATAATCTGAACTAATTGGGACCAGGTATAGTTCAAATATTTGATAATTCGGATACCATAAAAATGGCAAGTGTTCATAAAATGTTGTATGTATAAAGTTTCTTACTTTCTTACACTAAAAGACGGTGGGTTTTCTGCCAACAATGAACATTGCAAGATAGTGACAGGCGTTAAGCATTTATGGTGGGTTGTTTGACAATGTACTATTAGTTCTCTTGCACTTAAAGGGTCTGAAAAGCTTTTTTCTGCTAATAATAAACATTCCGAGTTCTTAAACATTTATTGCAGGATTTGTCAAAGTTCAATGAAGTCAGATAATTGACTTTAGTACAGTATCTCAATAATATTTTTTCACTGTCAATCATATTGGGGATCATTCACAATATTCAGTATTACAAAATTAGATGAATACGTACAGTATGCGATACCTAATTAAAAAAATAATTATTTAGGGAAAATACAAGTTCACATATTTGATGTTTCCGATGATTGACTTTCAAATAATCAACATCCCACTATATTTCCAATCACTCAAGTGTTTCCAACATTATTTCAATACATTATAGAATGGAAAAGGTGAAATGTTTTAACACAAAATTATTTTCATTGCTGATCATTAAAATGATATAAATATTCAACAAATTTTCTACAACCGTGCTTCCAAAACTTTGGTCTATCAGCCAGATCCATTTAATATTCGCTCAACAAACAAATCCAAAATTCTAGCAACAAGAAAATTAAGCTATTGTCTAAGCTAGTTTTGAAATTGGTCATGAACTAACATTCACAGACGGACATTTAATAAAAACTCATATTTCGGAGACAGTTGAACAAAATTTGTCAGTTCAGAGCACAAAGTTTATCAACCTGTATGGTTATTTATCAAACTACTGATGGACATTGGGAATAAATACCAAAAACGGAAAGGCAAATTTAGAGGTTTTGAATGGTGCAAAAAAATTCTGTACTTACATCATTTGTGAGACGATTTGTTGTAAAAAGGACTGTGCCATCAAATAAGAAAGCACCCAATTCAGGACGAAGGGTTCGCAAGAGATACTTGCGAATCGATGTTAGATCTTGCTCAGGGTTGAAGTCTACACGGTATTGCAAAAGCTCCCAGTCTTTGGGCATGTCTAGCTTGAAATAATTGGCTTGAAGTGTTATTTGGGAACCTGAATAGCCTGAAACAAATCAGTATTTTTTATACAATATATTTTTCTCTAAGAGCTTTTAAGAACATAGATTTAAAAAGCAAGAAAAAATATTAGGGGAAATCAGACACATTAAGGTAAGTATATAAATTCCATCTAAGCATGGAATACAAACGAAAAAGGATTAAATTACAAAATTTGATAAGACTATAAATATATACAAGAATATACATATTCACAATATTACAAAAGATATTTGTGAAAGAATGCGAATAATATTTGAAGCAGATAATTAATGGAACAAAAAACACTTCAATTCTATTCTCGGATTAAAATTTCTTGACACTTGAGGAGTTAGGAGGAGATACTTTTATCCAAACTGAACCTTCAATTTCTTTTAAATTTGAAAAATGGGATAATGTATAACAGTGCCCCCTTTCATAACTCACCATGTGTCAAGAAATTTTAACTGGAGGAAGAAGAGTGCTTGCACAGCTGCCATGCAATCCAAACATGAAATAAATTGAAAAATTTATTTCATACTAACTAACAAAATATACTGAATACAATTTATTAGAAGTAATAAGTAAGAAGGTTTGAAATATTGAACAAAATTCCAAACATGTACAATATACTAATGTCTTTATTTTTGAATTTGTTAAACTTACCTTAATCTAATTCAAATGTTTGTTTTTGCACATAATATTAATGATGAAAATATGTTTTTTTAATTAGATTATATGCTTTAGAAGGAATATATAAGGCTTGCAAATTACTTTTATTTACATCAATGCAGACATTTAATTTCTCAAAAAATTGAATAAGGCTTCACAAATAAATTTATACTTCAAGATCTGAAGATTCATTAATATTATTAAACTTACAATTTCATACTCCTTACAATTAACCAGAAAGACTGAATAAAAAAAATGCTTGAAAATAAGTGGCATAAAAATATAATTCTCACACTATACAAATAAATCAAACTATCTTTCATCAAATTAATATTTATTGAATTATAAGAAGTACATGTTCACTAGCCCAAAGGCGATGACCATGTTCAATTGGAATTGTTTGTATTCTGGTCCTACGAATTCAAATTAGGAAGAAATGGAGTTATAAGAAAATTTTGTTTGCTTTCTACTTTAATAAGTCGATGATGGGTGGGGGGTCTGGCGCGTAGTTTCGTTCAAGTTACTCGATAGGCTTTTTTTAGATCGCAACATGCACACACAATGGCACTTATACAAATTATTTTCTTTAAGAAAAACGCACGACATAGATGGAAACGTACTTGGCCGAACGTATTTGACGAGTATCGTAGCATTGATTAGAATTGGAGAAACTGTTCGGACAAATCGACTCCCGAGCGAATCTTAGATGGTCAATTTGGAAGTGGAGTTCACTTTGGAGTTCTCGCCTTGGTTGTCATCGGTAATGAGATTTGAACTGCGTGTCTAGTTACGCAGCAATTTATCAAATAAAAAAGAATTTTGTACAAGTAAATTTAAAAAAAAATGAGATCTGCGTCACTACATTCTTTGGACGCTATTGAGTTTACACAAGTTGGAACGCTGAGCTTGAATCGCATACTGTATTGTTAAGAACCGCTGCGCAAGTAGACAAGCAGAGATCCCTCTTCAACTGTGGGTTCAATGAAATACTTGTGTCCTTATAATAATACGAGGTGATGCAGATTAATGTTTTTGCAAGCAGGAAGCGCACATTTGTTTTCTATTAACCAAAGATAATTAAGGTTAATGTTACGGTTAATATTTACTATTCGCTAGAAGAGGAGCGAATTTACAATATTCTTAGTGCAATCACCAACATAATTCTAGTTTAAATGTATATTCTCACTTTCTTCTTGAAAATATATTTTTTCAACAAGGTACTCTTTGGTTGAACATGTGTTCCCTACGATCCGACATGAATAATTATCGGCACAAACAGGCCTTAACTATCGCGTCATCGAACATATTTTAGGCATCAATTATATATTTACGTATACACGCACAACACCATCACCACCACCACTGTGCGGTTCATTGTGTGACAGATTAAAAACCAATGGATAAACTATGCAATAGACATGAAGGGTAAATACGAAAGAAATGGAATGGCATTTAGTTTATCTTCATGCGAATTGAATTGTTTACAAGATCGGTGATCGCTTTAGGATCGTTAAATTGTCACGAATGCAATGATTTACTTACTACATTAGAAGATTAGAGCATCTCAGGGTAACAATGATATAGGCTCGGATCTCGATTGGATCAAATACTATTTGGTCCGCAGTTCGTGACAATCCACCTTTTGGAAGAATAAACGTTTCGTGCCGGACGTACGCGAATATTTTTCATGTGCATATCATCCACAAATAATAATTGCGACGTGATTTTACAACGAACTGAAACAGATTATCAATTGTCAAGAGTTGGACTACATTAGCGGTATTAATTCTCCGCCACCGGTATAAGTACATACATTCATAAGTAGAGAGGTATTCACTATTGCATTCGCTTGCACATTCGAATATGTTCTTTGGCATCACAACCACCACTCTCCTAATGCGCATGAGATGGTTATTTGAGTGGCAGGTGAAATATGATAGGATGAATGTTGTACGCCAGACATTTTCTGTACATTTCTACTATTTAAAACACTAGTTACCTCATGAATTAGAAATGGACATTCATTTTCGAAATACAAGGGAGAAATTTAATAATTTACGGCGACGAAATTTACATACGTTTGCATACGAAATTTACATACACATCTGACGTTTGAGGAGCGATGATTCTACAACAAATTGAGGCAGATTGTCGAAGTGCAAGGGTAGAAATTAATTATTTATTGAGATTTAAGAGATTGACATGAGATTTATATGGCATTTAAGTCTGGGGGGAAACATACTATCCGTCACTGTACCCATATAGACCATCTCAGATTTCACCCCATGGATCGATCGGAAGAATTTGCAATACCTTTAGTGAAAATCACAGAAATGGTGTTTGTCTTAACGTGCATATAGCTTAAATGTGTTAAATTTGTAATCAAGAGTTCTTCCTATGGATCGACATCTTTCTCGTGACATTAGTGCTAGAAGTGAGGGGAGAGTACATGGCAGACTATTTACCTTTCTTACTAACGATGTGTTCGGGCCGTGTGTGCAGCCGCTGGACCAACATCTGGGCGCGGGCTCGCCCCCGCACCCGTTGAGGTGCATCGCCGTTGCCTCCGCCAGCCATCAGCCCCTCGAAGGCCGCGGGTCGTACTTCTCTGGACGCTGCCATGACACAAATGCACGCATACGAGTCTTCTCGAACTCCAACTCGAACAGGGACGAAAAAGACACTGTCCGTAACAGCCAATGGCAGCGCTAACATTTGTATAGTCCACCGTTGTGATTGGTAGCAATGAAAAGGCCTTGCCCAAAGGCAGAAACGTACTTCTTTTATCCATACTATTGTGCCACGGTAAAGTAATGCGCATAATGGCGGGCTGTCATAGAAGATAGTGCAGCCATGAATACGACAAAAATGAATGCGTGAAAATCTTACATTTAATGTGCATTGTGTGAATCAAATAAATTTCCCCCTTGATCAATTGTATCGAACTCCATTACAATCAATTTTTCTTAAAAAATTTAAAAGGTGTTAAGTTGTCATTATGTAATTCCACTACGCAGTGTACACTATGTGATCAAAAGTAGTCTTGGCTGAAAATGACTTACCAGTTCATAGTGACAATCATCGGTAACGCTGGAATTCAATAGGGTGTTGGCCCACCCTTAGCCTTGATGACAGATTCCACTCTCGCAGGCATGCTTTCAATCAGGTGCTGGAAGGTTTCGGGGGATGGGCAGTGGGGAGTGGCAGCCAATTCTTCACGGAGTGCTGCACTAAGGAGAGGCATCGATGTATATCAATGAGGTCTGGCACGAAGTCGGCGTTCCAAAAGATCCCAAAGGTGTTCGATAGGATTCAAGTCAGGACTGTGCAGGCCAGTCCATTACAGGGATTTATTGTCGTGTAACCACTCCCCACAGGCCGTGCAGTATGAACAGGTGTTGAAAGATGCAATCGCCATCCCCAAATTGATCTTCAACATTGGGAAGCAAGGTGTTTAAAACATCAACGTAGGTCTGTGCCGCGGTAGTGCCACACAAAGGGGGAAGGGCAGTGGGGAATGGCAGCCCATTCAGGAAGGGTGCAAGCCTCCTCAATGAAAAACACGACCACACCATAATACCATTTTGGACGTGTCCGGATACTTTTGATCATATAGTGTATGCGTACACTTCAAGTGATACAGACAAAGGCGTATCTAGGTGCCCATAGCAAGCATAGTATTTGCGCCCTTGTCAGGATACTTCAAATTAGACCTGTTATTTGTTTTAGTGGTCACACTCTGAAAAGCGCCCCTGTGAGTAGCACCCATGATACGTGCCAAGACTGCCATTCATGGGTTTCTGATAGAAAAGATTTGTTTCACTTGACTCGTCAAATCCAATCACATCATTTTCATATAGGGCCTTCCATGGGCATGAGGCACGCGCACGGAAGAGGGGGCGGTAGGTAGACCGTGACCCCTGAAAATTTCGAAAGGGTCTCCCTAGGCCTACCTCGTATGTAATATATCTCCCTTGAATTTTAATAATTCACGAATTACTCTTTTTTTACTTTCTCGTATACATGCGTATAGAAAACTAGTACGATAAAGTCTGTGTCATTCTGTACCACCTCTAGTTTAATCTGATATTTTAGGAAATTGATGCACGAAATTAAGGAAAAAAACTCTCCAAACATAGCTAACCCAGTAATTACCCACGATTACCCTACCCGGAAGATCTTGTTAGTACTCAAGAGAAGGAAGAGCATGATAAAATCCTTTCTCTTCGTTTCAAAGTGAGCTGTGGCTGAGCACCCAGCCGAGCTGTTTCCTTCTAATCAAATACGCAATGCCGTCGGGAGGGGACGCGTTCCCTCAATATTGTTTGGTACCTGAGGTGTATTGAAGGGAAGTCTTCGATAATCTGTACCTATTGATTCCTCAGTGATATGGGTGTATTGATTCCTTGTCCACTAGCGTAAGTGACGCCCGATATTTTAATAGTTATTCTCCGTGAAGTGAGCTTCAGTGAGTGAAAAGATTTATTATAACTATAATATAATATAAAAATAACTATTCTTTCGACTTTTTTGAGACTCGAGGAATCCTCGCATCGCCCTAGCTAAAATTACCGTAATTACTGTATAGATTGTAATGAGCCTTAAATTGATATACTTTTTAAATTTTAAGTTACAGTCAACCCGATAACAGATGTATACCTCTTAGGAAAGAAAATATCTCTGAAACCAATATTCTGTCCACGTCTCTAGTGGGAATATCATTTCGACAAAATTATATATTAAAACAATATTTCGCTGCCCTTTGTTGCTTTGTTAACTATTGGACTGTGAATTAAGAACCTCCATGTTGGTTATCTCTGTCACTGTATTAGACGCGACAGTTTCCAGCAATGTACGTGAGACGGCACGTTCAGAACTACAAGCGTTTGTTTCTAAAGAGTTTCTCCGCGTGCTGTAACCTGCTCTGAAGCTATCAGCTAGAGAAGATTTTTTTACTTCGCCAAAGCTACTGTTCAGCATTCTCTCTCATTGAAGTCGCTGGAGAAACGCGGATATAACTATCAGGTCTTCCAGGCGGGCTGTTTGCGAGAACTCTCGATTATTCTCAGAACTCACCTTGGGCGGGTGCGGCAGCGACGGCTGGGACGGGGGCGGCGGCTGCACCGGGACGCGTGGCGGAGCCTCCCTCGGAGGCGCGGCCGCGGGCACGACCCCGGGAGAGGGGGCGCTGGGGCCCGCCAGTCGCCGCCGGCGGCCGTTCTGAAATCCCAAGCGATTACAGCCAGCCGACACCGCAGGAATGGGCTGAGATAACTCAGGCAGCAGTACCGTTGTCTCTGCAGCGGCTGACCGGGTGGTCCTTGGGTTCTAGTCTCGACGACGCGGATTTTCGACATTAGCCAGACAGTCAGGTCGAATTCAGTCGCGGTCTGAAGGAGAATTTTATCGGTCCACTGCTCTGTTCGGTAGTTTTCCGAGGTTTCTCCTATCAATACCACGTGAATGTCGGAGCATTACCTTCACAAATGGGCCACGGACCGCGCGCGATCGCCCCTTCCACTTGACCTTTCCTCTCCCCGTACTCACACGCAAGTACTTCTCTACCACACCTATTGGGAGCTTAGAGCTTGCCCCAGCTGGGGCGGTGTTCCATTGTAAGAGATACCTAGAGGAAAATCCCACTCATGGCGTTGTGTACGTCAGCGCCGGAACTCACCATCCAGCGGAGGAGCTGCCACCTCTCGAAATAAGAAAACAATACACTAACGGGAGTAATGTCCACAATAATTTACGAGCCCGGAAAAAACAATCAATTAAATCACCAGGGTCGGATATAGGTATTGCGGGGCCTTTAAGTACAAACTCCTGTAGGGGCTCCCCTCCGGGGAAAAAATGAACATTTTCAAAAATGTAAAAAACAAATCTTAAATTCATTTTTTATAAAAGACTATTTAACAATTAGTTTTTCAAAACCAAGCATATTTTAAGAGTTTTTTTCAAACGTTTTATGCAATTTCTTTTCGGGCGCGTGGCTTCCACGGACGAGCCCTCTAATCAACTCCGAAATTTAGTTAGTAGCATTGTCTCTTATGGGGAATATGAAAACGTGAACGCAATATATAACTCATACGTAAAATAAATTTTATAAAGCAATTTCTAGAACAATTTGATTGTAATGTGAATGAAAATATCATACAGTAAAAATGAGTTTTTTTAACCACTTTAAAATTATTCTCTCTTCAACGAGATGTTACCTTGCATGCTGAGTTGGCTCATGGCGGCGGTGGCATCTTGCACGGACGGGGCAGGCCCCGCGGCGCCGGCGGCCGCACCGGTAGCCCCCAGCCCCCGCCGGCTGTCGCCTATAACAGCACCAGCGATACAAAATAATGAAGGATGCCCAAATGTCGCTCATCTGTACTTCGATTTATTGGTAGCGCGCGCATGACGTAAGTGAGCTGTTACGGTGTCGAATTCGGAATCTTGAACATCACTACAGTGACGTTCATGCTCCCGATTGGATGACTCCGTAACAGCTCATTAAATGTCAAGAGCCATTATAAAAAATGAAAGTATACATCGATTAGGACGGCGAATTGTTGGTGATTAGCTGGAACGCGGTTATCCAATCAGGAGCTTCGTTGAAACTTAATTTTTGGTATTGAAGCTCCTGATTGGATAACAGCGTCCCAGCTGATCAAAAATTAATTCACCCTTCTTTTAATCGGAATTATAGACTTGTAATAAGATAGGACATTATGAAATGATAATGTAATGGCATTTTGTGTGATACTCGTCTTGTAATATCACTTCACACTCATTGCATCGAGTTTCATACGGTATTTTTTCTTTCTTCGACTAATTAATATTATAATTTAAACTTAGAACGGTTACGTTGTATAATCCCCACGCGTTTTCTTGAGCCCTGGCTTCATTTGTTGCGAGAGAAGTGGAGAGTTTTTTCTTTTAACTAAAGAAATTTTATAAAAAAATTGTAGTTTGTTTTCGATGCAAAATAGTTTCTATTACACGGGAGCAAACACTTTTGTTATCAAATTTGTCTAGAGTGCACATAGCTATCATTTATTCTTAATTCAACTAATGTTGGCAAAGGAGTGAGGCTAAGGATTCTGGGGCTCAAGACAACATATAATAGCTGGCATCAGTGGCGGCTCGTAGTATTGTTGCACAACAAACAGAAATTTTCGGCCAATGTCCCTTGAAACGTTAACATTAAAAAGAAATAAATTTAATAACGTGCCAGTACTCTATCTTCGAACGAACGTCTTATATACAAATTGAATGGACTGAATATTTTCTACGCAAAATGGTATTTCATTTATGATTATTTCATAATACATCAACTGTTTTTCACTTCATTGTAATAAGTTTCGAAATCAAACATCAGAGTAATCTTCTCAGAATTTGCGAGGCATTAGGAATTCTCAGAGCTACATTAAATTTCATAAGCAACCAATAATTAAGCTATTGCACTGTTTCGATTTGCCATTTGATGAAATTTCAAAACTATTGTGACATTTATAACATTTATTTGATTTCTTAGAAATGAAAGACATTAACTTTTATGCGAGATAAACATTTACACGTCTTCATTTCTACAATTCATCATTGGGAATGAGTCATATTACGAATTTAACTTTCTCCCACACGCTAAGTTGTTCATATTCACTGTGTACTTGTTTGTTACCGTAGTAACACACGTTTTTACAATATTAATCTTTATTATATCAAATTAATATTTCACATGAAAATTCAGTTTTTTTTTCGCGTATAACTTATTACTTTTAAAACTTTTAACACTTCAAAACCTTCATGAAAACTGGCTTGAGCAATTTTAGCAGAATGGTCAAATTGTATCAGCAAAATTACACAAAAATGGCCGCAGTTAATATCTGCCTTTGTCCTGTAAAGAAAGCCAAATTAATTAAATATTTTATGTAGCCATAAACCGTCCAATAATTTCACTGTTTGGACAACCCCTATATATCATTACTATTTACTTTTCTTGAACATAAATATCACGACGCTAGATACTCATACATTTTCAGAACCCCCTACCAAATGACTGAACACAATACTGTAAAATCACTTTTGCTTAATCAATTTAAAGCTGAACCAATTCCAATTGTTTCAAAAAAGAGCACTGTATAAAAAACATAAAATGTTCTCAAAACATTTGCGTTTTACGAATATTGTATCTCCAAAAATTAACACGGAGCAGCTTCTCGGTTGTTCGGAAGCATTCAATCCACACAACACAAACATTTTTTCACCATAAACATAAAAAACTTACTTTGTTTCTTTTCTCCAACTCTACTTCCTCTCATTGCAAGTCCCGCTGTTCCTTTAAAGCTTCAAAGGACAGGATTTGATTACCGCACCTTCTCTTCACGTCCTGAATGAATAGTGCGACTCCAAACAATTCTGCAAGAGACCGAACAAGTCTTTAGCGCATGCGCACAACTTTACTGATAGGAAGAACGTCGAATTTTATTCATATATTATTATTATTATTGTTGTTGTTAATAAATAAATATATTCCTTCCGTACCTGCGGTTTAAACAATTATATACATGTCTTATATTTTTTGCTTTATCAGAAATAAAAGTCGTGATTAGGAGAATCTAATTTCAATTTGTACGTAAGAATCGTTAGCACCAATCATACGTCATTACATACAATACATTGATATCTCACAGTACCATATGGTGCTGACTTTGCAATTACAATATTACACATATCATGAGTATAGGATTACCAGATGTACTCTATTAGATGGTATAGGTAGTGTTATCTTTCGTACTCTCTTTTTTCAAAAATGTACTCAATTGTACGTACTTTAAAGAACTTCCAAAAAGCATTTTAACTTCGTTATAATATATAATTTCTCAATAATTATTACATTAATTTTGCAACTAAATATTTCACATTTACATGTATTCGAATGAATGTCCATGTATTCTGTTGATGACAATTCGTTCAATACGTTACCACAGAACTGCTCATGTACTGATAGCGATCTAAATCGCGAATTCAGAAATTCTTTTACTAAAACAAAGATCTTCTAATTACCACATGTTAATAAATTGTAGCAAGCCCTGCACGTGGGCGTTTTTTTCTTGTTTGACTATGCACAAATGGTGTCAAGGTACTTTACACATATTGTAAGATGTTTAATTTCTGAAATAAATAATACTATTTATTGGTGAACTGGTTTTGTTTCTTACTCGGTAGGCACAACCTCTTGCGCGAAAAATGAGAGTTCGAAATAGTATTTTCTGAATGTTGGATAATGACCCGTATATGCGATATTAATTTTTTTAAATTATTCTTTTGAGGTTAAGTTACAAATAGAGCGCTTTTGAATTATTTTACGATGTATGATAAATGTTCGGAATGACAAGAAATTATTCCGATTAAGAACGAATTCGGTGAAGCTGATATTTTGGAATGCAGCCTTAGAAAGGATAGGATACATCCGTTGTGCTCTAACTTTCATCCTCTGAACTGAACGTGTTTGCTCTTAAGAGAACCGTGAGAAGATGTGAAAACATTTCTCGCTAAACTGAACAAAAAAATTCAGACTTTGCATACCTCAAATGATGCCCTTCCGAGGGAAATGTATTGCTATTCTTTAGAAACTGCATCATTCTCGTTCGTCTTCTTCCTCTTACGATTTCGAGAAAATGTACGCTGAATTTATTGACTGTGATAGACGATCATACAATTTGATAATCTTCTTAGACAGTGAAGGCTCCCATAAAGTTCTTACACGTTTGAACGAGGATAAACAAGCTGTTGGCTTTATTTTGAAATCTATTTCTGATATCGATATTGGTGAGTACTCCACGACGAGATTGGGTAAAAGGAGTATGGTTGGAGACTCCGCCGTCTCACCTAAATCTTGTCCACTGAGGGTTACTCTCAAAAGTCGCTCGACGGTTCTTGACACTTTGAAGGGTAAAAGAACTTAATTGGCCCTGCTAAAAGTTCAACCGATCGCATACCAAGGCAACGAGATCACTTAAAGGAAATTCTTTCGCGATTTAAATCTGCTGAAGAAAGGGTTATTCCTGCAGGAAAATTGAAATACCGAAATGGAATGCCTTATATTACTAGTTCATTTGACAGATGAAGATGCATAATATGTTCGGGAAAACTGAGAAGTGGACAATTCTCAAGACTGTCAATATATTATCAAAATGTCAGAGGTCTTCGTACCAAACTACACTTCCTAAATACATCTTTACCAACTTTGGACCACTTGGATATAATGATTTTGACAGAAACTTGGCTGCATGAGGGTTTTGCTGATGCGGATCTCAACTTATATTCATATACACTTGGGTTTTATTTCTTGGCGCTTGAGGGCTTATCTTCTCGATAGAATATCAAGGTATTTCGCGTCTTTCTCAGTCGTGTCGCTAAATGTCGCACGATCGCCAGCGATGAGGTCGCATCATGCGACATCTAGCGGACGACCGAGGAAGAAGCGAAATACCGAGATATTCATCGTGAAGACAGGCCCTCATGCGCTAAGAAATAAAAACCCACGTTATAACATAATAGACTTGACAGAAATTCATCTATTAGTGACAAGGAACGTGACGGAGGTGTTATAGTTGCTGTTCGCCGTAAATATAATAGCTATTTGATATCACCTTATAAGTCGTGCGAGGAAAACTTTTTTTTCTACTGAAAACAGATTCTGTTTATATTATTTCTACAGTTTACTTTCCCCCTTATCTTCGATTGATCGCTACTTTGATTTCACAAATACAATTGAAAATACTTTTGAATTACCTCTTATGCTAAACTTTAAAAAACCGGAGATTTTAATTTTCCTGGTATCATGTGATATTTTCTCGATAACTTGGATTGTAGTTTTTTCAAGCTGATTATGTTTTTCAGACTGGCACTGTATTGCAACATACATTGTATCATTTGAATTTATATCAATGTAATCAAGTTTTAAATTGTAAAGATAAAACTCTGGACTTAATCTTTATTCTTGATTAGACATCTCTAGTCTAAGGCTGATTACCATTTGTTCCTACCACGCGAGACTTACTATCCTGCACAGGACATCTAATTACCAATTACTCATGAAATTCCGTCTCAAAATTTTCGAGAAACAAGTTTTTGATGGAGCTGATTTTATTGCAATTAATGAAGAAATATTGAATTTCGATTGGCATCCTGTTTATCAAAGTTGACATTTTTAAATCACTTCAAATTTTATTTGAGAAAATGTATTAAATAATTGGACACACGTTACCAAAAGGCTGTCATCATCCATCTTGGTATTCAATTGAATTAAATTTCATGCTTCCATCAAAAGATCATTTACACTGAAAGTACTCAGAATCATCGAGATCAAAGATCAAGAGAACTACCTTCGTTTCTTAGCGCTTCGAAAAAAAAATGTAAAGCTAAACAATCTGAAGATTACTCAATATATTTAGCTAAAATTCAATGCTCAATAAATGACATAAGAGCCTTTTTGGAAGTATGCTAATACAAAAAGGTATATCACCGGATTTCCAAACTCTATGTTTTACAAAGAATGCCATACTGATTCACCACAACCATTGAAAATTTTTTACTTCGTATTTTGAATCTGTATATACTTCTGATGATGATATTCTTCCATATGAGTATGAGTGCGATTCTAGACGGACTGATATTGATTTTGTAGAAATTACGCAACCTGATGTTTATGCCATAGATAAATTAAAGATAAATAGTTTTCCTGACCTGATGGAGTATCTGTCATATTACTGAAACATTGTAATGCGAACCTGTCACATATTCTACAATTTTTACTTTCTCCCGCTTACAAAGAGAAAGTTATGTAATGCTGCGCAAAAAACTCATTACAGGGTCCTGGTAACGAAAAATTGGATGAATCAAGTTGCTAAATTTAGGAAAAAATCCTCTAATACGTGGTGTAGCCAGAATCCATGTTTTATGGGTCCTTGATACTGAAAAATTGATCGACGGCAAAACGCCTGTCCGTCTGTGAACAACGCTAGCGGCTAAACCGTTCATCCGATTTTCTCCAAAATTGATATTCCCCAATCGATCTGGCCGATGTCATGGCTCCTTGAATTTGAAACCCATATTTTAATTTTGGCGGATTAACATGAAGCCCCTGGGACATTTAAAAAAAGGCGCCATCGATTTTGTTGATAGTTTGAAGAGCGGTTAAGAGAATCACGCAGGTCTCATGTTGGTTTAAAACTTTCATTTTTCGAAAATTGAAAAATTTCAAAATATTTTTCGGCGTCTTCCTACAACTAAAATATTAAATATAGATATTTTATAGATAATATATTTAATAAAACCTATTCCATAAAGCTAGATTTTAAAATAAGGTACTGTACAATTTTTCGAAAATGTGATTATTTTTCGCTTAATGTTGTACGAAATACAGGCAATTTTTAATTTTGCATAAATATCTTTCCTCAAAAACGGCTCTATCGTGTTGGATGAAATTTTGGTGGCGGATGGTCTGAGGGACGTTTGTGAGAATGGTACAGGTCTCATGTTGGTTGAAAACCCTGATTTTAAGGAAATTAAAAAAAAAATGTTTTGAGAGGGAGAGAAGAGAGAGAGACTGAGCTCGTTAACACCAATTACCACTTCGGACACTCCGGTAGTACACGGCTTTTACACTTATTATAATAGTGGAATATAATCTGGAAAACTTGTGCCATGTAATGACACAAAGAACAATCTTTTTAAATTAACCAAAGTAAAATAGCTTGAAAGAAAGGAACAACAAAAATCAAAACGCGCTAGCGTACAATACTACCAGAATGAATTAAAAAAAGAAACCAAATATAAAATTATAGAAAGTATTGTGCAGAGAGTATATATCAGAGTATTGTGCATGTCATTCGACAACTGCCAACGATCACAATCCAGAAGCACGATTTAATTGTTGGCGGTATCTGGAAGTCTGTACATCAACGCCAGCTGGTAACTCATATTGTAAATAATACACCGTTTGTTATTAAATTTACGTTGTCGCTTTTTTAGATATTCAATACGTAAACACGTATGGGCAACATTCCCACGTACGGAAGTGAAGTCTGAGACTACTGAATTATTTTTAATGGTAACAAATTGTATTTATTACTCAAAGGTGAAAATATTAGTTTTGTTTTTTGGCTCGGAATTGCTTTTCTTGAGGTATGTAAGAAAGCAGAAAATATTTTAATATTTATTTGTACATAAATAATTTGTCAATTTTTGCAACTCAGCAAGCTGGCGCACTGCCGCCTAAAATCGCCTCTGTTCCTCATGACAAATCCAGGAAAGTAAAATAATATTGCAAAGAGTACGGTTGTACTTGCCCGATCCTGTATTTTTGCATGGAAAACGTTACTTAGCTTCCTCAAGAGTAAAAACAGTTTCTAATAGTTTTGTGACTATCAAGGAAAGCGAAACGCTGTCAAGGAAGATTGTATAATTACTTCAAATGTTTTTAAGGAAATGTGAATTGTTCGAAGAACATACCTATAAAATACTGAATAAACATTTATTGAAATTTTTGTTTCCATCATCAATTGCATTGTTTTTTCTTTTTCTAAGTATGGACATTTATACATTTTTAAACAAATAAACGGGTTTCATTAAGAACTTTCCTTCTTAATGGAAATTATCAGGAAATGGTACGCTACGCTAGTTACTATTATTCACATTTAAAGAGAGCTTTCGAACTTGAATTCCTTTATGATGATTTTTTTTTTTACTCCCTGTCCAAATTTTCTTCATGTGCACACTGTGTTGTTTCTTTCGTTCAGCTGTCCACTAATGTGTTGAGGTGTCAAATGCATATTTTTGGATAGTGTTCCTGAATTCTACTCTTTCTTCTGCGTCATTTATTGTTACGAGAGCTTATCTGAGATCCTCCACGATTTCTTTTATCCGTTTTCCTCTACCTGAGTTGATAATTTTAAGAATGTGCCGTGAAATTATTTTTCGTTCATCTAGTAAATATGTAAAAGGAAGGAGGAGAGATAACACGGTGTAGTAGAAGGAAGTATAGATGTGATGCAAAAACCTCGTCGTCCTCGTCGACCGTCTCGCGGAGGCGGTCAGCACAAGCGACACGGCTTCCTCGATGCTCAGTACATCCTGGGTGATTTCATTACTGAACTGCTTCAGCTGAAAAATAATCAAAACCTTTGAAGAGGTGGCCACAAGGCCCTCATTCCGACATACTTGTACTCAAAGGTTTGTCGCCCCTGCTCTATCTTACCCTGTACCTCATAGTGGCAGTAAATTGAAAAGTATAACCCAAACTATTTTAACATATTTAAATTTTATTGTATTGCATATAGTTTTAAAAAGAACTGACATTGTCCTTTCAAAAACTACGAAATGTATTATTAACTCTCACTCATTTTCTGAATGAGTAAATATATTTAATGTGCCCTTTTAACAGCGCTCTGATGGACGGAACCCCCTGGAGAGGGGTACTGGGCGTGTTGAAGATGCAGAGAAGCCCTCGACTTCTTTGCGGTGCTTTACGCAGTCTGACTTCCTTCGGTCCGCCGCCTCCGTTTTCTCCGAGGTAGCCGCACGACTTGCTCCATCACCACGGCGATTCCATCACTGATCTTTTTCAGAAGAAGAACAGAAACATTCCTAGCGAGAATGCCGCGTACGTTGGTAATATAAATATCGAAAAGAAAACTAAATTTAAATGGATACAAAAATTAAATATATCGTATTCATCAAAACTACTTGGTTTACACCGATTATTCATTCAATAACCTTACTATGCAAGCAAAATTACCCGTTTTAATTTACATTTAACTCAAATAACGGAATTCAAAATATATTTATGCTTAAATAATATTAAATGTAATCTTTCTTCTCAAGATTCGATTGACTGCCTTCATGCACATCTCAAATTACATTCACAGAGTGACTGCGATGGTATTTCTTCGTATATTTATTAACAATATATTAATAACATTAATGAAAATACGGCTTCACTCACCCGCATGTATTTCGTAAATTGCAGAATCAACTTTGATCTCTAAATAACCTCTGTAAATAACGTTTCATTTTTTCTACCGTCACCTTGAAAAACAGTTTCAACTTCGTACGTTTGTTTTTCAAAGAGTTAAAATGATATGAAAAAGTAAATGAACTAATGTTAAGTAGGCTAATTAACATTATAATCCCCCTTAAACCACATTATAATAATTTTACAATTATTAATATCATTGTATGTTACAACACAGCTTCATACGAAACACGGGAAATTCGAATTTACAATTCCGATTTTTTTCTTTCCAATTTTCGAAAATACAGAGAGCGAGTTGAAAATCGGACCATTACTACCATCTTTACAGCTCTTAGCTACATACAAAGTAAACATTTAAAGGTGTTTCTAAGAAAATAATTGTTTAAAATTAAAAAAGTGACGTTTCACGCCAACAAATACTCAAATTTTCGAAAAATTGAACATGACCATATCTGAAGATGTTTTTCATGAACACATTTCATTATAAAAAATTATTATTCTAGTTGTACAAAGACGCCAAATAAATTTTGAACTTTTGCAATTTTCGAAAAATTGGAGATTTTAACGAACATGAGACCTGTACCATTCTCTTAAGCATCCATTACTCTATCAAAATACAAAATTTAATTTAAAAAATTGGTACCGATGTATCTCACGTTCATTTGTTCAATGTTTGGGTCTCATCTAGTTGATATTACACCATTGTAAAAATGTGTTTTGATAACTCGATAATTATTAGAATTCAGAGCGAAAAAATGCTCTAAAAGTAAGAGATACATCCACACCATTGAAGTGTATGTTTAAATACCAATGAGTTTTTAACACGCAATTTGTGGTAAAACACACTAATGAAGTAAAAATTTGTCTGAAATTAAGTGAACATGACTAAACGTTTTAATACAAAAGAACAATACAAAATAAAAATAAAAAATATTTTCTTCATTCTTCCTTAAATCTTCACAAAATAGGTGGAGTACAAAAGTTGTGAGCATCTACATTATTACAACTACTCTTAGCATTGGAGGTAATGTATGACTCATTAAAAAAATAATAACACATAAATGTAAGGCTTCTTCATAGTTTAATACAGAGTACATGTGTATAAAACTTATTATACATACACAGCCACTTTCATAAATTGATTTTCAAGTCGATATTTGTATGAATATTTTAATGTTCAATCACAGCTTTCTACACATTACATAACAATTTTGTTCAACAGAATGATATACCAAAAAGAAAAATCAATTTCTTACACAAGTATTTCTTACAACTTATTCTCTACTCATTTCCAAGAACTGTTCTTAAGTTTCAATACTTGATTTTTCTATAAAAATTCTAAGCAGAAACAACTCACATACAGAAAATAAAAATTATCTTACAAACAACACAAATATGGTAAATGAAATATGAACTAAATTTGTTTTTTTGCATTGTAGAATTCTTCATTTTTATTCAAAAGCCTTTTGAGCTCTGAAACAAAAACAAAAGTGTTAATAGGTACATTGTTATCCACACCCACCTCTGATGCGTCACCACACAACCTACTTTTTGTAGATGGCTTTTAAAATGCGAGCACTTGGTTCATAGCGAGCTGCATTTGTTTTGGTAGTTTCATGCCACTTCTTCCGAACAGCAGTCCAGTGCATTATATGGTCTCTAAGGAGGGTATCGCGAGGTACAGGAGGTTTGACTTCCTGAATATGAACACATAATTTTAAATTAGATTATCTGGAAATGTAAGTATACTTCAACCTTACTTGCACTTTAAGTGACTTATTCACAATAATCAATACAACAATCTTCCGGTCAATTTTTTAAATTTTCACACAAAATATAACAATGGGACCAACAAACATTAATGCAATGCTTAAAATGCGATGTTTTAAATGAAAATCAACTCAGACCTGTACATTATCAGAAATTCTTTCTCTTTTAGTATATCAGCATTATAAACGACTTTTTCCGTTCCAAGAAATCTTTCATAAAATTATATTTTATGGCCCACACAACATTCGAAGGCACAGCTCATCCTCCCCTCCCAACCTTCCTTCCCGTACTCCCTGCGTACACACTATGTTGCCAACTGCTTTTGAAATTTGTTTCCAAAATTAGTTTTGGTTATTATAATCATTTATAATGCAATTATAAGAAAACTAGCATTAGGAACTAATTTATAGTTGCTTTATTGCATTCGCACATATCTACAAACTAGCCCCAAACATCGCTCGTTTTCAAAAACCTACACTTATGCAATAAAAAATACCATTATTAACTAGTTGCATTATGCACTATTTTTGTATAGCAAAATTATAAACGACTTTTCCGTATTAATATATCGTTCATAAATTAGCATTTTACGGCACAGCTCGACATCCCCGCCTGTTCTCAGGCTCGATCTCATTGCCTTGGCTGTCCTCTCCTGTGTCTTCAGAACACCAACTATTTTTGCCATTGCAAAACTGCTTTTGTAATTCATTTAGGTTCTTTTATACATTTGTAATGCTGTTATACAAAAAATATAGCGCGTTCAACTCGTTATTAAAGTTGTTTTATGGCATTAGTACAAATGTGAAAACTCGCTCCTAAAGCCACTTGTTTTCAAAACATATAGGTAATGAAGCATAACTTTATAAACTAATTGCATAACACTCTATTAACTCATTCCCTTCAGGATGCAGTTCACTTAGTATCATCATACACTAAATTGATCGATTATTTCCGGGCACGTCAACTGCTATGGTTATTTCCGTTAGTGTAGCGACTTTTTTTGTATTCCGGGAGGTGATGGTGCCACTCGCACATCATATGGTACTATCCGGAGGAATTCCTCTTCCAGGTATTTCTCCCAACGGGGTACTGGCCTGCCGGGACAAGCTCTAAGACCCCAACTGATCTTCCAACATATGAGATAGAATAGTGCATGTGCGTGGGAACGAGGAGAATCAGACAACGAATAGTGAGGAAAGATCGTGCACAGCCCGTTTGAAGCTCCTGCTTCCGCGTAGTATTTAATCGGAATCACGGAAAACTACCAATCAAGGCAGTCTGCCGCTAACGTTCTCCTCCAGATAGCGGCAGTCGCAGGCTTCCTCAGGGCAGTGACACACACGGTTGGCCCAGACCGCCCGCCTATCATAGCGATACCACCGCCAATTACGGAGCTCCTGCATCACCCGAGCGACCAGGCCGGACAGTATATATCAACGGACGTGCAGCACCGAGCTGCGTTGTCACTGCCTTCTCAGTCAACGATGCGGCGTCTCCCGCACAGTCAAGAAGACTCGAACTCCGGTCCCGGAAGCTTACATTTACAGTCATGATACTCTTGATAGTTGACTAGATTGTTAGCATTTCTAATTTATTACTGTGATGTGTATACATGTCATAAGTAAATAAATTATTATTATTAACAATAATTATAATAATAATAACAACAACAGCAAACGGCTACCATAGCAAGGCCCCCATAGCACAACGGTTGCGGCAGCCGTCGTCTGCGCCGAGGAGGCTGTCGGTACGAGTCCTGCGTAGGCATGGGTAGTCGTATTTGTGATTATCCCTTCACCCCTCATCAGCATTTTATCACCCGATAATTCGCAATTCAAGGCTTAACAACCTTGTCTTACCAAGGGATACAGACGTAAAGCTGATCCCTGTAATGACACACGTTAATCTCTCTCCAGGATAGAATACAACTGGGTCATGGAGGAGAACACGTAGCATTGTCAAAAATGGCCAAAACGCAATAATAATAATAATAATAATAATAATAATAATAATAATAATAATAATAATAAAATTAATAATAATAATAATACAGATATATGTACTTTTACTTTCCCGTATACATACGTATATAGGAAAAATTACGTAATGCTGCTGAAAATGGATATCGAGATTTGAACGGAAATACACATTTTGGGGTCCCTTGATACTGTAAACGTGTTTTTTTCAAAACGTCCGCCCGTCTGTGTCTCCGTCTGGAGTATGTGAAAAACACTAGCGTCGAAACTATGCGTAGGATTTTTTCCCAATTGAAGAAACCCCTGTCCATTTGGCCTGAGTCGATGCTCCGCAATTCTGATAATTATTCTTTAGTTTCTGGGGGTATTTAAAAAAATTAAAAAACAATATTTTCAGGTAAACCGCTAAAAAAGTTTTTTAAACTTTTGTTAGAGATATTTCTAACTGCACTCTACGAGATGACATAAACATTAGTTTGCTCTATTATTTTGTTTTTTCAAAAATTACAAAAATCTATTTCTTTTACTTGTCTCTCACGTCGTTCATGTTTACGTTAGCGACGATTTGTTTACATTATTATATTTATGAGTGCATGTACTTTAAATAATGTCATATTAGGTTTCTCAATGGTCAACCATTTTCTGTGAAAACTAGCTCAAAATTCCGCATTTTCAGAAACCTCAAACACAATTTTCTCAAAAAGGCTTCAATTTTTTTCTTTAACCTTTACGAATGCTAATTGCACTCTTTAATATGACGAAGTTTATTTGGGGGTATTATTTTGGTTTTATAAAAATTACACAAATGTAATTTTTTGAAAGATCTCTCATGCCGTTAATATGCACATTTCAAGCAATTTGTAAACACTATTGCATTTGTGAAAGGAAATGCTTGAAATGACGTCATATGAAGTTTTCCAAAACTCAAAAAATGTCTGTGATAGGTTCAAATTTCGCATTTACAGTAGCGCTTAAACGCCACTTTCTTACTCCTGTACAAACTGCATAACTATTTTGCATTCCACTCTTGAGATTCACAAACAAATGAAAAGACAAACAAGCACGGACAAATGAACACAGAAAATATGATAGTTTGAACAGAAATTTTTCAATGATAAAATTTGCAACACACGCGGTAAAGACACATCCGCAAAAGCATTAAACCATGAAAATGGCGTATCATTATGTAATTAAAGGATACCAAGAAGATACAACGAAAATAATGCAAGAGAAAATAAAACCCCTATGAAATACTTACATAATCAAGTTCAATCTCTTCATGTTTACGAAGAATTGGAGAAGGAATTCTCAATCTTTTCCTTTCTAATTCACCATCTGGTAATGGCAAAGGTGGAGGCATTTTATAGGTGTCTCGCACTAAATCTGCATCATCACCTGAACCACTGGTCCCCTCTAGTAGTGGATTTGATTCATCAGGTGGCGGTTCTGGTGTTGGAGTACGCAATCTGCATTACACAATTACAAATATCGTTTCTTGATCACATAAATTTTTATATTCTTATATTAATTCACTACTTTGAAAATAGCTGGTAATTAAATCACTGATTACGGTTCGTAATAGATGAGTTTCCATGTTTCCAAACTTGTTACTTACATAGAAAAACTGAACTTACTTTGGAACTAAATTTGTATTGTGGGGTTGATTGGCCATCCACGCTCGACAAACAGGATAAAGTGGCGTGTCTTCTTTAAACTGGGCCAAATCAACACTTCGATCAAATAATTTCATAACATAGGTATGATGAAAAGCACTTTCTGCTAGCAATTCTCGGCGTCTACGTCTTCTCTGTTGTTGTCGTAGATTTCTTATATTTTGATTGTTTTGAAGCAGTGCTTCCCTGCAATTTGAAAACAGATAAAAACCGGGAGAAATTTTTAATTAACTACTCTAGAAAAAATGGAAAAGTCGACTTACTTTTTAAGTGCCTGTTGTCGGGCAATAGCTTCATTTACTAGAAGTTCATCAGTACTAGATGTAGATGAATCATCACTTTGGTCCAGGATTTCTTGCAGGGCTCCCTTAAGACGGTCACGAGCATTCACTATATCCCCTCCTCCTGAAAGAAAAAGTAATTTATAAAAAACAAATTCAGAAATAAAAAAAGAGAACTGAAACAATTAACGAGCCTAGAAGGAAGGGAGAGACTTTCATAATTAAGAGACTGCAGAAATAAACAAAAAATATAATGCTGAAAAATATAATATAAAAACATTGCATTTTTTTTTCAAATCAAAGACCCCTTAATTGCAGGGGCCAATCAAACATTTGTGTTTATGCATTCCAATTAATGGAAAATACACGACTACTAGCTGGACCCATGATAAAATTTTCAACATGTTTTACACGTGACAGGACTCTGAAATGCTGGTCTTATATTGATCACAAAATTCATTCTTGCGAAATTCCTTAAAGTTTGAAATTAAGTATTTGGGGTACATTATGCCACCTATAAATTCGCACACATATATCCAAGTTGCAGAAGATTCTCCGGTCTTCAGTCAAGCGATTTACATACTAAAACTATGAATCAGTGTAACCCATGATTTCCCAGGCATTTTGTCTACAAATTCATTAAACATGTGGAGTTAGACCGGTGTGCCCAAAATACACGATTGTACGCTACCATTTGCACCTAACAAATTGCAAACCCATAAAGACTGTCAAAAGTAAAACTAGGAGCTATTGTAGCATTTTTTTCTTTTCTTTTCATGCCAGAATTACTGTGAAATGTTATATCGCAAAACAATAAAAAATAGCTAAACTTATTAGAGTAACACGTTTTCGGAAATAAATTTCATTGTTTTAAAAAAATCTGTTTTGATGATCATTTTACTTACGGCGAAAACCACTCCAATAAGCCATTTACATTAAGGAGTTTGATATCTAAATACAATGCATTAGGATCATTTCACTACTTATAATAATTTCCCTCAAGTCTCCAAAAGGATCCCTCAACCCTCGAAATAGTGAACGTTCGCGTCACGAAGAACAAGTAAAAGAAAGAAACAGCTCGACTGGATCCATCGTCATAAAGGGGTTTTGACACGAATAGGAAAGTGTTCCGTTCTTCGGGGTACGTCGCTGGTTTGGATGAAGTCCCAAAGCATAGTCCAACAAGGGAAGAGGCGAACGGAACGCCCGCTCCGCCCCCGACCTCGCGCACGCGGGGCACCCCAAGGCGGTCAGCGTGACTGCCGAGACCTGCCGCCGCAGCTCATCATAATAGAACCCTCATAAGCCTGCTTTACACGGGCTTCCTTTTTCGTCCGTTTTCTGAACAGCAAATGGACGTTTGTTCCCACGCGGTACTGTCTTGGAATCGAAAATGGACAAACGACTCCCAGTAATTTACGCAGTCACTTCTTTCTGCACGTAATCCGGATGAAAATATTTACTCTGGACTCAGCAATAAGCGCTGAAGCTCATACAATTTAACATCGAGAACTATTACAGGGTGGCCACTCCCTTCCCGAAAACAATTTTATTGACTTTACTCGGTTTTCCAGAGCATTTTTAAATGTTTCACTGATAAGATTTATAAAATATTTTACATTCGTATTTAAAGAAAATATTTAAGCAACCTCGAAACTAATTTGTCAGCTCTCTGATTTCGTCGTGATGAAGTACAAATTTAAAAATCTCAACAATAGAAATTGAACAAAAAATAATGCTGTACTATGTTTTAGGAATAATATCTAGTTTTATAGCAATCTCAATTTTTTTTTTATTTCAACTGATTCATCAACAGAGCAATTAAATTCTCCGATTTTCCCCAGTTTTCCAGGTTTTCCAGAAAGAGGCCACCGGCAATCGAATCTAACCTAGTAATGAAGTCTGGGCTGAGCATGGTACGAGACGTCATTAGAACCCAGAACACCTAACAACCGTTTCACTTGTCACACACGCCGTTTCGCATCAGAATCCAATACAATCGAACGCTCTCAAAACAGCACAAACATTGAAAATATACAGTAAGAGACTGACGAATATTTATTTTAGCTAAGTATATTTCTTTCCAACCCATATTCTGAAGCGCTTAACAATATGTCATTGAACACATTTCCGATTTTTCGTTGATTTTACATTATCGTTCAGCGAGTTACAAATGTTTCTAATAGCGACTGCATTACAGTATTAGTTCTAATTTAACAGCATCTCGCAACGCATTTATTATATCATTCATCTCCAAATAATGTTCGAGAAAACAAATTTCAAGCTGTTCTTTGTGTGTTCCTCTCAAGCCGGTGTGTATCCGAACTGGTCCAAATCACACGTGTAGACAGAATCTAACCGGGAGCGCCACGTGGTGCAGATTAGGGACACATCGATTTTTTTTGTAGAAAAATCAATTTTTTTAAACATCGATGTATAAACACCGATGATTTTTTGGGATCAATATTTTTTCTTTTCCGATGCTATGTTTCTGAATGAAAAATTCCCATGATCACAATACTGTAAAAGTTAAAATATGCAATAATAACTGATGGTAATATTTATATTCATGTTTTGGAACCAAAGGAACGCTATCTGCACTACTTTCATCGACCAAACTCTCTCGCCTGAGATGACCCTTATGCCCTTATACTTCCTCTTTCTTCTTATTCATTTCGCAACTTTGAGATATGGTCAACAAATATGCTGTGGGCGCAGGGTCTGCCCGTTCTTCTCGTACCCTTATTCGGGAAATTAATAAAGGCGAACACTGCCAAATTAAATTTTAATGCGCACGGATTTAATGCTAGGAGTTTACCAATTCAGTCTAAAAATATTGATGTTGAAAAACATCGACGGTTTTTAGTCGATATATTTTTAACATCGATGTTTGCTAACATCGACGTCGCATCACTAGTGCAAGTAGGGTTCCCCGATAAAGTCGGCGGACTGTCGAGCGGTCTGCCACACGCGGCGTGGGCGGGCGCCAGCGCGTCCGCGTTCCCACGGATCTGCGTCCAACGCGCGGGATTCCCCCGGCATTCGGGGTCTGAAAATCTTCGTTGCCACGGGCCGAACGAACGCCGCCAGCCAACTCGCACCACCTGCCACGACGCCCCTCGTGATTCGTGGGAACGCGATCCTCAACAGAGCAACACCTTCATGCGGGCTACACCACAACAATTGCAAATGGCGTACTCTAAAGCCAGCGAAATCGAAACCAATGGAGAATTTACACCAAAAAGGAATAGGTTAACTGGTAGACACGATTAATTGACATAATTAGTAGAAAACAACCAATCGGAGAGCTCCAACGATTGAATGGCGGTCTCGGGGCAGGGATCAGTCGTACAAGAATAAGATGAAAAGACTGGCAAAAAAAAACCACAACGGTAAAAAATAAGCATGCACATTATCAAAAGGTATTGATAGAATATTACTTAGTGTTCTCAGAGAATAAATCGCCTTCAACGGGTAAGGTCTAATGCAAGCCTCAAGTCGGATAAGCAGGAAATTGTTAAATTAATACAGCGGGAACAAATGCAAGTAATGTATCTGCAACGGCATTTAAATAAATTTATAACATTTAATAGTGAAACTTTAATTTATTATTCCTATTTACAATGATTAGTCAATGATCAGCTGATCGAAAACTACTTCACGGTATGCAATTTTCGGCTCTACATGGCGCTGAAAACGGTACGCAATATTTCTATACTTTGCAGAAATGTATTCTATATGCGCGCGAAGTAAAATGTCTTGGTTCTCGAGGTGCTTACAGTTGTAGAAAAAAGTTTCCGTGCAGCGGTTACTTGAAAAAACTCATTTCACTGCTTTCATTTGTGTCGTATGTATGTACTTTGGCACTACAGTTCCTTACGAACTAAGGCCTACCAGCGACTTTGCGGCCATATGTTAAGGGGTACGTGTGGTTAGCACAGAGCCATCCCTATGCTGTATTCTGGTCTTTTCTACCTGAGAAGTGATCTTTCTCATCGTCACACAGCAACAGATACTGGGACAGCAACAGATATTGTAAGAAAAGTAATTTGCGTCGTATAATATAAAATAATGTGTTTTTGTGTATATCCATAATACCATCTATAGATTCGAAGAACTGACCCACTCATGCCAGCCACTACTATTACTATACTTGAATTATATTGTATTAGAAGTATATTTTCCCAAAATTCTTTAGAAGTGTTCTTTATCCCAAAATTCTATAGAACAATACTAACATTTATAATATGTAAATGTTGAAGAGTAAAAATAGGTTTTTATGACTACTCAACAATCGCTAAATAATTTATAACAGAATACATTAACATTTCTTAGAAAATAAAGTCTCTGTATTTGTTTTTACTTTCTCTCTCTATATTATAATATGGAAAGAAAAAGTAATAAAATCGCCTCAACAACACGATCTAAACGACATTACGTTTGTAAATACGGTTTTTTAGAGCTGTAACTTCGCACACACGTCAGAATCAATGTCTATTAGTGCTGTTCCAACGATGGTTAAGGCGGAGAGATTCACGCAATACTGTATCCGACAATCGTGATGTTTGTCGTGTAAGTCTGTCAAATTAGAAGCTTCTGAGCTGAAACTCGGTCAATACTTGGGAATGTGCGATTTAATCTCGATTATAGAAATCTATTATTTAATACGGTTAATCGTAAAATTGAAATCTATTAATAAAGACATTAATATTTTCACACATATTAATTGTATCGATAATTTAGTTCGGTTATTTTAATTCAAATATTAATTTTCAAAATACCCAATATATAAAAATAGCTCTTACACAAACATCATTAGAGGAATTATCATCAAACTTGTTTAATAACTCAACTTTTGTTTTCGTTTGTTTTGATCTCATTTATAACCTAAAAAATAATGATTTTAATCTAATGCATTATTAAAGGAAGTGAAAAAATAATCGATTATTTCTTAATTATCGCTCATCCCTAGAAAAAAACATCAGGAAGATGTATTATTCTGGAGAACATAAAGATGTAATTTTTAGGGGACTTTAAACATGAAGCCCCCCGTGACATTTCAAAATTTTCTGGCAATATTTTTTTCTTATTTTTTCTTTAATACTAGGAGGAAGGGGATTTAAAGCGATCCCCTGACAAAGAGCTTGCAGGCTCAAGAATCTTTTTCCGGATATCTGTTGTAATGCACCGCCATAGTGAAGTCTACAATATATGATTTTCGTTTTGATGTGGCAGCTCTGCGCGAAGTTATTCATTTGTTTGAAACATCATACTTCCAAACGGCTTTTGTTATTTTGAAAGATTCATAGTTAGTTCTGCTAGTCAGTGTATAATAAGTTATTGTATTGTTTTGTGAGTCATGAAGAAAAAGGCAGTAGTTAGCACTGCTAAACCTTATCTCGAGGCCGTGGTTGAATGCCGTACGAACCCATCACCTTTCAATGCTGCAATGGATCGTGGCATTATAAAAGACTTGTATGGAAGCGTTGAAGCATTCGGAAAAGAAAAGGGGAGGGGAAAGAAAAGTCAGGAGATCGCCTAATGTATAAATATGATACAGTTCCCATTTTTATAAGAACACCCTAAATTTTGAAAATTGTAAAAGTTCAAATTCATTTTTGAATCCGTCCGACATCTACAATATTAAAACCAGATATTTCTTCTCAATTTCAGATGGCATGAGATGTTTTTAAATATTTGAGTAGTTGAGTAATAACACTAAAAGGAGGAAAGGTTTCGGTGGACCGCGCATTCCACTAATTTTTCGAGACTCCATAAACTGTCAAACAAACAACATATTACTCAATAAACCGACCACAATAAGTATTCCAAGAAAACAACCATTCCATAGAAAAACTGAAATAACATCGTACAACAAAAACATATGCAGGAAATTCTGCCTATCTTCAGTGACGATAAGTAAAGCTGTGGCAGGCTATCATCCAATTCCACCGTCGAATAGCGAAAAGTGCGCAGTCACTGTTTATCACAGCCTAAGGGTCAAATGTGACTACAACCAAGAGCTTTGCCAGACAGTCCGACCGTTCACCACTGCAATCGATACGTATTTTTCAGACATGTTTGAATAAATATGCTCCTTGCATGGCTCCGAGGTTATCTCCGGGTCGAATTAACGGGTTTTACAGAAAAATCTGCAGTCAGAAAGGGAACAAACATGATCATACTAAGTGAAAGGGGTTCGAATGAATATTGAAGAGCAATCGCCGTGTTCTGAAGTAAATGGGCCGAAACATCATTCGGACAAAATTCCTAGGTCAGAAGATTATCGCGTGTATTGAGTTTATTACCAGCACACAGATACCGGGTGGCATAAGAGATTTTGGTCACATCAAACAAGGGGATTTGGATCGCAGTTGGTAACTGTGACTTGCACTTACAAGAGACATTCTTAACAGCTTCTCACCTAGCCGCAACTTCTTTCACAGCTTCGACGAAAATCAAGTGTCAAGTTAGTGCAATTCAGATTTTTTTGTAGTACTGCATGCTGATCGAGGCACAATCGAAGAAACTGGTGCTTTTAGTGTACAAATCCTACCAATGGAGGTAAGTGACAATTGTTTAACCTTGGAATAGCATGGAGATTTTACACATTTCGCAAATCGCAAAGAAAACATGGAATCAGTTAAAATTATTTTTACCTAGTTTTATGAGAATCGAGAGTTACGCATGATTACGATATTTAACTATGCAGCTCTTCAGGAATATTATTCCAAAAACACCACTAAGGACATGGACAAAGAGAAAGAAAACGTGCCTAGTATTTCACGAACAAGTCTGTGCATTGAAGTTATAGTTATTAATGAGCTTAATAACATTGCTCCAAATAGTAATATAAATGCAATCTAAATATTATCGGAATTGAGATGCGTAAAAGTAGTACATGACGGTATAACATTAATCTTCGAATCGCAAACCTATAATGTTAGAAAAACACACTACGGCGTTCAAATTCACCATGAACATTCATTGACAAAATGGCGGACACCCATACGCCTTCTGCCACTAACAAATCAAAGAATTTGTGTACACTTAATTTTCTTCAAGTCAGCTCTTGCCATTTTAAAAAGGAGAACATTATCGACAAATACAATTTATTGCTAGGGCTGCGTTGAAGGGAGAATACGAAAAACGTTCACATGGATACACGTCTATGTAGTTCTGGCCTATACAATGTACCTTTTTTTCTTAGAAAATGTGAACAATCTAAATTATTACTTCAATTTGGACAATTTTTAAAATTGTCAAAGCAAAATTAGAGCACAGCAGGTTCAGGAATAACCATGTCAGTAACGGAGTGCGAAATTTCTCATGTTTTTGGAGTTCAACTTCCTCGTTCACTACACTTATATTTACCTATCTGGTGTCCACAATTATTTTCAAAAAAAGCAAATTGGAATATAGGTATTCTCTGAATAATGCATATCAATATCGTTTAGAAGGTATGGTTTATGGAACTCATGTCCCTACAACTATACTCTACTGCACGACTTCCATGTCCAACGCGTAGTCTACTCACAGGGGCTTCGCCACGTGCTGCCCCGCATTCCCCAGCTAGCCAACGCCAGCGAAAACCCGCGCGTGGCAAAAACACGAGAGTATTTCGGGCGCGGCGTCGGTAGAGATGGCGGCTACGGCACGGGCGGTGGCACCGAGGAAAACGTCAACATTGGCGGCAGAGGGCGTAAACAGCACCGAGAGTATAAGTGGAAGTAGACTAAGCGAAGCCGCCGGTTGGAGAGGTAAGCGACGACAATAACTGCCCGGTGTCTTGGCCACAAGAGGCGGCGGATTGGACGGCAGCAGGCAGGCAATTGGAGCGATAGAAGCGGAGACGGGAATCGGCGCCAGAGGCGTGCGAGCTTGTAGGCGGGCCTGCGCGCGGAGAGGGGAGCGGATCACTGACCTACGGAAGCCGCAAGGCCGCCCGTCAGCTAAAAGCAGCTGGCACGCGCTACTGGGGCCCTCGCGCACGTCCACCCACCCGCGCCGATGCACGCGCCAGGTTGACCAGACCGATTGCTGGGAGACGGGAATTGGAGGGAAAGGGGACAGACTGACACCTTTTTTGGTGTGTGTGTGTGTGTGTGTGTGTGTGTGTGTGTGTGTGTGTGTGTGTGTGTGTGTGTGTGAATGCATTGACTGGTCCGAATGAGGTTGCTTACGGCGCGTCAACTACCAAGGTCATTGGTCCCGCACGTTTCCCACTGGAGGTAGCGGTGAACTTCCCCTGCTGCATGGTGAAATCCGGTGCCGACCTACCGTCGGTTAGCGGGCTTTTCTCCAACTAGCGGGCATCTCCCACTAGCAGGGCACCGCCTCAGCCGGGAGAAGCTCTGAGCTCCCGACTTGTCTCCCGGTATTTGTACTAGAGTAGTAAGTGTGTGTAAGTAAGGGGAGAGGAAAGAAAGGTTGCGCACGGTTCGTTTGTTAAAGTACTGCTCCGGCACTCGCCTGGTGTTGATCGGCGAAACCGCAAAAAAAGTACCTATCAGAGCTGCCAGCCGCCAGAATTCTCTTCCAGACAGCGACTAGCAGACAGGCTGCTGTCGAAAATCCTGCCACAGTCGGGACTCGAACCTAGGGCCTCCGGTCAGAAGCACTGGAGTAACATCAGTTGATGCCCTGAGCCACCTCTCCCGGCGGTCCGAATGAGGAAAAAAGACAGAACCATTTGGTTTTCATGCCACACTGACGTTTATAAATCAGCTTAATCTTGGCAGTGACGTTTTCAGTTTCAGCCATCATCTTTGTCCCTCAAGTTCTTTCCTAGCATCCTGCCTTCGGCTCATCAGCTTCTTTTCCAAGTCCTAAAAACACGACCGGGGGGGGGGGGGGCAAACTGCGTCACTAGCGCTGGTGACACCGATCTGCACCTGGCACGCAGGCTATGGTCGTAGTCTCCGTACGCCGCACACTCATGCGCCGCCAAGTCACATATTCGCACTGACCCGCAGCACATTCGCGAGTGAACGAAAGAGCGTACAACGTGCAAAGATGTAAATCGTCCTATAAATGGAACGTTTTCTCAACCAAACCATGTTCTTACAAATTATATATATATATTATATATATATATATATATATATATATAATATATGTAAGGATATAGAAATGCACTGTTTATAAAAGAAAAAGTGTTATTTCTTAATTATTGGAGGGTAAGAGAACGCACAAACGGTAAATATTAAAAATTAAAATCACAATATAATTTTTTTTACAATGCTCATTACTAGAGAATTAATATCTGGACTCGACAGTTTCAGCATCAAGTCACTTTCTATATTCACTCTGTTTCTGTACTTGTTTTTTTTTTTAACTAAGCTACAGTTGAGAAAGTGCGTTCACAAAGATAAGTGGTTGAGAACCTCATGAAATATTTTGGTGCAAGTTTAGTAATTGCTGGATAATGTTTCCAAACTTTTTTTCAAAACGGCACCAATGATTAAAATCGATTTTAGAGTGTGTCCTCATGATAATTCCATTAGTCTTCTTCACGTGATGGTATTTTCACTTTCTTTATGTAGTCTTGGGCCCAATTTTTTAATAACGTTCTGCGGCTCACAGGTCGGGAAACGCTAATCTAATAAAGTGGAATTTGCCCTCAACGTCGAGATGCGTCTAATAATATCGATTTTTCACGCTTGACTTTCAGGAAAGAATACTTACGTTCTGGGGTTACACCACTTTGACGATTTCAAATTACACCAGACTCAGTGCCGCAAGCGAACTCTGTATATTGAAAATATTAATCTAAAACTACCCTTTTAAAAATAATTTATGCATTTGGGAGTAGTGAATGGTATTTAACTCAATAAGGAAAATTGAGATATTTACCTTTCTCGATCCGGCAAGAGGTCGGCAAGTCATTAGTTAAATAGAGTAACACTATACAGTAATATAATTTGCAGTATCTTTTAATGCGATGAATATGCGATTAATGTTGATTACCTGATTTACTGAGTTCTTTTTAACTGCCTCTTCTGTAAAGGTAATTGTAGGTGGCTTACTATTTCCTAATCCTAAATACTTCAATTGTAAATAGATGACAAGATTCGATTTCTAACTATCAGCTGCTAACAGTTTAACACTAGTTTCCTACGTTCAAGTCTAATTTAGAATTAAATTCAACAACAAAATCGGATTTCACCGGATTTCTGCAAGGCAACCAATCAACTGTGATAAAAATACTTGTGTAGACAGTTTGCTTCCCAAATTCTCTTTTTCAAATTGAGTCAAATTCGTTTCTGTTTCGACATTAGTTATCTAGGAACAACGCTTATTTGCAGGTATTTCTTTTCTTTCGCCGTGGTAGGTAATATGTAGTGTACGCAGTGTATATTCAATACGTTGATTACAAATACTTTGTGCGATTTATTTTGTGCGATTTGACAAAGAACAGCTCCTTTTTGAAATCAACTGTACGCATATTTACTTCGAACAAAACACTTGTGCAGCAATAAACAATAATGCAGCAATAAAAGAATGAATTTCCTTTGGGAATATATATTACAATACTATTTTAATTCAGTGTGACTTGTTTATGCAAACAGATTTTTTTAAAAACATTACAATAACATGTAGTGTTTTCTTGCTCTCAAATTGTACGTAATTTTGGAGTGAATTTGCTATAGTCATGTTCTTACACTGACATCTAAAAGTAAACACGTAATCTTCGCGTGAACGCTCCAGTCAGCCACCAAGTCCTACGTCAAATGACAATCAGACAACCCAGCGCATGGAGAATGCTTTATGCCAAGCAGGCTCATGCAAAACATGGCGGAATGTCTTGTGAATGAACGAGGTAACATTCAACTGCTGGTATCGTAAATCACCAGACGAATATTTTGAATTTTATTAAAACTAACTTTGGATACAATTAAATACACCAGATTCACTGTTTCACAACCGAGGGTTGACGAATTTATTCCATAGAGAGAAAACAAAGACATCTTTGCAGAACGTTCTTATCAAGAATTATTCATTGCTTATAATTTTGTCAGCAGCTGACCACTTGCACCAATCTGCTTTTGTCTTCTTCCAAAGTCTCAAGTTCGTGTATCCTTGTACGTCTTGAATCAATACATTATTCACGAACGTCTCAAAAATGTCCAGAAGATAAGTGGAACAATAGCTTAAATACTAGTTATAAAAACTCTAGTAATATTTCTACTTAAATATCAAAAGAGATTATCGTCATGGTGTATTCGAATCGTTTAGTATTCATTGTAAGATGTGAACAAAAGGTAAGGATATGGTACGTTAAAATGCTTACATGTACACGTAGGCTTCCGTGGCTCGAGTTCATTACTTCTAGGCTGTCCGGGTGACGCCACGTCGTTGGCAGATAGGCCGACGTTTCGCCTGTCATGTCGCAGGCTTCAAGCTTAAATTTTTAATTCATTCGGAAATGTAAGCATTTTTTACTTCTAGGCTGTCCGAGTGACGCCGCGTCGTTGGCAGATAGGCCGACGTTTCGCCTGTCATGTCGCAAGCTTCTTCGAACTTGAATTTTTAATTCATTCTGAAATGTAGGCATTTTTTACTTCTAGGCTGTCCGGGTGACGCCGCGTCGTTAGCAGATAGACCGACGTTTCGCCTGTCATGTCGCAAAAGCTTGAAGAAGCCTGCGACATGACAGGCGAAACGTCGGCCTATCTGCCAACGACGCGGCGTCACTCGGACAGCCTAGAAGTAAAAAATGCTTACATTTCAGAATGAATTAAAAATTGCAGTTAAAGTTTGAGGCAAGTTAGGTACGTAGGAAAGTGGTTTAACAACAGATAAGTTTAAGCTTTGAAGCAAGAAACTCAAATTTCTTGAGAACGCTGGCATAATCATTTCAACTGAAACATCTCCAAAGTAATTGTAGGCATTCTTCTCATCCTACAGAATTGTCAGCAGTCTTTCTCTCTAGTTTTGATATTCTCATGACGTCGGTTAAATTCCGCACCACGTGCAACCCGTGACGATAGCAACACGCTTCGGAGTCAGCATGATTTATCTCTGGCGGAGCTTAGGGCATCCTACTTCCGAGCATTACGTACCTCACCACCGCAATGTTCTAGAACGACTATCCGAGGCAGCTGTATCATTCTTACCAAACCCGTGAAACCACAAGGTCTCCGAAGAGACTTCTCAGACTAATCGTTTCTCTGAAGCTCACAGAGATAAATCGATTTATGTACAAAGAGTGTGATGATACTTTGGTTTGTAAAAACAAACCAAATATACGAATATGCATGCATTCAGATTTATTCAACCTGAATTGTATCGTGTTCTAGAAACCACAATACTCTTAGATCGTCTGCCAGTTGAGTTATCAGTTAGATTCAGAAGTAGACATATACTAAAGCAAATTTGTTAGCAAATCCAATGAAGCAACTTCAACGAATACAATACAACCCGGTAAACAGAAACATTAATAAATTTTGCTTTTTATACCACAAAAATGTAATAAAATCAATACACGAAATTTAGTTTCAAAAGAGTTTTAACGGATGATGAATAAATGCACTAACGATAAAAGAAAAGAAAATATATTGTAGTGAAGGGCATTCTTCGGCTTCGGTGGTATAACGGAGAGCATAAAGGGCTGTTATACCAAAGTTTGCGTGTTCAAGCCCGATCGAAGCCATGTATTTTCAAGAGCGAAAAATTCTTAGAACGCCTCCCTTCAGACAGGAAGTACAGACTGTTGTCCCATGTTGTAGATTTACTGCATGTAGAAGATCAAGTCTAAAAGAAGTCTGTCAAATCGCCAGTTTCGTCACACGAGTGATACCTATCTCCGCTAGACGGTGAAAGGGGTGTAGCGTAATTTGCGTGGTCAGACGGCTTGATGGTCTGAGTCTCGCCCCGCAAAATAAGACATCTTTGAAGTGAATTCTTATTTTCGTCCAGGAAAATATAAAACGAAATTTTGCAAAAGTTGTACAAGAGATGGAAAGATTTTAAACTCACATTGTACTTCAATGCTGTAGTATTGAGTCAGAGAATTTCTGCAGTTGGAAAGACATTCCTTATTATCCCACGTTTTGTTGTTCCCTAACATACAATCCTCCCTGCCTGATCCAGCAAGCGATTGCGACACCCGTTGGACACGCCAAGATTCCTCTTTCTTTGAGTGGAAATAAATGCATTAGAACCTTGACAGCTGCTCAGCGGCTCTCATATTCCAGTGGCATACGTCTTAGAACTGTATTCGTTGAACGAATACGCATTGGTAATGATCGTTTCAAAACTCATTGTAGCAAAACAGTCTAAATGACCACATAAAATGACTAACATGCTGAACATGAACAATCGAAATTACAAGGCAAAGGATCGGAACAGACATGAAATATGTAAGTATGGCGGAAGGTTGTAGTCTGTAGACTACGTAATTTCCATTTTCGTCTCTTCTAAGCAGTGTGAACATTAATCAAAAACAAGTTTTTAAAAATTATGCTACTTTTCATGCTACTGTACAATCTGCGATGGTTAAGAGGCAAACGCATTGGTAATGCCAATGTGTTTTTCTAAGTGTACTTCTCCCTTCAAACAAATATTTCTCTTAATTGACGCATTGAAATAACAAAGCTAACCACGTTCCACGTTCTTTCCTCCATATTATGCATAAGCCAATTTCAACAATATTAGAATGTAGGACTAATATTGCCAACACATGAATTTTATTCGTCTCGCGATCTAGAAACTTCGATGAGGAAATACTCTATACTCTGGTTAATTATAGTGACATCGGACGCTTGATCAGCTGTGTCGCCGTTATCCAATCGGGAGCTACATTACGACTTCAACTTTTGCTGTTAACGCTCCCGATTAGACAACCGCGACCAAAATTTTATGTCTTAACGAAGCTCCCGATTGGATAACCGCGCCTAGCTGATATGTCGGAACTTACTCTATTGAAAATTAAGTGTAACTCCAATCTGTCGCCAGCAAAACAAAGCTGAGGGATTCCACATGGCCAGGATCATTTCGAGTCGCGCGCTTCGTTATGCCGGGCGAGTGCAAGCGCGGCGGCGTGGCGGGACGGCGGTGGCGATGGGGGCGTCGGCGTCGACGAAGGCGTGTCAAAGTGCCGCCCGCGAGGAGCACGCCAAGAGTGATGGGCGGGGCACGGGCGCGGACCGCCGGGCATACCAGCGGAGCGATCATGCGGGCAGGCCGAGTCCCCGACCCTCGCACACGGACCGCCTCCATCTGCATTCTCACGCCACGCACTTCACTCCGGTTTCCCCAGGCGCCAAAAACTACACCTCACGGGCCTCCAACAGCCCGAGGCGGCCCCGCAGAAAGGGGAGGACAAGCAACGCAACGAAGAAATTGATGGATTTCTTCATGCGCCTCTCCTTATTTGCATCCGAAGGAAAAGTTTGGAGCAACCTGGTGTCTCTCCTTCCTAAGGCCGAAGGTTCGACCTGCGGGCTGAGTCTGACACTGACTAGAAACAAGCACGCAGTTTCTGAATGCTTATCGTCCGTGGATGCTACGCATCTTTAACGCCGCGGTCTGAGATCCCCACAACCGAGAACATGCATGTGGGACTCTCATGCCAGAGGAATTCCCCCTTCCTCCAGGAAAGTTCAAAGCATGGTACTATCACTATAAAGAAATCCACAAATCTAGCTTAGAACGGCGGTGAACCTTGGAGAAACATTGTTAAAGTGAATATTTGCCTTTAGACATATCATTCTCTGCGAAAATTTTCACTTTGTTTTCCTGTTTTCGTGTAGACTAACCCAACAGCCATAATGAGAATTTTATACACATTTCATTGCTATAGTAATTATGGAAAGTAGATAAAAACATATCACTTAGTGCCCCTGTTTTTCAGCGAAAAATAAGATTTTATTTCCCATAACGCCTCGCCCAATTCAGAGTAGCCAGAGCTGGACTTAAGGAGCCCCAAGCATAAATGAACAATGCGGTTCCCTAATAATATTGAACTTCTGGACTAGTGCAATCAAAATGAATGTACAAACAAATTTGATCTATGCAATTTCACAATTTAATGTCCAATTTCTTTATTTGTGAAGTCATAGAAAACTATTACAAAAATATTTGTGGGTCCCGAGCCACATTCCAAAGCACGTGATTGTTATGTCTGTCAATCCTCAAATACACTTCACACCGTCTTGCAATATTCTTTGCGCGCCTTACCGTACCGGGAGTACACGAGGAGCGATGCATCTGTCCAAAAGCCGGTGGCCGTTTTTACCGTGACGCCCGTTGCCGCTCCCACACAATATAGGAACAGACGTCAGTGGGAAGCCCTGCCTCCGGGCGAGATCCGCGGCGTCGATCGATTGAAAACTCGAAATCCGGTTCGCAGAGTGGTAGCAACTAACACGACTGCAGAGGCAGGCGGATCGTCAAGAATAGCCGGTGACGTCGACCGGTGGAAGACAACAGGGCTTTGGCGTGTGAGCGCGCACGTGCATACCTCTGCACATGCGGCGACGGTCCATTGTGACGAAACTGGGTCCCGGGCAAAGACCACGCGGACGATTAGAGTGGGAACCTCCCCGGGTGCAAAGGAAGAGGCAGGTTACGTGACGCGACGCACAGGGAACGACCGGACGCTCTCTTCCTATGGTATTCTGAATACGAGAGAACTGCACGAATGTGAATAACAACACATGCAAACGTTCGATATATTGTGGAAGAACAATAAGTTTCATGTTCATGTTTAGATCGTTTTATTTAATACTTTATAATTGTTTACAAAAAACAGCATGTTGTAATTAATGAATATAGTACATTTCCGAACACCTTGCCAGAGAAGCATTACATCAATTCAAATAGCGACCACGACTTCATGTTAGTATGATATGTAAGGCACGATGCTTTCCCCACAAACTGATTTGGAATACTGGGCCGACAGATTAATTTATTTTCGTTTGTTCCGGGCCCCCACTAATGTTTACATCCCTTTAAACAAATTACATTAATTTCACACCTGCATTAAATTATAGCAGTGTCTGTGATCTTAATGCAAAATAAGAAAGAGCATCCATGTCCAAAACACTTCACGAGTTTTCAACTTGAGGACTCCACGACTCGACACTCTTCTGCCCGACAAGATGCGTCCCGTCTGTTCCCTCCAGGTAACTTCGTGTTATCTATTATCGATTATCTTGTCAGCTTAGTATCCGCGAAGGCCTCGGGGGCCCGTTTTCTTAAGCGAGAAAGCTATTACTCCTGCGACAACGTGCATAGCGGCGACGTTTCGGTGTGACGCCAGGCAGAAAAGGGGGACGAGCAGTGAATCCGAAGGAAGCACTCATATTGCTTGCTTCGATTGCGGTTCGATGCATCATACTTCGATTCTCAATCAGTTCAACCGACAAAATCTTTCAAAGAAGTTGAATATTTAAAAATAAATACAATACGAATTCAATACGACCCGTTTTCATAATTTTTGAAAGGATCCGGTTTAAATTCACTTATTAGGATGCGAAAAATTCCAGAAGTTTTTCGTTGCAGTATTTTCTAGTTTTAGGCGTTGTGGTGAGTTATCGTTGGCATTTCTAAAGGAATAATTATATGCGTATATATGGGTAGTCGTTTTTGTAGCTTCCATACAGCAGAAAACTGATGATGATGGCTAAGCCATCGAAAGCTGCTTTTTTAATAAATAATATTGTTGTCAATGACGACGCATATAATTATTTCATTTTCTAGTTAACCCAGAGTGAAATGCATTATAAAACGGGTGTTATAACGATTTTAATGGAATGTCATCATTTCTTCTTTTCACTTTACTATAATGTCGTTTAGTATACAAATTTAGTTTATGTTATGAAAAAACGAAATAACCCGTTTTATGCATCATTTTCTTTTGCGTTTTTCGTCAATTTTGCCTAATAAGTCATTTTTTACGTTTTACGTCATCGTTAATGCAATTTTTCGCTTATTTCATCGATTTTAATATAATTTTAATGGTACTCGCTTCAAACAATATTTACGACGTGCAACAAATGTTCAGCACAGAATTCCTGAGTAGCCCATTCGATTTCTTCGCTCGTATGTTGTAATGTCAGCCGTTGTGAGTACTATGTAATCTCAGGTTCCTCTTACGCCTGTCGGCACCATTGTCAGTTCGGCCGATTTAGCATATATGAAGGCAGAGAGATTTTCTTTTTAAGAACAGTCCAAACCAAACGTTTGCAGGCTGAGTTCACTTGAACAAAAGGAAGACACAGCAGTAACACACCCAACAGCAGTAGTTGTTCATCTGAAGTGGTTTTGATCAAATTTTGTACGTCGTTTTTATTTGCTTTTAGGGCATTGCTAAAGCATTGTATTGATCATTTGTGGCAACGTTTTAGGTCATCAAAATCCGCCCCTAGATACAACTTTTAGTACAAATATTTTATGTAATGTCGTAAACAAACATAATTTTTCATTTGGGGATAGACCATTTATCTTACGGGCTGTTTTTCCGCAGTAGAATTCAACAGAAGTGTAATTGCAAGGTATAAAATCTTATTACTACTAATAAGCAATATCTCCTCTCATTACATCCCCTTTTGACTCCATAAACATCAGCATTCTATATAAATGCTTTTACCCAACGACGAGCACTAGGTAGGTGTTTGGTGCATTTTGGTCAAGAGAGCAGCGCGAACATCCGGCAGTGAGGAACAGTGCGGGACGAACGTCAGAGGAGGAGTGGCTCGCCACAGAAACAAGACGGCGCGCTGCAGAGCGTGACGAGGGCGGGAGCGGGGCGGGGGCGGGGGCGGGAGCGGGGGCGGGGGCGGGGCCAGAGCGCGGCGAACGCTCGTGACGCCGCACCGCACCACCAGTCCGCTCACGAGGAGGATGCCGCACCACGGCGAGTGCTTCCCTCCTACCATCACGCCGCCCACGCGCCACTCGCAGGTCTTTCGCGTCGCAAGTCCAAGGTCGAGCTCTCTACTGCAATCTCTGCACGATATCTGCTGTTTATACACAATTATACTCTCACCATCAGAAACGAACATAACAATACAAATGTATCATGGCCATTTATACTGAACACTTAAATATTTAGCCTTTAATATTTCAGCATTTGGATAAATTATCCCATCATGATCGGGTTTTTGACGTATTCCCCTTGATCCGTTGCCCAAGGAGTGGAGGCTTGAGGTTTTTTTGGTCAGCAATCCTAGAAAATTAAATCTGTAGTACGTTTGATGATGTAATTACATTTTCTTCTACCCGGGAGCGAAAATTTGTTTCTAAATGTTGCCCACCACACTTGTTTGAACATTTATTCACAATTCAATTTTAGTTAAAAAATATACGGTAGGGAATATGGGGAATCAACAACACGTGTGCAAATTTAACTTTTCTTTGAACACTTTTTATTGCTTTTCGATTCCATAAAATCTAATCCTCCGTTATGCACATTCCATAAAATATCGGCAAAGAGTTCAATTTTATTTCTTCATGAGCATACGTTTCAAATCAATGTTTTTTGTTGCACGCCAAGAAAGCACGATTTGAAAGATTATAATTCTATTTTTCTATAACCATCGTGTAAGGGATTTGTTATCAAAACTAGCTCATTCCATTACTTACCAAAATTCATAGCTTATTATGGTAGTCATTGGTAACCCTATTGTACCGCATGTGAACGCGAGAAGATAATTCTCAAGTAAAATATTCATGAGTGTAATAAGCAGAGAGCAAATGCTTCAGATAATCGTTCGTGAAAGAACAAAAAATCTGTAAAATGATAAAAAATATTTATAAAAATAAAATAATGAACGTCTTACGCTGAAGTTATAGGATCAGAAGACATGTATTGTCAGATATTCCCCGACATTTACGATATTTCCTACGACATTACAAGATATTATTTCATATAAACACTGTTCAGTGGACCTGGAGCATTGGAAATATTAAACTTTTCTATCGCATCCGCCCATTTTGGGAGAAAAAATATCCCTTCACACACCGTAGTGATTTACGCCGGCAAACTACTTTTCTACCCTCTATAATGCAAGAATATGTGAATAATAATTGAAGATTTTTCGCCCCCTTTCTGTACGTACTTTACCCCTTCGAGAGCGCTGATATGTATGACACAACAGTACTTTGATGTTTGCAAGGCAAATGTAAATAGTTTCCCGCTGACTCACATGACATGCTAAATAGCAATGACATTAGGGTTCATCAAAAGATGTTTTACCGTTAATTTTCACTATAACAAAATATATTTCAGACGAAATGAACAATTTCAAACTTGAGGTTCGTGGTCGTATAGGTTCATGAAAAGCGAATAAACGTTAAAGTAATATTTCTTAAGCGAAAGTAAGAAGGATGTTCATTTCTTAATTGACTCGAATATTAAGTTATCAGGACGAATGTTAAAACTTTATGTAATGAAAATAATTACTGCTCTAAGCGACTCCTTTTACAAACATTTTCATGTGTTAAATTTGTTTACTTATCTTTAGTGAAATATATTGCATTGGAAAGTACTCAGTATTGCAGTAGAAGGTACCCTATTCTTAAATGTTCCCTTTCGTTGGTAAAACTTATTTCTCCGTCTGATTTTTCTAAGCTATCTCTGAAACTTCGACAAATATAATATTTTCATTAGTAATTTTTAAGATGTAGCGATTAATGGTGAGAGAATAACATTTGACCGCACAACACATCCCGCATAAGAGAATGAACCTAGTCTAAAACAAGGCATCCTTTCGCGCCTTTCACATTGTTGCGCAAGACAGGAGTGCATAGCGTGGGAAGAGTGACTTGTTCCTTTTGTACGTCTTCCAAAGAAAGGCCTAATGGAAGACAAATTAACGATTACGTAGTGACCACGCAAATCACTTGTGTTGAATGTGAGTGCAGCTAATAGAACTCCGAATCAGATAATCATATCGTCAGCAAACTGGATGCAAGTAAAGGGAGTCAATGCAGAAATTCAACACAAAAACAAGCAAACCCGACAAATATCAATGCAATAAGATACAAAAGTACTTACACTTTATTAACAAAGACACTTTTATATCTCATCAAAACTATTGAAACCAACGTTTTTCATTCCAGCGTTAACACTTAACACACTATACGAGCCACGTTCCAAAAGGGCCTTTTTTACGATGGTTTACGTCACATGTCCATGTCATGACATCTTTCGTCACGTGGGCGTTCTGCGCACACGTGAGAGCATCTACTTGTCGACATGATGCCTCGACGTTTGGTCACGTGACACCGAAAAAGGAGCGAAAAAAGCAATGCAAAATGTGTAATATGTATATTATGTTAGTTAATATATGGATAAAACATATCTCAGGTATGAGTTTATATGGAAACTTTTTGAAAACAATTTCATTCTTGCAAATACGAAAGTTTTGCGATACGATAAGTTATTGGGTGTTAGACAAAACAATAAAGCAATTTCAATTAACATCTTTGACTTATTAATTCAGGTCCTAATAATAAAAGAATTGAAACGTCAAAAGCTAATAAAGCAAAAGAGAAATCTTACTTGGAATTATCGTCTGAGGATAAAGCACAAGAAGGCAGCGTGAACTTTGCGGCTAAAGTCTCTGAATAGCTGATTAATCGTTCCTTACAATCCTTTCTTTGAAATAGAAATAAGCACTAGTATATAACAGGATGTTAATTATAAATGTTTTATAATTTTAAATGTGAATGCATACTAGATAAGTATACTTTGTAAACGTATTTAGCATTTTCATTGTGAGATTTTTCTTATATATATATATATATATATATATATATATATATATATATAAGTTTTTTGGGCTCTTAAGTATATATATATATATATATATATATATATATATATATATATACACTTAAGAGCCCAAAAAACTGGTACACCTAATATCGTGTAGGGCCCCCGCGAGCAGGCAGGCGTGAGTCAACACGACATGGCATGGACTCGACTAATGTCGGAAGTAGTGCTGGAGGTAATTGACACCATGAATCCTGAAGGGTGGTCCATAAACACGTAAGAGTACGATTGGGTGGAGATCTCTTCTGAACAGCGCATTGCAAGGCATCCCAGACATGCTCAATAATGTTCATGTCAGGGGATTTTAGTGGCCAAAGGGAGTGTATAAATTCAGAAGAGTGTTCCTGGAGCAACTCTATAGCAATTCTGAATATCATGGCTATCGCATTGTCCTGCTGGAATTGCCCAAGGTCGTCTGGATGCAGAATAGACATGAATGGATCCGGTCAGGATGCTTACGTACGTGCACCTTTTAGTCGTACCTAGACGTATCAGGGATCCCATATCACTCCAACTGCACTCCACGGCAACCTCCTCTATCATCACAAAACCTCCACCAGCTTGAACTGTCCCCCGGTGACGTACAGGGTCCCTGGTTTCACGAGGTTGTCGCCATACTCGAACACGTCCATCCGCTCGAAACAAAGTGAAACGCGACTCGTCAGACCAGGCAACTTGTTTTCAGTCATCAACAGTCCAATATCGGTGTTGACGGCTCCAGGCAAAGCGTAAAACTTTGTGTCGTGGAAGGGTATACGAGTGGGCCTTCGGCTCTGAAACCCCATATCAATAATGTCTCAATGAATGGTTCGCACGCTGACACTTGTTGATGGCCCAGCATTGAAATCAGCAAGAATTTACACTCCTGTCATGTGTAATGATTCCCCTCAGCCGTGGTCGGTCCCTTTCTTTCACGATCTTATACGACTTGTACCCGTCGGTCCCGTTGTGGCACAATCTTGCACGACAAAATAAATCCAAAAATTATTAAAAATGATCTTTAACCAATTAAAAAAATATAAACTTTCAAACACGCAAAATGAAACCAAGCGTGAAATCTCTAAATGGATTTATAAAGAAATCAGATCATTTTCCTAATCACAATAAACACAGAAATTATTCACTTGCTTAAAAATCCTGACTCCTTTTCACACAATGATAGAGACAACTTTACAAAAATGTTCAATTTTTGAAATTGTCTTATTGAGAATTGTATTATTGAAGTATTTTACATCAAACGTGTTAATGACTCAGAAAATGTACATTTAGGTAGACTATTTTCATACATTACGAAGAGAGAGAGAGAGAGAGAGAAAGAGAGAGAGAGAGTAAATATAACCTAGATTGTTTTATCCGTTAACTTAAATTCATATAGGAATCTGGACATTTCGTTTTGATATTGCGCATTAGAAACAAGAAATGTGAACAAACGATTATAATCTTCATCCTTAGGAGTCTTGTAACCATGCCATATAGAGAATGCTAGAGAATGAGTGAATGTTATGTTCGACTCACTTTTAAGTTCTAACATAAATGTGCAAATACTGATTTTCAAACGAATTTGACTGACATTTCTACTATTAGGAAACTGAACAATTAAGAAAATTTCAAATAAATGTACTTTGGGCGGCGTTAGATGGCAGCACGCAAGATCATGGGGCAAGTTCGAATGGATAGACAAGACCAAAGGAAATAGAAAACTAAGAGATTTGGATTTAGATTTAGTCAAAAAACAGTAAAAAAAAAACTATGTGACGTATGGGGGAGAAGATAATCTGCGCACGTTTTCTTGAGTTCCAGAATCCCTTCCCATCATTTTAACTACGAGGGTTCCCTTTTATATTTCAGGAATAGAGAACAAAAACAAATATTAATAATCGAAAATCACTTTATTGTTTTTCAAAATATTCCCCATGAAGATCTATACACTTTTGCGTGTGTTTGAACCAATTGTCGAAGCACTTTTGCCACTCTGATTGAGGTATCTCCAAAACATGCATTCTGAATGCAACAACCGCTTCTTCAGGTGCCGAAAAACGTTGACCTCTCAGTTTGTTTTTTACGTACGGGAATAAAAAGAAGTCATTCGATGCCAAGTCAGGACAATACGGCGGATGACTCATGAAATCGATGTTTTGGGTGCTCAAAAATGCAGTTGTTCGAGCCGATGTGTGAGAGCTCGCATTGTCTTGGTGAAGAGTGATTCGTCTTCGGCGATTGGTTTTCCTGATTTCTTGGAAGACAACTGGCAAAAAAATCGTTGTGTACCACTCAGAATTGACTGTTCTGCGTTGTTCTAGTGGTACGTTTGCGACGTGTCCAGTTTTTTCCGAAAAAACAGGCACCATCTGTTTGGAAGTGCTTCGTGCGCGAACAACTTTTGTTGGATTTTGCTCATCTTGAAACACTCATAGAGTCAACTGCTGTTTACTTTCGGGCTCATTTGCATAAATCCACGATTCATCACCTGTCACGATGTCATAGACGTGTTTCGAAGCACTGCGATCGTATTTTTTGAGTATTTCTTTCGACCAATCGACACGAGCCTTTTTTTGAGCGATTGACAAATTGTGTGGGATCCAACGCGAACAAATTTTTTTGACAGTCGAATGTTAATGCAATATTGAAAATATGCTGGTCCCACTAATGCCTGAGGTTGTCTCAATCTCACGATAGGTCACATGACGATCTAGCAATATCAGTTCACGCACAGCATCAATGGTTTTCGGAACAACAACTGATTTTGGACGACCTTCGCGAAATTCGTCTGGGAGTGAACTACGACCACGATTGAATTCACCATACCACAAATAAACACTGGTCCTTGACGGAGCTTCATCGCCAAAAATTGAATTAAATTCATCCATGCACTGTTGCTGAGTTAATCCACGTCTAAAGTTGTAAAAAATAATCGCACGAAAATGTTCACGATTTAATTCCATTTTTGGGCCAAGATGAATCTTTTAAGTTACTGTAAACAACACAAATAGCGCTCGTATGTCAAAACGTTCTGAGTACGTATAACCTCAAAACATCCAACTTTACAATAGAGCTGTCAGTTGCCAGATTGCAACACCAGGGTTGCTAAATCCCGAAACATAAAAGGCATAAATCGTATAAATAGCTGGAAAATGAATAAAAGTTAAAAACAAATTTAAAATAATAATTATAATATTTTTGAAAAAAAGCGCGACAGTAGCGACATTTGAAAACCTAGACATTTTTGTCCCCGAACTCGTTTCTATAACAATAGAAAACTTATTTGCAACGGTAAACGAACTGCAGATTTTATTTTCTGCATTACTAACAAAATAGTAACTCGACCTTACCTCTACTCCTACCTACCACTACAAGCAAAATGAGTTCTTCAAAACGTGCGCATAGTGAAGCTCCATTTACGTCCAGAGGCAAACCAAGGGGCCATCTCAGCATTTGCGCAATGTATCAGGGAAACTGGACTAAAACCTGATTGAGATGGGTTACGAGAGTCTGTGCCATTCTGTAGCACACTAGTCGCATTTATCATCTGCCCTAATGCAAATATGCCGAGTGTATTTTTGTGCATATTAGCAAAATAGCGAAAAACTGTAGCTGCACTAAAATTTAACTATTAGTGTCATCAAAACCTACAATTAATTGTTACGGCGATTATAATTTTGAAGAACTCTTCATATTCCGCGTGAATGAAACCTACTAGCCTATTGGGTGTTGGGAACTTTTGAACGGGAGTATAACATCATCAGCTACTACGAGCAACGCTCGACATGAAAGATTTCAACACATGAAACAGTTCTAAAACAGTTTACAGCGCCGACGCCGCCACATTTTACTAGTTTCAAGTATTCCAGTCGTATGCAAAACATCTATCATGTTATCACAAATTGTTCTTATCATATTACAATTAGGAGATACATTTTAAACTAAGCTGCACTGCAATTTAATTATATTGTAAAAAAAATTAAGTTCAGGAGAATTCTGTAAAAATTTGGCAGTAAATCAAATTAGTTTGAGAAATGAAACAGTAAATATTCTTGATTGGAGAATTATGGAACTATTGTAATTCTTACACACCAAATACTATCAGGATAGTTTTACTAAAGATTTAACAATTTTATCTATTATACAAACGATCCAGTTATTATTATTATTATTATTATTATTGAAGAGTGAATTACGAGCTGATAGGATGATAAGGGATGAAGGGCTATCACAAATACGACCCTGTCTACGCAGGACTCGAACCGGCAGCCTTCTCGGCGCAGACGACGGCTGCCGCAACCCTCTACGCCACGGGGCCAACATCATCATCATCATCATTATTATTATTATTATGATATTTTAAATATCTTTACATTTTACTATTTTAAAATATTTCGCCACGAATTCGGTCTTCAAACAACTTTTCATACGTCTATTGAGGTTACGCAGGTATATGTGTTTGTGTGTGTGTATGTATATATATATATATATATATATATATATATATATATATATATATACATATAACATGTATATATATATAACTAAAAAATAAAACTATTGTAGTATGTTATCATACGAAATTAATTTCATCTGTCATCCGTCCATTGAGGTTATGTATATGTGTGTGTATGTATATATATCATAAAGCTGAAGATTCGCGAAGGTACGTTTAAGTACAATACGTACGACACTTCACACTCACCGCACTTAACACTACTTTCTCGAAGTAGTAACGTATACTTAATATTACGAGAATACGTAATACGGACGCATCTGAACTATCGTAGGTTGACTGTACAGGTTTTTACGCGGACCAGCTTTAAAATGACATCGTTCACTATGTTTATGATAAGTTTCAGAGGTATCACATATATTAATGGTCGCTTCAATTGTTGCGACGTAAACAAGGCCGCACCCCCACCTACACCACACTCAGAGATATACAATTGTGCTGAAATCCTTTGAAGGCGGGTGTAATGTTTTTCCTAGGCGAAGCGTTTATTAGAGGATTGAACTATTCAAAGCGGTCAAATAAGCATGCAGGGAGAGGAAAGAGCGTGATGTCCAGCCTCATCCAGTACTGATCCCACTACTGAGCAAGTACGTGCCCTGATTCTGCATAACCAATAAATGACTGATGAGGTGGCAAACCATACGCACGTTAGTCAGGTTCCGCATATGAGAACGCCGTGATGAGTTGTCGAAAAACATTCTTTGTGAATTCGTTGTGAGACAACGCACATCCATTTACCGCTCTTCAAAACCTGTATTTCGAGATGTCAGAGCATTTCTAATACAGTTCCGGATTTTGTCACGTCTAATTACCGTCTGTTTGGTCCACATTACCCCGTTGGCTTTAAGCGGCCGAAGATTTGCCTGCGAACTACAGATTAGGAAGCACCGCATACATGGCTGGCTCCTCAATGGAAAGTCTTTTTTTCTGAGTGTATCGGAAAGTTATAGGCGCAGATAGACCAGGTACACTGAAAAGCATGGTGTCTATGTCAAACAATGATCTCGTAAATTTTGTTTTGATGCTTTTATAAATTACAAGCATTGAGTGCAGATACTTACTGACTTCCACTCGTAGATTTTAGAAGGGCTTTCGACTATATGATCCAAGCAATGGCAATTACTACATGAAGCTATAGTAAGCAGCAACATTATAAAGCTACTCCACACTCTCTGGCAGAGCAACTATTGACGATAAGGTCAACACAAAAGTTATCAACTCGATTGAAATAACGCACGGCGTGTAACATGCGATTTCTACGCTATTTGCCTCTTCTCTTTCCTCACGTAAAAGTTAAACGCGGCATCCTTCTTTTTGCTGAAGAATCCATTACATTGGCAAACTATGTAAAATATCTTCAACATAACATGGACATATTGTCAAAAGAGAAATGATACCCAGAAAAGAATGAAATTCCGAAAATCAGGTCAGAGACCAGTCAAATATAGAGAAATAGAAATGGTCAAACAGTAACTTTTTGGGAGGGGAAATTAAAAATGTTTTGGTCGAATGTGTCATTATAGATTTTGTATAATGTCGCAGGCTACATTCATCTCATGCTGCTATACGATTTTATTTGTTTTAATGATAATTCGAAAATATATTTACTTGAAAGTTTTGTGACAAGTTAAAATTAATAGTTACTGAACAATTTTAGGGGGGGGGGATTTTCATTTCCCGGCTAAACTACCACAACATTTTGCACTCATGACCTGATGCACATTACTTACGGAAGTCTAGATTCTTTTACAGAGAGAAAATACAAGCGCAATTCGTTAGTTTGTTCAATTATTCGAGTTTTGTCGGTTAAACTTCAGGCAAAGTCGTGAAGTCTCGATGGCAAGAGCTACTTCCGTTTACGTTTCTGGGATTTTAGATACGCAAGATAAAGGTTTTAAGCACAATAATCGCAGCAGCAAACTTCTTGACTTCACAGTAGTTTTGTGGTTTCTTGTAAAGTAAAATGGAAGGAAAAGACGAAGGGCTTCTTGGAAGCGAAGATGGTGTGCCTAAATTTATGATATATTACGTGAAATGTAAATACGTATAGGGAAAAAGTGCGATGCAATCGATATAATTTGAGTTCGATGTTTAGGAACGCAGTCGAATAGAAAATAGTAGGAATATATGCCCCGCAAACTACAGAAAATACAAAAATTATACAATATTAAGATCAATTTTTTCCCATTTTCCTTGTTCACAAAACCAAGCCAATTTCTTAACACGTGTGGATGCAATGTAATAGACGTGTCATTTAATTTCTAAGCAGCGATGTTCAACCGGTACATTTTACACTGAACATTTTGCTGACAAATGTTAACCAGTGTAAAGGTAGTGTAATATAAATGCATTTTTTCTCTTTCGTTGGAGAGCATAAGAAATCAGAAAAGATGCCAAGTAATATTACTATAATTTCTCAAGAGTTTGTACATTTTTGACATCATGTAACTATTTCGTACCATCCTAATTTCTTCTCAAATACAACTAGATAACTGCATTAAAATTTAAGAATTGTATTGCACGAGTTACGTTTGTATAATGGCTGATGAAATAATATTCGAATAAAACTCATTCGACGAATAGTTTTCTTACTCATAAAATTGGAAAAGGCCAGCCGAGTTGCAAAAACTCGACGCACGGTGTTAACGAGAATGAAGTCAGTTCATGGAAAAATTTGTCTCACGATTCATAGGAGCGTCGCAAAACGCCAGAAGTATGTCCCACAGAACGACAAAAAAGCCTTGGGAGGATTTTGCTTCCGGTGCTTGTGGCCGCCTTGTTAATGTCAATTACAAACGATTTTGCGGCCCGAGAAACATTTCCAGTGCTTGTAATTTTTGAAACGTCGTAACCACGTCTTATGTGGTGTTCGTAAAAACCAAAAGGGGCATGTTCTCTTGCTGCAGTGGCACGTGTAACTTCGAGGCCTAAGAGCACACGTAAACGTGACGATTATGTGTAAAGATATCAATTTTAGAAAAAGAAGTAAGGCGTTTGAGATATTGTTTTGTCGTGTTTATTTTTATTAAAAAATAATAAAATAAACACATACAACAAAACAATGTGTCATATCTATTTCTGATTTCTTATGTTCTCCAACCAATGATGCCCATGTCGTAAACAATATATTATTTCCTTTCACGATATCAACTGTTTTGTATTGATACCGTGTCACATTAAATATCCAATGTAACACATTATAACAGTCACTTTATGACAGTTATTTTTTTAAAAAATCAAAATTTGTTCACATTCTGAATTTTTTTTACTCTATTTGCATAATTCTCATGTATCTCTAGATTGCCGCAGCTCGTTGCTTAGTTTTGATACAGCTTTATTTTAGTACAGATGTTTGGCCAATCACAGACAAGTTTTCTGTTGAGAAATAATCAATCATTGGTCATCGTTCTAAACAGGTATCATTGGATTGTGTTTATTACTGCGCCGAGAATACGCGAGGGAGGTGACTCCTGTTTCCAAAGATAGATTGGAAAAGATAATCAGAACCTCCCTACGGAGACTGTATCAATTGTTGAACTAAAAAAATAGAAAAGATACTGAAATTTAATGATAGTTCTGTAATAAATTGAATTCTAACTTAATTTGTGAGGCAGCTATCGTTATTGCTCATTTGAAATCGGAGTGTTTACGCTTAACCAGTGTCGTCTAGAACATATATGAGGTTGCTCTCTACGTGGGGTTAGCTGAATATTGCATGTCAGCTGTAACGTAACTAATAATAGATATCATTACTGCCAGAAAAAGTACTGGATGAATCTCGAAACTCATATGAAGTTAACGGTATTCGCTCGTATCGTAATATGACTTCACATTCGTGTATTAATATCTATTTTTTCTATGTAGCTTTTAGCAATTTGGTCACATAGTATTGTTTTTTGGTCACTGTATTTGTTTTAACTGTAGGGGAAACTGTAGGAACACGAACAACACGAGCACACACAAACATCCATGCCCGAGGTGTGATTCAAACTCGTGACCCTTCGAGACGAGGCAGCTACGGCCCTTCAGCCTTCGCGACCTCGGCTATCCAGGCTGCCAATATCCTTCAAAACATTGTTTCATAATAAACAATTTTCACATCATATCGTATTAAAAGTTTTAAAAATTGAAACGTGTGATTTCGTGCTATTGCCGTCAACTACCAACAGAACCGTGGACCGCATCTTGTAAGAACTGCAGAAGAATCTCAAGAAAGCAATACAAGGAACAGGGTGTCTCAAAGACATTCATGAACTTTAAAACACTAGATTACCGGACGACTTGATTTCTCACCAAAACGGATGCTACAGCGCACAAATCCAATGTTTGTGAACGAAGAGTATACAAGAAGTTTAAAAAACGACTACCTAAGAAAGGGCTGAGAGGTTCGCTCTTGTACAATGAAAATGTATCCACCTATACGAACAATATCAATTTCAGAAATACGAAAACATGAAACGAATGTCATATGGGCGAGAGAGTTTCGCCTGAGTTCCAAGTAATTGTTTCATGCAGCAGAAACTGGGTGTACAGATACCATTTCGTCAGGTTCGATGAAGCTGTTCTTGCCTTTCAAAGCCAGCTTATAATTACGTACGGCTTACAATTGTGTGCATGGAATGTCTTCACTTAATTTGATGAAGTTTAACAAAGTTATCAAAGACACCTGAAATATTTTAATTTTCGAATTTGATTTTTGAATGTTATACGTATAAACGTGCGTAGTAAACCAACTAGTATAAGTTAAGGTATTCCGAAAACGCAGCCTATACTTATCAGTCACCTGCTCTCGTTTGTGAAACAACGTTTCGGTGCATTATCGTCATAGGTGGTTATATCGCTAATTGGGGACCGTTTTGCGTGGAAGTTCAAGGATTTTATGCCTTTCGCAATAACTGATGAGCACACAACTGACACAACCGATAACTCCGTCGTACCGGTGCGATCGTCAAGATCACGTTTTCGTCCAGTTTCCCCGATCCTTTAGAAAATGCTGAGATGGTCCATTGGTTTGCTTCTGGACATAAATGTAACTTCAATTTAACTTTTCCCCATAGGATGTCGCACACAGTTTTTAACTGTTTTTGACGTAAATAAATTAATAAATAAATCGTTTCGAGAAGGGCTGTAAAATTAGAGTGCGAAAAGAATAGTGGTACAAAAGTCCAATACATGAGACGTTTAATTTATATGGTTAAATCTCCTTATTTTTCTAAGACATATTGAATCGAGAATTACACGAATTAATAACAACTTTAGAAAATTAAATTTTGTTTTTTTCACTCTCGAGAAATTGAGTTTAGTTAATAATTAACAATATAATTATAATAAATAAACATAAATAGTTTTAGTGTACACTTCTTCGTCTTTGCCATTTCACATTCATGAATCATGAGATTATTGTGAGTGTAAGATAAGCATAATGATCAGCGTAAAGATTCTGTTTAAGTCATTGTGAGCCGCCAATGTCACAGGTCAAAGCCCTTACGCCCTGCGAGATCACCAGTTTGTCACAGAGTGATCGTCATGTAAAAATAGTGTTTTTGAGGAACAGAAACCCGCTAGCATCCAGTTCACATGACTCGTACAGCGCGGCGGCCTAACGCGACATACGGCCTGGTCGCGCGGGGCCCTTCGGTCTGCAGTTCTCGAGTGGGAGTTTCCGGCGGGCAGCGAGGGGAGTGGCGGCGCGGCGGCCATCACGGGCCACGCGAATGGGTAGAGGGCGGAGACCGTGATGGGCAGTGCCCGCAGCCCACTTCCCGGTTTCGGTGGTGGTTTCCGGGATCGGAGGTCCACTTGGTCCCCTCTCGTCGGAGGGAAATCTTCCTTTAGGCGCGGGGGAGTTTAAGGTCCCGCCCGGGGCTACCTTGGAAAGGCTTCATGGCTTCATGGGCGAGATCACCGTGCAAATTTTGAACATCGACTGGCGGCTAGGAACTTCGGATTAGCGACTTCTTTCGGCGATAAGGTATTGTTGCATTATGTTACAAACTACCGTATCTGTATTCTGTAAGAATAGATCAAGTCACTCATGTTACTTGCACTATTACTTCCCTGCACTTTTCGAAGACATCAATCGCTGATACCCATTCTCAGCCACTTCGTAGTGTCTGCGTGAAGCAAGACATGCCAAACAGTTTTGCAATAAATAAGCTACCATTTTCGTGAATAAGCTTGCGAGTGATATCGTATTTTCTGACAAAAATAATTGTTTTCGAATTGTATGAGCACAACAATCCTTATCAATCAAAGCCCAGATGTAGAAGGTCGCAAGGACGTTACGCTTCAACTTTACTAAAACTAACCCGCAATCGCGTTTTTAACCAAATACAAAGAAACCTGTTCAAACGGACGCCTCGATTAAAGTGGTCGTGGAACCAATTGATATTTCCACAAGACCCAAATATTCCCTCTTAAGCAGCCAACTGGCTCCGCGGCCAGCGGCCAGCGACAAGGCACATTTCGTATATTGTCGTTTTAAGCTATCAATTTTGAACGGTAAGAGAATATGCCGAAAATCGTTGGATGTTATTGATTCACAATTTTTCTACAATTAGGACACACTATCGCGGTAATTTGACATGAAACTCATTAGGAAACTTTCACTTGTCAACAGTTGAAGAGTGATTGGCGAAGTAGGCATCACGGCGATTGTTGAGAGGCAATGATCTCCAGAGACAGAAAGTGATAAAAATAGCGACTTGGATGACACGAAACCTCTGTGGAGGAAATTGCTATTTTCGAAGAATCGCAGCGATTCAGCAGGTGTTAATGGTTAATAAAAATATCTGATAAGTACATTTTAGTTCCATATTCACGGTGCCCGTTTCACGAGACTTATTGTGAAATCTTTCATTGCCTGTTAAGAGTTTTATCACTAATCAACATACGAGTCCCGTTTGTCAATATAATTTATTTAGATTATGCAACTTCTGTCTATAATTGCAAACTCTACAAGATATATTACCATTACGACAGAACGTTATTTCACCATTATTTTCCAGACATTTTTCATTGCTATATTTCCGGCATTGAAGTCTCCCGTAATAACGGTGTCGCCATCTTCACATATTCTATTTACGATTGTTTGGAGTTCATAAAATAATAGTCTCTTAATTTCGAGCATGCCCTCATGCCATTCCAATTGTGGTCATGTATCTATCTAGCCGTTGTGATTCTCTTGTATGGCTTGTGCAAGAGTATCTGTATATTTTATATTTGAATTCATTTATTTGGACAGCAACTTCATCTAATGTTCTTTTAGTTACATGAAACACGGTAAAGCAGATAACAGTTTCTTACTGTAGTGACAAAAGGCAATTACGGCTATATCAATTCGTAGTTTTGTTAGCTTCTACTAGCGTTAGCTTTAATACTTTGTCTTTCCTTTAACATTCCAATAATTCAGTGAATTTTCTACTCCAATTCGTTTAAACTTTCTTTGCTTTCGACGTCCTACAGTATGGATTACAGTATTTACTATTGTGATGACCATTGTCCATTAATAAAATCAGTGAAACAGTTATCACAATGAAATTAGCCGTTTGCTTCGTAATAAATACATTTTCACTTGAAAAATGTTCTCTAGGTACCATTGCAGGTGCCTCTTAGGAATAAAACGTTTCAGACATGAGGTTGTTCTGGAAACTCATTTTATTACTTAAAATTTGTCGAGTTACAAAACACTGTCACTACCTTCGGAGAATAGTAAACACAATATCAACAAAAGCGTGTGGAAATACAACAGATTCTCTCGATGTAGAATGTGTCAAAGAGCGAGAGATGGAGGAATAGAGGGGCAGAGGTAGAGGGAAGAGAATAAGCAGGGAAGAGAGGGCGAAGAGAGAGGAAGGGAGGAAAGCCAGGTATAAGGAGGGAGGAAGAGACAGAGAGGGGGTGTGAGGCTGGGAGGGGCAGGAGGTGAAGACGGAAGAAAGAGAGAATGGAAGGAGAGGGGAAAGAGTCATGCCAAAGCGATTATCGTGTAGTGCAATATCGTATGGCTGCTCGAGTCCATTCAATTATTGGACCTTTAGTGTTAATTCTGGGGGGCAAGCACATTTTTGAAAAAAAGACACTTTTAAGCATTAGAACTCCCGATATCCATTCGTTTCATTAATTATACCTACTAGGGCAGAGTATGTGCTCTCTAACACCCCTTTCTTGGTTGTTGAAACGTACTGCAGAGCTACGTGCCTTTAAGGCTGCGCTCGAGACTAAACTTCGCTCCAATTCCGTCATCCTTGGATCGCAAACGCGTATCTATGCGGCTGCATAACAGATTCATGCCTTCTTTCGTGTAGTCAGCAAAATAAGGTGCAGAAGTAGCACGATTGCAAAAATTGAAGAGATAATAGTTTAATAAGTTCGTTATAGGCGGACGTTTTTCGTTATAGGCGGACGTTTCTCCAACTTGGTCTGATTTTAAGGGCATTTCGCGACAAAAGGTTCCGAAAGCGACTTCTAATTTACCTTATTTTTGACATTACCACTTGTGACACGCATGGACTTGCGAATGCTAGTCATTAAGGCCAGTTGGAATTATCACTTATAATCATAAGTTACAAAAACTGTAACTGTACGGAGAAACAAGTAACAGTACTGAGGTTATCCTCGACACTTTTCTGCATTTTGTATATGTTTGACAGAAAAAAGAAATATTTGTGTTTTTTCTCTTTTCCGCAGAAAAATGGGGATGAAGACAAAAGTGGGGTCATAAAAAAGTGATTAATTAGTATAGACAAAACTCTAATATATTAAAAGAATTTACGATTGTACAGATGTGACGGATTCAGTAGACAGCTCGTTGATGAAATTACAACTTTCACAGCATTCAAAACTATTACGTTTTAATGAAAACGGTAACTTCGAGTGTAGTACGTTACTATCGCGAAATTGTGAGTCACGGTTGTCTGCTCACTACTAGGACATTCAAATCAATTTCTTCCTGCAAACACGTCAGGAAAAAAGCTAGTGGAGGGTTGTGGGCATGTGCGTGCGGCAGCTACAATTTCATTACATTAGTCATTCAAGTTATCAGCATATTACTTTTATATCGCAGCCAATCTATAAACTAACGATCCAATTTGAGACGAAGGACAATTTCAATCAGGCGATTACAAATTAATATGTAAAATCATGAGAAGTGCACGATTAGCAGTCTCCATTTCTTAAAGCACATTCATGCACAACCCAGCTTATTGTACAATGGCGAAACAAATTTTGATTTCATGTTTCATAAGTACTACCGTTAACATGAGACACACACACACACATACATGCATACATACCAAAAAACTACATTCATATAAACAACAATAAAAGTTTTATTTCAACAATGTTTAAATGTGTTTACGATAATTATTTTCTATATATTATTATTATTATTATTATTATTATTATTATTAGCGTATTTTCCCAATAATGGAAAACGTTAAGCAAAAATTGACTCGTTTTGAGGAGTTCTAATTAGTTTTTGTTGAGTTCTTCTTAATTTTCCAATATTCTTTCATTCTGTTGGAGAATGCCAGTTTTCTTTCTTCAGACCATTTCGGTCTGTAGGGTTTTGATTTTGGTTGTTCTGCTTTGACTTCCCATTTGTTCACTTTGTTGCGGAAGGTGTTTTTGTCTGAGGTGTCAGTTATGTCGGCGTGTCGCATGTCTTTTTTTGTTTCTTTCATCCATGGTGTTGTACTTTTAAGTGAGGATATATAGTTTTGCATTCTTTTAGTTAGTCGAGTATTTGGTAGCCTGTCTATGTGTCCGAAGAATTTCAGTCGTCTTTTCCTGATGTCGACTTCTATGTTCGAGTACTTTTCAGTTGTCTCAATAGATTGTAATCTGTATCCATCGGGAGTGAGTCTCGCGCCTGGTATCTTCCTAATGATTTTTCTTTCTTCTTTTTTGATTTCTTCCAGTTCATATTTCTTGCTGAGCGTGAGTGTTTCGCTAGCGTAAAGAGCTGCCGGTTTGATGACAGTATTATAATGTCGAATTTTGGTTTTCTTAGACATGCATTTTTTGTTGTACAGGTTTTGGATTAGTCCGAATGCTTTCTTGATTTTCTGGAGGCGGGATTGTTGTGAAATTCTTTCGGATCCGGTTGGTTCGATGAACTCACCCAGGTATTTGAAATGTGGTACCCTTTTGACCGTTCCATACCTTGTGTGCATGTTGTCACCTTTGTGGGATAGGACTTGAGTTTTCTCGAAAGAGATCTGTAATCCTACCCTTTCTGCACATTCTTTGAGTGTTTCTAATTGTTTGATAGCGGTCTCTTGGTTTTCAGACAGTATCGCTATATTGTCGGCAAAGGCAAGGTATGGTATGCAGAGGTTATTTTTGGGTATGCCGAGAGTGATAGGTTTCCAAGCATCTTGTCTTTGAAGTTCTTTTTCCCATTCTTCCATTACTTTGTCCAAGACTAGGTTGAACAGGAGAGGAGAGAGGCCATCTCCTTGTCTCACGCCTGTCCGATTTTCGAAAGGTTCTGAGATTTCCCCCATGAATTTCACTTTAGAATTTGTTTTTGTAAGTGTTTGCTCGATAAGTTTCCGTGTTTTGTGGTCTAGTCCTCTTTCTTCTAGGATCTGGAATAGTGATGGTCGATCGATAGAGTCGTAGGCCTTTTTGAAGTCGACAAATGTACATGTTACTGGTTTGTTTCGAATTGCTCGCATTTTGATTAATGTTTTTAGGTTGAAGATTTGTTCGGGACAGGATCGGTTTGGTCTGAATCCTGCTTGAAAATCTGATAATTTTGGTACGAGTTGTTCTTGTGTTCGTTTCAGAAGACAGGCTGAGAGAATTTTGTAAATAACTGGAAGGAGGGAAATTCCTCTGTAATTCTATTATATATTATTATTATTATTATTATTATTATTATTATTATAGATACCTCTTATGACACGATCCCGTCTATTTACTATTTCCTTCCTTTACGTTGTAGAGAGAAAGTTATGTAACAGTGCAAACACATTCGTCGAGATCTTGACGCAAATAAGTGTGTTGGGGACCCAGATATAGAAAAAGTTATTTTTGCTTTCTCCCTTACTACATACTTATTATACGTATTAACGAGAAGCTATTGTAATGCTGCAGCGAAAAGAGACGATTTTTCGACAGAAAAATTCGTATTGTGGTTTCCCCAAACCGAACAGATAATTATTCCTCGCGTTTGCAGTAAATTCCTTCCTCTATTCTGTTGTATAATCAGAATTCACGTTTTGTTGCTCCTTGAGACTAAACAATTGAGTGACGGCAAACACATCTGTACATCTGTTTTTCTGGTGTGGATAAAATATAATGAACTATATCAGTACAAAATAAAAGTATAAAATACAATGAGTTGTACCCGTACCACCTAGGCCGCAGGCCTGAGCGCTAGAACAAATTGGCGACCGCCGTGGGCAATATCAACAACACCCAGTAGGTGGTTCTGGCAATATGCGACGTAGTAACTATATCTCAGAATAAAAATATGTATGCTTCACATTTTTATTGACTATTATCCTTTCTTTTAAATGCTTTGAATCATATCTTTCTAGGTTTACAGTTTAGTTCATATTTTAGAAGTTATACCTCAATGATTATTATTACTATTATTATTATTATTATTATTATTATTATTATTATTATTATTATTATTATTATTATATTAGCAATAGAATTAACAATAAGTTAAGAAGAAAGGATACTTCATGTAAAATTACACTGCTTTTGGCAAATTTATTATAAAGAGTGAAAAGTTTTTGCTATCCATAACATTTTATGCTATTCATACTTTAACATATAGAAATCGAAAATTAACATTTAGAAAAGGAAAAATCAATATGATAAAGCTATTTTGTAAGGTAAAGATCTACGCAAAATATGTTGATGAAACACTATCCGAACAAAGGACATTTAGGGATCGTAAAAATTATTAAAAGAGTGACTTATAGCTTTATTTCATATTGTAAATATGTGTGTAAATATGATACAACAAAGACCTTACACGCAAGGAAAAACGAGAGCATGATAAATGAAAATGATTTAATTATGTTATTGACATGATTTTTTGAATTCAAAAATACCTTTGGCCTGAAATTAACATACATAACCTACTGAGTGGTTTTGTGGGTCCATCAACATGAGGTAAGAAGTCAAATGCATTATCTTCCACGAATGATAACACTAACATAACACTGAATGATGCATACCTTTTAATCCAATTCGAGTTCTCGTATTAAAAACAAAATGTATATTTACTAACGTACGCTTCGCCCTTGGTCTTCACATTCTAGCAATAAGATGTATCGTAGGCAATTGTTGACAGTTACAGAACAGATACAGTGTATATTTCAATGATACATTTCGTAAATAATCGTGTGTGGAAGGATAATCCATTGTACTTCTTCCCAAACACTGATGATGTCCACATAACATATATAACTGTATGTTATATTAACTTGTGTCCAAAGGTAATTCCACTAGACCAGGCAATTAATCTGACTTAATTAGTACTTTCTTATATCAATAAAGAAAACAACATACCGTGTGATTCTTTGTTGGGATGAAATTCTGCCTTTCGATAGCATGTATCCACTTCTTGCAAAGATTCTCACCGTCGGGAAATTTAAAAACAGCTACTTTCGTAGTATTTTCTTAGTTTCTCCGGCATTTGGGCATACAACACTTGTGCATAATCTTATATCACACAACTCACTCGGAGTCAGCCATATTGCCCTCCAGAAATAACACTGATCAGGCCTTCTACCAAGATGGTATTGGTTTAAAATGTTTGCATTTTCAAAAATGACGCATGCAATTTTTTCGAACTTTTCGTGCATCCTCAATGTTTGCATTACGAGTAGTTGAACGAATACGTGAAAATGTTTCCTTTAGTTATCTTCTAATAAGTTTCTTGAAATTTCAAACGTTTTCTAGTACAAGAAGGCTTATGCTGCATATTAAAACGAGTACAAACTACCAAACCTTTCGGAATGATATCTTTCTGAGAAACACTAGAATGCCAATTCTGTTAACACCAGAAAAATCTGGATGGAACAGTAGCAAAGGTTTCATTTCCTCTCTAATGCAGGATTTTTTGCATAAGAATGTCGAGATGTCATAATTAGTCCTATTATCTAGGTTTGACTGTATATAAATTCAGTGTCGCGATATGGGCCGTAACTTGCGACACAGAGTTCGTAAGTACAATTGTTCACCATATGCTCCAAATATGGACACATTTTCGTATGAAGTAGATTTTACAACTTATTAAGAGCATTCACAAAATTGAGTGCTGGGTTGCAACTCTTTTGGAGAAGTGAGTTGCGCTAGAGATGGCTAAAATATACGTATGTGTGTGTGTGCATTTCACTTAGTTTTAATTATTTCAGAAACATGAATTATTTTACTATACTTTTAATTCAGTCCATGGACTACAGTCATACCACTAGTGTCAGCTTTCCCTTTTCCTCTTCTTTAGGTATAAATACCCTTCGAATCACTTTCTGTCATTTTATGAATAAATCTCGTAATAAGTGGCTTAAAGATTGTGCATGACAATATTTCATCAAATATATATGAAATGTAAAGCAGTCATTTGAAGAAAAAAAAAAGTTGCGCTGATCATTACGCCCCAAGACTATCTACGATCAAACTTGTTTATTAGGGCGGATAAGAAATATACTGGCACAACGATCGGCATAAGTTCCCACTAATCCTACGTAACGAAGTTATAATTTCTTGTCAACAATGTAGCGTTGAAAAAATCCATGTCTGCAGGATCTGTAGTACCGCCCATTAAAACGCCCCCTTCTTTCCCTCCACCCCCCCCCCCCGTTCGCACACGCTAACTCCACCGCGGGCCGCAAGCGCCGGGACGTGGGCCCAGCGTGGCGGCCGCGGCGGCGGCGATGGTGGTGGCGGGCACCCGACTACGCGGCGCGTATATAAGGCGCTGGCGACCCCTCAAGCTCAGTCCGCGTGAGCGCGCGCGCCCGGTCGTCCGCCTTCCGCTGCGCCGCCGGCCCCACCACTGCGCCCCGTCCCGCCACGCGCCCGTCCTCCCGCGCGCTGGCCTCGACTGCGAGCCTCCGCCACAGCTCCCGCCGCACTCGGAGCGAACAGTGACAGTGTGGATGACAGTGACTGTGACAGTGGCAGCAGCGGTGACTGACTTGGTGTGAACAGCTGCAAAAATAATCCTTCCTTGGTCGACGCCGTCTTTCTGAGCGGTCTTCGTATAGTAGTGGGTGCTCATCTTCCGCCTATTTCATGCTTCGCAAGGCGCTATGCCGTTTGCCAGGTCAGTGTGAATATTTTTCCTGCTGCTCAGCGTGCTGGATGCTACACACACATACAGACACGTTTCTGTCGTATATGCAGTAACCGACGTGTACTGCCCCCCCCCCCCCCCCACATTGGAGAGCAGCGGGCTCTCGCACGTGGTACCCGGATCGACTCACCTGTGTGGTGACCGTCGCGTGAAGGTAGTAGGGTCGCGCCGCTGTGGCGTGGACGTCGCATGTTCGGGCAGGTGCACCGACGATGCCGTTCGATCGCTCGGCCTCCGACCTTCGACTGCCAGGCCGCAGCGGAAACCGAGACCCGCGCGAGGCGACCCACACGTGCGGAATGGTCCTCGAGGGGCAAGCGGAAGATCACTCCGCGCGCCCGCGCAGCGGTCCACGCAACAAGCGACCCTCGACCGACCGATCGCCAGTTGGTTTCCTAGCACTGATTAATTAAAATAGAGGCTGATTGTGAAATAATGAGGGAGTATGACATACAGTGACCTATAGTCGCTATCAGCACATCAAGAAATGTTCACGCGAGTCGGGAAGAGATGTCTACTGTAGGTTTATTCATAGATATCTGAAGTGGTATAGTCCAGAACTAGGCTGTTATTGCCAATTTCGGACGTAGCTCAACGGCATTCGTGGCATCTGCTAACAGAGAGTACTAATAAGATTATTAACTACAAAATAATTTACAGCGATCTTTTCCCTAACAGAAAAAAGAGAAAGAACACTCTACGATCAAACTTCCACAGCTGCGATTCATTGGATGGGAAACACAACTTCAATCATACTCTGATTGAAACAATGTAATTACGTCTAGTTCATCACGAAAAAGAAATCCCACACGTACTACGGTTGCAACTATTCAGAATCGCACCGAAAGGAAAGAACAATCGAAGCAAATCCACGGAGGACGATAGCGAATCCGCGCATCTAAACGCGTCATCCTTGAAAAGTGAGCAAGCGCTAATATCTCACCGAAGCTGCCCGGAACCGGAGGATTCGTCTTACGAATTAAGTCCAGGGCTGGAACAATCGTGTAATAGCGGCCGGTCGGTTGTGTCAGGGGTGAGGCGTCCTTTCTCGCCGGTCTGCCTGCCTGCCCGTCCGCGGCCTCCTCCGCTCACGAGTACGCGCACGCGCATTGGCCCCGAGCAACAGCGCATCGCGTGGGTGCTGGTGGCGGTGGCGAAGCCGAAAGGATGCGACATCCACGCCCATGTTTTCAAAACATCTATGATTTTATAAAATCATGTAAATAACACTGATTTTTTTGCAGCAATTATTTTTTAACATCGATGTTTGGTGTTTTTGCGGGTTCGCTATACTTTAATGAAAAAAGTCGATCGTAACAAAATCCTATTATAATTTTCAAACATCCATAAATAGAATATTCTTCAGACCAATGCGAGCAAGGGTAAAACGTAAATAAAATCGAGTTTCCGTCAATAAAGAAGCATATATTATTTTTGAATGAATGAATCAAAATGCAAGTATCGTTAATTGGCTTGATGATTTTTTGCCTTTGATATTTCAGTTATATGCCATTTAAAATTAATATACAATATCACTTTCAAATTAAATTCCCGCATGTGAACTTCAATGGTTATTGATCCAGTTTCAAAAACATCGATGGTCTTGTTTTGATGTTTTCTTAACATCGATGTTTTAATTTAGAGCATCGAAGTTAAGAAACATGGATGTTATGTTGGCGATGTCGCATCATTAGTACGCACACGCGTATGAGCACGGTGCAGCAGCACATCGCGTGGGTGCACGAGGCGGGGCGTAGCCGCCAGGCGAGGGGGACAGGGACTGCAAAGAGTAGCATAGTTTTAGGGCACCGTAACGGAAGTGCTCAATGGCTTTACAGTACCATCCTTGGCTCACACATACACACACACATCCCTTTCCCGTTCATCCCCACGCTCATGATCAACAACAGGTGAGAACACTTTTTATTCTAGGAGGGCCGTATACGTTGCGCGATCGTATTGCTATCAACGTCCGATTTAAGTGCTAAACAAAATGTTGATAAGTAGAGTAATACTGCTCACGAGGACAGTCAAAACAGAAATTTCATTCAATGTGTAAATAAACAGTATTTAGCTCTGCAACTGTGGCAGAAATGAACTTCAGTTCTATATAAACCAATCAGCTGCCGCATGGACTCACCCAAGCGCGGTTCAAATAAATCTAATCTAACACAATATCAATTCCATTTTCTTCCAAGAGAGTCGTTTATTACGAATAATTATTTTTTATCCGGTTGTAGATTTGAAGGTAGCATAAGCAGTATTTACAATACGTTGTCTATCACATTTCGGTACAAAACAATATTCCTATTACAAATATTTTCTTTCGATTGTATTCTATGAGTGACTGTGTTTGAAAATTGTATTTTAAAACTTTCTTCAAAATTTGGGAGTAATACATGAAACTCCCCGAACATTTTCAAAATTTTCTCAAAAACGGCACCAATTTTTTTCTTTAAATATCTTGTAAAAACATGAGGTATAAAAGTTGTATATGTCCACTTATAAAGGTGGTGTATGTCCGATTTTCATGGTAAACTCCGAATTCTCGAAATAATGAAAAACTACAAAATTAAATATAGAGATTTTTCCTTCAAATCAAATTTGTTCTTCATAGTGAGTTCTTTCGTCAAGGTCATGTAGATTTTTGGAAAATTTTAGTAGTGTTTGCGCAATATTGCGTGCAATATGTGCAATTTAAAAAAATTACGAAAAGATTTTCTCAAGAACAGCTCCAAAATTGTTTTTTTTTTTTTAACTTTTGGTAGGGGTAGTGCTTGATATACTCTATAAGATAACATAAACGCCATATTGCTCTATTATCCATTGTCATGTACTTTTTTTTAAAAAAATTATAGAATTTTCTCGGAATATTGCATGCAATATGTGCAATATTGTAAAATAGGAGTAGGGATAATGCTAAATGTAGTCTATGAGATGCCATAAAGAATAGAGCAACTGATGTTTATCATTGGCTCCATTCTTTTGTTTTATCAAAAATTACAAAAAATGAAATTATTTGGACTTTCACAGCGTCGTTAATATTTACATTAGCGGCGTTTTTTTCCACACGAAAATAGCTCAAAATTCCACATTTTTCACAAACGCTAAATCACCACTTTCTCAAAAACAGCACCAAATTTTTTCTTCAAACTTTTCGAACAGATAGTGCCAATTGCACTCTTTAATTTGACATGACGTCCACTTGGGGTAATTTTTGTTTTTTTTTAAAACTACACAAATGTAATTGTTTTGAAAGATATCTCTCGCCGTTAATATGCATTAAATAATTTCCAGCAATTTGTAAAGACTATTTTATTTGAGCGTTGAAGTGCTTCAAATGACTTATGAAGAAGGTTTTCAAAAACTCAAAAATTTTCTGTGAAAAAGAGCTTCAAAATTCGAATTTACAGAAGCGCTTAAACGCCGTTTTCTTAAAAAGACTACAAATTTTTCGAAGAAAATTGCCATTTAGGACGAGGATTTACTGTTCTTTAATATTCTTAAAATAATATTTCCGTTCTACAATTAGGTATCCGAAAAATTAAGCAAATTTCAAACAAATGTACTAGATGGCAGCTGGCAAGAGTACGTGGCAAGTCCGCGTATCGTGGTAGCGTAAGTAGCCAAGACCAAAGGAAATAAAAAACGAATACGGGAAAGTCTGTGACATTCTACAGCACTAGTTTCCCTTATCTGACAGTTTTTGTAATTGTAAAGTGCGTGTCCATCAAAATTATGAAACAAGAGTTCAATCTTCGGAATTGAATTGTTTGAACGAAATGAACTTAAATTATATTAAATGGTCAAACATTGCGCCCTCTGTGTAGTCCTTCATTTGAACATCCATAAAATGTGCAAATAATGGAATGAATAGACGAATTGGTCTTTTTACATACAAAAATGTTCTAATTCATAATCCAGAATCGAGTTTTCGTAAACGAATAAATGTTCTTGATAAAAACATTGTTTATAATACATTTAGCATAAAAGACAAGATTTCAATACAAATTTGATAATCGTTCCTTTCTAATGTAAATGGTAATTTATTGGACCAAAATGTATAAAAGGGCAATATATAACATATTTTATTACAAAAATTTCATGAAAATCAGTTGGAATAATCATTTTAGACCTCTCTTCAGGAAGTCCGAAAATTACAGAATAAAGATGAAAAGAAATATTTTTTTAAAATTAATGTTAGCATTATTGTAACCTCTTCGCCGTCTCAAAAAAAATTGCAGATCAATTGAAGCCTAGCATTCTAAATGGTTATGACTGGAAAGCATAATTCCAAAAATCACATCGGAATTCCGAACTTGGCAAAGTGCTAGGAACATATTCCCAGGAAATATTTTATATTATGTTTAGGTGGTCGCGCCTATGGCCGAAATTTAATTGGATATAACTGCCACCTGCTGAAGGCAAATATTTCGAATCGTTGATCCATATGCCTTTTGCTCCAATGTTCATAGAGCATAAAGGTCGGAATCCAATTCACTTCCATTAAACTTTAGCCAGCATCTCGCAAATCTCACGGGCCAGAAAGCAGAGAATGTAAGGAATAAACAAGGACGACCGTTCAAGTATGAGTTCAAACATGACAGACCGAGTTCAGGAAACATCGCCGAGGATCGTCTTAGGACAATGCGCTAGATGTAGTCATTGCACTCGAACACGCAATTACATGTCACACATGCGTCAATCGTAAGAGTACGAATGGCACGAGTCACGCGTCACCTTATCGAGCCGCTGCGGCTCCTGAGTCACGTCACCTGCAGCCCGCCACCCGAGACGGCAGGCAGAAAGGAGCGCACCGGCCCGAGCCTCTCCCCCGCGCGAGCCAATCTTTCGCTAGCCGGCACTAGCGACGATATAAATAAATAAAATAAATGTCATTATTGGTGGCGAGGCTCAGACCTATTCTTCCGCCGGACCACTTTCAAAAGTTTCATACAACACATAATAAATAGATCATTCCAAGAAATGCGTTTCTCGCAATTTACTACGTACCTACTCCTATTCTGACAACTCCAGGATAAACTAGTAGTGCTATAGAATGTTACACACTTCATAGAGCAAATAATTTCCTATTCCCTTGAGCCTGGACTAGCTTTTCGGGTTCCTCTTCCCAGCAGCTCTCTATTGTCGCTCAGAAGACTTACCTGAGCACCTCGCGGCACCTACCGCTCCTCTGGGACCATTCCCAGTGAGGGACCATTCCCCCTTCGCTCTCCCCGATCATTGCATACACCTGTCTCGGCACTGATCCAACACTCCTTTCCCTATGGTATCTTTTGGTCCCATCTCAGTGCTCATATAAACACTCCAGAAACACGTCAATTATTTATTTACAAAAGAAATTAATATACTAGTTCACTTAGAAAAACAACAGAAATAAAATAGAAATTGAATTGTGTATTTTTATTTGTGTTAATTTTTCTTTATAAACAAATATATTTCTTTCTTTTGCAAATAATAATTTACATGCGTTTGGAATGTTATGTTTTTGAAATGCAAATTTTTGCACAGAAAGTCTTTCGTCGAACCGTGCTAATCGCGGCTCAACCATTCCAAATATCGATGGAGTTTAATCGACAAAATATACTTAAAATTGACTTAAGAGCTTATTTTCAAAGTTTCGTTGTTTCCTCTCTGCATGTATGTATATACAAACAACTATCAGCTCAGCCTGGCTGGAATAAAAGAAACGCGAAAAGCTGAGCATTGTAGAAGCATAAAAAAGCTAAAATACCCCAAAGAACAATTTTGTCGAGCTATTTGCAACCATCCCTTCTAGACTGACTTGTTCGCAAGTTCACGAGTAGGGCAAACGAATTAAAAGGATTACGGGGGCCGAGAATTACGTAATCTGCAATTTCATAAAGCGAAGAAGACAGTGGGAACTGCCTTCTCCTCTCAACGTTTTAGGACCCGAACATTTTTCTGGGAACTGGTTTTTGCGGTTCGCTTATGTCACTCCAGGCGGAAAACTGGCTACTTGTTCCATGACATGTGCGATCGTTGCGCGTGAAATATGAGTACATTCCACACGAGACAAAAGGTACCCTGCACAATGCAACTTCCAAATGCGTTTCATCGACATCAAACTCTCATCTTACAATGACTTAAAGGTACGAACATGCGTGTAAAATTAAAAAGAATCAGATTTCAACGATGAGAATATTTTGTTAATTTCATTATCAGTACTTGAAAACCATTTGTATGCTCTTTAAATCCATGAAAGACTAATAATAATAATAATAATAATAATAATAATAATAATAATGTACAAAGTAAAGAGACACTATCCACAAAACCATAAAATAATGGAAAGAATGATTTATGTCGGTAAACTTGTTGCCGTTCTTACACATCATTAGTATCATCCTTCAGATAACACTGATGGCAGTATCTAAAGACTGATAGACATTCACAATAGCAACAGTCCATTTCACGAGACCTGACAACCGCACTATCGTGTCTTCAGTGTCAGGGAGGCTTATAAGCCTGTAGACATTTCATATCCTTGAACTTTTGGCTTTCCTAAGCAAGTGTCCTTTAAAATGTAAGTGAAGATAAACAAGGCACGGAAAAAAGGCGAATGAAGATATAGCTTACTATTATCGTTGAACCCCTGGCAAACATAACGCTACTCTCAGTTATTAAACGTGAAACTGAATTCATAGCACTATCTATTTATTCATATTTACGGTTTCTTTAATTATTTCAATAAAAAAATCTTGTAGACTATTATCTTTATTGAGAATCTTGCCGAACATTTTACACCGAAAATTTTCGTTTCCGAGAAAACCAGTTTGCTAGTTCCGGGTGCGAAACTCAAATACTTTGCGCTGCATCGGGACACGGGTTGCAGCTGCGCCGCGTCGAGGGGCAGAAGGGAGGCGACACCTTGAGGAGGGGCGAACCCGCGCGCCTTGAGAGAGGAGAGGAAATTCGTGCCGCATTGCGCCGCCTAGGGTTTACCGCCGACGAGCTTACTCCTCTTCAACCACTCAACATAGAGCTGGTGCAGCATGTGTGTCCCTTCCGCACAGAAACTTTGAATTCAATGCCCAGAAGTAGGAGATGTGGAGTTTTTTCGAAAACGAAAATGTTGCGGGAAACAGATTATACTAAACTTTAGATTAACTATAACATTATAATATTTTTTTCAGTAATAATTAAGAGGCATCCTGCATAAACGTCACCAATTTTTTTAAACGTTTAGAAAAATCCCCTCAATTACAGCTAAGAACTGTGAAGAATGTAGTTCTCAAAGTACTATTGCAATGTATGCGAACAAAGCTTACTGGGACCACCACTCTAAACTAGGTGACCACATTTAATCAACAGAATAAGAAAAGGGGCAACTTTCATTGTCAACAGTTTACTATATGTTGTTTCTTTAAGCAGAGTACCTCAAGAGGGAATTTTTGAAAGAAGAATAGAAAATTGAAATTCTGAAGGCAGGAGTTTTGAAAAGGAAAATTACAATCCGAAAAAAAATTTTCCCGTCCAAACAGTGGCCTCCCGTGTTCGTCACATTAAAGAGATTGCAAAACAGAAGGTACAATTTTGCCTTGAAACAGAAAGTTCATAGTAGTATGAAAATGCTGAGAATCTAAAAGAAATAATAGTTTTCTCCCAAGAAAATCGATTTCTAAGGTAAGCCAGTTGCTACTGTTTAGACTTGCCCAGAGCTATGTATACGAGAGAATGAGCATGAGTATGAGACATCTCGAGATATACAATCACAGGAGCACTTCTCACATTGCTGGAGAACAAAAGAATATAGGAAAGTCTGATGGCGTCCTTTTGGAAGGTAGTTATCTTTATGTAAACATAAGGATATGAAAATGGAAATGAAGACAAATATTTAGAGACTTTTGGACTGTCTAAACATGAAATGTGATATTAGCGGGAAATGTCTTGGGGGTACGTAACGGTCTTATACAATGTATCAGTGACATAATTACGATTCTAATGTTTTCTATGCGTTATTGAAACTTAAGTAATGTATGTGCATGTAAAAAGGTAAATAAAGGTGCAATCACGATTTGACAAGGCAGTTACTAGCATTCATCGCTACGGTACTGTTTTAAAAAATCAATGCTCTTTATCCAACGATCTAGTAAAAATCAAAAATTTGGTTTGGAAGTTTCGGAAACTCATCTCAATTTATTCTCAGATTGTAATTTTATTGAATCCACTTATTTTTGCAGTGTTACTTCAGACTACCTAAATATTAATGTTTTCAAAGTTCATTGTAATACAGCATTTGGCACGGACTGTAAAGTGTAAAAAGTCCACTTAACGTAAGTTGAATTCCCCGAAACTAGGTAGGATCTTGTTAGGAGCGCCCTGCCAGTAGGGAGGTTAATTACGCTCCTCCAACAATTAATGAATTATGACTAGGATTAGAGATTTAATTAATAGTGGCCGTTCTTCACGAAACACGTATTACGCTCTCCAAGTCCACACGACACTACCCATATCTTCTTGACAGTCTTGATCGACGCAAATGCCCAACGAAGCATCTTGACTTCCGTTGACATTTATTTTCCTATCAGCGAATGTGGAGTTCCACGCAACCAAAGACGTCGCTCCAATTCACTCCTCCAATTCTTGAGGAGGCTCTCGATTAATAATCACCAATTTCAACTTAAAGAGTGGTGTACGTCAGAAGCAACCAGGCGTCTGACTATCGGCAATGTCTGCCTCCGAATTAGAAGCTCTAACAACTTGATCGAATGGTTATCATGCTCAAACATTCCCCGATATACCGGCAACCTACTTAATACTATACTCGTAGACTGCTTGAACAAGAGTTTTCAGAATAATTTTTTATTATTATTCCACAAACATATCAATTTATCATCACACACAGTTTTATCACGTCTCCTTTAATAACATCTCCGTGACCACAGTAACCTATTCTAGGTTATCATGTCACATTATGGACACATCACATGTATTTCCATTACTTGGGATGCCGTATCGTAATAAGATACATAAGCTATTCATGCAAGATTCACATTAAGTGGTAAATTTTCTGTGAAGTAATAATCATACCCCGAAAAGATAAATCGGCAAGTATAAATTCAGTTTAAATTCAAAACAAGCACAAGCTGCGCTTCATACCTCGAGCAAATTGGTGAGTTTCACGACAAAGTGCGAGTGATATGAGCAGGACATTACTTCGTCTTTTGCCTCAATGTTTTTGAAACACTATGAAAGAATCGTACGAAGCAAATTGATGCACTACTACACGGTAATCTACGACGATAACGCATGACTGAGCAGAACAATGCTGTCCCAATAGAGATGCGACGTCTTCGGATTTGGCTCGTAGTCTCCGGCTTTCAAGTTCAATCTCCGAGTTTTCAATTTACTCTAGTGACTAAATTACTGTACGCAATTTCAATAATCTAAGTTTACTTTTTAATAGAGAACATTAAAATTCCTTGGGTTCAAATTATTCGCTTCACATTCTTATTTTATGGAGCTTTCGAAAACCACTGCCTTTCAGACTTTCGTATGAGACAGAAAGGGATATCCAGTTGAGGTGGAATACATTTGAAAAGGGACTCTTAAAATATCGTGTTCACCAATGTTAGTACAGAAAATGCCATTGTAATTGTATTTCTTTAGTGGCTTGACAAACTAGTGGAGCTAAAACAGCAGACACTTTCATTATTAGTTACGTAAACCAGTTGTCCCACAACATGCGTTTTCATCACGCAAAAACATTTGCCTGGGCTGGAATTCGAACCCAGACACATACATTCCGCAAGTAACAAACTTCCATTAAACCATCTCTCCTTTCGAACAACACACCCGACGCGTCGCGACGCATCATTAAGAAACCTGAATTTTGCAATTATCGAAATTTCACATGGTTGAATGAAAATTGAAAATTGGCATTTTGTTAAACTTTCACGTGAAAAAACGAAAGAACATGTTCGAGCCTCATTATTGACAAAATATTATTATCTCTTTTTTACACCGTTTCGGTTTCATTCAAAATTACGCTTAAACTATGAATATTTTTAAAAAGTTGTTCATGACATTATTTAAATATCATATGCTGAAGACACTTCATTGGGAAACGACTTTATTTTTTCAGCTTGTTTGCACAAATTTACTTTTGAACATTTTCGATAATTCAGGTGTTTTAACGAAAACCGGAAGGAAAATTAGAGGCGTTTCCGGGAAAATTTCGAAGATAGCTAGGAACTTCATGTAATGTACCACTAAAATAGATTTGTCTGTTTCAAATCCAGCGGCCGCAACAACAACCATATTGGTCAGGCAATATAAATTTTGGCCAAAATCCTGCCCACGATTTTGTCGCTAGTGATGTTCGCAGAAAAACAGACGGATATCTGGAGAAAAAACACTTCCTCAGTATCAAGAACCCGAAAATCACGGATCTTGATTACATTCCATACTTGAGACAGCTATTAACTACATGGGCACACGGAAAATGCATTTTTTTTCAATATCAGTTAACCACAAAACTCTTTTTTCTTTTGAAAATCCTGCTCTTTTTCTAGCATAATGACTTTTCCTTTCTACGATGTAAATGCAAAAAATATGCATCCAAGATATTCCCAAGACTTCAAAATATTCAGCAAAGCGATTTTATTCGCTGGTCTAGTCAATAAATCGATATTTTCGAAATTTTGAATTTCGCATCATTCAAGTAACCGCCTAATAATATTAAGATAGTATTTGTTCAAGAGTTCTATCCAGCTCTCGATTCGTGTGTATTTTTAAGATTCTCCGTGTGACGAACTATCGACAGGTAAGAACTCTACAACGCCGAGATCGCTGAGTGGCTAATAAGCGGGCGCCTGTTGCTGACCCATTTATCATAGGTGATGCCACGAGTGCTTTGGAAATTGACGGTAAATCCCCGACTCGCGAAGCAAGGGGGCGATTAATTCAAGAATTTCCAAAGCACAAGTGGTGTTTAATAGAACTATTATAGGAGTGAAATTATGTCAAACAGAGTTCCAAAATGCGCCAAATATTTAAAATATGTTAAATTCAAAGAGGTCATATTATAATACATAGCCGGTTTATTGGACTTGGACATCGACATAGCGATCGATGTATTCCGCCTCCTAGGATAGATGAGTCACAGCTTACGATTGGCCAGAAGGGAGAAGCGGTAAGAAAAATCGGATAGAAAAAGCGATTTTTGAGATACACCATCCAGATTGGGGTATTTTGTATGAATAGTTGAACACTACTAGTTTTAATTTCAAGAGCAGAATAGTCGTGAGCATTGTCCAGATGTAGCAGGTCACAATGCCTCAAAGCGCGCTTTACAACGAACGGAGAGGCATGCATTGACGGCGTGAATTGTACTTCGTTCGTGGGCTGCTTTAGTGGCACAACTCAACTAATCAGGTGTTGAGACACAAGAGTTTGAGGTTTGCATCTTGCGTTGAAATGGACCATTCTTGCATTCTCACTTCCGCCATTTTCTGATGGAATGTTATACTTTAAGATATGCTCCTGGAAGGTAGACCAATCTGCAATTATGGAGAGTGCATTAAATCAATTTTTTATGTCAATATTGCAGCCCACGAGCGATATGCTTTTTGTACTGAAACAATATTGGCTAGTTCGAGAAATAATGTCTGGACGGCGATGAGGGTAAGACGAAGTAGACCCTCATCAAGAACCTCTTGATGAGAAAATCAGTTGTCAACCAAGCATTTAATTTGTGGCTTCGATAGCTAATGATAATGCACTTTCCTAACCAGATCCTGCCGTTTCTGAAAAGAAAATTGGAAACTGCTGACTTGACGGGTCGCCTTCGTGATAGAAACGTTATGTCTCCTTATTTGTCCTGAAAAGAAAGAAAGAAAGAAAGAAAGAAAGAAGAAAAAAACAGAAAGAAAGAACATTGAAATGGTCTTACATTCTTTCCACGACCCGCACTGCAGATATGCAAGAATTGGATAAGAGTATACCAAGCTTGGGAAGAAAGACATCAATACGGAATGATGTGTGGAAAAAAATATTACTGCAACACCCCCTGCCACAAAAAAACACGCTTTTTAGAAAACGTTTTAAATTTCTCGTTCGCCTATGAAAAACTGTGGTGCAGCGTCCCTACAATTGATTTCTCGTGAAAAAGTAGCAAAACACTACTAGTACATTATACTAGTAGAAAAGCCCCGAAATCATATTTCCTCTTACTAATTAAAATTTATTCCCCACTTTGAGTTACGCCGCTGTTGCAACAAATAAACGATTTAGTAACGAAATTTCTTTTCCACTGTTTTTTTTATTTTTTTGTTTTATACTAAAGGGTAACATTTTGGAGCACTTAACTTCAAAAAAATCGCATTAGCCGAGTGAGATAATACGTATACATGAGCCATGTACGTAGTTGCGAACTGCAACTGAAGTTTCGTAGAGCTGGTGGTCCCATATTAGAACCAGGATGATGACGGCTTTTCGTCGTTGCTAAGAACGTAGTGCGGACTGGCTGTGAGAAAGGGAGACATTTCTTACTTGGCATTCATTAGATTCAGATGTACTGTATTAGTAAACGAACTATCATCTTACTTCGTTTTTTGCACAGGCAGCAAAATATTTTTCAACTACATTTTATTTATGGCCTTCAATCCCGCAAAACATTTTACTGAATTCATTCATCTTCGACCGTATATCTCAAGTCCGAACTAATCACACACATGTCTGCAGATAAACATTGTTTCTGTTTTGCACTCCAAGACGAATAATTATCTTTTGCTGAGCCAAGCTCGAGATCTGGAAAAGGCTGACATTCAGGTCATCAGCGTTAGCTTCGACTGATTTTGAAATTCAGGATTGAATCTCGACATAATCAAATCTACCTTATCGCATTATTAACAATATTATTTTCGGAAACAAAGCGCGACAGTTTTCACGTTTACAGTTCTCGATGCAAGTAATGAAAACAAAATATACTAAATTTAGCGTCATACTGGATCGCTATGGGAGGTCTTTTGCTTCTCTTTCTCATTTCCTAAGAAAAAAACACTCCAGGGTGCTCCCAATTTCGTTAGCCGTACATATTTCCACCCTCAACTAATGTTTCATAAGTTTATGACATAAAACCCTGCGATTAGGAATCATAACAATTCTGGAAGCTTTCAATGGCTGGATTTTGAAAAATTCATCCGATATCTGTTCCGGACCTTTTTACCCAATGCATTAACAGCTTATCTTAACCTTTTAACAATCATCTCGTGTAGTTGAAGGCGCAAGAAGAATAAGCGCGAAGCGAACTAGAAGTGCTACGACGTAATCCTTCTAATTGAAATAGAAAGAATCTGTTAGTATGGACAATTACTGATCTGATTACAATCTGAAACGCGTTGGAAGAGACATCCCAATTCGCACAGAAAAATGAGGCATACATCTACATAGACGTGAGTGGAGTTGGTGATTACAATAAAGAGTCTGATTTGAGAGCGTATCAGTGATGGTCCGCCACAAGTTCACACGTTCCTACATTTCACTAACGTGCCCACGGGCCTGAGTTCTAATAAAGGAATGTTGAAACCTGGTAAGGGGCAGCCCGTAAGTTCCGTATCGCAAATTTGGAATGTATTGATTATCCCTCTACTCCCTGTATCAAGCGATTGAGTCCCCACATAATTATTTGTTTACATAATAATGAAAGTCAGAATTAGTTGGCGAAGCAGATTGCACCTAACAATAAGATTGGAGACAATTTTTGAAAGAAGAAAGGACGCCTAAGTAAGAACATTTCTTACAATAAGTCATGCTCACGTCGACCTGAAAGACACATGGGCCCCGAGGCTACTGCGCTAATGTAATAGGATTCTAGAATTTACTAAAGATTCAAAGAATATAACATTCATGAAAAAATATTTCCACTTATTTTACGAATTTATACATCAACATTTTATAATTAAATTTTAATATTTTAATGTTTTAATATAAGACTGAATAAAAGGAATTATTTTAGCGAATGTTAACAAATTTCAAAATAAATATCAGCATAATGTGACATTTAAGTATGACCACCTGCCCCTATGTAACGCAGCATGAAGCTATCTCAAACACCCTCCCCCGTCTTTAGCGTTCCGTAATTTATGAACGACCCCTAAATACCGAAACTAGACAGTTGCCCCCAATAAAATTGCTGAACTGGCGTCACAGACGCGTTACCTATGAACCGAGGTCAGACCATGGTCGTCGAAAAGATATGGGTGCTCGATGACACTTCTGCGCTTTTCATTACCAGTCCTTTGCCTCCTCCCAAAGACACTTCCCACAAGTCACCATTGTAACCCACTCCATCTTTTCAAGCCACCACGCCCCAGCCCCATCGTCGACGCCGAGCCGTTCATCGCTCAGATACGTCATACGGAAGTGGCGTCCGCGACGCCGCGGCGCCCAGGCCGACGGCCTTCGGGGGCCATGAGCCTCGACCCGCTGGAGGCACCGTCCCGCCTCCACCTCGCCCAACGCCACGGACAGCTGCGACACTCGAGATTCGCGCGCCAGCATGAACGACGATTTTTAAGGAGCATCTGCGATGTAGAATGGCTAGTGCACGCGGCCCCCTAACGCCGGGACCCGGGTTCGATCTGTGTCGGACGGTAGCACGACGAAATGAGTGCGGGCATTCCCGCAATGCAGTTACTCGGGCCACTTTTATAAAGGTGTACAGCGAATACAAGTATTGCTAGTACTTTAACTAATAAAAATATCCTTTCACAAATTCATATTCATCAAACTATGATTGTTACATAAGAAATCAATGTTACAAACAGATTATCTTGATGTAGGAACAGGGTTAAACTACCGAAGCGGGAAAAATCGTTCTTCTAGAAGATGCTGTTTTTAATATTTTACTGTATCAACTATTGCAAAGGGTCAGAGAAATTATCAAGTAATTAATACTTCTAAAGAGTCGCAAAACCTTTAACCTAAAAATAGACCCTTTTTACCTGGACCCGCCCGCATTGCGGGCCCTGCGAGCTCCAACGTCACGCCACTGGTGTGGGATGAGTGATGCGCTGAGTGAAGTGTGCTATCGGCGTGACTTCTTCGTTCTCCCGTTTCCCTGCCTCTCATTCCATCTCTCAACTCATCATCATTATTGTTATCATCTACTCATTAGATCAACACACATGGGCGTTAATGACTTTAGTAATTGAAGGGTCCCAAAATTCCAATGAATAAACGTTGAATTTTAACCTGGCCTGCACACGACCGGGCAAGAAATCAAACAATTTTAAGATACGTCGTCCTATGGTCTAGTTACAATTTATAGAGCACTTCAACATGTTTTAATGTTTTCAAAGTAATTCATGAACCTATTATAAAAGAAAACAATCAAAATCGTAATTAATGATGTGTAAATATTCAGAGCATTTTGAAAAACCGAGAACAAAAGCGCGTTGTTGTTGAACAAGGCAACAACGAAGAAAAAAATCGGTCAGCTTGTTTCCCTTTAGAGATTATATACAAGAATTATTTCCCCACTTGCTTTTGGTAATCTATACGTTCTCTCTGATAACAAAACTCCCTCTCTTTCAACATGACAAACAGATTTCTCAAAACATGCATTTTCGGTCCGGATGGCCGAAGCCATCCAGAGGATGTAGTGCCGTAGTAATCTTGGACCAAAGGATCGTGGGTTTGAGTCCCGCCTCAGGCATGGTTGTATTTATGTTCGTCCATTCACCCCCAATCATCACCATATCATATATTCACAGTCATCAAACGGTTAAATGCAATAGTGGTTACTAATCTAGATATTGATGCGGCATTAAATAACAAAATAATAATAATAATAATAATAATAATAATAATAATAATAATAAATTAATTCATGTCTATCAAACACTTTTCGGCAAGAAAAACGCAGTCTTTGTGTAACTAGTGAACTGTGTTTGTGTAACTATTAAAATTATTTTTTGTATAGACGTTAACTGACACAAAAACGTTTGTATAATTTCATTACATTTTATGTCACACCAACGAGTGGATTTGTTGAGCCCACCCCCTGCCGAGATCCTGTTATCGGACAGAGAAGAACGCCACGCGTGCACGAACGTGAAGGTCATTCGTGTGTCACATCGATCGACAGTCCTCATCTCTTCCGTATGTCTTGGAGGGGGTGGAGAAAAATGTCGTTATTCCCATAAGTGATGTGCATATTTTATCGCTGTCGGCGCCGATCTTCCCAGCTCGAAGCTGAGATCTGGCGCCAACCTCCGTCGGGTTGCGGGTTTTCCCGCAACCAGGTATCTCCCACCAGGGGGGTGATACTTGGGAGATACCGCCCCACTAGGACAAGTTCTAAGCACCCGACTGGTTTCCCACATGCGTGCGCCTGTGTGTACAAGTAAGGGGTGAGGATAACAGCAAACAGAGGTTCTGTGCCTGAGCAATCTCTTCTTTAAAATTGACCTGGACGCGATGCAAATTAGAACTCTAGTTCCGAAAATAACTCTTCAATCTTGAAAAGATTTTGAATGTGAATCCCTTCCTCGATTAAAATGTTGAGCTTGTTGCAATCATTTGATAATAATATGTGTATTCTGAATGTCCTTATTACGAAATAACAAAACAATAAATACAGTAACGCGGACGAAGTTATCGTACCATTTTCTTAGTACAGCATTAATTAATTCAATTTTTTCGGTGCTGAATATTGTAACATTGCAGACAAAATAGCATTTCTTTCCGCCTATTACGTTTATCTACTTTTCATCGCCACAACACAGTGTCAAACTACGATCATGATGTTTTGCAGTTTTGCACAACAATAATTTTTAGCAAACAATCAGCTACTGAAACATACATTACTTATTAACATAATGAATTCAATGCATTACATTAAAATATTTACAACTAAAATCGTATAAATGCAATCTTTAACACCAAAAGAACAATATGTAGGGCATATTACATACTACATGGGCACAAAGATTTGTCATTTAAACAATCTCATGATTATCCCTCTTTAGTGGTTATGGAAGTATACAGTATTTGCTTCAGGAAGGCCACTCTTCCAGACGAGCCTTGAGTATCCCTTAGATAATACAGATGCCAAACAGCGACGGCGAAGTTGAATTCAATAAATTACAAACGTTATGTGATAAATCTGTACACTGTTTTCAATGTGTTACGTGATGAACTAAAAACATTGATATACAAACACGAGCTAATTAATTTCTGTTCATTGCTTAACGAAAATTGCACGCTATTTCCATAGTTTTTACAACAAATAAATAAGGTCTTATTACCTTACTTTTTACTCTCATTCTTGTATTTTTTTACAGAGTACTTCCAATACCACTCGTTTATTACTTTTCATTCACAACACTTCCGAAATTTAAAAAGATCTTCGCAATCAAGAGATCTCCTATTCGTATAGTAACATATGACAAAATTGTCATGGTACAGATAAAATGTAAATGTAATACATCATTGTTCAACGTCGTGGCACAAAACGAGTATATGATAGTGCATAATTCACAAAATTGTAATCTATGTGAATCTTCGTCATCATTTGCATAATCAGATACCTTTTCGGATTGTCAATTCTCGTTCATCTTGTTCTTTCTTAGTGAAATCTTTAATTTGGCTAGTCATTTCAACATTTGTTTACGTGCATCAGCACATTTCAGAAGTCATGAAGGTCGAACACCAAACCCTTGGGCCAAGGGGCAAGAATGTCGTCTATTATCTACGGGTCGAATGATCATCCTGGCCTATCAAGAAAACAAATACAATCAGACGTAAGAGTTTTCGCTTAACAATCGCATATCTCAATGGACTGATATTAAAGTCGAAAAGACGTCTAATGAGAGAATTACGAATTATTATTGGGAAATAAATTGTTTTCACTTATTTTTAAAATTGTGTTGTGAAAAACTGTTGAGATAACGCTGAAAGCGATAATTTTCGAAATTGGTCTGCACTGATGCACAAACAGTTGTGAATCAGAGAGTGTGCATTGTGCAAACATTCCAAAGATTGCATTGAATTGATTTGAATTGATGCCTATTTTATGTGGCGAGACTCAGACCATCACCACAGCTCTTCCGTCTGGCCACGCAAATTTTCACTACGCGTCTTTCACCCACTAGCGGAGGTATTTCTCGGGCGACGAAACAGGCGATTTGAATTTAGCTCAGAGGCATCATTTGGGCTTGATCTTGTGCATGCAGTAAATCTACTAACATGGGACAGCCGGCTTTACTTCCCCTCCGAATGAAGGCGAACGAAGGATTTTCTCGCCCTTAAAAAAACCGACGGGTTCGATCGGGTTTGTGCCCGTGAACTTGGATATAACAGATCGATACGCTAACCCCGCCGCCGTTGATTGCGAAAGTACCGCAGAAAATTACAAATATTTTCTCGTAATAAAAAAGATTTACTATAATTAACATTATTTTTCAGAAGCAGTGAACTTGAAAACATAAAATTCCAACAAAAAATTGCACCGAATTGTAGATACAGAGCTGAAAAGACTGTAATGTTTCATCATGACAACCAGAATGTCGATCACTGTTTTACGGAATACCAGCATTTCACACGGAATATAGCAACGGGTCACTAAGGAACCATTTCTTACTTTCAAATTGAACCATATATACAAAAAATCCTAGTTATCTCACCAGCATCCTAGAAAAAACATGAGATTTACTATACGTTGCATACAAAAATATTTTACTGAAATTAACGAGTAGCTGAACTAGTAAACAGAACGAATTCAATATTAAGTCTGATCAACAGCAAGACTGCAAATGTTACAAAATAAACTATTCGAAGTGAATAGCAACACACCACTCAAACTTAATCGGGTTATTGTGGTAGATAATGCTTCGGTTAAATTGGGTCAACTAGATATGTTGACAACAACATGACATTAGTGGCAGTAGTATCTAGCAGAACAAAAAGGACATTTCACTGAAGCCGGTGCTCTTTCAGAATTCACAAAATCGCGTGGTACGAGAGGTTCTCTTCACGCCCCGGTCGGTTGCCAATTTCAAACTAAAAATACACTAAATTTGCTGACAACCTTGGAACTAATTTTGTAAGAATCTGTGTTTCTTTCGAGTACAAAAGGTAAACAAAGCTAATTCACCATCTTCGTAAAATTTTGTAATTAAAACGGAATACAATTATCTACGTCACATTGCAACTAGAACCACTACTTATATCCCACGGATCTACTTGCTATAGTGCCTTATAAATTCTACCGTAGAGAGGTTGATGAAGTTATTAAAAACAATGTTGACCTGCTTAATCTGACCCTCTTAACTGGAAACGAAGTGACGAAAAATAATTCACAAAATCTGTGTTTACTTATGATAACCCTAAATTTGAAAAGGAATGAAGGATGTAACTCAAGAAAGGTGCCTCCTCACCTAGAAAGGGTCAGGAAAAGGGAAGATATTCAACCGCGTAACTACTGCACCTCTTCCCAAACTCAACAAAGACGACGCAGAAAGATCTAAAATTATACCTCGTTATAAACACACACGCTCAACCACCTCCCAACGAAGAGACAACTGCGCCTGGCACGGCGCGAAATGGCACCGTCGCTTCCCGGAAGAAAGAGGGCAGCGGAATTCGAACCCAGCCCAACTTGTTGCGCAGCCCAACAAAGTTGCGCAGAAGGCACACGTTTTGGGGTGAGCCGCCAAAGCAGCGGCGCTGACCCACGCCGCCGTCGCCACCCCCACCCCCGCACGCGATCACGCGTCGGCCACGTGCTCGGCGAGACGCACTGCCCGCGCCGAGCGCAGAATCCGCCCGCCCGCCCGGCGCTGACGCGGACGCCGCGCCGCGGCCCGCGGTGCCGAAGACCCGAAAATAGACGCCGCGGCGCGGCGCCCCGACACGTCCCGGCCGACGCGCATCGCCGCCAGTGTCACTGCCACGCCGCCCACTTGCCCCGGCCGACAATGCGCGAAATCGGCCGAAAATTGTTTTCCTAGTTGCGTTGTTATACTCTTCAGCGAAGAGCTGCACTGAAGAAGTTTACGAAGCGAAACAGACTGTCCCCGTATACGAAGAACTAAGAAAGGATAATACGAAGTTCAATGTTCCAAATATTACATTCTCTAACAAAAACGACTTTATTTACTGTCTGTAACTGGGTACATTCATCAAGGAGGAAACTATAGTTAAAGAGAGGTATCACATGCCTGAAAGTAATTTATTATAGTTGCAACGTATCTTCCTTGTCATTCCAAGTTCCGAATTCCTCTCGCAAAAAAATGTTTCCCACCTCAAAGCAAAGGACTCTTTCCTCATTTGAGGTTTTCACCTCAAACAAGGATAATTTAAATCATCCTGGCGAGGTTAGACCTCAGTAACGACCGATTATAAGTCTATGGAATCAAATAGCACGGCGCGACACGTTGCTCATATTTGTTTACATGCTCACTGCGCGTGTGGCAACCGCTGCAGATTTGAACGTATAAGCTACCGAAGCTCTAATAGTATTAATCACTATATTTAGAAAGCAAATCCTCGGTGAAAGCGTAAAAAATAAAGTTACCTTTCCTCTTTCCTGTCTCACTTCACTCCAAGACAATAGGCTACATGACAGCTTGAAAAGTAATGAATGTCTCCGATGCGAGTAATTTAACATTCCTTTCTTTCAGATTTTAGATCACGGTAGAATCTGCGGTTAAGGACGTATGGTAAAAAAGTAAGGAAAGATAATTGAGGCAAAAAAGTAAAAGCATAAAAGACAGTGAAAATGCAGAAACAAAATGAGACTTCACAAAAGAAAGTCACACGCATAATAAAGACAAGAGAAAGTGACGAAATGACACAGGTCGAAGAACGCATAACTGAAATAGAAGACCAATTTAAGAGCGGGAAGAATATAAAATAGAGAAAGTTAAAATAAAAAGATAGACGCACGCTGACCAGTCACAGAGAAAATCCTAGTCAATCGATAAACATTGAGCAATCTACAGGGTGGAGAGCAAATTGTACAGAAGATGACGAAGACGAAAAAGGACAAAAAGCACGCGAGGACAAGACTATGAAGACGACGGTGCACAAAAAGGCGAAGGCACAGATGGGCGGTGGCGGTGGAGACGGCGAAGAAGTCGTCGTCTGCAAAGAAGAAGATGACAGCGGCGGAGGGGGAAGACGGCGAAGATGAAATCGAAGTCGGCGGCGGCAAAGAACACGACGGCGGCGACGGAGAAGACGACGATGGTGGCGAAGAAGAATAAGTCAGCGATGGCAAAGACGACGACAGCGGCGGCGAAAAAGACGACGGCGGCGGCGGCGGCTGCTACGAAGATGGCGGCGAAGGAAACGATAGCAGCGACGAGGACGGTGGGGGAGTATGCAGGGGAAAAGGACGGCGCCGAAGACGTAGACAACGAAAACGAATAAAGAGGAGGAATACGATATATATCAAAAGGAAGAAATACAAAAGAAGATAAGAGATATATTCAAAACGACCCAACATATTCGCAGGGAATTCAACACGCGGCCGGGCAGTTCCGCCAGCTAATTGCACTGACGCAACAGCGCCAGAGGCGGCTTCCGGCGCACCTCCGGGCGGCGGCGGCGGCGGCCGCGGTGCCGACGGCCTCCGCGCGGAAGGTGAGGGTCGCGGCGCACCTTGACTCCGAGGCGCCGAGCGCGAGGGGCGCGAGGGGGGCGGGCGAAGGCGCGGGCGCCACCGCAGAAGGCGGCTCGCGCGAATCGTGTCACGGCCCAATTCTGAAGCCTGGCTTCGCCGCCGCCGCCGCGGGCGTCGTAATCACGCTCCACAGCGCGCTGCGAGGGAAATGCGCGTCGGCGGAGAAAACAACGAGAGAGGTCTTATTATAGAGTGCGAATGCTGGCCCCGGGCGCCGCCCAAGTGCGCACGAGGGCGACGGAGCGGCGACCGCGCCGCGCGCTGGGCCGAAATAGGCCAACAGACGCACATGGAAATACGAATAGGGGTAAACAGCGCGATAGGCTCAACAGTTATTTTGACATGTTTTGTAACAGTTGGGTATCTCCTATGACCATGCCGTTTTGCTAAATATATTCTTCCCGCCAGAAAGACGAGCTGAGGGCGTAATGAATATACCTTGGAAGTGTCAGTACTGTAAAATGCATTTGGACAGAATTTTTAGGAGATATTTAATTATTTCTCATATCGTCATCAACTACAAAACACTTTAAGACTTATTACAAACCATATTGAATTACATTTTAGGTTATTAACACGAATTATTTGATACAGAAATTCAAAGTAAAGCTATGCACGTCAAAGTAAACGGGCATCCGAATTGCCGAATAACAAGAGACCGCGTTATGCACATTCAACTCATTTCTCAATATACCAAGAATAGTCTATTTCTTTTAATAACATTTTTCAAGTGTCGCTTTCTTGAATTGTTTGGAAGCTACATAAATACATCGATTTTATACTAACATTATTCAGTTGACGAAATGACAAAAATAATGAGTGCCACATCCCAACACCAGTTAGCTAAGGTCTGTGAAATGAATTCAAATCATCAGTAGTACAGCACATGTTCCTCCCCAGATGAATGGAAAGATCTGTATCTTCACAGCGTGGCACCGCCCTTGCCGGAGCAAACTCTTGGCTCCCGACATGTGTGGCAGTGTAGGAGATGCCAGCAAGGGAGAGGATAAGTCAAGGAAAGTCCGCGCGCTGTCCGTGGCCAGTTCGTTAGGGTTCTTCTCCGGCATTCGCCTGGTAAAATGGAAGAAACCACGGAAAACCGGCCGCCGAAATTTTACTCCAGACAGCGGCTGAATTCGACCTAATTATCTAGCTAGAGTCTAAAATTCGGTCACCGTCGGGACTCGGAGAACTCCAGAAAATGAAAGTGAAAATAATACTAGCGATTCAACCGCTAGCATTGTTCACAGGCGGATGGACGTTTTGTTGTAAATCTACATTTGGCAATGAAGGGCTGTCATCATCAACGTGAATCTTGACAACACAACGAGTTAGCAGAAGTTTTTACTATATTTAGGAACAAGAATGATCTACTTTTTCGTTAGCCTCACTCATCACAAAACATGTGTTTCCAACGAAAAATCGCTGTTTTTGCTGAAGCATTTACATAAGTAGTACGCGAGAAAGTAATAAGCATATTTACTTTTTTGAGGAATTACATGACCAACTCATTAGTTTAGTATCATTATCTACACCGTTCAATTATTACAATATCACGTTTACATTATCGATATGATTGTACAACGATAAAATAGATTACCAAGACCTTAAATAATACAATTTTGGGAAAAGGATTAGAGGAATATGAGAGAATTATGAATTTAGAACTTCGACACCACGGAGATCATAAGGAAGCCACCGAAGTTGGAACGTTTTCACAATACTTGTATGTTCTCTAATTAACGCTTAACGAACATTCACGACTCCTATGACTTCACTGCCCTGATTTAATGTTGTTACAGGATGCGTAAACCCCTTTTCCACGCTCTGGAAGAATTTCTTAGTTGTTTCCTGTAAAGAACTCTTAGTCGGGCAAACTACACAAAACTGCCCCATCTCTGAGCTCCTTATGACCGGATGTGGGACTGGTTTTCCACCATTGGGTTTTAGAGACCTCGGAGAAACGGGAACGTAATTCCAGGACCCAGTTACACTCACGTTTCAAACAGGAGGGTCATTATCAAGTAAGAAGAATTACTAGAAGCACTATCCGCCAGAGATCGCAAGGGCTTTGGATTTAGGAAAGCGAGCGGTTATTGTTTACCTTATCCTACAGTTTTCCGTTTTCTTTACTCTTCTCTCTCCCTCCCCATCCATCGCTGAACTGCCCTTGCCTGCTGTAAAGTAAGCGACGCACTGTATATGAATGCAGTCCCTACTCGCAGTATGAGAACAGGCGGAATAACACACTCCAATATTTGCATTTTTCAGTCAAAATCGAAACTATTTCATTGTTTCAAGAGTTTTTGCAGAGTGATCAAAAATTAATTATAAACCTATAATATCAATGAAGTAAAATATACAATAATATTAATAATAAACTCCTTGAATCTTGCGCCTCTGATCCAGGACTACAAATTCAAATAACATACTTTAAATTATATTAAAGCCGCCAAATTATCGGAGGCTTGACCGTCATAAGCTGGAAAGAAAAGATAACAAACGAAATGCCAAACTAAAAGCATTGCTATTTAATGCTCTCAATGGCACCCAATTTTCCAAATGAAGAAATAAACTAGCGGCAATTGTACTCGCGTTCTAGATGCATGTACATGCGCAATACGCAAACTGCATTTTTTTTTCGATCCGTAAAGTTCAACTTATTTGGAGTTGACTAAACACAGTGCGTGTAAAGAAATAATTACACCTTTAAATTAACGAAGGAACACTGAGAAAGGTGACAAGTCAAGACACGTTACAAGAGAAAGGTGAAAAAACTAAAAATATTAATCGAAAACAAAGTTGGCTACTCCCTCCCCTCTTCAGCAAGCAACCAAAGATTTCATTCAGTATTCACCCCGTCTTAAGATGTATCACATACTGACGATTTTAATAGTCATACGATATTGATATCTAGAGCTAGAGCACAACTCCAAATTGCTTTCTTGGCTGTCCGGGATGAGCCGCGTCTCGGTCAATTGTACTGACGTTTCGGCCATCTTGCTGTGGCCTTCTTCAGAACTATACTGCTGGAGCTATATAGCTCTGAAGAAGGCCACAGCAAGATAGTCGAAACGTCAGTACAATTGACCGAGACGCGCCTCATCCCGGACAGCCAAGAATGCATTGACTCCGGCCGCGGAAGCCTACGAAATCATACAACTCCAAATTGCCAGGTAAACATTTACAACTGAATATTTAATACAATAAATATGAACTCCTGATATTCACAGACATGTCAGGACATAAATGTTTCTTTTCATAGTTTTCCTATCCCTCTATTCCGGAAGTTCACTTTGGTCCTGCACCAGAGGCAAGGTTTCGGCACGTTCTCGATGGTGAAGAAAAGGACGTCAGTTAACTCCGGAAAATAGCCGCGAGACTAAACGCGCAAGGCCGCTGGAATCCGTGCATATTTAATTCAATGTTATTCTCACGTTAACCTAAATGTCACCGCCCACACCAAGGAGACCGTCTTCTGGTGCGCGAAATTCAAATGTGCGGCTGAACTTCATCCACATTCGCCTGTGATGCACAAAATCTTCCGATAATGAGGCCCTATTCTACGCATCTCCAACCGCTTCCATGTACTTTAATGTTTGTACCTTATAAGTTTCCTGTATACACTCACATACTTCGAGATACAATGTAATCCATTCCATCGCAAATTAAATATAACTAGTGATGCTGCAACAGCACATACTTTCTCGAATTATTTGTAACTTATGCAATTTTTTAAAATTCTGAGAGTTCAACCTGTGTCATTTGTGTAAGCGTACTTCACACTGAGTAAAATAAAGAAAAATTAATATCAGTTTTTGACAAATCTCGTTTTAACATTGACTGCGATCAAAATTATGCGAAACACATTTTGAAAACATTTGAAAGACGACCAGAACTTCGCCATATTTATAAGCATACTTTGGTCTATTAGAGGGCGAAAATTTAAAGCCATTTTTGAAGAAAAAACAAAAACAAAATGCAATTGAAAATGCTGGGACTTCCTATAAATAAAGTATATCCCAAAATAAAAATAGGTTTTAAATTCTTGAGGCCGCGACAGCCATATCGATCGGGGAATATCAATTTTGTTAAAAATAAATAAATAATAATTAAAAAGCTGGAAACGGTTCAGTGGCTAGCGTTGTGCACATCGATGTATTACTGTAAACCAATTTTTCGAGTATCAAAGTCCGACAAAACGTGGATTCTGTCTATACAACGCATTCTAAGAAGTTATTTATTACATAAAGGAGCAAGAATTATCCTTTTTTTCGGTATTAGGGACCTACAATACGAGCTTTTATGTAGAAAATTCGCCGTTTTCCACTGCAGCAACACGTTTCTCTACTACGAAAGTACTATGCGAGGAAGTAAAAAGTATATGAATAAATAATAATAAATAAATAACTTAAACAAGAAAGCTAGCTTTATTCGATACTCAAACCGCGAGGTAAGCTTTCGCCTAACCACTCCTTTTGTAAATTTCGATCATTTTATATTTCCTTTGGTGAAAATAAACTTCTCTCTCCCCGAGCGAGAATTGAGAATAATTACGATTGCCCAGACAAGCGCGAGCGCGCTCGGGAGTTCACGCGAAACGTGAGAGGGAGGCGTTCTTCATTCGCATTAATTTTGTTTCAAATTTTCCAAAAATAATAAATGATATCCCCTTAATTTTGCTTTTTCATTTTTCCAAATATCGCTGATAGGAATCATGAGACATTCAATTTTTAATTATGTTTTCAAACTTTCATTGTAAGAGAAGTCATAGTATGGAAATAAACGAATCGTTTATATCGTTATCAGAGTAATAAAGTGTCATAAATATGGGATGAAGAATGAAGTGAAAGGCAGAGAACCCATTAACGTACCCACGTTGCAATATTCGTAGAATCGAATAAAAAAACTAGATACACACTCAATGGATTTCAAGAGAATTTAGCGTTTATCGCGAAAATATGCCAATATCGCTTTGAAAGCACCGCAAAAAATGTACAAATTTGAATTCGCAGGAGAGGAGGGGGCGCAGCCGCGATCTCTTTGCAGCGCGCGGCGGCCTTAACCCTGGTAGGCCTTGCGACGCCGGCGACGGCGACGCCGACGCCCGCACCGGGGCCGCGTCGTCACTGCTGCCTCCCAGACCCAGGGACGGCTGGGAGAGGGCGTGTTGCGGCAGGTCGCTGCCGCACCGGGCGGCCGGTCCGCCCCCGTTCGCTGACAAGCGCGGTTTCTCTCCGCGGCGACAGAAATCGCACCAGTTCTTCCTCATCGACGCCATGAAGAGGGGGGGGGGGATCCTGTAAGACTTGAATCGCTTGACAGCGCACGAGTGATCAGTCTACGTTGGAAAATCTGAAATACGCGGATACCTGCTTGATACTCGTGGATAAAATGTGGCCGAGCTGAATCCGAGAATAAAAATTATCTTGTCAAGAAATGTGAATTAAATGTTTATTTTAAAAGTTACTGTCATCACACTAAAGTAACTAACTACATTTCAAAGATGATGAACTAGCTGAACAATGTTAGGTAGCTAGCTGAACAATCAAAGCCACCCTTTTAATGTACCTTACAATAATATTAAATTACACGAAATACAATTTACTGATTACGTATTAAGTAATTCTATAAATTGTCTTAAAACATAATGTACTGAAAACAACAGAATTTATACACAATCAATATAACTAGTAAAAAAAATATAATTATTAGTATTGTTTGTATTAATAACAAAAAAAATTCAATCTTGTTTACATCAGTGTCCAGTGACTTTAGCACCACCTTGTATTTGTGATTTATATGTATACAAACACAGACACAGGTGAGAGTGTTGTGGTTGTTTTTGATTCTCCAAATGTGCCATAATCTGCAAACTTTATGCATTTCATCTTAAATCTGTACGATGCACCCCGGTTTTGTGTCCATGGTTTCTTATAAATAGTCACAAAAAAACCATCACCTTTCCTTAGTTGTTCCTTTTCTGCTATATATAGAGGGGTTGTATGATAGACTCCGGCACGACAATATGGGGTTCCCATGGAAACCATCAATCACTGTGTTCAAAGAGGTATTATGTCTACCATTGATACACAGAAATTAGTTGTTTTATTAAATATCAAATCTGCATTTCATTTAGATGTAAGTGTTGATCATCAGCAAGAGCAGAGAATGTTTCTCTTCACATCTCTGGGTCTTGCCTCAGTTATCCACTACCTACCTTCTTTTAAAGCGGAGAATGACAATGTAACATACATTGCTCTTCATTCTGTGCATCTAATCCAAATGATAATTAAAAAGCCTTGCTATCCCAAACACTTTTGAAAATATAACTATCCACCTTGTACATACAAGTGGGATGTAAATAAAAGTTTTATGAATAGTTTGTTTGAGTAACCAACTTTATGGCACTCAATTCAAGTGCTTACAGGTTCTGGTGATATCCAGTCATGCAATAATGGCAAAGCTGTTGAGCAGTGACTAATTTTCCAAAAATACAGGTACAGAAAAAGAATATAAGTTAACTACAAACAATCCATAAATGCAAAATGTATCAACTCTGGACACATGTTCCCATTCAGTCCTATAATGCACACTATTTAGTTCATGTCATACACTAGAAGCAAACACAAATGTATTAAAAAGGACTTGATTAAATCAAAACCCTTTATTCTAAATTGTGCATCCGTGAAGAATGATTTCATGAGTTTAGGAGGTCATTGTACCTATTGGGAGAGAACATTACTGTTTCTCAGCCATGTAAAAAAGTGCATAAAATGATGAAGAAACAAAGGCCAGTAAAATATATTTTTTCATTAACCCATCTGTATCTTTTGACGTCTCCCAGACATCATGACAAAAGAATGGCTTTACCGTCTTTTGACATCTCGGACACGCAAGTGTGTCCGATTCTGCTGACAGTACTAGAGTGTCTTGAAATTGAGTTCTACACAGAATGTACGTAGCATATTTCTATTTAGGGCATATTCCAGTGTGTATCCTGACATTTTAATTTGGTGACTTCAATCCTAGTCCTTCCATAACTTTTAAATCAAAGTACTTCAGAAAGCAGATCTGAGGCATTTAATCTGGGGGGAAGGCTCATGCAATGGGGGAAAAAGCTGAGCCAATGGGTTAAGAAATTCACAATGGAAAATATTTTACCTGAGTATGTCTTCTCTTCTTTTATTTCTATTCTCATTCGAGGTGAGGGAGCTGATGACGTTGATGGAGTACTTAGCTTTCTTCTTTTACCCATTTCACTTTTCTACAATGAATCATACACACATTATGTGTTTTTAAAATTAAAACAATATTAATATTTAAACATTTTGTTTCTTTTTTTTTCAGAACAGTGTACTCTTGAAATTTAAAATGGATTAATAGAAGCTATAGAGTTTCGGTAAGTGCATGGTAGTTGATGTAAATTTAGTAAGTGCTCTCTGGTTTGCATGGTTTTAACAGAAAAAAATACTTATCATTCAAAAAGACAATATCTAACTTAGCTTTGATCTTTCTGATTGAGGTTAGTTGCTCACTTTGCCTAAATTAGTGAAGTCCTACAAATCTCTATAATTCCTTGTGATTCGGTTAAAATTATTTTTATGTAATTGCAGGTAAATTAATATGGTGGGTGGCGCAAACAAAATAGCATATATAACATTATTTTAATAAAAATCGATCACTTCACGACAAATAAGAAATCATCACAAGAAATTAAACTACACTACGAATCACATCAAGTAAATAATCCTGAGATATTATCGGTTAATTACTCACCGTTTTGTTAAAAGAAAATGCCTTATCCAAACAAACACAAATCCGATCTGGAACAGCGATCACCATTCACTTATTTAAACATCCATAACTTGCACATAACCCCACATAACCCGCCACACGCCCCCGCCACTGTATATCATTGTTCCCAACTTCCCCGCTTACAAAGATTGAAGTTGGTAATATACAATTGGCGGTATCTATAATTGTAAATCGTGTTCAAACATTTCATAATTTAATCTAATATAATATTCATTCTTATCAGAGGGGAACATTAGGAATGTTTATTTCTGAAAATCATTTCTCAAGAACTAATTTTAGCCGCATTCCACTGCCGAGGGCCAACTGGCATATAACAAGTTCTTTAAAAGGCACTTTATAAACAGGAAATAATACTCCTTGTGTTTTTAACTTTCTCGCGCTTACGAAGGAACTGCTTAAGAAGACAAAGTTATGTAATGCTGCGCGAAAAGACGGATAGAAAACTCTTATTACAGAGTCTTAGCAACGAAAAAGTGGATAAGTCCAGATGCTAAATTTAGGGGATATGAGCCTCTAAAACATGGTGTAGCCAGAATCCCTGTTTTGTGGATCTTTGATACCGAAAAATTGATTGAGGCAAAACGTCTGTCCGTCTGTGAACAACGCTAGTGGCTAAACCGTTCATCCAATTTTCTCCAAAACTTATATTTCCCAGTCGATTTTATTGATGTCGCGGCTCCTTGAATTTGAAACCGATATTTTAATTTGGACGGATACTTTACATAAAGCCCCTGGAACTTAAAAAAATGCCCCCATTGATTTTAATTAAATTTTATTGATGGATTGTCTGAAGGGCATTTAAAAAAAAGTGTGGAGGTCTTATGTTGGATAAAATCCCAAATTTTCGACAACTGAAAAAAATCTAACTTTTTTTGGCATCTTCCTACAACTACAATAATGAAGATTTTGTTTTCTTTTCTTAATGAAATGTGTTCATGAAAAACCGATTTCCAAATAAGGTCATGTTGAATTTTATGAAACTATGAGTATTTTTCGTGTAATTAGACGTCAAATTAGTCACCTGCTCTGAAAATACTACGATTCTTGATCATAATTGTAGTGGTGTGTGTGTGTGTTGTTGTTTTTTTTAATTTTATTATTTAAATTTTTTTATTTTTTCACTGTTGGATGCTAACTTAGATTGTGTATCTTTTAGAATTATTTAAAATGTATTTGAAATAAAGATAGCTAACCTTCAGTTGCCAATTTACGCTGTTGGATGTATGCAGTAAGTAGTATATTATTTCATATTATTTATTATATTTCTGTTATTTCATTTTAAATTGGGTCCTTTAATTGTGTTAAATGTTAAAACAAATAGATGAATGGTCAATGTTGATTGTTGTTACCCATTGTTGTAACACTGCACAGATAACACGATAGTGACGGCCGCTTTTTATTTGCAGTGATAAAAACAAATACTTTTATATATTTGTAGAATATTACAATACCATAGTGTTTGATATTACTATTATATATTTTTCAATCTATTTGTTTTCTAATGCTGTCAGTATTGTATTATTTATTAACTTCTAAATATTTTATTTTCTTGCATTCTGCTTATTTTTTGCACCAAATGTTCTATGATTTCAAATGAGTTTTGCAAAAAATAACTCGGAGAGATATTGTGGTATAAGCAGTATTACATAACCATTACTAATTGTGAAAATGCACCACTATAGTCTCTTAATAATTACCAAGAAAATGAAACCAGTTAACAAATATATCACAAAAAAATAAGACAATGGGTCCATCTGTTAAACGATTATAATAATGTGTGTTGCAAAGATATCTGAATGCACGCATCCGTCCACGTGTGTATGTTTTTTAACTCACATGAAATCTGAAGGGCATTTTCAAACTTTTCTCAAAATTGGCTCCAAATATTTTCTTGTTTTTGTTTCTTACTAGAATAGAGCAAATGTATGCCTATGTTTGTTTAGTAAGATCTGACATGGTCCAGCTTTTTATATATGGTCAAATTTTCATTTAAACCTCTGAAATTTCAAAAATGAAAAATTGAATTTCCCAAGCTTTCCTGACAAAGTAGAAAGATACAAGTTGCATAATTAAAATATTACCTAAACATTACAAATAATACAAGAAAAGATGAGCTGTTGAAGCACCACTCTATTTAATATATTGAGACCTATTCTTGTTTCCTTTATAAAAAAGACAATAATTTCTACAATTTCAATAAAAAAACAAACAAACTAGCACCTTCAAAGATCAGCAGGGACTAGCAATGTCACACATATCACATACATAGATTCCTGTATCTAAACAAAAAAATAAAAAATACTGACCAATTAAAATAATTCCATTTTCAGAGATGTCCAAGCTCAGCTCCCATATTCTCTGTGGTCTGAAGAAAAACCAGCCTCCCACTTGTGATGAAGAAGGAAAAGAAGTAAAAAATCAATTACCTAGTCCTAACAGAGACATTGCCAGTGCAGAGCCAAGACTCTCGACACAAGTAATTGGAATATCCTCTTCTTCTGTATTTTTCACAAATGTTCAAATTCACTCAATAGCTTTAACCAGTAGTCAAACCATAATGATATGATTTCCTGATAATGAGTTAAACTTTTTTTTAGGTTTGTTTTCTCTTTTTATTCTTTTTTAAAGCATTAAAACCATGAAAATATAAAATTTTGTCACAATTTTCTTTGGTAACCAAAATTGAAATTAAATGAAATTAATTTGAAAAAAGTTTAACACCTTTAATTATCTTAGCTTTATTAATTATACTTTGTTTGGATTTTCAATTCTAATAAAATACATTTTACATGCTTTGTCATTTATATAATATCTAATATGTATTTACATTGTATTTGCAATGTAAACATGTATTTTTACACACATAATGTAATACATTTACATAATTTGTAATTTATCTCCATAGGTCCTAGCTGCTTGCTTGGCATGTTGGATAAATTTAGCTAGTGGTGCATGCCTAGGTTATGCCACTCCAGCATTACCTAAGCTTCAGAAAGGCACATCACATCTTCAAATCACAGAACAAGAAGGATCATGGATGGCTAGTCTTCTTATGCTTGGTGCATTAGCTGGAGGGTTCCTGGCAGGTCCATGCATTTCCCTAGGCCGACGGAGAGCATTATGGTTAACATCAATCCCCACGATAGTATCCTGGATTCTTATAGCGATGGCTACGAATTCATGGTTTCTATTTGGTGCACATATAATAATGGGAATATGCCTTGGTATAACAACAGATGCTTCCCAACTGTATGTAAGCGAAACAGCATATACCAAATGGAGAGGAGCATTAGGTTGCATTCCCATACTTATGTTCAATGTTGGAATTCTCACCTGCTACACAGCAGGAGCATGGTTGAACTGGGATGAACTCGCTATATTTGGCTGTGTACTCTCATTACCAGCATTATTCTTCCCAATTATGTTACCTGAGACACCAAGTTACCTAGTGGCTCGGGGATGTAGTGATGATGCACTTCGGGCACTCAAATGGTTACGTGGATCTGATTATGATGTGACAGCAGAATATGAGGTATGTTAGAAAGTTATTAAATGATTTTCAACGAATATATAAATCAAATTATTATTCTATTTTATTGTCTTTAGGAATTGCAACATTGTGAGAAAGGACCTGGACTACTTGAACGAATCAAGGGTCTAAGAGAGAGGGATATTTTGCGACCTTTGCTGTTAATTAGTGCTATTAGGGCACTAAGTCGATTTTGTGGTTTGCGTGCTATTCTCTGTTACACTCAATCAATTTTCATCAGCTCACAGTCAAGCCTAGATGTTGAATTATCAGTAGTTGCAACAGGTGTGGTACAACTGCTTGCAACATTGGTAGCATGTGGTTTACTTGACAGATTAGGAAGAAGAAAACTCCTCATCGGATCTCAGGTAATTATATAAACTGGTATTACACTTTTTATTTCATTTCAAAACAAATGCTCTTCTGGTCCTTGTATTTTTAGTTAAATTTATTTCCTTTCACAGGCTGTAATGGGAATGTGTTTAATTGGTCTTGGTTGCTACTTGTACTACAGCAATGATGTGGATAATCGAAATGGTTCTCTGATGGGATGGCTACCAGTCATAGCAATTTTGATATATATAATAGCAAATTCAATCGGTTTGGGACCAGTGTCTGGAATAATCATTGGAGAACTAGTTCCTCAGCGTCACAAAAGCATTGTGAGCTCCATAACTGGGTCAGTGAGTTGGTTAAGTGCCTTCATCATTACAAAAACATTTCTTGATCTACGATCTTGCCTTCATCTCCATGGAGCTATTTGGGCCTACGGTAGTGTGTGTATAGTTGGTGTAATATTTGTTTATATTTTCCTACCTGAAACAAGAGGTCTATCGCAATATGAAATTGAAGTGCTTTTCAAAGAAAAGATGGATAGCATTGATGAACCATTAGAAACACGCAAAATAGAAACTTTGTCTGATATTGTAGTTGTGCAGCATGAACAGCAAACACACCTCAGCATTAAAAATGCAATTAAAGTGAATGGTATTTAATGAGCACAAAGTGCTCTCTAGAAACTTACAAAAACTTGAGCAGTGTTATTTATCCTTGTGATAAAATTAGTACAATATTATTTATTATGTTGTGGTTGGTTTCAAAGAGGTTGTATGTTTGTTTGTTGTTGTTGTTTTTAAGAAGAATCAAAATGAGGTAAATAATGATGAAACTCAACAATAACAACGCAATGTTCAGTAGGAATTCTTATTGAACCATTCAAAGATGAAAGTCATGTTAAAAATAAAATTTCTTTACTCATCAAATTCATTTGTTTAAATTGTATTAGACAAATTCAAGGAAAGAATGCAAATTATTCTTTGCTTTCAATACAAATACCAATTACAGAAATACAGAGATCAAGTTCAAAATTATGAAGAGTATGCCTCTTCAATTAAATGAACCTATTGTTTCTATAATATAGTCATTAATTTGTGTTCCTGAGAGCCTTGAAAAAGAGCATGGACTGCTTTATACCCAAATAACTAGTATAATCACAACAAGCAGAAATTAAGGGAAACCTTACCACCAGTTTTCATCCACAATACTCTTAATAATCATTATCTGAAATAAAAATTAAAAAGCGTATTAAATAGAATTAATAATATAGGTTCAGCTTATAGTCAGTTTTCTGTAATTGGTTGCATTTACAAGTCTGATTTTACATAATGCTCTCAACAAAAAAACAAATCCTGAGGCATCTAAGAGGAACACTACCAAAGCTTTGAAACAAATCCTGTACTCATGATTGAGTTAGAAATATTTTTTATTATCAAAGGCATTTGATGTCATACAATAAATTCAAATTCAGAAACAATTTTTTACAATAGAAAAGGTGTTTGGCAGATGCTCTAAATAAGAAATAATTATTTTGAAATTCCACTTTAAAGATGTATTTCATTGCTTTAAAAACAAAAAGTTTGAGAAAATGTCTTCCCTTGAATAACACAAAATTGTATCCTCTATATACAATGTGAAGCTTTAAAAATACAATATTATCATTAAGCTAAATCTAGTGGCTCTATTCATGGTACATATGTGTTGTAATTTCACAAATTTCAAACCAGCCAATTGTTTACAATTTCAGGTCAAATTGATTCAATGAAATAGAGAAAACAATATATCAATGTTGAAGTTAAAAAAATTATCTTCTCAAAAACACAAATTTGATTTCACAGGTACATTATTCCCTTTTCAAGTTTTATGCAAATTACTTTTTGAAATAGTGTGAAATATTATGATCTCACTTATTTCTGTTTTCAAAACATAAGTATTTCTTCTTTAATGCAGCCTTCATTAACACAACAGATTCTTGCTTAGAGAAAATAATTTTCCTCGGCATAAAAAAATAAGCTAATTTCTCATTGAAAAAACATCTAATGTGCAAAGTTCTACTAAAGAAATTATAAGCAAAAGGTAGAATTATAACTTCTTAATAATGACATAAAATAGATGCTTTTGTTTCAAGCTATAATGGAAACAAGAAAGATGAATATGAGAGAAACAAATTTGATGTGAACCTCATAATGAAATAAGTATTGCAACAAGACAAATTAGCAGAGTGGTGCTGAAGCAAGGTCAATTTCATTTTGATGTTGTATCAAGTGTCTATCATTCAATATTTTATCTATGATGGCCATGGAGTAATTTTTTTAATTAATTTTATACATTGATTAACAGCTACACATTGAAAGTGCTAGTTTTGATGTAAGCGGCTTTTATTTGTTTTATTGATTCTAAATGAGAACACTATTAGTGCACATCTTAGATAAAATATTTTAGATCAAAATAATTCAATTAAGATGTTTTTTAAATACCTAGGATCTTCAGGTTACATCACATGAAGAATAAACAATTTTTGGACTATGAACTTGGGAAGCCACTATGAAAGCCATGCTTGGAGTGACAGTTAAAACATACTTGCTATAATAAGATTGTCCAATTTATAACACTTATTCGGATGTTTCCCTTAATTAGTGACAATTAGGTAGTGGAAGAAATTATTCAGTTAATTTTAATCATTTATTGTAAAACAATGAGTCCAACAATATTGCTCTTTATTGTCAGGCTGCAATAAATAGTACTGTACATAATAAACATTTTATATTTAATTTTACATTTTAATTTTAGACTATTTATTTGGACTATTTTAAAACAGTAATGAGTTCCCTTGAGGCAGAGAGTCCCTTCCATTTTATTACATCTTATCCTCCCTCCCGAAAATGTATCCTCTTCCCTCCTTCCTCCCTCTCCCCTTGGCTGATACTCTTGAGACATGGCTGCTAGAGGCATTAATCTGTACAATGACCACAGATGGATCATGTTGCAGATAATGCTGCCCTTCAGGTTCATATAACACATACTTTCTTTATTCCAAAATAATTTATATTAAAAAGTGGGCTAACAACATTTGTGCTCTTTGCAAGGGTCCATTTAATTCTCATTTTAATTGTTTTTATATACTTTCATAATTTGTTATTTTTCATTGTTTAATGGTTTTTAATGAAATGAAATTTTATTATTGATTTTTACAATTTTTATTGTGTATGATTATGATTATGAAGAGCAACTTTCTTTGAAATGTCATTTTACAATAAATGATTAAAACAGACTGGATAACCTCACCTTCTACTACCTGATAGTCCTTAATTAAATGAATACACCAGAATAAAATATTTGATCCCTGTGAATAAGCCGGTAACTCAAAAACCTGAATTTTACTTGAGAGCACCAAATCTGGCTTTATTGAGATAATCAGACAATTGAACTTATCTTCTTAGGGTCTTTGATTTCATAAAATTTATTTCATATTCAGAAATCTATCTGCATCCATTTCTCAGCAAACAGAATGAATTTAACTTATCTGATTATTCACAAATGTAAAGAAATATCATAATCCAGAAGTATATTTATTTCATTTTCAGCAAAAGGTTGATGTATCAGTTTATTTACCAGGGTTCAAGAAATATAAATGAGCAAAAATTAACAAGAGAAATGTTCTTCCTAATGAAAGTTAACAAACTTCAGCAGAGTCAAAAAATGCTAAGAAGAAATAATCATAACCTTTTCTAACATTCCATTTAATATTTAAAACTATGTATTGCTTTGTAATAGATGATCCAGAGAAGTCAATTTCCTTATAAAAATCATTAGTGTAAATTTTTAATGTAGTTATCCCTATTTCTAGTCAAAATGTATACTTAAATATTTTGAAGAAAATAAATTGTATATTATGAATTTTTGTTTATGGTGTGGATTTGGGAAAGTATCACATTACTCTCCAGGTACCAATGCTTTTCATATAAATGTATGAAACTATTTGCTTAAGTATTACAATAATACATAATAGAGTTTTATTCTCAACAACCACCCTTACAACCCACTCTAATCCATTTAACACTCGGAATGAATTTTCAACTCATACATTCCAAAACACATTCACATTTAGAAGAAACTTCTTTATTTTTTACTAATTATAACAATTTGTCACTTGCTTAATATACTTTGATGTAAATTTATACACGTCCTTTCTTTATTTCATTGAAAGCATAATGCTGAAAGGGGATCTTAAAATTCTTTGAGATTCAAAACTCCATTCCATTCAAATTTTTCTCACAATAATTTCCACTTTCTGAACCGTTTTTTCATCTGCTTCTTCTGATTTACCAACTTTCCCATTTTGTATTTCTGTTTTGAACAGGACTTCATTAGGTTTCAGTGGGAATTGTACCCTTTTCAATAAGGCTGCTTCAACTGTTTATTAATCAAATATTAAATATAAGCAGTGAATTTATCAGAAAAATAACAATCAAAATCCAACTGGTTTTGATAAATTTGTAAGTTTTTATTCAAGACAAAAAATAAATTTTGTAAAAATTGAGAAAGAAAGCATCATCTTTGCAAAATTCATTTCTGACCATAGTGGATTTAGTAACTGCATAGTGCAAGGGTCCTAACCCATTTAACACTCAGAATGAATTTTCAACTCATACATTCCAAAACACATTCACATTTAGAAGACAAGGGTCCTAATATGCATACAACAATAAAAATTGAAGAACCAATTTGTGTACTATTCCAAACAAACAAAAATATGAAATGTCAAAACAAAAACTAGTTTATTTCCCTTTAGAAATCACTAACATCATAGGGTCCCCAAACATAAAATTTGTAAAACATCCAAATGTTAACAGCAATAAACCAATACTGGCTCTCTCTATCTTTAAGCTTCAGCTTCAAGGCTGCAAGATTTCCCACCTTCTACGTATCCTCCATATGTCGTGGCTTGAGATTGAAAAAGCCAGTCACATCCAAAAACATTCAGCAAGAAAACATAAAAAGATACAATGAGAAAGGAAGAAAAATAGGAACTCAGAACCACTCAGTCAGCAAAAAGAACTGAATAATCTCGATTCCTTAAGTTGAGAATGCCGAAAATAGATTCTGTAAGAGAAAATAATAATATTTATTCACGAATTTTGTGTACCAATTCCAATTTTATTTTTCTGTGTGAAAGCAGGGCTTCTTTTGTGATTCAAGGAAGCTTACAATACTGTTTTAGATCTATTTCATAGATTTCATTAGCAAATTAAAAATATACAGCAAATAACTGACTTTGATACCATTTATACAGCCAAATCTTTCTTGTTCAAAATATATAAATACAACATAAGCTGCACAAGGGAAGATCAAGATAAACCTATATTCATAATAGAAAACAGTGATTTTTAAGAGTGGAAGAGCAAGTCCAATGTAACAAATGCAGCACACTTTGTATGTTTGTACCAAGTTTATCAGTACAATGTCAAGCAAATTATGCTAAGTACAGGGTGCTGCACTATCTTAAGACAAGGTGAAAAAAGGAACATTTAATACTACCATCATTAGTATTTTTTCTTGCAGTGTATTGAGAAATAAGAAATGAAATGATGGCTCACTCAACAAACACCCTGTACTTTCATTCACAATATTTCTATACATATTTTACATAGTATAAATAGTAGAAGAGTATGATAGAATACCTTAAATATAATTGTTTCAATACAGAATAAAACATCTTACACACATGTAGTAAAAGCAGGTCAAATTAGAGTATTGGACCATTTAATTGATCAATGACAATTTTTTCCATCACTCTTCCAACTGTAACAATCAGTGTTCACATCTAAAGAACAAAACCAATCTCTCAATTAAGTCCCATTTGTGGCTACTATTGGCTGATTCAAGTTAATTTAATTGCACATATTGAAAATGGTTTGTTTTATTACAAACATACATTCACTGGTAACTTTTCATCTAACATTTAACCAGCAATGGCACAACTGGGCTTTAATAAACTTAACTTTGCACAGACTCCCTCAAAGCAAGGAACATGAAGTACATCTCACATATCACAAGGCAACAGATTGTGTATAACTGTGTCAGGAGAAAGAATGTCACGTCATTTCTCTTGCAATGACAACTGCAACACTTGTTCCAACATTTCCTCCTCTTGCCTCCGCTGGCGTTCTTCTTCTTCTCTTTCTCGTTGGGATAATGCTAATGCCATTTGCAGGTCTAAGTCAGGCACTAGTTGGTTATCAGGAGATTGTGAGTCTAGAGCTTCAGGACTAGTGCAACATGAGGAGTCATTATCAGGACTAGAAGCACTTACGTTGTGCTGGTAAAGGGCTAGGCTGGCTTGAATTGCCCTACAATACACAAGCAAATAACCACATTGTAGGATGTATTACAAGCACAGCAGATTATAGATACACTTATATACTGTATACTTCTCAACCAACATGACATGTCTAATTTAGATAGACTCAAAACAAAAAAACTCCTCAACTTGTGTTGCTGTTGTTGCTGCTGCTGTTTTCAATTTATCATTTGCATTATTTTGAAGTGGGATGTTAATGAACGGACATAATTATTTCATATTTTCTACTACATATTTTTATTCAATATATTTTAGACATCAGTATTAAAAGCAAAGAATTCAAATTCACAAATAACCACAGCAGGATCACTTCATTTTCTTTCAACTATGGACAATCACAAACAAGAGAAGACTAGAGTAAATTTAAGTGAACAAATACAACACATTTCAGGGTTGTGGTCTTGCTTTAGATCTTACTTATACTTTTGAGTTTCTACTCATTACTTTTCATGAATGTAAGTACCAAACCAACATAATATTTTAAAATTCATTTCATGACCATGATCACATGATCATAACACATCAAGAAGGTTGAGAAACATTTGTTTACTCTACAAAGCATTTCAGTAATGTAAATCACAACTTTATTCTCAGAAAGCTATATGATATCACAGCTAGCCGTATACTTTCCAAAGGATATAGATATACAATAGAATTTTCTGAATAATAGAAAAGAAATTCAACTGAAAAATTTCATTACAGATAACGAAAAGCATATTGAAACTATTTCTACATACTGCAGCTTGATGATGATGATGATGATGCTGATGATGATAATAATAATAATAACAACAACAACAATAAATTATTCACTATTCACTACCACAAAATGGGATTAGATGATTTTGTTTTTAACAATACACAAACACTCGAAATTGTTTCAAAATTGATTATACAAAATTGGTGGTTGGGTTGCTGTGGCCCAAAATTAATTTCATTTATATATTAATAAATTTCAAATTATGGTCAAATAATAGGTCTTGCAATTTCAGTAAGCAAAAAATCTTTTGAAGAAATAAGAAGGCTAACTTCAGAACACTACCTAACCAAATGACTGTAAACTTAGCAACAAAAATAAGCCAATGGCTTTTGGTGCAAACTATTTTTACTCACTGACACAGCAACAAGTAGCATTCCTTTAACACCTTCCAAAAACGTTTATATTTAAAACTCTAGCACCTTAAATAATGGATAGGTTGCATATAATTATCTTGAAATTTATTTTTCTTGATGCAAAAGGTTGCTTCTCGATACTTAGCCACCATTTCATACTTCTAATGGGTTCTAACAAAACAAAGCAATTTAAAAAATGATCTACAAAATACTTTTCTTTACAGGCAATCAAAAGTTTGTTTGAATACTGAGGACAATAGTTCAATTTTGAATGTACAAATAATAATGAAATGAGAGTAAAATGCTCAAACATTGAGTAGGGAAAAAGAGAAAGAATAATCTACTAGGTTCTAATAAATGAAACTCAAAGCATAAAAATCCTAAAAAACCTCTACAATTAAAACCATAATACTATAAAGCACAACAAAATATACTATTTCTTGAATGCACTAAAATGGTTGGGAGACAAAAATGTGCAGCCTTTAAAGTCACTGCTGTTAAAAAATGGTAAAATGCATGCTCAATATGTAAAAATTATTAACCATATATATACATATATATCATTTAAAACATTAAAACTCGTACCTTTGGAGCTGCCTTTCCTCCTCTGCATGAATATTGGGAGTGTTTGGTCGGGATGGTCTTTGGGCTCGTAAAGCTTCCCAAATATCCACCTGCAATCCCAAAAATCACAAAAATATCCAGTGTAATCATTTAATGATACCAAAACAATTTAGTAAGTAACTTATTCCATCAATTATTTTATTGCTCAACATAAAAAGAAAGTTTAAGATCTAAAAGTTTCTTGTAAAGTCTTCTCTATATGTAACACTCTAAGGAAAGATAACGGTTCTGTGAGATTTATAAGACTATCGAAACAAACACATGTGCTACTGGTCATTAGGAAATTACCTCCCAGAGGAGCATCCAATTGCTTTAAGATGGGAAAAAATTAGAATTTTTTAGATACTGCTATACAAAAGACAGCTAGTGCACACACAATCCACAAAACATGTTATACTGCAATTCAATTGTAAATAACTTGAAAACAATGAATCGCAAGACATGCAATTCCAGCTTTCTTTCCCTCTAGAGTCTCATTTACGTTTCTTAATCTACAACATGAGGCCTCTTTGCACCTCATACACCACTCCTTTCCACAGGTGATCGAAAACTTACAGAATCTCAAAATCTAAGTAAAAATAAATTATCAATTATGTTCAATTTAATTACAAAGTCCTTCTATTAAATTAATGTGGGATTCGAAACTTGAATCACGTAGTATCGGGCTACAGTGGCGCGGAGTGGCGAGAGAAATGGCAAGGAGTGAGCGAGTGTGGCGTGAGACAGTCAGTTTTGTTTGTGAAAAGTTGTTGTGTTCAAGTCGTTCATTGTATTTCAATGTATTTTTCAATTTATTTAATATAGTATTGTTTGTTTCGTTTAATTCGTGTCTTATTCCGTTCGCCCTAAACCCAAGATTCTACATTTGGGGGCTCGTCCGGGATATACGGGCGAATTCCGGAAAAAGTTCGGCGCGAATCGACGGAACATTGCAGAAGGAAAAGAAGTTAGCCGGGCGGAATTGTGCGGATACGCGGAACGAAGCCAGTTGTACGGAACGAGTAGAAGACGACTACGAGTTCAGTTAAGTTCGTTCGTGTTTCGACGCAGATTCCACCGCAAGTCGAGAAAAGATGGCAGATGATGAAAAAAAGATTAACATGAAAAACGACTTGGACGACAAGAAAGTGAAGGGAGAGATAGACGAACAGAACGACAAGGAGACAAAAATTCAAGAGACGCCAAAACAAATACGGCAAACAGTCATGAAAGGAGGATCTGTAATCAACATCAAAGAAATCGAAACATTTACAGTTGCCAAGTTGCAAGAATTGGAAAAATTGAAGTTACCGACTGATGGTAAGAAGTTGATTCTAATTGAACGATTGAAGACAGCAGCAATATTTTTGGGGAAAACTAATGACCCTGAGAAGAAGGACATTATGAACAAAGACGAAGACGATATCAAAACAAAGAACGAAAGTAACACGGAAAAAGAAAATGATATGGACTCTGACGAATATTACGCACATTTTTTCAGTGACAATATAGGGGATAAAAGGAAAAAGGTATCGAAAACAGAAAAGAAAGTACTCGATAAGAAAAGTTCCAGACCAACGTCAAGTGAAAGTGAGTCAGAAGAAGAATTAGGTTATGATTCACGCAATTCCAAGAAATTGAGTTTGAATATGAAAAAAGGTAAGCTAAATTTTGACACGTCCGATTATTCAGAAAGTGATGACAGTTCTGATCAAGAGATGCTTAAACAACCCACAAAAACAAAACGGCGTGATCATAGATGGCGCGACATGCGCGAGACACGTTACGAACATGACAGGCGTGAATGCAACGAGCGTGAACACGACAGACGTGAACACAATGAACATGAACGTGACAGACGTGAACGTGATCGGCGTGAACGTAGTAGACGAGAAGGCAATAGAGCCAAACATGAATTTACAATTCGTGATGTTGAAAATAGTTTGACAGAGTTTTCAGGCGATGATAAAGTACAAGTCGAACAATGGCTCAATGAATTTGAAGATATAAGTAATTTGTTAGAATGGCATGATTTGCAAAAGATTATTTATGCAAAACGAATGCTTAAAGGCTCTGCGAAGAAATTTATGTTGACCAAAAAAATATCAACATGGAAAAAATTCAAGAAAGACCTGACGAAAGAGTTTACCACCAAACTCAGCAGTGCTACAGTACACAGCCAATTACGGAAACGTAAACGATTATCTGACGAGACGGCGAAGCAGTACATATACTCGATGATTGAAATAGCCAACCAAGGAACAGTAGATGAAGAAGCACTCGTCGAGTATATCATCGATGGAATTCAAGATTACGAGAGCAACAAAGCCATTTTGTATAGTGCAAGAAATATTCAAGAACTGAAGAAATGTTTTGAGGCATACGAGAGGATGAAGGAAAAATCAAAAGGACGACAGACAACTACACAGAAGGAAGAAAGCAAACATCGAAATCAGGAAAACAAAAATCAAACTAGTTCAACAAAAGAGGATCATGGCAACAAAAATTCAGATGGGAAGCGGCCAGGTCAGAAACGGTGTTTCAGTTGTGGATCGAAGGAGCATGAAAGAGTCAACTGCACGAACAAAGATAAAGGACCCAAATGTTTTAAGTGCAATATGTTTGGTCACATTGCGCCAAATTGCACTAAGGAGAGTCAGAGTGTGGGATGTATAAGTTCAAACGACGAGGGTCTTATATCAATGAAGGTGAGAGGAAGAAACTACCGGGCGTTACTAGATACAGGCAGTGATGTCAATTTAGTACCAACTGATATCTACGAGAAGATAGGCCGTCCAGAAATGAGTCCAACGACGCGATGCTTCACCGGATTGGGGAACAAGACAACAAATCCTGTTGGGAGAGTCAAGCTGGACATCGAAATCGACAACCAGGTATACAGCACGCCATTTTATGTAGTTCCAAAAGACTCGATGAAATACAACTTTATCCTTGGACGAGAGTGGATTAAAGACATGGAGATCACCATTAGTCAGGGCAAAATCTCAGTGAGGCAAGTTCCAGCTAGATGTGAACAAGGACAAGACAACGATGGACTACTGTTAAATGCAACGTACACCGAATTCCATGAAGACTTGAAAGTGCTTCAATGTATTGCTGTAGACGAAATTGATGTTCCTGCTCCCTACGAAGCGAAGGTTCGCCAATTACTTGAAGATTACTCACCCCAGAAACAAGTGAAGACTAACATCGAGACGAAGATAAAACTGAAGGACGACGACCCAGTGTGTTTACAACCACGCCGATTAGCTCCGAAGGAGAAGAAGATACTAAGTGATCAGATCAAGGAGTGGTTTGAAAAGGACATTATCCGACCTAGTGATACTTTCCAGAAAACGTTGGGGAAGATCAATTTACCACCAAAAGTCACAAGATGGGCTCTTCAACTTGAAGAGTTCGATTATGAAATTGAACACCGTATGGGCGATAGAATGAAACACGTGGATGCGTTGAGTCGAAATCCGGTTATGATGGTTGAAGATCTAATGCTAGAAGTAATTAAGAAGGAGCAGAAGAAAGAAGAACGACTGAACGTAATCATTCAACTTTTACTCAAAGAACCCTATGAAGACTATTCGATGCAGAACGAGATCCTTATGAAGACAATAGACGGAAGAAACGTCGTAGTACTACCTACCAGTATGCAACAAGAAGTTTTGAAGAAAGTGCATGACAATGGTCATTTTGGCACTAAGAAAATGCAAGAGATTATTCAAGCAGACTACTATGTTCCTAGAGTGAGGGAAAAGCTGGACCATCTAGTTGAATGTTGTATAACCTGTATTATGGCAGAAAAGAAGAAAGGAAAAAAGGAGGGTTTACTTCGACCTATACCTAAAGGCGACATTCCACTACATACTTACCATGTGGATCACATAGGACCTATTACTGCAACTTCAAAACTCTACAAATATTTATTTGTTGTTGTTGACAGTTTCTCCAAATTTACATGGATTTTTCCAACCAAAACAACCAACGCGAGTGAAGTTCTGAGCAAGATGGACATTATGCAGGCATCGTTTGGAAATCCATACAGAATAATAAGTGACCGAGGAGCAGCTTTTACTTCTACAACATTCCAAGAGTACTGTGCAAAAGAGAAGATCGAACACGTCCTCACTACTACTGGCGTGCCACGTGGAAATGGTCAAGTGGAACGAATCAATGGCATAATAGTACCAGTTCTCACGAAGTTCTCCAAAGATAAACCTGAACAATGGTATCGACATGTAAATAAATTACAGAGATGTATCAACAGTACTTTTCAGCGAAGTATTGGCAGAAACCCGTTTGAAGTCCTATTTGGTGTGAAGATGAGACACCAAGATGACGTAGCCATTTTAGAAGTCTTGGAACAAGAAGCAGTTGAATTGTTTGATCGTGAAAGAGAAGATCTTCGAAATGCAGCAAAAAAATCCATCCTGAAGATCCAAGAAGAAAATAAGAAGTACCATGACAAACACTCGAAAGAAGCTCGAAATTATCAAGAAGGGGATATTGTAGCGATCAGAAGAACCCAGTTTGGACCAGGTATGAAAATCAAACAAAAGTATCTGGGGCCTTACAAGGTCAGTCAAGTGAAAGGTAATGATCGATATGAGGTGATTCGAGTAGGAAACTTCGATGAAGATGGATCCATGATAACCACAACATCAGCAGATTATATGAAGCCATACGTATTTCCTTCAGAGGCTGAAGGCTTTCGAGGATGGCCGAATGTGGGATTCGAAACTTGAATCACGTAGTATCGGGCTACAGTGGCGCGGAGTGGCGAGAGAAATGGCAAGGAGTGAGCGAGTGTGGCGTGAGACAGTCAGTTTTGTTTGTGAAAAGTTGTTGTGTTCAAGTCGTTCATTGTATTTCAATGTATTTTTCAATTTATTTAATATAGTATTGTTTGTTTCGTTTAATTCGTGTCTTATTCCGTTCGCCCTAAACCCAAGATTCTACATTAATGCTTAGCAATGTTAGAATGTTTACCTATTAACATTATGAGCCCCATTTATTTAACTCAAAGTAAAACTTTTATGTGACATTTGGGAAAACTACATTTAGTGTTCACATGCAAAACAGAGTCCATTCAACCTCACAAAATGGTTCAAAGTGGAATGAGGTTCTCTGCATGCGGATACTGTTCTTCTGCATGGGTGGAACAATGTGCCTAGCATGCTAGAGGTAGACTATGCTTGAGATTTCTTATGTGAATTAAGAAATATTTTAAATCTCCTTTCACAGCCTTCCAGACAATTAAGCTTTACGTTGAAATGCATGTACATAATAACATCAATTTTTAGATAGACTACTTAATATGCAAATTAAAATTTTCTACTCAGGTTGAAAATGTCCCCCTCTAACAAGGAGGATTTGTGTAGCTCTGAAATTGTATATCTTTTGTATGAAAATTTATGATGTATACTGAGGTGGATGTTTCTTTCCTAAAATTCACCCTTAATCATGATGAATTATGATATTTCTGTAATTTTTTGTACCAATCTTTAGCAGAAAACAATAAACATTTTGAGAATTAACACGATTTGCACAGCACATGTCAACAATTTAGAACAACGCACATTCAAAATAAAAAAGTTTAGAGAAAGCGATTGTTGCAAATTTGGGTGCAATACATGAGAAAATACTGTATCATTAATAATTTCTAGTGAAGGATTCATTTAGGCATTTTTTCCCTCTGTAATTCCATGTAGTTGTGGGAAAAATTGTCCCGCTTTAGCAGGTTGAGGCACAGAAAAGTTCTCCATGATGAAGGGTAAAAATGATGATTTGGACAGTCCAGGCAAATGATGATTTGGACAATCCTTTGCACAGGTTCAACTAATCTTCACATCAAACAAAAACAGGACAATTTTTTATTATTCTCCAGTTTATGAAAGAGCTGCATAGCACGGGTCTTGTAGCTTTCCCTGCACTGTATGACTGGGCCCCTGAGGTTAGCAAGGAAGGGTCTAGTACCCCTACAGTTAGCAATTCTTAATTGTGTACTTCTTTCAAAACAAAAACCTGACTTACACAATACAAACAATATTTTAAATTTTGTGAAGAGAAATTATTAAGGCTTTGACACAAACCTCATCACGTTCACTTCCAGCTTCAATGAGGCTCTGCTGTATAGCAAATTGAAGAAGCTCATCTTCTTCCTCAATACTGAACTGCCTTCGAACATCAGCACCTGAAATTCAAATTTTAAATTGAACATTACAGTGAAAGAAAAAGAAGTTTTGATATATATGGAAAATCTTTACAATTTTTTCATTCTTCATTCAGTCAAACTTTTACTAATAATATCTGTTTGTGAAAAATCAATTTTTTGGTGTCAAGGTCCCAAAACACTTTCTGAAAACACAACATATTAGAGGAAATTAAAAAATATCCATTTCTGAAATATCAGGTACATAAAAATTGAGTGTTTTTCTACAAGAACCTCGGTTTTTCACTGTCTCCACACTCAGTAGTAGCATGCAAGTAAAAAAAAAAAAAACAACAACCAAGAATACAATGATCAATCGGCAAATAGAAGGAGGTATGAAAACAAAGACAAGATGTTCATCTTCCAGGTATCACCCCCCCCCCCCTGGAGCACTACCATAGCTATGTTGTGGCACGTCTATGCAATCCAAGCAAGGAAAGACAGGTCGGGTTTTTGTAATTCCTAGTACCACAGGACCAATGTCCAAAGACAAGTCTTCGAAAGTTTCATTAATTTGTTCCTGGTAGTTGGATCATAAAGATCATATTTATGATAGATATTTTTTTTGTAGTTTGTGTAACATGTAGATTGGAATAAAACTGCTTTAATTCCTACTCTCAACAATAGTCAAACTGGAACGCAAAGGAAAATCTTTTACAGAACAAGTGTCAAAATACATGACGTCGTAGTAAAAATTTGTGCTGCTAAGGGAGCCTTTGGGGACAAAATAACGTGCAAAGGAAGAGCATAAAAAGAATCCTGAATATGGTATAATGGGTCGAGTGGTATAAGTTTTGATAAGGGAGGATGGAGAGTTGCAGAAGAAGTGGGCATGAGGAATGTGACTAAATTTAATTTTGCTCCTTTAACATCTTTTTCAGTGGAAAGGTCCTTTTCAGCTTTTAATATGGTTTTAACAGATAAAAGACATGACATGTAGAAAATTTGGAAAACATTTTGATTTTATACTGTGCTGCTAATTATGAAAGTGAAAATAATATGCTTGTAGTTAATCTTATAAAGGTAAAAATACTTGACATTCCTGAATTATCAAAAAAGTGCCTAATTTAACCATTTTGTTATCAGTTTTATATGTTAGAAACAACTTCTCAAGTCTAATGTTTTTAAAAGCTCAGTTTAAACATTTTATACCCTATTTTAAGTCCCTAAAACAACACTTTTTATGCCTAATTTCATAAATTTCTTACCTATTTTAGGTGCCTAAATCATTACTTTTTGTGCCTAAAATTCTGAGTTCTAGTTATTAGGCAGACCAGGATAAGATGAACTAAAATAAAATTATGAACAAGGGGCAAGAAATGAAAATAATTAGGGAAGAGAATCTACACTTCAAATTATTGTATTAAACACATACAACTTAAAATGAAGTATCAATATAAAAAGCAATAGAACAAGAATTTTACAATTAAGAAAACAATTACTGAACAGTTCTTAAATGATAATTGCTCTTATTATGTTCTGCATTCATTCTTACCTAATTTAGTGTAAGTAATTGGAGGTATAAAACAGCTATCATCAACTATACAACTTAACCTCTCATCTTCTGAAATTCTTGTTACTCCAGGAATATCTTCATCCAACCCAAAAATATTTCCAAATGTAATTCTTGCATTTAAAACATGAAATAAAGGAATTTCTGAAAAACATAGAAAGGTAGAAAAAAGAATATATATATAACAAAAAGGAGCATTATATTTCCATTTTCCATTACCTATTTTAACAGGAAACCCAGCAGGAAGCTGCATCTGTATGAAGTCTTTAAGTTTTGCAAAGTGAGAACTTGAAATAGCCATCAAATCTACAATTGGCATAATTTGTTCTTGCAAACTTAGAGGATAATTTTCACACAGCCATAATGTGGCCTGCAACAAAAAAAATTGATTTGATATCTATTACAAAAATTAGATAACACATAGAATCAACAACAACTAATGCCTCTGACATTTCATAATCACCATCCTCCATTTAAGAAAGATTTCACAAAATGGCTGTGTGTAAATAAAACATTCAAGCAATAAAAAAGAAAAGCAAATTCCCTTCAAAGTTGAAGAAAACCTCAATAAATTCAATCTGATTTCTTTACAACAATTACAAAATAAAAAATTGTAAACAATGATAGTGACTTCTTTTATTCATATTTTAACTTAATTGAAAACAGTTTTTTTTTACTCCAGAACAATGGCACAACCAGGGAGGGGGTGTCTTCAGCCCTTTCAGAAGTCAATGCTAACAAATGAGAAATAACAGCATATCTCAACCAAAGTTTGTTTTATGAGAAAAACTACTATTTCTGTTTTTTGTTCATGTTCATTTTCTTGCCAGACATGGTGGAATTTGAGGATTTTGCTATATTCCAATTCATTTGATATTTTAGCATATGATAGGTATATAGCCGGAGTTTATTGTCATACTTCTAACTGAAAATGCAAGGTCAGTTTGGATCTGCCATTATTTTCCTGAGCACCTCAAAATATTCTAGTTTGTGAAGAAATGAAAATTTAGGAATGTTTTTATTAATTAGAACATTCATAAACATTATAGTTTTTATTATTTTTTTATAGTAACAAAAGTTTCTCAATTGAAAAAATTTTAAATAACTAAAATCAACAAATAAAAATTTATTTTAAATTCAAAATAAATAACCTTTTTTCTTACTACAAAATATCAAGCCAGCAATCTATACCCCCCCCCCCCTAGGAGCAAAATTCAGATTACACCACTTTTCCAGAGGTTAGATATTTTCATTTAAATGACAATCACACAAGCACTAATAATCGAGGTAAGCCAGATTCAGCAAATGAACCACATGTATTTGTTCATCAACCATGCCTCTACACTCCCAAACCTGACAAAAAATCCATACAAGACTCATAGCATACTCAAACGTACAAAGTTAATTTTATTTAATTCATTTGTTTTTGTAAAGTTTAGAACTTTTTCTATTAATGAGAGTGCTCAAAATAGGTTTCAGCAATATCACAATTCACAAAACCATTAAAGTACACAAACAATCTGTTAGCTGAAATATTGCAAGATGGAAATGTACTAAAACTGAAGCACACAATTTTTTTAAAGAACTAGTTTCCATTTCAAATATCAATGATATTTTCCCAAGCTTAAGTACATGAAAGTCTTCCAATGATTAGCACTATAGGTACATAAAAGTTTCCTATTCAAAATACCTTAAACTTCTGAATTTTGGTATTAATTTCTTTTGGACGACCGATGTCTCTTCCTCTCAAATCAGTTTCTTCATCAAAATATTCCTCTGGAGTTATATTACAGGGATTTCCCACGTGACAATATTCTTCCTGAAACATGAAGGCATGTTCTAAATAAAAAATGACTTACCAGGAAAGAAATGGTATTTTCAATGAAAAAAAGAAATTTACATTGTTTGTCTCAGGCAGTGCTTGTTTCTCTTCTATTTCAGCAATACCAAGAAAAGACTGAAGAGGACTTCGAGGTGCTTTTGCTTTAACTTTATCAGTTTCTGTAAGATGTTCTGTTCTAGTTTTTGTAACAAGCTCTACATTGCTTGCTCCAAACACCTTGCATTCATGGCCATTAATTGCTTCAGTTTTATCTGATCTCCAGCCCCAAATACCTGTTTTATTCCTAAATAATTCCATAAAATTAAAAATAAATACAACAAACACACTCAGAATAACTTCAGTGTACTGATATTGTAACTTAAAAGTCTGATACTGCAAATGTGTTCAGATTTTTTCTCTCCTATAAAAATCTGTTTGTCTGCCTGATCATCAGTGAGCAATACTTGCTCCTAAACTGAACAGAGGATATATTTTCAAAGAGTATTTTGTTATTAATCTGCATCAAATTCAGGCCATATGAATTTGAAAGAGAACTTAATTTTGGAAGTACTTTATATAAAAAGGTTCACTTTGAATAAGCAAATTTTTCAAAATTGCTCCACACTTTCCTTTTAATTTCTTACTCAAGTAAAGTTAAGTGCTCTTTGTATTGTGGTAAAAAAAAACATTTTAATTATTTTTTTAAAGGACAAAAGTTCACGTTTTCTACAAACCTCTTATGCATTTTGGAAGTTAAAAGATCTTCCTTTGAAAAATTGCAATTAATAATGCAATATTAGGATTTTAATAAAGTTCACACATGACTTCTTTAAAGACCTATAATTTTTGCTTTCTTTTACAAGCTAACAGATAATTTTCTCAAAAACATCTGCATTTTTTCACCTTTTGTATAATATGTATATAACGTTTTCATTTTTTCTACTGAATCATATAAAGTTCCTATTTCATGAAAGATTTTGAATGTTCAGTTTTGTATACACAATTTGTATTCAATTATGTTTTTTAAATCTCATTAAATGACTCAAAATCTTAAGTTTTATCTTTAGATTTAAAAGAGCCAAAAATTGTACATTTCCAAATATTCACGAACATGTTTTTAATAACAAATTCAATTTTCCCCCCTCAATTTTCATGATAAGGAGTTTCGCTGTACTATGTCATTCCCACAGTCTCATTTTAATTTTACTATTAGGGGTCAGGAATATTAGGAAAAGTTGATAAAAAAAATAGGAATAAATGAATGAAACAGTATCTAAAATAGCAAAAAAAAAAAACAAGTTACAGAAAGAAAACGGTCACATTAATTGAAATGTTCTCTAAATAGTTTACTATGTTTTCAGTATAAGAAAAATATTTATTTAAGGGCATGGGAGATTTATAGAAGAAATTTTCAGGTATCATTACTAAGGAAATAAACTTCTGTTGAAAGTCATTTAGATGCATAGATTCTGTGTTGTTAAACAAATCGTAGGCTGCATATATAGCAAAAAGGCAATTTTCTATAGGAAGTGGGTCTGAGAGGACTAGGATAACCAGGATATACAAGATGTTGTCAAGACAGTGGAAACACTCATTATAATTTTCTTCAATTAAATTGGAGGATTTGGAAATTGATTAGTACAATTTACATTTGTGTATTATGAGGGGACACCACTAGATCCCAAATGTGTTCTACCTTAAATGCAAGTCAATGAATGACAATAAAACTTTCAGTTGAATCCTTATTTTTGGCAGCAAATGAAACCTCCCTTCCCTCCCCCTTCAAATGTGCACGTACAAAGCCAAATGTCTGTATACTTTGTTCAAGAAATTCCACTGTTTTAATATGAATGACATTTGACAGTTTAACAGATGATCAATACTTTAAAATTTCTACATTTTGAATATTTAAAAAAATACTCTTCAAATAACGATGACTTAAAAAAGGGTTTGAAATTACTGTTGAAGTTCCTTGGGTATTCGCAATGTGCTATTTTGCACATGTATCAGTACCTCACGTTTTAGCATGTTAGGTAGCTACACTGGCCTGAACTGTGAACAATTACTGATACATTTTCTCAAATTTTTGAATTGTTTTTATTATACTTAACTACTGGACCTAACAATGCTTCACTATTGCAATGAATTACCTTTACACGCTACTGGTCACATGATTGTTATTTACCTTTTTTTTCTATGCTCTACAAAAGTTTTAATAGATCAAAGACTTTCCTACAAGTATAGGTTTGTTTTATGTTCTGGTTTGGATATGGTTGTCAAGTATTCTATTGTTAAAACATTCTCTCTGACGTTTGGGGGTGCATTTGCTGTAACCCTATCTTGGAGAAATTTGATTAACTCGACGGAATGTTCATGTAATAATTCCGGCTGATATTTCACAATCACAGGGGCAGAATACGCAGTGAAGACACGCTTAATACTTGAGAATGCGGCAGGTTGTGAAGATCTTTTGTTCGAGGTGCTTGTGTCAGTATAAATACATAAAATCATCATCAACAACATCCCCATTTTGCATCTATGTGCGACAGACATATGCACATACCCATTGTACTAAGACCAGGGTAGGGCAGTATTTACATACTTGTATTTGAAATATGAATTTCAAATAAATTTTGTATTTGAAAAACTAAATTTTTGAGTTTTTTGGACATGTATTTAAATTCATAAAAAAGGTGTATTAGGAAAACAAAACACTTAAAATACAGATGAACAAGAAGATAACAAGAATAGTTTATTTTTGTTGAATTCCACTAGTGAATGCACTTTGTTGAAACAAGAATAAAAGCTCCTTAATATTATACGTTCGGTAAATGGCGATTTATTGCCGGATGAGTTGCCTAAAAGATTAATCGTTTAAAAAGAAAATTCTGTTTATTAAGGTTAGACATATTTGTATATCAATTCATATTTGAAAATGTTTATACATATACAGTAGAACCCCAGTAATCCAAACTAACTGGGGATGCGATCTATTCAGATTCACAAATGATTGGATTATCCAAAAACAAATGTACCGTACATATACAAATACATCTACAGGATTACCAGAAAATGCTTAGTAGCATGCGATGTGAGAAAATGGCAACGTTGCGTAGTGATCGCATCATCAAGCAGATTCAGTTCCATACAGCAAAACATTACCGATTTTGCAAGTTCTTTTGAGTGAAAATTACTGCTACATAAACATGTGATATCCACTGTAGTCACCAGTGCAATTAAGGTTTCATTTCAACAACTTGTTTCAATAATTAGGTGTTTAGTTCTACAGTTCTTTCTTTATGCAAAGAAGCATTTTACTTATTTTGTGTATTTTTCCTCCATCTGTTTGGATTATTCAAAATTTTGGATTTGCGAAGAATGTATGTTACAGGTAGTTATTGTTCACAAATTTACGTGACTGACAATTACAATATATTGTTGCAATAAAAAATATACATTACAAAATTATTATATTTTCTGTATTTTGACTATTTAAAAAATTTTAAATACATATGTATTTGGCAAATCAATACCGAATAAATTTTGAGAATGCATTTAAATACTTATTCACAAAGTATTCTGGTGAAGTATTTAAATTCTAAATTTAAAATATTTTGCCCAACTCTGACTAAGTCTATATTCTTCACTCAAGTGCAAGCAAGGGCAGAGCATACAATACGAACAAACAAACATTTATTTTTATATATTAGATTCAGCTCACATATAGTTTTACATTTATTCCTTACTATTTCCCCATTTGTGATCATTACTTTTACTACACCCCTGAAAGTTGAATTTCAACTCAAGTTTCCCTTAAACTAATAAGTTTTTAATATCTTTCAATCATTTGCAAAGGAACCTTGGAAGTTAGTAATGTCTGTCCGAGTTACACTACTGCAAAAAATGTTTTAATATGTATTTTGGACCAATACAAATGACAATATTTTAACAATAAAATTCAACGTCTTACAAAAAACATTGTTTTAAAAAATGTTTGTAATCTATTACTGGGTGGTATATTTCAAAGAACTTGGTGAAAAACCATCAGAAGGAAGGTCAAATGTTAAAGAAGGATTTGGGAAAAGTGGTTGAAACTGTGTAGTAAAGTGTAGTTCAAAATTTTTGATTTAGGCAATTTTGTACAACCATTGACGGTATTTCAGGGAAGACATTTCTATACAATAAAATATTAGAAAATTTGATCTTCAAATATGGTTTGCCATTTCCATTCCTGACACTGAAATGATTTTTCAAATGCAGTTGTCTCCAAAGATGTCTTTATCGCTTTAACTAGTTAATTATCTACAAATTCGGAACCTATATAAGTGACCAGTGGGGATTAGTGAAGACAAGGGAAAATCAAAAGAGTTTTGAATGCCCTTTCTTTAGACAATATCATCAAAATGATATATCACACTCTTAAATGAACAAAATAGAAAAAATTCCTATTAAAACATTTTCTTGGTGTGTTACCTCTCAAAACTTATTTTTTCTGTGTCGATGTAAGTAGTCACAATAGGTGTTGTGAGACGAGTTGTTATAGCTTCCTCTGTGGGCTGGAGAAACTGAAGATCCTCAGGTGATATCATCCTCATTTGTTCCACATATACTTGATGAGTTTCATGGTCTACTTCCATCATAACAGCAGCATCACCTGTGCATCATATATTTCAATACCAATTTGCTTTATGTTAAATAAGTGATTATCTGAATCTGAGTATTTCTTGTGGCTTTCTTAAAATACCCACAACATCTTACAGAATGCTTGAAAATTATTTACTACAAATAGCATTACTCATCTGGCTACTTTTCAAAACATTTACGAAATGTTGTAAAGCACAACTACGCATGGTTAAATAGGGATGCAAGATTAAAATTTTAAATTTACAAAATCAGAAATTGAAAGCAATTCTTTTTCTACAAATATTACAGGGAGATATAATTGGCAATAACAAGGAAGAGAAAACAACATTAGTTTTGTATTGAAAAATTGGAATACATATAGGCACAAAACACTGTACACAAGAGTAATTACACATGATATATCAAAGTGCAAAGACAGTTCAAACTGTTTGAATACCTAAACATAAATCACTTCATAAATTATTTCTTAAAAAGTAGAGAAATATAAGTTTTACCTACACATCCATAAAAGCATTTAAATGCTTGAACCCAAAACATGTAGTTTTTGTGAATATACTATATGCTGCTACAGAAAATTATAAGCTCTTCACAATCCAGTAACAAGCATGAATGCAAAGAAATATAAATTTGTAATTGTTAACTCTTTACAAAATATAATGGAAATAACATATTCATAACTTACCATAAGAAAATTTCACATTTAACTCCTGACAAATACTTGAAATATTTATCACTTGTGAAATTAATTAAAACCAAATAACCAAATAATTATTTTTACACAAGGTAGACAGACAAATTAGGAAGTCCTCAAAAAACAACAAAACAGATACTCCATGCCATTATGGATTCACCAAATATTTAGTCACAAAAATATCTGGCACTTTCCAAAAGCATAATCAATACTGATGTAAAAAGTGATGTAGAACAGAAACTGTGTCAACAGACTTACAAATGAATTAAACAACAAATAAATTTAAAAAATCATAAATAAGCTAAATTCAGCTTATAATTTATCAGTTGTCAACAACTATAAAAATACTACTTTTCATGAAAATAATATCTATCATATCTAACATTCAAGCTCATGTAACAAGCAGCAACACACTGTATTCTGGAAAAATGTAACACACGCGTACAGCACCAAAGTTTAACGAATTCAACTTCATAAGTCTTCAAAATTGTTCTCACAGATGATGTATTTGTTATTTCACATTACTTTAAAAAATTTTGAAATGTGCAAAACTTCTTTTAAGTTAACTTAATCTTTTAATATTGTTGCTTCCATTGGCAACCGATATCAAATTATAAATAAATTAAGTCAACACACACTATGCAAATAAGGTTAGAAGCTCATAGCATGTATATTGCTTTAAATTACATAACTAAATAAAAATATTGCAAAAGCCAGACAGGTCAGATTCTGGTACAAGTAGCAGGATTTTTCTATATTTTATGTTTCATGAGGAGTGCTGCTGTGCTACTGTGCCACAAAATGACAATGGTCAAAACATGGAAGACAAGCAAATCAATTAGCAAAACGTGTTACAAATCTGACCAGGTCAGGTAATGTTTTCACCTTTTGCAGTTGGCTGCAGTTTGAAAATATAGCTCCTATCACAGCGAATCACTGAAGGAGCTGTAATGGCTGTTGAAATTGAGATACACATTGAAATCATTTACTACTACAGAAATCTAACCCAGAGCTTCTCAAACTTTTTATATCTACGACCTTTTTATGTCTACATTTTTTATAACTTCCCATTAAACCTGCTACTTTGGAAACATTTAATCACTACATTTGATCTTATTTTCTTTTATAAAAATTACCAAGTTGCATTGCTCTATCCCTTACAATTTTCAAACAATAAGGCACTACTAGTATTGCATACAACAATTTATTTACAATCTGAAATAGAGCAATAAAGGGTAACAAATCATTAAAAAACTTGACAAACACTCTTTTGAATATCCACATATTTTATTGCCTTTGTTTTCTGTAACTTATTTCTTCTTATATAATCCTTTAAGAGGCCGTGATCTCTAGTTTAAGAAGCCCTGATCCAACCATTAATCTAAAATATTTTTAGGTGATCAAAACTGTAAATGACCACTATATAAACTTACCTTTCATTCTACTACATCTGAAAAGAAAAATGTCTAGATCTATACATCCAATACCCATCTCAATATAAGTATATCAATGCCACTTTCAATTATTTGTATTACCATGCGTTGTTAAGCAAGAAAATATTTATACACCGCTTTTATCCTATTAACTTCTGAATGAAAGTACATTCTACACACTTCAATATACTTGGAGCTCTACAAAGTCAAAGTTCATGCAATTCACAAACATAAGATTTCTCATAAAAATACTTACTCTGACCCTTAAAAATATAACTCCGATTCCCTCTCTGCCAACTGGTTTGATCAAACCCCAGTAAGGTAGTATCAATTCTGACATTTGACCCTTGCTTGTAGACTTTGTAGGTATCACTCGGGCACATCCGTGAAACCAAGGGCACTAAGCAAAGAAGACAAAACAAAAAAGGTGAAAATACATAAATTTTAAGCATTTAGTATGTTTGTGCCAGTCGCTAGTCAAATACGCAACCATTTATTTCATCAATAAATTAACAATACTGCTTGTAAATATGAACAAAACATTATTTGTAATTATTTAAATAGAAGTACTGATCATTGTTCCAGAAAAACCATGTCCAATATGAAATTTAGTATTTTGTATGATGTTTTATTTTAATAAGTTAGCTACACTAATATAGGTAAGGATGACTTCAGCTCTCCAACTTATCATTCTTTCTGTGCTGTATATATCTCTGAATTGGGGGCATTGAAAGCATATTATCATCAAATAGTTTGTGGTTGTGTACGACACAAAATTTTAAGTTAGCATCATTTTCGATTTTACCTCAAGAGAAACGGTGACAGTAGAATGACAGTTGACAGAGTAATTTGTAGAGCGCATCCTCTAGACCAAAAACCAGCACTGCCAGTTAAGATGAATTTTGGTACAGATTTTTATCAATTACTCATCAGGATCCCTGATGAGGAATGTTATATTTAATGTTATCTAATTTCTCCAAAAATCTTGTAAGTATTGAAGAACAGAGATTTTACTTTATTTAAAAAAGTTCTTTTCGGGAGCAATATCACCAAGGTTGATCAAACAAACATACTACCTTAATAAACCTTGATCAATGTTACCTACCCCAACTGGTAAATTCCCATTTCATCTCCACATAGAAGTCTGGTGCCTGGAAAAGTAAAAGAAAATAAAGTTAATATATACAAAACACAAGCAAAATCAGCTTAATATCAATTATTTGTTTTTAAAAATCCTTAAAAATAGTAATCAATGTTCTGCAACCAAATTTCATCAACGACAATGCTTACAGTGAATGTTGCAGAAACAAAGTTCCCTTGCATGGAAGACTAAAATGTCCCATGTTCATCATACAGAAGTATAATATCTGTAATGTCTTAGTGCTTTATTTATTCATCATCAAAACTGAATCTTCAGAACTTTTGTTGGTTGTAATATAAAATTTAAAGTAGTTACATACTTATTAAAATTACTGGTTAAAGTTTAGTATACGGTACACCCTTAGAAAAGCGTGGCGGCGGGACTTAAGCCCCGATTACTGTACGTGCTCTAATAAAAATTACTTTAAAAAAAATGTAAAAACAAATGGATATGATGAGTGAGAAGATATGTATAAAACATTAACAACAACCATTAGGAGTTCAAATATAACAGAAATAAAAAAAGTCAATAGTTTAATACTTCTTTAAGTTTTTGTAGGAGTTCTGGAATGCCTCCAACGCGACTGGAATAACGCTGATAGTCTCTTCTCTCTAATACTAATTGAAGCAACTCTGGATCACCCGTTGCTACAGCTTCCTGGACCACTAGAATTTAAGAACACACAGTGAAAGTAAAATGCATATTTTTATCAAAAATAATTTGTTGTGTTTATTCTTACCTGTCCAACCATCTCTGTTTTCTGTATTGACATTCGTTGTATGCTGTAATAATATACGTGCTGATTCTAAGTGTCCAAGAGTAACAGCAAGCATAAGAGGGGTGCGTCCACGAACATCTCTTTTCTCTTTATCAAACTAAAAATGAAAATGTAAACAATTATTACAAGTTATATAAAATAGCCCAAAAGTAATCAATAAATGCCACACAATTCATAATTAGATATGCCTTCTTAATTAACAACAGAAACACTAATATGAAGGGCTTCTCTCATGTCAATGGTAAGAGCAGTTGTTAGGTTTCAAAACTTGCCAAGAAGTCCTACATTGTTTGGCAAACTTTAATATAAATTAATCATACGAAAAACTTCACTTTTAAATCCGTAAGTCTGATATTCTTTTGAATTCGAACGAAAATTATGAAAGCAACAATAATAAACAGGACTTATAGAGAGATGCTGAGTATGAACACCGAAAATGACATACTCATTCCAGTAATTATACTAACCACATTCTTTGAGAGTTCTCTGTCTAATTCTTTGTACTCGTTGTTCCAGACGAGCCAATGCAGAGGATATTGCTTTTGAATGTATTCCAATGACGGCATTTTCGTAGTAATTTTCTTTCTGCACTAGATGACACACAGTACACAGTTACGTTGTAGCAATGCACACGCCTCCACAAATCATTTGTAATGTTACTTTACTTTTTCACTCAATCCTTAACATCACCGCCACGATACATAGTTACATCTATTGCAGTTTCGCATTAGAGTTCCAAATAATACACGGATCGTCTTTTTAAACAATCATTTAATATAAACTAATGCACACCAACCCGCAATTCCCCCCGTCACCCGTCACACTACATTCTCGCCTGTTCTCGCCACAGATGACTAACCTCTATGCCTTGACAACTGCGTGACGTATTGCTGTGAACTTAATTACATGTTTTTATTTTGATTGCAGACACATCCCAGTCTCACACGTTAATTAAAATTGCATTATAGTGGTAATATTTCAGATAATTTCCAGATAATAATTTCTTTTTTAAATTGTCTATGTCTTTCTGTTGACTAACGTCTTAATTTCTTTATTGGGGATACATCAAGTGTCATGAATGGAGCGGATTTGTTATTGTATGTGGTAAACATTTATCACTTGTGAATGAGTTATCATTATATTCGATATTAATGGAATTGTATTACATGAACACAAATGTCCCGGGGAAAACTAAGAAGTGTCACCGACGTTTGCGCAGACTGTGGAGCAGTAGGTGAGTCAGACATGTCTCCTCTACAGCAATTACCAAATTTGACTTCAGCAACAAGTGACCGATACCGTGTCATTCGTAGATCAAGTAGATATGAATTAATGTAGCAAGATTCTCGGAAAGTACTTATAAAATGCACCATTTCATCTGTTATTTCAAATTCATGAGGAAGACGTTCCCTATGTTTGATTTGTAAATTACTTGTAATTCTGTACTTGTCAAAATAAATTGGATTGTTAAAGAGAAATATCTCATACATATATTCATTAACATTATTTGTTAATTATTTCAGATCCTTCTTGGGCATCCATTAACAGAGGTATTTTATTATGTGATGAATGCTGCAGTATTCATAGGAGTTTAGGGCGTCACATTTCTCAAGTGAAATCTTTAAAAAAAGGAACATGGAGTCCTACGCTTCTTCAGATGGTTCACACTCTAAACAACAATGGTGTAAACAGTATTTGGGAACATTCCCTACTAGATCCTTCAAATTCAAAATCTGGACGCCGAAAACCCCAACCCAAGGACCCTGTCCAGTGCGTTGCATTTTTAAGAATAAAAAAAAAAAATTAATCTTCTGCTATTTGTATGTAAATAATTCATTTTATTTTATTTGTTCTTTCAGCCCAACTAAAGCAGATTTTATACGTGCAAAACATCAAATGCTATCTTTTGTATTTCGACCAGGGAAAGATGACACTTTGCTTTTGGAAGATGATTTGAGTCGACAGTTACATTCGAGTGTTCGAACTGCAAATTTGGAAACTAGTCTTCGTTTGTTATCGCAAGGAGCAGATCCAAACTACTTCCATGAGGTATGTTTATACAAACAAACAAAAACTTTGTGTCTGCAATTTTTTCTTAACATTTTATTTTATTTGAAGCAATTGTGGACTATTGTTTTAGGAAAAAGGAACCACTCCATTACATGTGGCAGCCAAAGCAGGTCAAATGTCACAAATGGAATTGTTGGTTGTCTATGGTGCTGACCCTGGCTCTGTGGACAGTAATGGCAAAACTCCTGTGGAATATGCAAGGTAAAATAAATGTATGAATTGAAATATCAGCCCCAATATTCATCATGATGAAAGCAGTTATAAAAGTAATTTTCAAACCTAACTTCTAGAATTGAAGATCTTGGGGCAGTAATATATTTTCTACATGGAGGGAATTAGAGGCATTGATAAAAATGGGTTTAATATTATCTTTCAAATCATCAAATAGTTGTGATTCAACATGTTAAATTTAAAAATATTTCAATCCATTTTTCCTAACTTAGACCGATAAATAACAGTGTACTGCAAGGACCTATTCCATTTCAATTAAAATACACAAAAAATAGTTCTATTTGCACATTGATATCAAAGCAAGTACACTACAATCCCTACAGAAAGAAGCACAAACAGTTCTAAAGGCACTTGTAAAATGATTCCAAAGAAATAAACCCATCATAAATACCAGTAAAATCAGTAAATGTTTCTCTAAACCGTAGAAACTCACTTTCTAAAGAAAAGTCACCAGCACAAATGGTCATCAAAAACATGCCTATAATAATTCCAAAAACATCCGTCATTTCCAAGATAATATAATATGAAACTTTCACATTACAGACCTAATAACTAGTTCACTAAGTCATGTTGTCATAAATCCTAACTTAGATACATTATGAATAGTGTTCTTTGTGACGTTCTTTTTTCTTCTTCTTCTTCGACGGTTTCTACCCCTTAGAGTTTGCTGTTTTCGATTTCCATAATTCTCGGTCCTCCCATTGACCCTCTTCCAATCCTTTCTCCTCCATTACTTCATGTATATATGTCTTCCAGGTTAAACCAGGTCTACCTCTTCTACGTCTTCTTTTAGGTATCCAATTTACAATTTGTTTTGGCCATCTCTCATTTCGCATCCTCTTGACATGTCCATACCATTGAAGAGCTTTATTTTCTAGTCTTCTGGTTATGGTTGTTTGAACCCCAGCTCTTTCCCACACCACTTCGTTTCTTATTTTATCCAGTCTTGTTATCTGCAAAGATCTCATAAAGTCGAGCTCTACCGACCGTATTCTCTCTCTATGGCGTTTTGTTAACGGCTACATTTCTGCTCCATATAATATAATACTTTCCACGATACTGTGGAAAATGTATCGTTTTGTGTCTTGCCTTAAAACACTATTCCATATAAGGCCATGCAGAGCTTTAATTGCATTCCTCCCCATTGCAAGTCTAGTAGTTATATCTTCATCAATTTTCCCATCGTCAGTAATTACAGTCCCAAGATATTTAAATTTCGAAACGTTAGCTATCTCGTCATCAGCGATATTAATATTAGAGGCATCTCCTATGCATAAATATTCTGTCTTTTTAAGGTTGATTTTAAGTTCCCATTTTTCGTATTCTTCTTTTAATTTGCGAAGCATATACTCCATATCTTCCCGATCTGCTGCCATAATTACCTGATCATCTGCAAAAAGCAAAGAATGTAAGCACTTGTCATTTATGGGAACTCCCATTTGAGAACATTTCTTGTACCAGGTTTCCAAAGCTTGTTCCATATATATATTAAAGAGAAGTGGCGATAAACTACATCCTTGCTTTAACCCTTTGTTAGTTCTAATGCTTCGGGTAATTTTCATCCCCATTTTAATGCACGCTTCAATATTCTGGTACATTTTTGTAACTAAATTAATCCATTTTTCTTGCACTTTCAGTCTTTTCATTGCTGGCCAAATTTTACATCTTGGAACACTGTCGTAGGCCTTTTCCAAGTCAATAAATGTCATATATGTATCTATATTGTGCATTCCATTTTTTTCTATTATCTGGCGTAAGCAATGGATGTTATCCAAACATGACCTTCCACTCCTAAAACCACTTTGTTCTTCGCTGAAAGTTATTCCTTTTTGTATTTTTTCCTTTAGAATACTAGCGAATAGCCTAGCTATTGATGGGATGACACTAATTCCTCTGTAATTTTCACAAATAGTTTTGTCACCTTTCTTGTGTATGGAACTGATGTATGACATATTCCATTCCTGCGGGATAACACTGCTAACTTCAATTCTGTTAAAAAGTTTTTGGAGGTATTCAATTATATTAGAGCCTCCGTATTTTAAAAGTTCCATTCTAAGGTTTCCTGGTCCTGGAGCTTTATTGTTTTTGGCTCTCGCCAAAGCCCTCTTTACATCAAGCCGACTAATTTCAGGTTCCCATTCTTGCCAATGTGTGCATTCCAAATTTTGTTGGTATTCCACTCTGTTTTCTTGCAATAATGTTTCGTAGTAGTCAATCCATTTTGATTGAGTTATTATTTGTATTTTGCTTCTGTTACAGTTTTTTCTCATATTTTTAATTGTTTTCCATGCTTCAATTGATCTGTTATATCCCTACATAATCTCTCCCAGTGTTCATTTTTTTCGATTTTTACTAATTCTTTAACTTCTTTTCTCTTTTCTACATATTCCTTTCGTGTGTCGTCATTCCTATTTGAAATCCATGCCAAATATAATTTTTTCTTGTCCTTAATCATGCTTTCTAAATTTTCACTAAATTTCTCTACAAACTTGCTTTTTTCTTGCTCCACTCCTAAAACTTCCTTAGCTGCTTCAAAAACAGCCTCTTTTAAATGATTGTACATTTCTTCGGGACTTTTATCTTCTGAGTTTTCTAGCTTATTCTTAATTCTGTTTTGGTAGAGCATCTCAACACTGTATTGTTTTAAAAGGTCTGTTTTAAAATTTACATAGTTTTCTTCAATTAAAAAGTCAGTATCTTTTTCAGTACATCTTCGTTTATTTCTAAAAGGAAAAACATGTTTGCTCACTACCATATGATGATCAGTTCCACATTCTGGTTGACGGTATACTCTCACATCATTCAGTTTAACTCTTCTCTCATTCTTCACCACAACTAAATCAATTACAGATTGTATATTTCTTACTAGATCTATTCGTGTATATTTGTGGATGTTTTTATGTCTGAACAACCTATTCCCTACACATAGTGCATGTTCCTTACATAGGTGGATTAATCTTTTTCCATTGTCATTAATACTTTCCTCTCCGTATTGACCTACTACTTCACGTTCTCTATTCCCTACTCTGCTATTAAAATCCCCAGTTAATATTATTTCATTTTGATACGGAATACTCGCTATAGTTTCGCTGAGGTCTTGTAAGAACTTATTCTTTTCATCTACAAGTGCATTATCATTTACCGCATATACCCCTAAAATTGTTATCTTATGACGAAAAACGTTCATGTCTATTCTTAGTATCCTTTCATTAATATTCTCTATCTGTTTAATGAATTTTGTCCATTTAAGTTTAATAAGGAAAGAGACTCCACTTCTAGCTCTAAAATCTTTGGGTACACCACTCCAAATATGAAGATATTCATTCAAAATTTCTTCCCCTGTCCCTTTTTTCTTCGTTTCCGTAAGTATAATTATGTCCAGGTTCATTTTTTCAATTTCTGAGATGACCTCCCTCTGCTTTGTTCGTAGGCCTTGTATATTCCATGTTCCAATTTTCATTGTCCGTTTTCGTAGCCTTTGTCGTAAATTTAATTTTGGTCTGGTCCGAGGCATATTTAAATCGCTTTGAACTGAAGTTTTTTTTATGGAGCCGGGATGTTAGCCCTGCGTCCAACCCCCATGTTTAATCCTGGAGGTAGATTTTTTTTTTCAGGGTTGTCATCCCTTAGGAAGGTTGGTTTCACTACGCCTACGGAGGCCCCCCTCCCCCCTTGGTTTTCTGTCAGGGTTTCCTTCCCTTAGCTCATGGTTCCCGTTTTAAGGCGCCGGAAACTCGCCTTTCGTCCCACCCTTTTCGTTACTCTGTAGGTTCTCACCACGCAGAGCATCCAGGGCCACCACGAGGAGGTTTGGGAAGGGACTTGATGACTCAGCCTTACTACAAAGGCTCCCCATTACAGGAGGGCTTTTCCTGGTATTTAATGGTGTATACCTATGAGCCTCAGTATACCCCACCAGGGCCCGAGTCGTCCATTAGGACGTTCTTTCACATGTAAAATACAACCCATATGTCTCTCGACATAAGCATTCAGAAGAAAATTGAATAGAGCAGCTAGAATCAAGAAAAAACTACTGACAGTGTTTTCTTTGAAGATCTTCTTTATGTTAGTGAATTATACATAGTATTAGAAGAACTGGAACCTTTATTTGTGCAATTACAACCAATTAGTGAAGCAATAGGCAACAAGAGGGTGCACTGTGGGAATGTTGAGAGATATTCCTTAGATGATAATTTTAATGAATGTATTGAAATGTGAGATGCCACTGAATGGCTTGCATGTTTACCCACTGTCACTCTAATGGACTTTCCAGAGTATGATATTCTAAAAGAAAAAGTTTATGTAGAAAAACTCAAGATCTGCAACATTTATAAGAAAAAATGGTTAAAGTAGGATGCACAGTACACCCTCAGAGAAGCGTGGTGGCAGGGGGAGGGGTCTTCTTAAGCCCTCCCTCATATTACGCTATGCCCTCTGATAGAAATGAATACAACTTATGGACAGGCGACTTTCATGGCTTGCCCTTCACACGCTTTGTCCCCACCGCATTGTAATGCCAATTTTCTTTCAACGGCAAGTTTTCTCGCTTTGCTCGCCCAGATCCAAGTCATGATGAGGCTCTGGCCTTCGGCCCTCGTGTTTACTATAAACATCCTTGAGTCTATCCAACAGATAATTACCAATTCACTTTTATAAGAATGCACTTTTCAAGAAAGCCTTCAGAATTCAAACTGCGCAGTTAGCAGCCGGAGCAGCACGTAGTGCTGGTTTAAATAACTTCCGTAAGTTGTTCTGTATACTAGACTTCAAAAATTAATTCTGAATTTTATACATTTAATCCAGCAATATCAGTGATGCTAAATGTTCTTGAAAAGATGTCATATTGTTATTGAAAACTTCGTTGAGGTAAGGCAATCACTTGTAATAATTTCATCATTTCATGGTTCATTAAATAAAGTGAATAAATTTGTGAAAATACAGTTTTGTCTTGTGACTTATGGCTCACCTGAATGAAATTTAATTCTTTGAAAATTTTCCAAAAAGTATTCATGCTTTCACAATTCAAAAACAAAACAGAAATGATGACAGTAAGTGAGCTCTGTGAGATAAGCAACTGTGGATGTCAATGTTTGAAGCAATCTGATAACATGTCTTTATGCAGGAAGATATTTAATCAACTGTAATCTCCATCACCTTTTTTGCTTCTGATTATAATAAAGTTCAAAATTGCTTAATGTAACCATTTAATAAAGGTCAATCTATGAAATGCTCTGGTTTGTTGGCCACTTAGCTAGTGGTCTCTGAAAAGAGGGTGTGTATACATGGATCATATGGAAAATTCAATTAGTTCCATGACAAAATGTACATATAGGTGACTGCTTAATCAAGGTGGCTATTTCAGCAGGTTTCACTGTGTATCACTGTATTTCACTGTTGATAGATTTTTTCAAGTAGTGGGGTACTTGGTGTGGCTGCCTCAGGCACTATATAGCTTTCATGATCTTCAGTTACATCAGAAGCTTAAAGGAATACGATTTAAATTGAATAAAATTATTGAACCAATCTTTGGACATTTTATTACCCTATTTATTAATTCCAGTATCTATGAATTTAAACATATAAACAAATAGTTTGTAAAAACAATTCCATTTCAGGACTGCAGGCCATAAGGATCTTGCTGATAGATTGGTAGAATGTATGTATGAGCTTACAGATAGATTGGCATTTTATTTATGCTTCCGCAAACCTGATCATTTAAACGGGCAACACTACATCATTCCTGAAGTGTCTGACAGTGTAGAACATACAGACTTAGCCAAAGCAGCCAGAAGAAAATTGCAACAGGTACATTTTTTTCTAACTTTACACATGCAATTACATCATAATCATTTCAGGATTAAGAGTTTAGTATTGTAAAAGAATCTTGATATGTGCTATGCATTAGAAAGTACATTTATTCTTATCATTTTCTTTTTGACATTGACTTGTCTTCATGTGTATGAAATTGTTTTTGGTGGGAATGAAAAATTAGATGAAATTGCCAGGTTAAAAGAGTTTTTCATTTAATCTGTTTATAAATGTTAATCATGGCAAAAATTGCAACAGAACTAGTTACATTGTGTTGTAGTTATTAAGTTGATTGTTCCATCTATTATAGGGCAATTTAATGTATTTTTCTAACAACAATTTTTGTTTATTTTCTTGTTTGATGTCTTGTTATTCAATGCTAATCTGTAATAATGAAGCAGAATCATGCTTCAAATTTGATTGTAAAGTCAGACAAATTTATGTCTTCATCTTCATTTAAAGTTAAGTTAAAATAAAAAAAACAAATTTTTAATTATTAATTTATTATTATTAGAGCACTGAAAGATATTTTCACTGGTATTTTCTTTTTTACTATTGGGCTTTTTTTAAATTTCTAATCTAGAGATGTAAATATAACATTATGTAGTTCTAATCTCTGTAATTTTTTCTCCTCTATTTGCATTCAATTATAGTTGCCCAATCATCTTTTTGAAGAACTAGCTATGGATGTTTACGATGAAGTTGATAGACGTGAGACTGAAGCAAGTAAGAGAAAATGGTTGATAGTTTTGTTAATTTAAATTTCTTGTTGGTACTTTTGTTCTTATGTGATTCTTTTTTTTCAGTTTGGTTGTCTATGCAGCAGTCAGCAAGTTCATTACCCATTGATCATTGCGCGGTACCGTTTCTTCCTGTTAACCCAGAATTTTCTTCAACTCGTAATCAAGGTCGTCAGAAATTAGCACGTTTTAATGCCAGAGAATTTGCAATGTTGATAATTGATATCTTATCAGACGCAAAAAGAAGACAGTCCCCAACAACAACATCACTTATTCTACCTCATGGTTTGTATTTAGAATGAATGCACAGTATTCAATTTTTTTTAAAAGAGATTTTTTTGTTATATAGTGCCTGGAAATGTTTAATAAAGTATATTATCTGCAATTTTTCTAATGGGTATAACATGATAAAAAAGCCTTATTTAAAAAATGTGTCCATAATAAATATGAAGATGAAAAGTATGAGGAAAATAGGTGTTTGTTTGGTAGCATTTTCACTACTAAAGAAACATTATTATTTTATATTGTAGTGATTTCTTTTTTTAATCTTTCACATTCTTGCTTTTGTATATGTGTGTTTGTCCCTAATAGAAGCAAAGGAAGGTCTTCACTCCAAACTTTCAAAATCAGCTTTGACACCCATCAATAATACTGCGGTTTTGAAAAGAAAATCTGAAATTTCTGATGATGAGCCTCTGTATGACAGTGTAGCTTCTGATGAAGATTATCTGACTGCAGAGCAAATAGCAGCCCTATCTCAAAGGGTACTGAATGCCAAATACAACGAAAATAAAAGCAAAGTACAAGAGGCATGTTCATTGGAGAAACCTTACTCATTTATTTTGTTATGTCATTAAAAGACTCCACTTTTAACTTGGATTTTATGTTTTTAGTTATCAGAAGATAGCCCAGATAAAGGAGAAAATAAGGGATTGTTCTCTGAAAAAACAAATGGTTCTTCTAATAACTCGGCAGAGGTATGTACAAAACACTTCTCAGTTGTGATTAACCCAAATCATCCCCAAGTTACATGAAGGCAACATGCATTTTGAAGTGTCTAATTTTGATAAAAAACGTCAAATGAAAACTTGCCAGTGTAAGTTAATAGTATTATTCTAAAACTATTTGGTATTGTGTTTAAATTGCATTGTTTTTATTGTCAATAATTATAAATCTGTGATTGCTGGATAGAGGGTGTTATATTAAAAAACGGTAAAAATTAGATTTTGTCATAGGTTTATTTTTTTTTTTTAAAAGTTAAATGTACTTCTGGATATAATGAGTCAAGTCCGAGGAGTCTGTTACACCGTGTTATTTGTTTGTGAATTTTGGTTATGTGAGTAAAATGTTGCAGAATAATAAAGTAATGTCCAGTTATGATTGAAAATACATTGAACTGGAGGATTGTTCTTTGGCTACACTACATGTTATGTGTCAGCATTTTGCTGAGGTGGATTTAAAAACAAAAATTCAGTAGTAAAATATTTAAAGCCCATTTTTCACAAAACTATTATTTTGGACACCCTTTTACAGCTTTTTTACACAATCGATGCAGCAAACAGATATTAGTTTCTTGTGTACATATGCCATAATATACTTACATAGATAGGTATGTAATGGTGTTGAAAATTGACTTTGAGATTTCAACAGAAATACACTTTTTGAGGACCCCTGATACCAATAAAATACTTCCCAATCAATATGGCCAAGTTCTGTGATTTTTAATAACATTCGTTAAATTTGAGGGACACTTTACTTTATGAAGTCTTTGTGATATTTTCAAAATGTTCTCAAAAATTACTCAATTTTTTCTGTAAATTTTTGTAAGAATAGTGTGCAATACACTTATAAAGGTGCATAGGTCTGATTTTTCACTCTTAACTCTGATTTTTCGAAAATTGCAAAAGTTTGAAATTTTTTCTACATCTTCCTACAACTACAAAATTGAAAATAGAGATTTTTCCGTCATATGAAATTTGTTCTTCATAGTTCTGTCTTTAAGGTCTTGAACATCATTTGAAAGTTTTAGTAGTTTTCACTCAATATTGCATGAAATACTATTAAAAAATATCAGAAACAAGAATTTCTCAGAAACGTCTCTAAATTTTTTCTTTAACACATTCACGTTTCTGCCTGTAGAATTACGATAACCAACAAGTTGCCTTAAATTACAAAGCCCATAGAATCTATGGGTGATAACATACTATATATTTGCCTATATAGGCCATTTTTTCCATTCGCTGACTACACATGGAGAGTCCTACATCAATGAAGTACCTAATTACACACTACATTTAGTTTGCTGTCATTAAATTGGTAATAAACACCATTGGAATGCACTGATGAGCATGCTCTCTGTATTGCTGTCTAAGGAGTGCTATACAATATTACCACACCAAGCCCAGTTATTGGGAATATAAAGTAATGTTTTCTTTATTAGTGCAATAGTGCATTTGTACAAAACAAAGATATAAATGAGAAACAAATGTAAAATTACAGTATGGTAAATATAACAGGAAAAAAAATGAAAAGAAGGGGAAAAAAAAAGAAAAAGATGGTAGATGATAATCAAGAGAGGATAGTATAAAGTTTGTTCAAACATTATTTAAATGCGTGAATACTGGGAGCATTGACAAGAGCAGCAGGTTGACGATTCCAGTAATTGATGATTCTGTTTGACCGGAAAAACATGTAGGAATTGAGAAGAAAAAAATCTTTCTTCAATTTGTAATTGTGATCACAAAGGTGGCAGTTGGTATTGCGGAGAAAGAAATCAACAAAACTTGGTGAGGTGTAGCGACTGCCCAGCACTACTAGACTTCTTTCCTGTCGGGGAACTCCCAACATTGCAGATGTGCAATATTCTGTATTTTAAAGATGAATTTACCAAACTAATACATCCTTCTTACATTCCGCTTTATTCATTATATCTTGACAAACTAACTATTTACGTAAGTTAAAAATGTAATGAGGTACATAAAATCTTCACATAAGCATTGAATAAAAATAGTCGGTTCTTAACACACAGTTTGCACTCTTGTATTGTTCATAAAGAGTCGTTCAAGAAATATGTACATATTTGTCTCATTTGGAAACATGTTTATTCATTTATTTTAATTTTATTTATTTATCAATTGGTTAATAGGCAAACATCCAATTTACAATAAGTACACTTATAGTGTACCTTAGGTCATTGAAGTACAAAAGTTTCACATTTGATATAAATTGATTTAGGGTTACATTATTCACATGTATATTTCAATTGTTTTCAATGGTTTCAATTTTCAATGGTAGTCTCAAAGGAGCATTTACAGATAAGTTTATTTTCGCTGAAGGTATTTCTAAAGTATTTTGTTCACTATTTCTCGTATTATATGCAGGTACTATCCACTCTTATGTTTGCAATAATATTTATACAAAGAATTTCATTAGTTACTAATTTGAATAAAAATAGGTGGTTTTTAGATCATCCGCAAATAATAAGTACTTACAATTTATAAATTTAGATTTAATGTCATTAATAAAAATCAAGAATATTTGGGGTCCAAGGTGTGATCCTTGAGTAACAACTGTTAAATCTCTAGTATTAAAGAATTTGTATCTATATCTATCTACACAAGAAAAATGTTTCAAAAATATTTTTCACTGAAAAAATGTATGTGTAGCATTTCCTCTATATCCTGTGTACTTATATATTATACTAATATTATATTTTTTGTCATGTTAATTGTAAAGATGGTGTGAAGAGAGAGAGAAGGGGAGTCAAGGTGTGTTCTTATACTTATGGGGAACTGAAGCTTTTCTTTACAAAATTGTGTGAAGGGTAAGGTGATCAGAAGTTATGGGGTTCCTCGGCTTGTAGACAAATAAAGGTAATTACAAAATATTAGTGAAGGATGGGCCAATGGGTTGCCTACGTAGATGAAAAGAGGGACTGTCCTGCCTCAGAGAAATTGTTCAGAAATACTAGCAGAAGGGCAATGGGATGTCAAGTCCTATGAACTTGCTTTAAAAGAAATTGGCCAGGATGAGGGGTTAGTGATAAAGGCAAATAGGCAATCTTATAAACAATTGTAGAATTTAAAAAACATTTATGTTTCACTGTTGCACTGGACGAAAAAGAAGCAATATTGTTTAAGGTGGATAAAACTCCATTCAATATCAGAAGAATAATGTTGAATCGCAATCTTGAAACCCAAAATATCCGATGGAGTTAAATCCAGATCTACTACCAAACCCAATTCACCATTTAAAATTAAATGTTAAAACTTAAAGTTAAACATTAGCTTTCATGAATAATGTTAAAAGAATATGGAACATATTGCTAATATAATGTTGCATAATATGGAAGATTTTCTAAAATGTGAAAATATGTATTACACATGGAGATATGGATGTGTTTTAAGTAATTCAAAAATCTTAGTTCATAAATATGATTTAAGTGTGATTTTAACTAATTAAACCAAATATGTAATTACTTATATATCCCAGCTCATTCATTATGCTTCTTAAAGAGAAATCTTATTATCCATGTATGTAAACCGGAAACTACATTCAAAGAAATGCTTCTCTATGAATGTTCCAGACAATGTTGTCCACCAGTTCAACATCAATGGAAGAAAATCTCAGGAAACAGCTTGCACTTTCAGAAAGTAGGATGGATGAAATGAAAGCTGAGATTCGAGAGTTACAAAAAACAGTAAGTAGTGCTGGTACCTTTGCATTTTAAACTATTATCGTTGATGCTTAATGCTTTTAATTGCATTATAATTTTCTCCTATATGTAGAACAGAGAATGTTATGTAATGCTGGAAAAATCAATGCCCAGATTTCGACAGAAAAACACATATTGGGGGTCCATAATAACAAAAAAGTGTATAGTATTTTTACTTTCTCACCCTGTCTTCGTAAGAAGAGAAAGTATTTTAGCCATGCACTGGGAAATGGCAAATTGGCGACAGAAAAATTCTGCTGGGCCCTAGTAATAAAAATGTGGATAAATCTTGTTCCTAAATACAGTAAATCCTTTCTCTAACATGTGCAGTCTGAATCCATGTTTTGTGAATCCTTGATACAAAATGTTGATTGATTGCAAAACTGTAATGTCTCAATCGTCAAGAGTGTCACACCATGAAATCCCTTTCATATATGGAGATAACAGACAATAGTAATTCACTTAAGTTATAAAACATCTCTCTGTTGATCCATCCGTCCGTCTGTTCCAGGTCAATACTAGCACTTCAACTGTTCAAATATTTTCTCCAAATCCTTGATTGATTTAAAGGAACTCAAGGCCTTCTAAGTTTGAAACAGATACTATTTTGATTTTTGAAGGCTCATTTGTATGAAACCTCAATTACATTTTTAAAATGTTCTCAAAAATGGCTTAAAATTTTTATTTGAATTTGTCCTCAAATATCATAAAGGACACTTAAAAAAATGATGTAGATTTTATTATTGTTGAAAATTCTCATTTTTTGAAAAATTGCAAAAGTTTGGTATTTTTTTACTACTAGAGTATTAAAAATAGATATTTTTCTTTAAAAAAATCTGTTTCCCAAAGACAGATTTTGAAATAGTCATGTGCAATTTTTTGAAAATATGAGTAATTTTCGTATATTTTTTCACATTATTTGAAGATTGAATATTGAAATATTTGAATTAAGGTAATTTTTAAAGAATCATTTTCTCTAAAACTGCTTTTTTCTTTAAAATTTCTTTGAAGAATGGTAAAAAATGTTGGTGCTAGTTCCATTTCTGGTGGACTCTGTGTTTTCAAAAATTTAGCATTGCAAAACTATAAAATTAAGTATAGAGATTTTTGCCTTTAATGAAATCAGCTCTTTAAAAAGGGGAATCAAAAAAAAAAAAGTCTATGCAAATTGTAAAAAAAAATTTTTTTTTTTTAATTTTTTCCATGGATAGAACAAGAAATGCATCAAAGAATGGTGCAGGTCTCATTTTCGTTGAACACTCAGCATTTTTGAAAATTGTAAAACTTTGAAACTAAGCAAGAAAGTATGTGCCATTGTGACTGTGGCTCAACTAGTTTCAAAACTTGTCTGTGAACAACAAAGGAATCTAAATTATGACACTATAATGAACACTATTATGACACCATAATCTGAATATTCCACGATTGATCTGGCCTGATTCATGGTCCGGCAAATTAAAATGATTTGTGTAATTTTTGCAGTATTTAAATAAAACCTCTTTCTTATACCATGTCAAAAATTTCTCAAAAATGGCTTCAAATTATTTGTTAGGGTTGGGTAAAAAGTACACTTAAAAAATGCCATAGTTGATTTTCATAAAAAACTTGCAAATGTTTTAACATTGCAAAAGTTTTAAATTTTTTGAACCCCCTCCTACAACTACATTATTGAAAAGAGTGATGAGATGAAATCTCTTTTTAAAAGTTAAATCTTTATTGAATGTCTTGTTAATTTTTGTGCAAATATGTCTTTTTCACTTAATTTTGGGCGATATTATGACAATTTAAACTAGTGAAGCTTCAGAATGGTACAGATTTTCTCATACTAGTTTTCTAATTTCTTTTAGTCTGGGCTAACATTATCGGTGTTGCCCCATCAACTGGTCTGTATTTCCGCCTAAATAACATTTTCTCACATGCTCTCAATTTTGTTCTCTTCTAATGGTATAACGGACAAATTATTTTAAGAATATTATAGAAGAGTAAATCTTGGTTCTACATGTAAATTTTCATTAAAAAAATTGGTGCCATTTCTGAGAAAATTTTGTTGGTTTCCAAAAAATCACAATATTTGAGCTCATTTTTACAGAAAAATTTTGAGTATTTGAAACACTTCATTGAAAATCATATCAAGTACTTCTTCTCACAATTGCAATAATGTATACAAATCTTCTGTAATGTAAATATTAACAATGTGACAAATATTTTTAAAAAATTCCATTTTTGTTATTTGATATACTCAAAAGAATAAATCACTTACATGTCATTTAAGGAAATGTCTCTGTGGTATTCAATATTGTTTTTCCTTCTGTCTATCACTTTTGTTCCTGATTTCTTCACGCTTGCACTTATATTGAGATTTGATGGGATTTAACAGACCTCATGATATCGCTCAAGCACAGAAGCACAAACCACCAATAAAAAAAACAAAGTATGAAGTGAAAATAAAACATTTCTCATGGCAGGGCTTACTGTTGCAGTGAGAGAGGACCACACAACAATGCCGACTTATGATTGCAATTGCGATATCACGAATGAAATAATTTTTATCTCTGGGTTTCCACGAAAAACATATCCCATTCTTTAATTTTAATTTAAGGAAATTTAGGACCGTATTTTGAGATTTTTTAAAAATTGCCTATACCTCAAGCAAAAATTTTGCAAAAACAACTAGTTAAAAAGATAAGAAATTGTACTTGATCTTATTTAAAAATCTAATATTTTAGTACAATTATCATTAAGGAAAAAAGTCTCTACCATCAATATTGTAGTTCTGGAGTATTACTTTTTTGCAATTTTCAAAAATACAGTCCACTGGAAATTGATTCTACACCCATTTTATAAGAATACTTTGCTCTATGGGAAGCAGTTTCTGAGAAAGTATTTTTTTTATAGTGAGCTCAAATGGCCAGCTTGATTTAGCACACATTTATTAACAACTGTTTTTTCACAGAATCGATTAATTTTTCACAAGTCCTGTCTAAATATTTCCTCTTTTCAGTGGCCATCTGCTTTCACACATTTCGTAAATTGGCCCTTATTAAGCAGTCACTTCAAGTGATTTTGAACTGTATTATAACAAGCAAAAAACTGATGGAGATTACTGTTGATTAAATATCTTCCTATATCAGGGTGCTTTGTCAGATTACTTTGAATAATGACATCCAGGGATGCTATTTTGCAAAATTACTTTAGTAGGAATAAGGGGGATTACTTTGTTCCAGATAACAACAGATCATCGTCACCTTCTTCTTCCTTGACAAGGGTTGGAAGCCAATTCCAAGACTCAGAACTGCTCTGAGCACCTCATTCTAGGTCTACCTACATCTCTGTAGCCCTTAGGTTCATATAAGAGAGCTAACTTTGATAGTCTATTTGGTTCCATCCTATTTACATGTTGGAACCATTTCTGTTGGTATTTTTTAATGTCATTTACTACACTATCAATATTTAACTTTAACCTTATGTCTTTGTTTGAAACTGTGTCCTTCAAGGGTAGACTCAGTAGAGTTCTTAAAAAATTCATTTGGGATATCCCTAATCTTCTTTCATCATTTTTCCTTAGTGTGACAGATGATTTTAATAAATACCTCTTAAATGAAAGAACAACGCATTCATTTCCCCCTTGTCATGTCATTGTTATGGAGTGATAACATGTGCTTCCCTTCTGTGAGAATCTGGCAAGGACTCGCGGAGCATCCCCATGGGCGAATCTGATCAGAAGGTCATTCACCCTTCACCAGACCTATTACAAAGTTTCAATAGGATACGAATTGCATCTTTAATGGCAAGGACAGAGAGTGAGTTTCTCGACTGAGAGAAGAAGTGAGAAATAAGAGTGTATTTTGGTATTAAAAGAGAGGAGGCAAAACATCCTAAATACATTGTTTAAATTGTATTTTGTCATTTATGATAATTAAAAATTGTAAATAAAATATTTCATTTAATATAAATTAGTACAACTATGAGGCTCAGGTGAAAAGTTCTCGGACTGAAAATGAAAGACTGTGACTGTCAGTTAAAAAATGATTTTATTTTTCTACATAACCTCCCTTGACTTCAACACACTTGGTCTAGTGTTTCTCCAACATCAGTATTCCTTCCTGGGAGCGAGAGTCTGGAAGGTGTAAAAATATTCATTTATGGTCCTCTCAACTTCTTGGATCCAAAATGCTTCCCAGTAAGAAATTTCTTCAAGATTGGGAACAGATCGAAGCGTGATGGTGCCAAATCAGGAGAATATGGGGGATGGCGAAGCAAATCGTACCAGAAATCCCGCAGTTTCCCCATTGCCAACACACTCTTGAGTACAAGTGCGTTGTCCTGGTGAAAGATGATTTTTTGTCTTCAAGCAAACTTTTGCATCCAGTTGGTCAAGAAGGTTGGAGTAATATTTGCCTGTAATTGTTCTCCCTTTCCAAGGAAATCAATTAACAGGATCCGTTTTTTCATCTCAAAACATACTGGCCATGACCTTTCCGGCAGATGCGAATTTTCGCATTCTTTGGCACTGCACCACTGGCTTCCGCCCTGTGCTTGGCCTGCTGTGTCATTTCTGGCATGTAGTAGTGGACCCATGTCTCATCCATTGTGACAAAAAACCACTCAATATTGGTTGGATACCTATTAAATCATTCCAAAGATTGCTGCGAAAATTGTTTTCGCATTTGCTTTTGATCATCATTCAGCAAATGTGGCACCCATTTTGCGCAGAGCTTTCGCATCCCGAATACTTTGTGCAAAATGTTTTGCACACTTCTGATATTACCACAATCAGCTATTTCTGACACCTGTCACCCAACATATCCTGACCTTTTTCAATTGTTTCTGGTGTGGTTGCAGTTTTTGGCCTTTCTTCACATTGGTCACCTTCAACACATGTGTGACCACATTTAAATTTAGCTGCTCACTTTTTAATGGTTGACACGGAAGGCGCAGAGTCCCTGTAAACTTTTCTCAACTTCAGATGAATTTCTTTAGAGGTTAATCCATCCTAAGTGAAGAATTTGATAACTGCACAATATTTAAGTTTATCCATTTTCACAAATTATCTGCAAGATGTCTACTGCAAAAATTCCTGTAAACAAACTACTTGAGAGAAAAAGTTGAAACTTGTCATACAAACAAATGACAAGTGCACCCAAGCAGGAAAAATGAATATTTGTTGATTGGAGAGCAATCTCTGGGTCAGCCTGAGAACTTTCAACATCGCTTCTGTTGATTTATGCTTCCAATAACTTCATAACCCTAACACAGGACTGCGATGAAAAACTTTTTTTTTTTGAAAATTTCAACTGCCCCTCATGTATTTTTGTTTGCTGAAATCGAAAATTTAACTAGAAATACTCCATCATGCACGTAGAACTTTTTTTAATTTTCAAAAATTCAGAGTTCGACAAAATAAGACCAGCTTCATATTTAAGCATCCTTTGCTTTACCCAAAAAAATTTGGAAAACAAAGAAATACTTGCAAATATTTATATTTTTTAGGTTCAGAATCTGGTCCAAGAGAATCATGAACTTCGGAGAGTCATACATAATGCAGGTCTTCAGTTTCCTACCTCAACATCTCCAATATCTAATGGTCATGAGACAGCTGTTGAAACAGAAACAGAACCTGTATTAGATGTGAGGTCATCGCGAACTCCTAATCAGCGCCCTGCTTCAATGTATGAACCTCGAGAGGGATTGCTTCATCGTTCTAGTAATCTTCATTGTGTTTCCTCTGGTGGAAACATAGCAACTAAGTGGGATAAGGTTAGTAGATAATGTGGGTTAAATAACATCTAAACATTCATTCCAGAAATATCAATTAGGCCTTTTTTTTAAAAAAAATTGTGTATTCAATTGCTTTCAACATCTAAAGTGACAAATAGTTAAAAAAGCATGTGCATGAATATTTGTAAACAATACATTCTATAGTTCATACTCATTAATATAATTCTCATTCTCTTCATTTTATTTCTCAGACTAAAAAGGATGGAATTGCTAGTGAATACGATAGCCCAAGTTCTTTGGTAAGACCAGTAATGACTCAGAGCATGTACCAAGGTTCTAATTCAAATGCAGAAGCTTTATCAAGAGGTTGCAACTCTAGTGCTGGCATGCCTCTCTCAGAAGAAGTGGTTCGACGCACTGATCAAGTTACAAAGCGCATCCAAGAATTGTGGGCTTCCATGCAGGAACTAGATAGACGCGATGCATTTGTTCCTTGTGCAGAAAGAATTCGGGTTGCTGTGGCAGAACTTACAGCAATATTTCCTCAGGTAAGAGAAAACATTAGTGGTTTAAAGTTATCAGAATCTCAATGCTCATTATTCTAATTTTTTTCTTCTTTCTTTTGTCTCAAAAGAATCCACCTGATGAACACATTCGAATAGCCTTGCGACAACTCAACAGCAACACAGGTCGTCTTCAAACTGAATGTGCAGGGCTGCAGAGATGTATGGCAGATGTCTCTCAGATTGCTGAGAGGGCTTTCTTTCTACAACAAGTGCGCTCCTGTGCTTATGATATTGCTAAAGCAACCAAACAACTTCTTGCACGGCATTCTCATATCTTGCAGAGAGAGTAAAAACATCTTGTGGAAACTGGTCATGTAAGTAGTACTTGGTGTGCACATCAAGAGGTAGAAGTTTTTCAAGTCAAACGTGCGAACGCACCTGGATGAGTTAAAGAACAGCTGTTATTTTCAAAACTTAAAACATTTACCTTTTATATTGTAAACTTTACAGATATTGTTTAGGTTTGTGGAGTTTTCTAAATGTTGTATTTGGTTATTGAATATACTCACTCTCTACTTTCGGAGAAGTGTATTGTTTCTTGTTATGCATGTGTATTTCCGTCATTAGTGTAATGCATATGAATTCAAATTGATTGAGACTTTGTAAGTGTTTTTGAATGTGTAATTTAACAAGCAATTCTCAGATTTCCTCTGATGTAAAAACTTCTTATACTTACAGTATTTAATAATAGGAAATCTGTGAGGGTGTGGAAAAGCCGGAGATCATTGGTGCCTTCAAAACATATTGGCCGTTATTGAAAATTGTTTCTGGAAACAGATTGCTTGGATACGAGATGAATAACATTATATGTTGCATTTTCTATTTCCATTTGTTTATTTTATGACAACAAATATTTTTTGCAGTTAGTCTTTATATCCACACATTTCATGAAATAATATTTAATTCATTACTTTGAAATAAAATAAAACTAACGGTGCTCAATTCTTACTCAATTCTGTTTCCAAATTGTGATTAGACCTAAGACTGTGTTCACGCCAAGTCTAGAGATGTGTGAGTAATTCATGCTTTCAATTCTACCTCTCTCAAAGGACCTATTCTTTAAAATGGCTTCTCGCTATTGCATCTTGCAAATTATAATATTTAAGAATTGTGGATTATGTTACCTAGACCTTTGATAATTAATACAAAATTCTATTTTCAAAATAGTAATTTATGTATTATGTAAAAGTAAAAGTTAATATCCTATTTCTGAACTACATCATACATAATACTTTTGAGTACATAATTCTCATCGTGTTTTAGGAGATGCGAATTTGTAGCAGCGGAAAATAAATTTTGAGCAAATTTGGTTAACAGAACTTTTTTTACGAAACTAGGTTTGTTTAGAAACTCGCACATCCCTAGCCAAGACTGCTGCAATATAAGTGGTGCTAGCGCAGGTTAATAGGAAATTTATTTTTTTTATAAATGCAATTCTTTGCATATGTTATTGACCATATCTGATCTACTTGTATATACAAACACTACACTCATTTTAAAGTGAGTATCTGTCATCAGATATTTCAAATTTGTTATGCCCACTGCACATCAAGATGTTTTGGGTAAAAGTGCTCATTTTACAGTGGTAGAAGTATAACATATCAGTTATTGAGACCATCACAGAAATTATTATTTTACAGATGAATTTTACTGTATATTCCATTAGTGAATTATATTTTGTAAGCACTATAACTTACATAGTGTATATTCCTTTATGGGAAATTTCATTTGTCCTGAATGTATCCACTTTAGAAAATATTCTAGTTTTATATAAACTTAACTGAATGTATTTGAGAAGTAAGATGAATTCTCATACATTTTACTCCAGTAAGTCAAATTTGTATTTTCCTATTATTATCAGTTTCGTTTATTGTTATGCATCATTGTTTTCACTAAGAAGTTTTTCAGTTTTCATGATTTCATTTACAATACAGAAATTATGAAAGCTGAAACTCTGTATGTTAGATCAAACTTTAAGCAAGTATTGTATACTTGTGGAAAGATTCTTTCAGTTCACAAGCAGGTCTGTTTTAAATATTATATATGAAACATTCACAAATAAATGAATATTTTTACAGCAATTCATGTGGAATTGCACTTCATTTTCTTAAGGAGTATCATTTTGCTGTATGAATTTTGAAATCTTTTGTAGTAATTATAAAAGCTTTAAATGTTTACATTACTGCTGCAATATTGTACTAATTTAAGTGAAAAGAAAGAACTTACACTGTAATTTTAAACTCTGGCAATGTGTTGATTTCTTAAGTAACTATGCAAGTATTACACCTTTGTTTTTTTAAACATTTGTGTTTTCAAATTTGCATAAATTTGTTTATTTAAAGTATACTTTTAAATTAGTATGAATTATCATGAATCGATGCCATTAAAATTTGTATTAGCCTCTTTTGCTTCTTACTAGATGTTTGGGCTAATATATTCCCGTAGAAGCTGCTGATTTCGGCTGTTATTTATAATTAAAAATTTCTACATTAAGTTTCATTAGAGCTGTTGCTATAGTTGAAAATAGAATGCATGATTATTAGACCCAAATTACTTTATTTGTTATGAGTAGTTTAGAAAATGTTTTAGTTTTGAAGTCGAAATATATAAAAATATTCACACATGCCTAGAAGTATACTACAACCACAAATCTATTTTTTATAAATGAAAACTTCTAGATCATTGAACATGTTGCAGTTCTATATAGGTCAGTTTATTTTTGGATGATTTAAGATAAAACATTATTCTATAAAGTAGTAGTAACATACAACATACATGTGTTTTTACTACCTAAGAGCATAAACACATTTGTTATTTCCTGTTCAAAAAACATCTAAAATGAAGTTATAATTTTCTTTTTCCCTGAAACAGGCTTGTTTAAAAAATTGTTAATTATAATATTAGGAATCTGTATTGCATTTGAAGACTTCAATTGCTGCATTAATTGTTGGGTGCGTCTTGAAAATAGATGTATTATAGAAATATTTGCTGTTATTGTGACATTTAATTCTTGATGTGATGAAAAAATTTATCTCATTTTAGATGTTGAAATTAGACAGCTATAAATTCCAGTTACTGAAAGTATAAGAGTCTTTGATAAAGTGTTAAATAAAATATTAATTAACGAATTGTTGAGAATCAGATTGTGATATTTGGCACATGTAAGATTCCCTGTTCTCAGATAGCTTCACAATTCTAAACACAAACCCAAATTTTTTGTTATAAGTTAGCTGAGACCAGAGAAACAGCATTTGAAACATATACCACATTTTGAAGTATTAAAACAAATGTAATCCAAATGTCAGGTTACAATATGAGATATGTATGGTAGTTGTTGGTATTGTACAATGCAATTAACAATTAGATTTTTTACCATAGATTCAACTATGTAAATATATGCATGTGCATTAAAATAGTTTTCTTTGTAGAGAAAATTTCTATAGGTATCTCAAACTTTGTAGTTGTGTCATTAAGGCAGCTATGACTTTTCATTAATTTTAAGAAAATGTTGCCATTTGCTGTATGAAATTAGAAATTTAAGTACATCTTAATTTGTGTGAATGTCATTAACAAATACAAATTACCACAGTAATTATCTAATAGTGAAGTATGTATATATATATATTGTGTTGTTTGTTGTTTTATACTGTAAGTTGATATTCTGCCTTTCTGTCATGTTTTGCCTCAGATTGTAAATAGTGTCCTTTCCAGTTTGTAGGGTTAAATATTATGAATTTAACCACAAGTTTGGTGTAGCATTCTTTGTAATTTGAATGCAAAAAGACTGAAATGATACTGTAGTTCTGGTTGCTCAATTCTTTTCTTGTTTCCATTTTCAACATTTATGGTGTGTTAAAAGGCTTAATCTGACTTATCATTCAGAAGGAGCCTCTGATTAATTTAATAAATATAATGCTTGATTTAATTTTTTCCCCTTTATTGATACAAAGATTGTTATTCACAGAGGTTAGGTTAAGTCAGATTATATTAAAAACTCGCCTCTGTAGAAAGTATTCATTGTACTGAATTTTACATAATTATGTTATTCAGTATATTTCTTTTGTTGCAATTATATTCTTCATAACAGATAACTGTATAGCTTCATGAACACTTACCCTTTCTCTCCATTAGCAGTATTCCTTTGTATCCCTAAATGTGCATGCCACTTAAATTAGTATCTTATGAAATAAAAATTTTATGTATGCATGGATCGTGATAAATTACAGTAGCTATTTTATTTCATGGAAATATAAATTATAATGATGGAGGTTGTGTGTTTATGATATTCAGTTCTTCTTGCTCATTTCGATCTCTCAATCCACCCAATACATTTACTAAGAAGTTATTAAATTCCACTCTTAATCGATTTCCATTTTCTTCAACATTTGTTGCCACCTGCATGACTCTAGAAAATGTACTTGCTGCAAAGAGAAATTCATAGTTAATTTGGACAGGCAAGAGGTAAGTTAACTTGAGTTTGAGTAGATTGAATTATGATTGATTATGAAAGAAAACAATGAACTGAAAGTATTGAACTGCATCTAGCACACTCACTCCCTTCTCAAATAAAGTTAAATATTTAAATGAGACAGGCTTTAAATATAAATATTAGTTCAATAGTAGTATAATTCTATTTTTAACAATACTTATTCTCTTTAGCAACCTTGTTCGGTAACACAAAGAATACTTTTAGGTTGGAAGGCTAAATCATCTTTCAATCACAGAAACTACTGTACCAGTCCATGGATCTGTTTTTCATTTTTAATTATCCTATAATTAATTTTATAAGGAAATGAACAGCAATTGAATTTCTTATTAAAGAAAGGTCTGTAGGTTATAAGACATTTCTTTCTATGTGCTATCCAATCTTCAGTATTTCGAAGACAGGTGCTGAATATTTGTGAAAACAGCATTTAGCATTAATACAGATTATCACTCGAAATACGTTTTCTAAAATTAAAAAATTTAAAACTGGTAAGTAGAATGGGTAAGTTATGTTATAAGTTCTTGGGAAACCTAGTCAGAGCTCAATGAGAATTTCCAAGGCTGTAGATATTCAACATTTGTTTAAGTAAATATCTTAAGAATTCACTGACATCTGACCTATTCTGATATCAGATCTGTAAAAAAAATGTTAAGCCCACAAAAATTTGGAAGAGATTGATATCTCATTAAAATGTTTCAGGAGCCTATGTATTCAGACAGAATCAATATTCTTCATAAATATTTTTAAATTGGAAACTATTAGATCTTCTAGAAAATAATAATTATTAAACTTACACAATTTTGCAGCAGGTTTTCCATCTTTTTCACTTTTGCTGACAGCTAAGACAAGACTGTGTTTAGATGTTAAATCTGTCTGAGTAACATAGTAATTGTACAGCAGTTCCAGTTCTCTTGCATGATCTGCTACAATTGGATTGTAAACAAACACTACACCTTGAGTATCACGTTGAAATGCTGGCCAACATGTTTCGAATCTGCACAAGTTCATGAAAACATATAATACAACAGAACTAAACAATGTACATAAATACATACAATCCCTACATACTTGTGATCACCACTACAGTCCCATAATTCAATTTCTGCTTTCACATGCTTGTTATTTACATTCAGACTCTGTACTTCAAATTCTAATATTCGGACGCCTTGTGTAGGATGATAATCTCCTCCCAAATTTTCTGTGGCATCTGACAGAAAATTCGCGACTGTTGTCTTTCCGCACTGAAAACGACACATTACAGTAAGCTAAGGAAACTGTACAACATTCTTCTAGAAATGGAGCACGCAGAATAGTTGTGGATAAGACTAGCTTACAGCACATGGACCAACCAACAGAATTTTTAATTTGTGCATTTCCTTAGACATTTGGAACGAATATTTTACCACTTGCTAGTGGTACTAGTATTTGTTTACATATGGGGGGATGTATTTCCATGGTAACCATATAATACCTCGCGATACCTCTCAGAATCACGATCGACCACAATCGACCCGGGCTTAAACGTGTTGAATCAGACCATGATGAATTTCATTCGTTTGATTGCGATTGAATGAGAGTAAAGAGAATATGATCAGGATCAGAACAGCTGACATTGGCTGAGATCCTGGACATCTCTTTTCAATTCCAAGTGAGAGAAAGACAGCATTATTAAAGACGGTCAGTGATGTTCTCTGGATCGCGGACTCTTTTAAGCAGGTGATGACTAATTATCACTGCCGGTGACTAAAGAAATCATTCATTGGCGAACATTGAATTAATTAATCATTCGATTTTTCCATGGTGTATACAATGCGACAAACTTGTCTCTCGATGTGGTTTACTTCTGGTTGGTCTCTTAACAGGCCGATGGTAATCGAATTACAATATTGTCTTTGAGAGACAGTTTATTTCCTATAATACCTCTTTCAACCTTACATTGTGGTGTAGTGTCTCAATATTCCTGACATGGATGTAACTTGGTGAATAATACGATATGAATCGTAAACACCAAATCACTGCATTAAACAGATGCAAAGTGAACAACAAGCTGGTGTTTTGATAATTTCTTCATAGTCGGAAAAAATTTTAAGGTAACAATGGAAAAGCCAAGGCCTTGTGGTTGTAAAGGAATTCGAACCTGTCTCATTTGTGAACATGACTTTGGAATTACTAAGCAGAACTTTATATTGGAAAAGGTAAAGTGTCTTTGCATTAATACTATTTAAAGATTTGTAGCATGGCCCCAAATTCTACAATTCAAGTGGCACTGGGGGAAAAAGCTCAATAAATCTGTCTTGTGTAGTAGACTTGTGTTGAAAAAATGTTTCTATTGTAACCCAAACTTGATTCTTCTGCAGGATGCAAAAACCTATGTGTTATGTCCACTTTGTAATAAAGCATGGCCAGGTTGGGATCTTGATTTGTATAAACAACACCCAAACCATGAAGGGACACCCATAAACTTTCCTGGAGTATACATTGAGGTATATAAACGCTAGATTGAATGTTTTCTTAATTAAGTACAGATTTTACTTTTATCAAAGATTAATTTTTTTATGATATTGTAATTTTCAGTTGGATTTCTTGACCATTGAAGAGGAGAAGAAACTTATGGAAGGAATTGATGAAATGGAGTGGGATCTGTCACAAAGTGGAAGAAGGAAGCAGGTGAAAATTTATTTAATGATCTTTCCTGTTTTTTTTATCATTGTTGTGTTCTAATATAATGTATTTATATTTACAGAATTTTGGGCCCAAGTGTAATTTTAAAAAGCAGCGCTTAAAACTCGGAGAATTCAAAGGCTTCCCTTTATTCTCCAAGTTTGTTCAAGAAAAATTCACACAAGTACCAATTTTAAAACAATTTCACACTATAGAGCAGTGCTCACTAGAATATGATCCTTCTCGAGGGGCTTCTATTGACCCTCATATTGATGATTGCTGGATATGGGGAGAACGTGTTGTTACTGTAAATTTATTATCAAGTTCTACTTTGACAATGACCCGTTACTTGGGGAATATGGACAAGTATAATTTAAAATGTGTTCCAGAGTATCCACGAATATTGAATGACGATGGGAGAGTCATTTACCAACCATTCCTGAAATCGTGTAGTGATAGAGAAATTGTTACTTTTAATGCAGATAGAAAGTTGGAAGGAGACTATTCAGAATATGAAGGTGTCTGTAGTCCAATTGTGAGAATTCCTATGCCTCGTAGATCGTTATTAGTCATATATGGTGCTGCTAGATATGATTGGGAACATCGTGTACTGCGAGAAGATATAAAAGAAAGGCGTGTATGTTTAGCATATCGTGAATTTACACCACCTTACCTGGATGGAGAACATGTTGATATTGGACATGAAATCCTAAAATATGCTAAGAAATTTTGGTGTCATTTACAAGGTTGAGAATAGGTTTTGTCATAGTAGAATACCTATTTATTGAATTTTTAATTGAAGTTTATAAATTGATATTTTAATCATTTACTTGTTTGGAATGTACATGAGGGTTATTTTTAATATTAAGAATACATTTACAAATGTTTCTGTGTAGAAATAGTGATATATTTTATTTTATCCATCATAGATAAGTGTTTGTTTTTTTTTTAAGATCTATGTTTCGCTTTTGATCAATGCAATTTTATCTTTCTTTTAATGGTAATTATTTTGGAATTGCATGCCTTAATAGCAGGTTGTATAGTTGTTCATCTATTTTGTAAATATCATAGAACAGTGAAAGTGTTGTTACTGGATATTAAGGTAATTTTTAAAATAATTGTACTTATCCTTTTCTATTAAGTAAAGGCAATCTTATTCATAAAGGTAAACTTAGTGTTTTTCTTTTTTGTTTGTAAAAAGCACCTGTTATTGAATAAAGCCATTTGCAAATTTTTGAGATAGGAATTTTGCATAAATATTTATATTTATTACTTATTGTAATAGTAATTTTGAAAATATTTTGTATACAATTTATGTACATATTTTGGATATTAACTATGGAAATATTTTGCAGTACATTCTAACACTCAAGTTGGAAGATCATGACATTCATTTAAGACATGAATGTGGTAACTTGTTTAAATTAGACTTAAATGACTATTCTAGTCTGCTAATTAAGAAACTGTAAAACATTAAAGAATTTTTTTTAATTTACGGTCTTCAATCTTTAATGAGTTAGGTGTCATATTTTAACAATTAAAATCTAGCTATTTTGTGCAGAATTTCAACAACAAATGAGAACCTTTTAAAAAGGATTGTGAATTTTAAAATGTTAGTCTAGCCTATATTGACTGAGGAGGGAGAGGTAGAATGGTGTTTGGAAAAATTACAATAATTTCTGCAATTGAGAGTTTTAAGATTGGAACAAACTAGGCCCATGCCTGTTCTGAACTTGTAATATATGAAAAGAAATGTTTCACAATAATAATTGCTCTCAGTTATGTTGGGAAGAAAAACAAAATTCCAACCCCAAAGGGTTAAATATGCCAAATCATTTGTTAAAAAATTGTTTTTTTGTAAAATCCACAACCTCATCCCACTTCTGCTGAGAGTTGACTTTTTTGCAGTACCTATGTATGGCTTTGAAATGTCTAAAACGTACTGAGAAACATCTGAAAGAAATTTGCAGGATTTCTATTGTACAATTATGGTTCCATGTTTACATTCTGGTGTCAAAATTTTTGGATGGGAATGTAAGAATGAGTAATTGGAACAAATTCATTTTTTCACAAACTAATTTTGAAATTCTTTGTGTTAATTTCAATCAGGTTTCATAAACACAATTAAATTAGAGGTTCTATTGAATGGCATAGACTTTCTCATATTAGTTTTCTAATTCCTTTTGTTTCGGCTAACTTTTAGGTTTTGCCCCATCTCCTTCCCAGCTGTTGTATATCGCTGCCCAATGTATGTTTTCTATATTTTCTGTTTTCAATCAGTAGATCTGAAATATATCTTTGAGAATATTATGAAAGAGTAAAACCTCATCTTACATGAAAATTTTAGTTGAAAAATTGGGGAACCATATTTGAGAAAACTTTTAAACATTTTTGTAAATGCTAAATGTGAAGCTTAATTTCACAGAAAACATATCCAAAATCATTTGAAGCACATTCTCTAATAAATGCAATATCGTATAGAAATAATTGGTTATGTAAACATTAACAACTTGAGATATTTCCAGAAAATTACATATGTGTATTTTTTTGAAAAGGCAAAAAATATGTCAAAATGTTGTATATGTCATGTTATTCAGTCCAGTTAGTACTGTGCATTCAAAAGAATTGAAAGAATAAATTTGGAGTCATTTTTGAGAAAATGGCAATTGAGTGTTTCTTAAAATGCACATTTTTGTATTCTTTTCACACAAAAATTTGAGTTTTCAAGAAACTTTATATAACATAATTCAAATTACGTGTACTCATAAGTGAATGGTTTATTTCATAAACAACATGAGACAAGTTTTTGCTACTTTCACTTCTTATTTCAGTCACATTCTCTGTAACTATATACTTTGTTTGAGGCAGATGCAGCATAAGTAAAACAATTCTGAACGGTTTTTGGAACAAACCTAAAGACGTGACTCACTGTCTGTGGTATATAGTCGCAGACAGAGTTTAGTTTGTTAAAACTGAAAAGTTACTTTTCACTGACAAGTTGTTTCTGAAATAAACCATTCAAGTGCAATAATGTGAAAAAATTGCTGCTAATGTTAATATTAACAATGTGAGAAAAATAAAAAAAAAATAAAATTCATTTTTGTAATAAAAAAAACAAATACATCATAATGAAGTTCATACCATCTTACATGATAACTAGTGCTTCAACAGCACATACTTTTTTGCATTTTTAGTAACTGTATTATTTCCAGCACATCATATAAACAAGCAAGAATAATTCCACAAATAAAATGAACATACAGAACTAAAGGCCATCCAATTTATTACGTTATGAATGCTTTCATTGGTACGGTATCATTACCTTATGCATATCTATATCAATAGCAGCTTCTTGGTGTAAGTGAGGTGGGCACTGCCTACCCTGTTGAATATGTACAAAGTAAATATATTTCATAATAAAAAAATTAAATTACTCGTACAATTTTAATATAGTGTATTATTCATCTGGAAATGTCTAAGAACATTTCATTATCGTGATTCGAGCCATATTTCATTTCAAGTGTTTTCTAACAGCCTCTTCTCCTGGGGAATGGCGCTCTAGCGACCGTAGAACAGTATGCTGTGCTTCATACTTGACACATGGGTGTTGTGCGTAGGCCAGTGATTTCTCGTGTTGCCTACCTGCATGGAAAACTAAAATTTCCACTGACTTGAAAGCCACATAGCTTACAGTTGTGTTGAGTTAACAAGCAGAGAAAGTTATTATTATTTAGGAAGTATTTATTTTTTCATTTTAATATTGTTTGCAGCAGATTATTAGTGTTACTTTTTTTTATTTATTTATTTATATTTATATCCAATTTTCATGTTAATACAGTATAATGACATACAGTGAACGAACTACTACGGATGTTTTCTCATCGTAACCATTTAGAAAAGAGAGAAATTTGAACAGTGGCATACCTACTCCCATGTTGAGTATGTTTGTACATCTTGCGGTTGTACATTGAATCCAATTACTGAATTATTGTCAGAGCAACACAAACTTGCAATTTTTTAGAATCTGAATATCTTGACATCACATCTGCACTTGCTTTATGTAAATAATGCTTTGAAATGTAATGATAACAGTAAGACAATTGTTTTGAATAAATGGAATAAAATAACAAAAATATTGGATTGAGGTGGGCATGGCCTCCATGCATCTTTCCCGAGATCAGCCGCTGTTCAGTAATGTTTTGCCTACCCTGAACATCTGCCACAGACACAGACAGACACAAAATCTTCATAATAATTGTAGTTCTAGGAAGTCATAAAAAAAATTAAATTTTTGCAGTTTGCCAAGAATTACAGATTTACTGAAAGTGCATCATTCTCTTAAGCATCCTTTAAGTTCTGAGGTCAAAATTTAGACAAAACATGCCCCATTTTTTTAATGAGAAAAAGGTTGTTTAAAGAAAATTTAAAAATCATGCAAAATGAAGAGAAAAGTACTCAAATTTTCGAAAACTTTAATATGACATTTCACATTGATCTGTCTTTAAAGAACAGATTTCATTAAGGGAAACATGTCTATCTTCAATACTTTAGTTGTAGGAAGAAATGAAACTTTTGCAATTTTCGAAAAATCAGGGACTTAAACGAAAAATAGGCCTGTGCCATTCTCTTGCACATCCTTCACACTAACAAAAAATTGGATCAATTTGTTTGAAAATGTCCCAGTTGCTTCATATAAATTGCCCTCAATATTAAAATATCAATTTCAAATTCAAGGGGCCGCAACATCATCCAGATCAATGGGGGATGATCAATTTTTGTGAAAATGCTACTTACGGTTTAGCCGTTAGCTGCGTAAACAGATGGGCGGACAGACGTTTTGCCGTCAAGAAATGTTTCTGTATCAAGGGCCCACAAAACAGATTCTTACTACTCGACGTGCACGTGTAGTCTTGCATCGTCCTTTCACATGTTACAGGCTCTAATATATATAATAGAGAGAGACAGACACTTGACAGCCACAGAGAGAGAAACAATGGGAGTCTCTTGGAGAGACAGAGATAAAGAAACAACGTCGGGTATTTTGCTTGTTTATTATATTTAAATAGGGAGATTTACTTTTTTCGTTGCCAGGGTCTGGCTATATGAGTTTTTGTGTCGAAAATTCGCCGTCTTTCCCGCAGCATAACATTACTTTATACTAAGTTGTAGCGAGAAAGTAAAACGGGATGTATCCTAATTTATCTCAATATAACTTAAAAACCATCCATTTTTTGAAAATATTAACCCGATATAAAATGAAAGAGGATAAAAATTCCTACATTATTTGTGTTCAAGACTTTCTTCTAGGATCATTTAGGACGGACTTTTTCTGTATCAGGCGACCCCCGTCACGTGTATTTACGTTGAAATCTCGAAATTGATTTTCCAGAGTATTACACAACTTGCTACGTGTATTACTGCTTAAAGACGTATATTACGCTTAATACTTATAAGAAAGTAAAACATCTTTCTTCTTGTTAAGGGCCCCAAAACGTGTTTTTCCGTTAAAATCTCGAAATCGATTTTCCGCAGCATTACATAACATACGTATATTATTATACATCTTAGTATAATAGTCTGTAGTAGTACATTAATATACTCAACATGGATTTATATATGATATTCGTAATAGCTACTTCAATCTACTTTTATGAAACCGAATAATTGATAACAAGAAAGTACGTGTTTTTTTATAAAACACAATTTCCAAAATATAACTTTTTCATGCGTGTACACTGGTTGGAGGTTAAAAAGGCCATTTCACAAATGTACAAACTACATAAACGTCCAATCTCCAAAGTAAACTAAGTCCAATTTATTATATGTCCATAAAAAATACAAAAACGTCCGTCACACAAGTTCTTTGTGCTACGCTTCTCACTAAATTAAGTTTTAAATTATATGACACCACTAACTTACTTAGACTTTAACGTTATTGTTTGTATATACAAGTATATACTTGTTTATATTCCAGTCCCGTGGAATTCATCTTAACGAGAGTTTACTGTATATACTTTTTCTTTTGAGATATAATAACTTGAGTCATTTCACTACTGAACTAGCAGGAATTTTTGAATCTACTACTGAAAAATTTTAATAGTACTAGTAACTTAGTTTGCATTGTTGCTATGAAAACGAGTGACGTCTAATTCATTCAAATACATAGATTCAATGCTACAAATCACATTACGCATATGCAGAAGTTTATTACATTTTAGAAAAGACGGTAACTTTTAATTATATTATTAGTTTCATAAACTTTTTCTTAGGTTGCATAACCGCAACACATTTAAAAGTAGTGCGGGAAGTGATTCAGGCACGTGAGGCAGTGGCTTCGAGCACGGAACACTAAGGAGTGAGTTCGAAACCCACTTCAATAGCGAGTGTGGCCATAGGAGGCATTGCGAGTCCAGTCTGTATCCTTCCCTGGGTGCCGTCGAACACGCCGTCAAGGGTGCATCTGGCAGAGGGGTTTCCCAGCCCCCGAAACAGTCTGGTATGACATCTCGGAGGGCCGCTCTGATTTACCGCTAACGATTAAGCGTCACCAGCACTACAAGGACGCAGCCAAGGCGAAAGGATGGCAAGAGAGAGAACCAAACAGTTTCCCGGAATCTGCGCCCTGACCTGATATTGGCAAGGGGCCACGCGCCGTAGTGATAGCAGTGCCCATCGTAGACAACAGCAGTTCGCAGAGGTGTGCGAATACCAGACGATAGAATACGCGCCCACGTGAACTGTGATTCTTGCGTCCGACAAGAACAGGTCTGAAGTACTCCCACTAGTGGTTGGCACGCTCGACGAATTGTGCCAAGGCAATGGCGCCGCGCTCCGAAAGGTTATTTTCAGAAAGCACTCTTCGCGAAGCCAATGCCGAGGAAGCGATATCCGGAAACGCAACATTTACTTCGAACAAATTGCCTTCAGGGGCGGAGGGGAAATTAAAAATGTTTTGGTTGAATGTGTCATTACATATTTTGAAAATGTCGAAGGCTACACTCAGCTCAAGGTGCGATACGAATTTATTCGTTTTAATGATTATCCGAAAATATTTTTGCTTGGAAGTTTCGTGACAAGATAAAATTAATAGTTACTGAACAATTTGAGGGAGGGGGAATTTCCCTCGTTTCCCTCCCCGTGAATCTGCGCCTTTGCCTTGGAATTCCTGTTGCCCTGGAGCACCAGTTGTCCCGAGAATACTCAAGCGGAAAGCAATAAATTGAATCTGCTTTCGTCTCCTTCTTCTGCGCCACCCCCGTCATGGGAGAATACGCTATATAAAGAATAGCGAAGCGTTGAATCTCGCAACACACACCATGTTCCCACCCTCAGCCAATACAAAATGTGTAAATAGTATTCTCCATATCCGTGTGTGTCCCTTGTCCAATTAGTGAGTGCCAGTTTATAATGAATAGTGTTTGTAGTTTAAAAAGGACCTAATGTATATATATATATATATATATATATATATATATATATATATATATATATATATATATATATATATTAATTAAATATATCTTCAGTATTATAGTTGTAGGAAGATGCCCCCCCCCCCAAAAAAAAAAAATTGCACTTTTGCAATTTAAAAAAAGAATATGAAGTTTCAGCGATCATGAGTCATGTACCATTCTCTTGCGGTGCTGCTTGTGGTGCCATTTTTGATAAAAAAAATTGAAAATGTTTGAGGCTTCACGTATAGTACCCTCAAAAATCAAAATATCCGTTTGAAACTCCCTAAGCCTCGAGTTCATTCAGATCGATTGTGGAATGTCAATTTTGAAGAAAATCGGCTGAATAGTTTTGGCGCTATCGTTGACCGCAGACACAATCGATTTTTCGGTAAGCCCCCACATAAAATGAATTATGATTACATCACGTGTTAGAGGATTTTTCCCGTAATTTAGCAACAGAATTTATTTACTTTTTCGTTACTGGAGCCCGGCAATAAGAGTTTTTCTGCCAAAAGTTCGCCGCACGATTACATAACTTTGTCTTCTTACGAAGTACTTCGAATGGCGAGAAACTAAAATCGCCTCTCCGTGTGTGATTTACGATGAAAGGTGAAGGTAATGCACCAGGGTATCAGGATCATCTCGGGCGGGGGATAATGTACTTGATAAAGGCAGTACAAACCACGTTCGTGTGGTTCGAACACATAGACAGTGCTACCATTTCCTATTTTAACTTCTACAAAAATGTGATTATGAGAATTTCTTTGTCCATGAATATCGAAAACGTAAAAACCTCGAGCACAAATCATCGATGTTTTTGGCTTCAATACATTGAATTTTATATAGAAACATCAGTGTTTTGCAATCATCTGTATCGATGATCACATCCGTACACTACAACTGATTAGTGCGGCAAATTCCCTTTTATGCGTAGAAAAACCGATAGAGGGGTTTTCGCTCGCGCGCGCAGGTTTCCCATTTGGAGAACACATACACTTTCCAAGAATCCAGTTTCCTCGCGCAAAATTTTGAGGAGTTTAAAGGCAAAAGTTCGAGTGGCTTAACATCGTCAGCTCTTTGTGGCTCAAATGCAGGCGGGTACCGTTGAACTTCTACTCATCACCGCGAGATGTCTCTTAGAGCGGTCTTGGCGGCGAGCGGTGGCGCTGTAGTGCGGCGGGCGTAAGCAACCTGTGCGAAGCGCGGAGACGCGGCGATTTCACGTTGGCGACCCTAGCCAGTCCCGCGCGAAGGCCCAGGCGAAACGTTCGGCGCGGTTGCGGCGCGGCATCCGACATGTTCCTGACCACCTGACAGGTAGGCGGCACGGTGCTTGCGACGAACACGCGGGAGTCACTGGTATCGCGGTCCCCAATACCATATGCATTGCAGGATTTCTATGTGAAGGGCGGAATAGATATTTGTGTGTTGAGCACTTCTCGACATCTCGGGAGATTAAATCCGTGGTCTCTGTGTAGCTAGGTGCTTGCAGTGCAATTATATAGCATATATTTATCAAATTTGCCTGGTCAGTCATATGTGGATACTTTTATTTGTGAGATTAGCCGTGGATGCTGACTTTGACGGTGTTTAAAAGCCAATGTTTGTGAAAGTCGCGGAAAGCGCTATTACCCCTTCAGTATGATTCTCTGAAGAATTCTTGAACAGGTTTCTTTTACTAAAAAAAGAACTCAAATGTATTGTGAATTAGTTCAAAACGTTTAATCAACCAACATGTCGTGTGCAAGGTGTTGTACAAACGGAAGGGTTTCACCAGTAGGTAGTACTCAAAAAGCTCTGATTTGAAAACCACCTGTCTCCTATCCACACGGAGCGGCGGGCTCCAGAATCGCTGCAGCAGCAGAGTCGACACTAGGGAGCTAAAGTCAGCGGAGTCAGCGTTGTTTCGCATGTGGTTGTTCGGCGAAGACGACTGCAAGGCAGAATGAGACAATGGCGTGGTGCGCGAGAATCGGTGTAGAATATAAGGCATACATAGATATATAACTTTCAGGGTAGACTTTTCCGGTAGATTGTCGGAAGTATTAAAAACCAGGGGTGTGGAAATAGTAATCGCACTTAGGCTACTGATTTTTCTAACTACCGTGTTGAAGCCACAGCTAAATTGAGACTCAGTTTCATTACTAAAGCAGAGTTAGGAAATGTGGATTTCACGTTTTCCAGATGATTGGTAAAACTTACAATCAAAGGGATAGGGGTATAATAACCATTCACTCAGCTTGATGTTGCCTCCTATTTCCGACACTTGAATTACTTGACCGATTTTCGATTGAAAATAAACATAACAGCAAACATTAATTCAATTGCTATTGTTAATAAAGATTTCTTATCAATTTGGCAAAAAGCTTTATTTCTGAAAATTCGTGAAAAGTATTTCTAATAAATTTGTTTACTTTTCAATAAATGTATGCTCTTACGCTCCTGTGGATGTGTTTTTGTGTTTACATTCTCGCGTGCGAGTATTTGTGCGTCTTTTTGCATGGAGATCGTCTCAAATCGTAATATGTGAAAGAAGTGGCCAGTATGATCGTTAAAACAATGTTTATGGAAGCTTCAATTTATTGAAAGCGTTGTAATGTTTCGGAATACTAGGAAAGACGTGATATATCACAATAAAATCTTGTGAATTTTTATGCTTATTTGTTTTTATTTCTTAGAAATCGTGGACTGGTACTCAGTATTATCGAATGTGTGGAGCTAAAAGCCAAGCAGTGTGAAAATCAATAGTAACACAGTTTATTCTTATGTAAAACAAACATTTCATTCTGATGGTAAAATATTTTTTAGAAGAATCGTAATGTCTTTAGATAGTGACATATGATGAACATTTCAAATAAAAAAAAAATAAACTGCTCTTATGCTTACCAACTTTGACTTGACTTTCCTCTCGAAGAAATGTACTGTGAATAATAATAATAATAATAATAATAATAATAATAATAATAACAACAACAACAACTCATAAAAACTCGGGCACAATTGATCTACATTTTAAGCGTGAGGGAAATTATATTTTAAAAGATCCTTCGTTCAACATTCGCCAATATTAATTCCGAAACTATGCAAAAATAATATACGCGAATACGTAATTCCATTTGGTACTAATGCTGGCAGCATTTGACCCGTTTGCGTCGTCCACGAGGTGGTCTGAAGAAAGGGCCAGAGATGAAAAGGGAGAGAAAGCAAAAGATGTCACTGCGTTTCTCCCTTTCTCGATTGCCCACACTGAACCGGTAGAATGCCAATAGGAACTAATTGTTTGAGGAATTAATTTTGAAGTACAAGAATTAAATTACGATTATCAGGATTGTAAAAAAACAAACAAACATGTTTTGTTCTTTCTGTGGTGTTTCCGTTCAATGTTGAAACGAAAACGAGAAAGCACAAGATGAAATGTAGTGTTCAATGGAGTCGATTCCATAAAAATAAATGATATATCCAAAAGGTTTTTAAGGAATTTAAATATAGGAAAGGAACAAGAACGGAGAATACTAATTAAGAATCATTAAAATCTAGCGGGATGATGCTTCACTGGCGAATTAAGGACATCGTGAATTATTGCTGGCAAACTAAAAGAAGACAAGATTCATGGAAAACTGCCAAAGTAATTCCATATTTAAGAATGGTGATTACAAAGATTCTAATAAAATTAAAGAGAAGTTAGCGTTTGAAATCCAGTGTATAAATTGTATTCTAGAATATTAAACAAAAGGCTAAAAAGTATCTCACAAATTCTCATTGTCGATGATTAGAATGTCTTTAGAAGAGGAAGATTGACTACTTACAATACTTACAATGTGCAGAAAATAATGGAGAAATGAAAGGAATTTAATCAAAAGACACGTATAGTTTTCATAGGTTTTGTATACGCTGTCGATGATGTAAATGGCACAAAACTCTGGTATATAGCAAAAAAAAAAAAGATATATTAAATATAAGAGAAGCAATGCAGTTTATATGCGTAAAACACCATTGTAATGAAAGTAGGAAAATACGAAACTGAAAAAATAGAACCAACAGAGGAGTCCGACAAGGATGCCCAGTGTCATTCACACTTTTTAATATTTGTATTGATGTTATTATCCAAAATCAGAAGCAAATAATTTGTGAAGGTATTAATATATTGAAAGAAAAAATATATAAACTCACTGCAGACGGCGCTTTACTACTCCTGGAAACAATACGATTTACAGTTCGCATTATTCCACTTGAATCATTTGGATTAAAAAAGATATTGTGTTGAAATATCCAAAGGAAGTCGATGTCATTTAGAGGAAAACTAGTTAGATGAAAAATTATTTTGGATAAAGAAAGTTTAAAACAAGCTATTTAGGCTGTAACAATTTATTAAGATGTCAATAAAGATGTAAATATAAAATTAACAAGATTTCAAAAAAAATGTGGTGAAAGAAGATCGTATTCGAAATGAGAAAATAAAACATAAATTGGATGCCGAAGGAATTGGAAACAAAACAACTGAATATTACTCCCGCACGTTTTCTCGATCCCTGGAATACCTACCCTTACTCCTTTGCCAACATTTGTTGTCCCCTCCCCCCAAGCATTTATCCAGCCGACAACCGGTTGCTCTCTACGTCCCAGGCTCCTCTGATCTGTGGTCAACAGAACGCAAGGCCCTCCGCAACAACACATATCTGATAGGCAAGAGACAAACAACCCTACCCATGGCAGGACTCGGACCCAAGCGCTGAGTCGGTGTAAGAACTTAGCCACATCGGCCATGCAGGTTGTCCCAACATTAGTTGAATTAAGAATAAATGATAGCAACGAGTGTTGCAGACAAAATCTGATAACCAAAACTGTTCGCTCCCGTATAAAAGAAAATATTTTGCATCGGAAAACGAATGACAAATTTGATGTAAAATTTCTTTGTCAAAATAACCAAACTCCCCCACTCCTCTCGCAACTAGCGAAGTGAGAGCTCAAAAAAACGTGCGCGGATAATACCGAAGTAACTGGCATCAACTTTTACAAAGGATGCTACCTAAAGTAGCTTTAAACTCTCAACCACATGGAAGAAGAGACGTGCAAATAATCTAAAAACAATGGAAGGAGAACTTATGAATACGAAACATGCTCAAATCTAATTCATGAAGTCAACAAGAAGAAGAAGATTGAAAAACGTTTGTTAAACATTACATACACAGCCAATATCTATACTTTTTGTCGATTTGATGTTGCTTTTGTACTATAGGCTGTGTTGGAGTGTGCAAGATGTATTTTTCATAACAAAGTCTATCCTCTCCAAAATATACATATTACTAATTTTCAATGCGCGCCGATTTTGAAAGAAAGTCATCCAGTGTCTGTTCTTATGAGAGATATCTATTATTTTGTTGCATAATCAGGAACTCAGAGGAAATCTGAAAGCAATTAAACAGTTTTGATTTGGACTTAAAAACGCAATTATTTCTTTGTTATTCTGCCTTTCATCATACTGCGGGAACTGACTGTATTCTCATACTCACTACGTCACAACCTACATAGTACAGTAAATATTGAAAAATTAAAAAAATAACAACTTTACCAAACTAAAGTAATACTCTCTACCCCTATGTTACGCAGCGTAACGCTGCTTGGAATCCCTCTCTTTAGCGTTACGTAATTTATGGATAATCTCAAAGTAGATTAAAAAAAGTCAAACTTTGTTGCATCTTCTCATGAGTTCAGTAATATACTTCGGTTTGACTTAGAAAAATGTATAATATAAACAATTTAAACACATGATATAAGCAATACAGAATAGTATTATTCCAATCTCTTAAATCACACACAATCCGTTTTGTATTGCTGAATGGACCAAAGATTGCTCTGTGTGTGGCAGATAATAAAATAAATAAATTGTTTCTGTTTGTTGTTGCGTTATAAGCTCCTCAAAGGGAACTTAGAGCACCGCTCATGTTCGCAGTGTCTACGTGTGTGCCTCGAAGCATACTGATGGTTAGATTTGTCAATACACTGTTGAAGTTAATAGTAAAAAAAGTAAGAATAAAATGAAAATATATGAGGGGAGGGGTTCTTCCATCTCCACACCCACCCTACCATGCCAGTAACGCTCGTGTTCAAGAACATTAAAACGAATGTGGTTGCATGGCACTTCGAGCGTGGTTGTGAATCGACTTATGCTTAAAATGCCTATTAGCTCATTTGAATCCTTCCGACAAGACAAATCGTTCGGCACAATTGTTAGCTGGTTCATTCTAAAATAAATTGGAAGAATTCTAGAGAAACACGTATTTTTTATGGTTTCAATGCATCTACTAGTACATTGGTGAACCGCTAAGAATTACTATACTCTCTTCCGGCATTTAAATAAATTTTTACTTGATTAATCTGACTGACGGTAATTAACCGTAATATTGAATGAAACAAACATTTCACATTTCCCGCATTTTTTAGTGTGACAAATGTTCTTTTTCGAAACAAAATTGCAACCAAAAACGACAATTTTTTAGAAAAATTTAGAGTCAGTCGGAAAACTTTGTAGCGGCAATTTTATGGACTCCGTCTAAATTATTATATCTTGTGAATGGTTAGAATGGTAATTATACGGGTTCAATGGCACAAAAGAAGAAATGTTAAAAATAATGAAACTTTTAAAATTAATGTTATGCTGGTTTGTGTTTGCTTCAAAAACTCAAAAAGTTCTGCACCGATTGAGCTCAAATTTTGATACGATATACAAGCCGCCTTAATGATGGTTTTGTCTGTACAACAGTATGCAGAATTTTATGCTGTAGAACAAAACTAAATATTCATGTCAAGTGCAATCCGCAACACACTCGCCAGAATTTTTTGAATAAATATCGTTAAATAACTCTTAAGCAAAGCGTTCTAGGGCATGAAAAACTAAAATATTGAGGCAAGAGGACTCAAACGTTTCTCACATGCAATCTACAGGCTATTTTTGTTACATTTTGCACTCATTGTCAGATCACTTCCGGTCCAGCAATCAAGACAAATGTGTTGTCATTCGACGCGACTCGGTACCCTGGTGGGGATCTGATCATTTTTTTGGAAGATCCATCCACAATATTCCAAAGCATTTTTGTAAAATCGCATTTTTTAAAGCAACTAAAACGCTTTGGGGTGACTTACCGCATTTTTAGAGACTTTTTGTACACCGTAAAGTAATCGAATCGTCAGCAAAGTCTTGACCCTCTAAATACCACTTTTGAGCAATTGCGCATGCGCAACTCGAACTGGGCATTCGCAGAAGATAGAGGTTGCTGTCAGTTGGTGTATGCTATTCAAAGCTTAAAATGCCTATTAGCTCATTCGATTCCTGCCGACAAGACAAATCGTTTGGCACAATTATTAGCCGGTTCACTCTAAAATATTTGAGAAGAATTCTAGAGAAACGCGTATTTTTTCTGGTTGCAATGAATCTTCGACTACATTGATGAAACATAAAAAATTACCATGCTTTCAGCATTTAAATGAATCTTCTCTTGATTAATCAGACTGAAGATAATTATCCGTAATTTTGAACGAAACAAAATTTGAAATAGGTATTTTAATCGACTTTTCTGGTAACTTTCTATGCCGAAAAGTGGAGAAGCCCGGCAACTGTAATGTGTTTGAAATTTATTTTTGTTATGAACTTATATAACCTAAATAAAACCTTCTAACGTGAAAAGACCCACCTGATGAGTCCCAATCTGCTAATTTGTAACAACATTGATCATTTTCGAACTTAGGTGCTGTCGATTCTCGATCCTTATCGGTCAAAGCAAGTGGTAGTCCTCTTTAGCACCTGTTACCTAAGAGCTGGGAGGGAGCAGGTAGCTGGACCGCGACCTTGGACGGGATGACGACCAATAAAACCTCGGCGAGCTTGGAATTCCGAGTTTAGAGAGGATTGTCCAAGAATTATCTGTGAGAATGAATTTAAAATCAATGAATATTTCTATGCAAACTATTTGCTAAATTTGTAGAAGAAAACTTTATTTTAACTATCCGTCTAAAGTCCCCTAAACTTCTGATGCCGACCACACGTCAGCAGTATAATGATTCATTTTTCAGTTCTGATACCTTTTGATCTTAATACTGTTATTTTTGTCATAATTGTGAGTGTGTCCTTAACACATTTCATTTCTTATCGCCCCAAAGGTACAATCTTAGAATTGAATAAACTTATTGAAATCAACTGTTTTATATGCGGGAGTGTAGAAAACCAGTAATTTCTCCCTGCTAGACTGCTCATCCACAAAGACTATCCATTTCGAAGCGACTCGAATTTTTATTACAACAACCACTACCACACGGGGCTTCATAGGGGGAAATGGGCCCCATGAACCCTCCTGCAAATTCCTAATCAAAAATATTTTAAAACAATTATAAATGCATTTCAAAATGAAATGTTACTTGCGAGTTTACTTTATTATTGACAATTAACGTATAATGTTATCCCTCAAATCCCCAATCTCCAAAATACAGTGTTATCCCCAAAATTAAATTCCAACTATTTCTATAGAAAAGTAGTATTAATAGAACGTTTTATAATAATAATGTTCAGATGTTTAATTGATAAATTGTTTATAAATTAAAATAATACAAATAGAATGTAGTATATGTTGTAAATAATTACGTCCAAAACTTTAAATGTAATAAAAAGTTGTTTTCTTGAAGGCGATAAAATAACTCCCTCATGATAACTTTCTGAACTCGCCTTTGACCTGAAGCACCCCATGTGTGATCACCAATAATGTAATCAGACCTTCCTGCAAACTGTTGTATTAGAAACGTTTGTTGTAAAAAATTAAAATATTTAATTTATATTTTTATTAATTCTAGTGGTGTTTATGTTAATGATATAAAACGATATAAATATTTTTAAAATCACTTTTCTCATTTATTGGTTTGTGTTTCTCACTTCCTGAGCGTGGATTGGGCGATGTATTTTATTAAGGCTTCTAAATATTTAGACATTTTTTTAAAAAAATTGAAAAAATTCGATTTTTATTGAATTTAGATTTTTTATTTGAATCAGATTTAAATCCATAATTAATGTGTCTTAAATCTTAAATAGTTTTAATCGTTCCAGTGCACATAAGTGGTCTCTTTTTATGCACAATACACGTTTTAAGGTACACTGACTCCTATATTTATTTTTAAAAGTAACGAGTATTGCAGAGCGTAAATTCCTAAATATTACTTGTTTTTCAGAATAAATCGTTGGGTGAAAACGCATTCAAATGTGGTTGAATTTATTAATTATAACTAAATACAAAAAATAATTTATATTTTACTGAGCTGTAATCATAAGCCGTAGGGATATGTAAATGAAGACAGAAAACTGTTATTTCCGTGAGTCCTTCAAAGGCAACGGGTGATAAGATATCCAGCGCCCTATGTTGACATCCTACGGCGCTGCATATCGTTGCAATTGGAGTTTCTAAAGATCATGATTTTACTATGATATAATCATTGATGAATTATGATGAATTTTTATATCTTAATAATTCTCAGAGTTTTGAGCACCTCTGAAATGACTTAATTAAGCTTTATATTTCGGCTTTAAATATCATGATAAGTTCTAATGCGTAAAAACTTGCGTTTCACGTCTCTGGAGTCTTGGAGAAACAGTCTTCATAAACTACACAAAAGAAAGACGCTGTACACTTAAGAGTGTAAAAAAAAGCGTGTGATGTCTGCAAGACAAAACTGAGGGGATAGCTAGACCATAACTCTCTCGTACTCGTACGCATACTAGCAGGCTGTGCCCTAACTTAAGCGTGGCGAAACAACCTCCCCTTCTCCCAGAGAGGACCGCGATTCACCTCGAGGTACGCTTCATTTAGGAACTGTAAAGGATGCCAAGCCTGTGTTTTTATTAAAAAATGTGAATAATAGTAATAATCTGTAAAAGTTTATTATTGTTGTAATGATCCTGAAATATATATTTAAAAATATATATTTGTTCTGAATAAAATTTTTATACACATATCTGCATTTCTGAAAAGATGAAGACAAAAAATTGTAATTCCTGGTGTTAAAAAAAATCGACATAACTCGGTGATTTAAATGAAAGAATTTAAATATCGAACTATTTTTTTTATAAAATGTTAATCCATATTTTAAGAAATTTTTACGATGTCACTATCGTAAAAATTCTTATTGCAATGCGAAATTGGAATATTATCCAAAGAGGTCATTTGACCGAGTTTGATAACCAGAATGACAATAAGAAATTACTATACAATATCGTACACCAATCCATAATATTTATTATGTAAAAATTTCAGTGTTCTGTTAATTTCGTTTAAATATAATCTCATTGAACTATTCATTCTAGGAAATGAGTCAGGCTGTTGAAGATAGTAATTAATAGAAATCTGATAGAAGGCCGTACCGTTCGTCCAACAATATTACTCATTCGAATAGCGGAATACAAGAGAGGGTAGACAATTGTAGAGGAATAACGCTCGTGTAACGCCTTGTAAAAACTATGGAAGAGAATTAAAAGAATCAGACGGGAAAGAGAGGTAAGAGAGAAAGGACTATTACCAAGTAATCAAACAGGATTTAGAAGTGGTATGGGAGTTACGAACAATATTTACTCGTTGAACTTTATTGTAGGAAGAGGAAAAGATAAGTCTATGGGCTGTTTTTATTGATCTGAAGGTGGCCTTTGGCAATCTGAGCAGGAAAAAGTTGTGGAGCATTATGTTGAAATTAGAAATTGACGAGATCATTAATTGCTTGAAGATTATATACGTTTATATAATACTCGTTTCTACGAATTGCAGGGTGATGATGGAGGGTAAATTTAGCATTAAGTTCTAGATCAATAAAGGGGTTAGACAGGGCTGCTCATTGAGTCCCCTTTTTTCAATTTATGTATGGTAGGTTTAGAAGAAAAGTTAAGGAAGGGCCAGGATGGTAGGTTATTGATTGATAAATTAAAAAAGATGGTATTTATTTTATGCTAATGATGTGGTATTATTGGCTGATAATGCCAAGTGCTAGAATCAGATGATGTGAGGATTACGAAAATTTCTAGAGAACTGTGAACTTGAATTAAATACCAATAAGACCAAAGTGATGGAGTTTCAAATACGATAGAAATGATGAACGATTATAAGTATTTAGGTTTTTGGCTTGACAAGGGAGAGGGCTTCGAAAAGCACATAGTAGAAATAGTTAAGTGGATGGTGTCTAAGAAACAAGTGTGGAGTATAATGAAAAGAAGGTGAAGGGGTTTTGAGGCAAAGGGTATGTGGATATATGTCAGAATTGATGGTTCTATTTTGAGGTGGGGCAAAAATTTGAGGATAAGGAAAAAGGAGGAAACTGGAAACAATTTAAGATGGATCCTAGAAATATATTATTGCACACCTGGTTACATGGTAAGGTGGGAGTAGGTAATGGATGGTACATGTATCGAACTACTTCCTCTAACACGTTGAGTAGTCTAGTGGTTAAGGGAACGCAGCATGATCTCACGCTTTTATGGTTCCCTCTCGTGCACAATTGTCTCAGTGGCGATGGTCCCGTTGTTCTGTCGCACGCTTAATTTCTCGCCCAGTTGCCTTATACGTTCTGACTAGCTTCTGTGGCTTAATGTAGTCGTGTGGCACTTCAACATTACTCGTTTTCAGTTATTGATGAGCCCAGTGCGTATGTGTTCAATGTCTTAAGATTAACAAGATTAAGGGATCATATCCAAACGTTTCTCGTCTTCAAGCTGCTGTCAGTGATTTGTTTTAATGCATCCAGAAATTTCGAAATTATCTTTAGTAATTTCAGGTTCTAGCTTACTACTATTTATTTTAGTTATCGCTCCCATCACTCCGCTCGCCTCTGCCAATTTGCACGCCACGCCATGCTCTGCCCACCCTTCCTGCCCCGCCCACTTCGCCGCGCCACCAACGCGGCCCAGCCCACTCCACCCCACGTGAATCGGCCCAGCCTCACTCCACCTGACCCAGGCCCAGGCGCCCGGCAACTCCCGGAAACAACACCGCCTAAATGAATTGCGGATCAATTCGTTTCCAGTAACCAACTTTGCATGTAACAGTTGTGTGGTGTTTTTTGTGAATCACTCACACATTTATTTTCATACATTTGTATTTTAGACTGATGTATTTAATTGATTTCTGAAAAAAATAGGAAAACCCCATGAGATCCATGAATTCTGCATTGGTCATTACTAGTGTAAGATTGTATAGATAGACTTTCGAAATCGAACCCTTGGAAAGCTAAATAGACAGAAAATAAGACATGAGAATAATACGAGAATGAAAAATATGAGAGAAATTTCCATTTCGAGAAAATATGGACTATACACTAAATAATAACACGAATCAATGTAGGATTGGCTAACATTACTGTACCACCCTTGAAGTACAAGACCAGCATTTTGTAAAGCACCAAGCGAACTTTTGAACTTTGTTTCTTCAGCTGATCTAGTCAATCCTTTCTAACATTCTTGTATTTTACGTCGTATAAAGACAATGTTTTAATCCTGCAGTGAAAAGTCGTGAGTTTTCGACATATGATAGAGATATTTTATTAATGAATTATATGTATGTGTTTGGCATTTTAGGGTCGGATTAAGCTTACTTTTGCCAGCTAGCGGTGTTCCCAGGCCTGGGCCGTGTTTTTTATTTATTATCCGCGCCTGGGGATAAGGGAGACACGCGGTGCGCATTCCGATCACTGAACCCAGCTTACTTGGTCTGCCTGAGCTTTTTTTTTCGTCACACAGGTATATAAACAGACGGTTAGAAAGCTACAGATTAATTTTGCTCCGACATGAAATTGAACCAGAAAATGCCTCTCAAAAAGTTAGGACACTGACCATAAGCCACCCGAGAGGCTATTTCTTAATGAAATTTGTTCTTCAAAATTAGATCTTTAAATAATATTTTTGAAAATATATTTTATAATTTTGAATGAAATAGTGACCCTTTAAAAATTACGTAATCTAGATTTTTTTCAAAAACATCTTAATTCCCCCCTCCAATAGAGCAATGTTTGTTTAATAAAATGGCGTTCTCTGAATTTAATTAAAACCTCTGAAATTTCGAAAATTGGAAATGTTCTACTTCCTTTTGGAAGCGTCGGAAACGTTGGCATGTCATCTTTGCTAATTGGTTTTTGTAATTAAGTTCATTGCTTGCGCAAAAGAAGTACCTGAGTTAGAATCACAGCTTGGACAAACAATTTTTGAGGGTTTGAAACTATGCATTTGCTGTTTCAAATACTATTAAAATATTGCGCAACCGTTACGAATAATAGGAGAAAGTATCAGAAAGTGCGAATAATAAGAGAAAGAAAAGAATATAAGTTGTAACACCTAGTTTTCTTCCTTTTTTTAAGTTTAATAGTCAAGGATTGGAGAATCAGAAATTTGTCCGTTGACGGGAATTATTGGGTTCAAAGAAATAGGTCGTTAATGAGAGTGACGTCGCTTAATAAATTTTATATTTCAAATAAGTTCCTCTGTTATTTTCGAACACAGTTTTTTACTATTACATGCCGTTCTATGGCCTCGCGCCACTTACAGAAACCGTCGAACACGTTTTTGTTTGAATATTTCTCAAACAGTATTGTCCTCCAGTATTTAGAAACCAATGGCTTCAGTCAGAAAATGTTGAAACTAAAGAATACATATCCTTGACAAATAGGTAACTGCTTGCGCAGTTATCGAAGAAATAGAAAGAAGACAAAAACACGACAAACGGGTGAATGGTAAAGAGAAATAAAAAGAGGAGAGAACGAAAAAAACATGTAGTCTTATTAATTTCACTCACAAATCCCAAATCCGTCGTAAAATCCGACGAAGTATATCAAAAATATTATTCAGTCAAAAACACAGTAAATGGATTTGGTTAAGAGAAAATCACGAAAGGCTATATATATATATATATATATATATATATATATATATATATATATACACACACATATATATATATATATGATAAACCTAAGACGCGTACCGACTGAGAAAGGTGGAGTTTAATCGTTCGAGAGAAAAGGGTGAGAAAGAGACCGAAAGAAAGCGAAAAAGACAGAGATAGAGATCGAAGTCGGTGAGTCACTGGGTGACCTTCAGATATGACATGCTGGGAAGGCGGCGGGTCCACTGGCGGGGGCCCCAACTCCTTCGGTTCCCAGCGATGGCGATCTCTCCGATGTGAAAAGCTGGTCAAGCGACCAGCGTCAGTCGCACCTCAGCAAGAGATGTTTATCGCGTGAAAAATATGTGGAGGGAGGCTTTGCTTTACGCTGCTCAGCGTGATCCTCTGTTATGGAAGAAAGGCGATGGTTAAGCTTCGCGTTCACTTTACCTTAAAGACTTCTACGTTCGAGATTCAATCAAGTTTTGCCGTGCGTGTTGTATCGTGCTTAACAGAATTTTACCTTTAGACCATTACCTTCACCATCTTCTCTCACCTTCACCCTCACCACCCAATATCATCTCCATCACCACCACCCTCTCTGTCTTCATTTCTATCACCATCACTGCCAATATCGCCACCACAGTCTCCATCTTCACCACCATCACAATCATTACCGCCAGCACCATCCCTACCACCACCACCACCGCTGTACCACTACCACCTCTCTACCACCACCACCACCACCACCACCACCACCACCTCCGTCGCCATCGCAATCACAATGAACATCACTATAACTTTCGCCAGTAGAATCATCACCGCCAATATCGTCACCAATCCTATTGCTTTTGCCATCCCAATCACCATCACTATCCGTATCATCTTCAGAATCACCAGCTCCTTCACCACACTCCATCTCCACAGTCCCCATCATCATTTTTACCAAATGTATTCGTAAGTAAATAAAAACGGAGAAGAGCAGCATTGCGAAAAGAGGCGACGTGAAGAGTGACACTTCCAGAGGCTGCAAGACATAGATATATTCAGATTTAAATGCGAGGCGAATTGACAGCGATCAGCTGGGACTCGATTATCCAATCGGCAGCTTCGTTACAACATACAGACTTTTGATATTGGAGCGCCCGATTATGACCGCATCTCAGCTGATTAAAATTCAGTTCACCCTCCATTTAAATCGGAGAATAGCGGGTGTTTCAACCACAGCCTTAGCAGCAAGCGGCGCGCAGGACTTGCGGGCGCGGGTCGGCACGGGTCCGGCACGCACCTCGTCGTCGTCGGCGTCGCGCCGTGCGGGCGTCCGGCCGAGCGGCCGCGCCGGGCCCGCCTCCGAGCCGCCCGCCGCCGGCCCCCGCGCTGGGAAAGCGCGGAGAAAGCGGCGCCGCCGGAATCCGGGTCGCTGCCGCCGCCGCCGCCGGCCCCGGAAGTCAACCCGCTCGCTGCCGCCGCCGCCGCCACCGCCGCCGCGTCACGCGGACGGGGTTCGAACCGGTGCCGGATGAAATCATTGCACGCCCCTCACCCGCGCGTACGCTCGGCGCGCTGGATCTCGACTCTTCGTCGCAACTTATGTAGCGCTGATTGCGGTTCATTGAGTCGCGTGACCATTAATTTCATTACCATTCCCACGACAAGTTGGGTAAAAATAGGCTTGATCAGTGTGTAACAAGTCGAAATTGTTCATATCGACTTCCATTTCGCGACCGATTGCAAACTTGTCTAGGGTCTGGGATACACTTTTCCCCACTAAAATGTGAATGTTCGTAAGAAAATTAATTTTGCTGGAATTGAAGCAAAGTGTACTTCAAAACGTATTTTTTGTGTAATTATGTATATGGATGATTCATTGATTGAAAGTTAGTTAATTATGAGTTTAAATGAAAGCGTGATAAAAGTGAACGGCGCGTGCTCTTCGAGTTTCGGTGAGTGGGGTCTAGCCATCACCGTTACCGAAATGTGCGTTTGTTGGCTTAATTCTCATCTGCTTCTCATTATGATTTTATCTGTTATTTATTTATTTAACAGACAACAGTACAACTGATTATGCCTAAATCGGCATAAATAAATTATGTATAGTATTATTAATTATGAAATGAAAAAAATATGAATAATTACGTACATGAAAAAATGCAGTGGAATATGAAGAAATAGAAGAAGAAAAGTGGTGCCTGTATTCTATAAATTTCAAAAATTGCCATAGTTCCATAGTTTCATAATCTATCTCACAAAATTCCTTGGAGCGCAATAGATCCGATGCGTCCAGGCTATCACATTTTAAACAACTGTCCACCCAGCGCGGGCTACTTGTGTTTCTTACCTTTCTCAATATGTATGTGTTGCCCTAATGAAAACGTCGAACCTATCTAAATTCATTGGTTGATCTCGACTATTATCATGTCTTCTGGCAGATACCTTGGCTTTCCACCAGATTGCAACTCTGTTTGATTTGAGTTTCTTACGCTGGAGCGTTTTGAACTTGGTTTTGCTCAGTTTTAAATTGTTTTCCCTCAAAGGTGTGTATAATTAGGGTGTGTAAAAGTATATGGTAGTTCAATGAATATCACATCTGCGCCATTTTTATACGCGTACTTTGCTCTAATCGACAAAAATATTAAAGAATAAATTTCCGAAAAAAATTGAACGTTCGCATTTTTCGAAAATTTAGGTAGTTTTCGAACGGCTTGCGCCATTTTTAAGCATCCTTTGCTCTACCCCTGAGAAAAAGTGTGGCTTTTTGAAAATAGTAAGTACCCCCCAAAAAAAATGTTCAGTACATTTTGCGGTATGAAAATTAGTTTACGGCAGAATATTGTCCCTCCGCCCGTCCGTCTGTAAACAACGGTAGTGGGTAAACCTCAGGCAGGAGTTTCATCAGGATTGATATTCCCAAATCGATCATACTCATATCTCGTCCTTTTGAATTTGAAAGTGATACTTTGATTTTTGGAGGTACTACTTACGAAACCCCAACCATATTTTCAATTTTTTCTCAAAAATAGCTCCGAATTGTTCTTAATTTTTTTTCCATCGATTATAGTAAAGTTTTCTTTTAAAAATGGTGCAGTGAAAGGCGTGCAGTCTGACCACTACGCCACAGGCCGCCCTCCAAAAAGTGTTAGTTTTTTGCAACTTTTCATATTTTAACGTCACAAAAAATATATTTGCAATGAATATATTAATTTGTAATAATCGGTTATCCCTAGTAATCGCATTGTAATAAACAATTTATGACGGTAATCTAACCGGTTTTTTTTTCAAGTGATTCTGGTTCCGCAGTTTCGATGTCGAAATAGAATCAGTACTAGAGGCTTTTTGCAGAGCCCGATGTGCCTTACCGCGTACCTCGTTTAACCACGCTCCTCTTATCTGAGCAAATGGAGAGGCTGAAAGAGGTATACGTCAAGGCACTTCACTCTATGCAAAAACTCTCTACTGGTAACGAGAACGGAGTATTGACAATTGAACTATCGGAAGTATTCCAACGCCTGAACTCATTGTAGGCAGCTTTGCTTGTGGGGAAACGGATTTGTGGGATCGACAGACGCCTGTCGCTCTGAGCGAGAGAGGATTTCCTGAGCTGCTTTTGTCGTCTTCTCACTGTGGACGGGAGTACCAGTGGTGGATCCTGGAAGCAGGCATGTAAAGACAGTGCCCCCGCCAAAGCCAACATTTTTTTGTTGTAATTTTACTCAATTTATTGTAAATTATTACAGCATATAGATTGCTTCACATTTAATGTTTTACCTCTTCTAAATGTTACGCTGGGTCAGTCGTTTTAGCGCTGGGTCAGTCGTAAATTTCTTCAGGATACCACCTAACCTTACCTAACCACACTGGGTTGATACTTCGCGCCGCTCTTCCGTGTTGGAGCGTCGAGGCCCCTGGTCTATGGCCTTCGCGATTTACTACGTTGTGAACATGTAGGATAAACGGAGGGAAACGAAGGAGAAGACTCAACGAGACGGAATAGCCTGGAGGATATACGATAAGATATTCTAAAAAAGATACAGAAGGGCGTATCTTAGACGTGTTTTAGACCTACCCAGGGTTCGATCTTGTATGTACACATTAAAAAAAAATCATATTAGGTTGGAAGGAACGTATTTCATAAAGGTATAATACAGTGGAATAACTGTAATTATAGTACGTCTCCTTTTGGATTAAATATAGATTAAATAAAGGTAAGATAGTACAATTTTAGATTTTATAATTGAATTTATTTATTTTTTGCCGTAAAATACTGTACATAATATGTATTCATCCTAAATGAAGCTCATTTTATTCTTTTTCTGAAGAATGTAAAGTCAGAAGAAGGCAGTCTCCCATAGGCTGTGGTTTTGATGGTGATGATACTGACTCGAGAATGACTAGGTAAAAGCATTAGTAGTGGTCACAGTTAATATTTTTTCTCAACCATCTTACCTTGCAGTACAAAATCAACTATGTGAATCCAGTAGTAGCCACTTGAAAATTGCAACATTTGAATAATTGTTATATTCTTCACTCGGCAATGGCCAATGGGTATTCTACCCTCTGAGCGTGAGACCACAAAGGGGAAAAATGTCATTTTATGTTCCATTATTGTTTTTCAAGTACTGTTTTCATCGTATTCTTTAAACACTTATAAAGGGAAAACAAATAAATTATCATCGTAATACTCGCATTGGGAGCCAAACTCTTCACGTTCTGTAAGTTGGAAACAAGTTGAAAACATTCCATTCTTATTTTTCAGATTTTGTACTTGAAATGACCACAGTGGCGATATCATATCAGTATTTCGTCAATTTATAACTCCTGTTTGATGCATCTTTGTGTGGTGCCATGGACCTCTTTCATTACATTTTGCGTTTGTTCGAACCAAAAATTGTTACGTAGTTTTCGCATTCCTAATTCTTCTTGTTTATTTGACATGTAGGCTCTATTATCTACTGAAGTCTTTTGAAAATGCAAATACTCTTAAAGACACCCTCTGGATCTTGTTCATCGAATGTTCGAGAAAGGAGTTTTGCATTGAAAAGAAGGCAAGAAGAAGGCAGTGCCTGGCGAGAGGAATTGAAAAAGAAAAAAATAGTCTGGGAAGCGGATTTCGCACTGCGTGGCTTTTTGAAGTATTTCGGACGACGACCAGTGCTGTATCTCTGTGTTGAGCTTCGTTGCTTTTAAGAAGTGACTTTAAACATGGCACTAAAACGTTTTCAAGCAGTTGGAGATGAAGAAAAACTCATGATTATAAGAGAATTCAGCTCACAAAATGTTAGTAAATATTCATGAAATGTTCGCGGGATATTTTAAGCACACGCGTGAAGATTGTACATGTTACAACCATCCTGAGGTTGCATAATTTCTCCGTATTGGGTAAGGAGTTTGTAAATGAAGATGTAAAATATTATAAAGCGGCATTTTTGTTTGATTTTGGTTGTTGTTTTCTGTCATCCGTGTGAGCTATAGTTTCATCTAGGTTTTTTCATTAAAAAAATTATGGAGATTTTTAACCATTAAAATTATAAAATTAGTTCTACTGTAGAAAAAGTGTTTAAACTTTTTGATGAGTGTAATGCCAGGAAAAGTATACTCCTCGATACATGACTTTTAGACCAATTGTAGGTTTTAAGCTTGCGATCACTGTGTTGGCATGTTAGTGATTGATACTCTCGGGAAGATTGCTGGTCTGATCCAGAACCTATGAACAAGCATATGGTCTGCTGCTTGAACTACATAGAAAGTGCACACTTGATAATGTTGTTTTTCTTGTATATAACTAATGTAGGGAAAGTTATAGATTCGCCTTAAGGTTCGCTTGTCAGGAAACTGTAAACTGTAAAAACTAAATATATAAAACTAGTACCATTGGTCTTACATTCTGTATGGTAATTAACTGTTACGTATGCAATGTTGAAGTGAAAAGTATTTTTTCGGCACAAAAACTAATTTTGTGGATTCCTGATATCAAAAAAGTGGATTTTTCTAGTTCTTAAATGTAATAAATTACTTTCTTCAATACATAGTTTAGTCAAAATTCACGTTTCGCTGGTCCTCCATACCGAAAAATGCAAAACCTTTTTTTCAACGTTTACTTCTAAACATGATTTTCACCAAATCTGATATTCCTCGATCAATCTGGCTCATACCTAACCCCTTAGTTTTTAAACAGACATTTTAATTTTTGGTGGAACTTTACATGAAACCTTAGCGATATTTTTTAAATATTCTCAAAAATGGATCAAAGTTGTTTCTTTATATTTTCCCCCAGAATGTAGCAAAGGACTCTTATCAAAATGGCATAGGTACGATTTCTGTTGAAACCTTTTTTTTGCAATATACTAGTGATCCATTTCTACCAGTACTCAACAATGGCTTGAGCGATGTGCACGTGGCTCAGTCCATAAGGACATCGTTTATGAAACCAATGTAGGTATCTGTCTGTGCCACTCTTAAAAAATCCTGAATATGTATTACGTTATACCCATTCCTCTTGCCCTTTAAAGTATTTATGATCGAAGGGTCTTGGGGTGAACGCTTCTATTAGAATTGCATTTCCTACAAGCCTAAAAATTAATTTACAAGAAACAATTTTCTACTGTAAGTAACAGGTTACGACGCGATTCAACTTTCGCACTTTCGCAGTAACGTCTCAGTAACAAAAACATTATTGATATCTCTGCTGGAAATTTCTAATTCCCAGTAGTTACCTTTGCATTAGAGCGTACCATAAATCGGTTATTTGTGGTTGAAAGTCATAAGACGATCAGGAACAATTATAATGTAAGGAACACCAGTTGGCTGTAAATAATTTATTGAAAATGAAAAAAGTGAATTTTAAAATGAATCATTTTATTTCATTTTATTCACAATTAAAGAAACTAGGTTTCTGATCTTGTACGTTGTTGAATTGAAAAAAAATAGCACCGAACGTCTTCAAGTTTTATAATATAATAATTAGTGAAATTAGGGAAGCAAAGGAAATAAATTGTAAGAAGTAAGTGACTGAGAAGCTGTCTGAAATATCAGAGTAAAGAAAATAACAATGACATGAAATCAGAGTGTCAGATTTCGAAAACTCGTATTAAATCATATTTTTTTGTTGCAAGGAAGTTGTACAGACACAAGGATGGAAGGCATTTATATACAATTGTTTATTGTCGTTTCCCAAGACAATATTTTTTGTTATGTTTTGTTTAAATTGAAGAAAAGTGCACTTCAAAACTTTCCTTTTAAAAGCAAACTTTTATTTGCATGCATAATTCTTATATTAAAAGTCTATTGTTAATATATTGTGAGTTTAATTAAAAGCGTGACTCAGGTGAATACTCCTTAGTATTTGAGATTCAATGATTATGACGTGCACGGGACAGGAGTTTGATGAATTGTTGTTCTCGCGTGCTTCGCGACATAATTTGTGTCAGTTCTTACAATATTTTTAGTTGCGATGAAAAAAAGAAAACGAAAACGAAATCATTCGTGAAAATAATCACTAATTTGTAACGACTCTTACTAAACTCCCGAGACATTACTGCCGAGACATTATCAGCTGGCGCTCCAGTTATTTCATCGTGCGTTTTTCGGTAACGCTATTTTAGAATCTGTCAAAAAATAGATTGTTGTCCTGAAACGACTGTACTGAAGGCTGAAAAAATGTATTCATTATTATGATCACTCCGAGTATTCGTAAAAATGTGTGGAACAAAAATATCTAAGAAAATTCCACTAGTCAATATAATTGACATTTCACAGTGAATTTGTGATGATCATATTTCGTGTTCACGGTATTTTTAACGCACTACCATTATTCAGGGCATTCCTTTACGAACACTTGACGACATAAGAAATTTGATCACGAGAATGTTGTTACAGTGTTGTCTATAACAAGAAAAGGTATTACAAGTCATGAAAACCTATTTACAGGTTTTGCGGCAATGTTTATTTCATATCATGTTCACTCCTAAACGTTAATGCTTGCACAGGTCGGGATGAACTTTATTTTAGTTTCGTAGTAAACTTTCATTCCAACCAATGAAGTCGATGTGTAATACCAATTTACTTACCGAACGTAGTGTCTTGTTATACTAATTTAAAAATTAAGTAATGACATTTTATTCGTTCATTTTTCACTGAATATTAATATTTTGCTGAACAATGTTCACATAATTCTAATTTGATTTATGGGACATCACTATAAACTGATATCGTTATATCTAAATAATCTTACACCCAACTCCGATTTCTTTACAAAAAGACAAAATAACGATATCACCATTGAAATGCATTCCGTTATTATTCATATGAGATGTTTGCTTTGAATAGTGTTCACCTTTTCGGTTAATTGTCAGTGTCCTGTAATGTGCGTTGTATTTTCTGGTGAAAAGAAAGATAATATTAAATAAAACACTGTACGTTGGATGTGTATGTGTTAAAAGAAATTTCCATTACCCTCTCTGAAATATATTCTGAACACACCCCTGCCATTGGTTGTCCGGATTAAAGATAAACCCCTAAAATATGGGTCCTGTTAAAAGGCCCCCGCATGCCAGTGCGTCACGGCTTCTGGAAGGAAAACCTCGCGCCCGTTGAGCTGCAGGAGATGCGTTGCCCTGCGGTGTTGTTGACGGATCCATCGCTGCGGAGGTGGCGGGGCGGGGCGGAGCGGGGCCAGGCTCGGCGCTGCGCGGCGCTAGGTGGCGGGGGCAGACGAGGGCATTAGGCCGGCGATAGAAGGGAGTCCCTTTGACCAGCGGCCGGGTGCGTTTGCTCGAAAGAAGCGTTCCCTCTCCCCCTCTTCACCCCTCCAGTCAGCCTTCCACATACCATCACATCCCTTAACACCTCTACGCTCTTTCACGTTTCTCGACCTTCCACTCCACACATTCAGTCCCCTCCGTCCCCCTTCGCCCCTCCGTCCTCCATCGCCCCTCCGTTCCCCTTCGCCCCTCCGTTCCCCTTCGCCCCTCCGTCCCCCTTCACCCCTCCGTCCCCCTTCACCCCTCCGTCCCCCTTCACCCCTCCGTCCCCCTTCACCCCTCCGTCCCCCTTCACCCCTCCGTCCCCCTTCACCCCTCCGTCCCCCTTCACCCCTCCGTCCCCCTTCACCCCTCCTCCCCCTTCACCCCTCCGTCCCGCATGACCCCTCCGTTCCCCATCACCTTTCCGTCCCCCTTCACCCTTCCGTCCTCCACCATCACCCTTCCGTCTCTATCGCTCCTCCACATTTCTTCACCTCTCCGCCCCTCCACACCCCTTCTCCCCTACACCTCTTCAGTCCTCTAATCTTCATCAGTCTTCTACAGCCCTTCAGATCTCCAATCTTCTTCACCCCTCCTTATCGCTCATACCTCTCCCCAACCCCATCACATCTCGCCAATCCACAGCACCGGTCCGTTTGCATCATGCTCATGTGCTCCGGCCTCCTCTCTGCTGGCCTGCTCTAAATCTCTCTTCTTCTTTCTAAACCTTCCTCCCTCTCCATTCAACTCCTGTGCGTCTCCCTCCCCACCGCACCTCCGCCCTACCAGCTCCCGTTGCCTTGCAGCGTGCCCTCCCTTTCCTCCTCTCCATTCAGCTTCCCTCGGGCGCACTCCGCCGCCGCCCCCCCCCCCCGCCAAGGGCTTCTGGCTACCCCCTACCCCACCCGGGCGCGCGCTGGACCGTGAGTTGCCCCAGGCGCCGCTGGAGCAGTAGGCGGGGCGGCGGCCCGCGGCCAAAAGAGTCAGCGGCCCGGAACAACACACGTACTGCACATAACGGGTTATTTTAATATAATGTTAATACCGGCAATTTTCCTTTCATCTTTGTTTGCCGACGCGCGCTTCGCTCGGACGCTAAATATCCTGTCCGATATGTTATGGTTGCGTGTCGTTACTTCTGGAGGCTACAAGAGGTGGACAGGACTGTGTGACATAAAAACCCAAGGTTGTTTCTGTTGAAGGTGAGTTAGCGGAATACTCCGTCTTAAATGCACCGGGGAAAGAATTCCGCCTCCTTGGATAAAACATTCACTATTCTAACGGGACTAATGATCATTGCATTTGTCGTGCCCGAACACATCAATCAAATATACAGTAATCACACAAACAGATACGAAGACCTTACACATTCTAAATTAAATTACAGTAAAATGCAAAGTTGTTTCGCAACTTTGCTTTATGATATAAATACATTACTTTATTATCCAAAAATAATAATATTAACGAAAATGTATATAACAGAAATTAATTATGATTTTCAGAATATTTTATATGAAGTAAATTTAAAAAATAATATCCCCCAATAACCTCGTCCTCAAATAAAGATCCCCAAAAATCCCTCTGGGTAGGTTTTTTTAAAAATCGAAACCTCATATGCTTAATATATACGTGTATTGGACTTGAGGCAGTAATCAAGTGATAATGTTCAACCAAAATCGGTATATTAACATTTACGAATAGCGGGAGACCATGTGGATGGGGTGACTAATATTGTTGCTGTCCCAATCCTTTCACTTATATAATTTTCGTCAAAAACTTGAAGGTTGATTCTCCTAATGTTTGTGGATTGAGGGAATGGAAAACTCAAAATATGCAAATGGCATGATCCACGACAAGTTTTTATCGGTCATTGCGGTTGCTGTCTGAGGTTACCGGTAGCTGAGGCTTACAATGCTAACTGCTGACCATTTCGTTGCAAGAACCTGCGACCTTTTTATCACGTGTTCATTTTGACAACTATTTTCTTTAGTATTTACAAAACGTCAAAAGGCCGTGTCCGTGTTTTTTATTTATTCTCTGTAGCGCAGTCCCCTTTCCAGACCAGTAACGATTCGATGCTGTAACGATCTCTCACCATTTGAAACGTCTCGCGTCGTGGGCGACGCAAATATGCTGTCTTAGCCTTTTCCGATCTTCCGTCAATCCATCATATTTGTTGACGCCAGCCGATCTGAGGTTGAGTGCTTTTCAGACTCTGTTATAAGCGTTCCGTGGAAGTTATTGATTCCTTTACTGAACAGCAGCTACACATTACCTTAATTATCGAGCCTTAAGACTTTTTAAACTTGAAGCACTGTCGCAGAGTTCGTGATGTCTCAAATGTGTCGTTCTTCTTTGCAATATACTTAATTCAAGTAATTTCATGAAAAACTTGAAAAATCTTCTAATCAACCCTTGAAAAATGCGATTTTGTGACCTGAAAAGGTGTACCAAAATCTTTTGACGCTTATTTGGTTTCGTTGTGGATTATTCAGTTTTATTCAGGTGTTGTGAATTATTCGAATATTTCACAAATATTCACACATATCGAACAAGTGTTTATATTAGTAATAGAATATATATTCCCTGTACAAACATGATAGCTTTGTCACTTTCGTCTTCCAAATCGGCCTTAGGCTTCTCTAATAAGCTGTTACTGCTGAAATGGAACTTCATTTCTGAGAATCCCTTCCACGCAGAGAAAATGGGGAATGGACTTGTCCCCTAATTGATAAATTTAATTTTTACGCAATCTACTTCATAACTGACAGGAGGGTGTCTGGAACAAGTGTCTAGGATTCTAGATCAAAAGAGAAAGAAGTTGAAATGATCTGTGGAGGTAGCGTTTAGGCATTAATCCCTAGTCAGTCAGAGGATACTAATCCCTTAAGGGGGTGAGAATCCGACTGGAAGAAGAACTGTGCTGTCCACCTCCTGGTCCTGCAACCTTGCAGAAAAATGGGCGGTCCAGCGCACAGGCTTCGCGCCCGCTCGCGAAGTGGCAGATTCATTAATCACGAGACTAAAGGGCATACGATTCTAATTCTGGCGAAAGGTTTCAAACCCCGACCAGCTTTCTCGAGTTTCTCAGCAAATTTCCACATCATTAGTGCCGAAGGGGGTGCAATAAGGAGATAGAAGTGATGGGCTGGCTCTCCAGCTCCCCTGTACATTCGTCCGGATGGACCCCACGTGAGTTAAAACGCCGTGTGAAAGAACTCTCCGCTCCCAAGTAAAAGGAATTGATTAGGAGCTTCTCCTATCTCTGCTGGTAGACTTTAGCTGGTCCATTTAGCGTTCTACCTAGGTCCATTGATCCAGGCGTTAGGGATACCAACAGGAAGTGGCATGTAGGCGTTAATCCAAGTCCAAAGGAGGGATCTTGCACCCTAAAGGGGGTGATAATACGGAGTCGCAGTGTCCAATGACGATGCCTCAAAACACCCTGGTATAACGGGCGGGACATTACAGAGCCGAAGTACATAGAAATGAAATCCTGTAATATTCTATGTATAATCTTTATAATGATGCCCAATCCCTTCCTTTTTCGGCCAAGATGAATGGATGAACTGCTGGATGGGTATGGCGCGCCGTATGTGATCGAGCGTTGTCATGAAGCAGCACAGTGAACATGCCAGTAGGAGCTTGCCAACACCTGCAGTAAACATGCCAGTAAGAGCTGACGATGAATTTCGATCGGCGCGATGTCTTATGCATTAAGGAACTTTATCACGGACCGAACCTCGCCGGCGGCGGGAGAACGAATACGCGCTGCTATTTCGGGCTACTGCTGCCGCGCTACTGACACCCGGCGGGACCTGTCCGGCTGGCACATGTTTAATACGTCAAAGATCTTATGTTCATGCGTGATTTCTCTGCCTAAATGCGTGTACTTTCAAAGCAGAAAATAGGGAAATGTACTTTGTGGATTCGCCAGTAGAATGAGTGCGAGCGAAAAACGGAGATGCCTGAGGAAGCCTGCCGTAAACCCACTTTGTTCACAAATTCTACACGGATCGATTGGATTTCGAATCTCGGAGTCGGAGGTGAAAGGAGAGCGGTCTGGCCACAACACCGCCGGGCAGTTCACAAGATCGTCTGGTGAAGTCTCATTGGAATCCGAGTGCCCGAGCTGCTGAGTGTTGCGGGCGAGAGAGAGAGAGAGAGAGGGCGGCGAGTGCAGGAGCAGCCCCATGGCTAGCCGCTAACCCATTGATCAGCGCTGAGGGGCAGTGGCAGGGAGCGGAATCTGCGCGGCCGCACGCACCGTGCACGTGGCGCAGGGCTGCCAGGGGTGCGCTATTTCTGTTGTGTTATTTATTCCGTGCACATCACATTCGACTTATTACGATATACTGAACCCAAAGAGTCCCTCAAATCCATAGCCAATATTTATTTTCCCCATATTTCAAATCAGCAAAATTTGAATTCGGTGCTGTTGTAAATGATTATTGCCCATATTGTGATCACCCGAATTTAACATTGACGAGTTCTAAGATTTGAATTTCGGCTTGATCTTAAATATGATGCTCTAAGGTGTAGATAAGAGATAAGGTGTATATAGCAGTTTTGAGATCGAACGTGACGGTTACATTGAGTTTTTACAGTTTCATTGACAATGACTTGCCAGTTACATAGATTTTTCTCCAGTTTTATTTTGATGAGCAGGTATGAAGATCTTTTCATTTCTTACCACACTTGTGCAATACTTTCTGAATCGTAAATGGTGGATCTCGAAGACATGACATGCTTTGACAGACATTGCATCCCAGTATACTGCTGATCCCAGGGTCTCTTAAGTTGTTAAGGTGGCTTTCAAGTTAACGCGTAAATCGTGTTTCACCATGTGTACGAATCTTTACGGTACGTGTGAAATATATCAATAGGAAATTTTTAGGCCCATCAGTTGCACTGCGACTTATATCTTTCGTGGTGCAACAACACATTTTCTAGCTTTAATTTAAGTCAATGGAAAATCTGAAGGGTAATTTGAAAAATGCCGGATAACAGAGTGAGCAGAAAATGTGTACATCACTGATTCGCACACTTTCGCGGCCATGAGGAAGTAAAGAGAGGCGTGATTCCAAGACGTAGTAGTGACAGTGGTGTTAATTTCAAAGAATGACATATTTTTCTTACGGTTTGAAGTAGTTTGTGAACATTTTTGAATTTGGCAGATGTGGAAACTATGTGGAAGGTCGTGAAATATTTACGTAAATTTGGTTTAGACGCTTTTACGTCTGTCGGAAGTGATTTATTTGATGAGTGTTCGTTGAAGGCCGATAAATGTCCGCGTATATTTTGTTGCAATGTTGTTGCGAAAAGTTCCCTGAAGTGTCTAGTCTCACTTGAAAAACATTAATTTATTAAAACATTAATGAAGTAACCCCGCACTGCCGTTTTATTTTACGGAAATCACACGTTAGTACTAGTAGTTCTCCAACAGCACAGATTTTCTCACATTATTTGTAACGGATCCGCGATATTATGAATCTGAATACATTTTTTTCAACCTGCAAGAATTTTTGTCCGCGTCGATACTCGAACTCGAGTCCATCGAGTTAACTCGCTACATCACACAGTCGCTCTCACGTATTCACTTGGATCTAAGCTTCAAAATCTAATTCTCTCCCATTATTTCCAACACGCAATTTTAAAAAAATTAGATAGTTCAACAAAAATGAGACCTTTGCCATTATTTAAATCTTTCCTTGTTTCATCCGAGGAAAAATTAAAGAAAAAATGGTTTTGAGAAAATGTTTTTTTATAATTGCATTGATTTCAAGCACAAATTACGCAAAAGTTACTCGTATTTTCAAAAACATGTACATGACGTTTTTTAAATCTGATTGTTAAAAACAGATATTCTTTAATCATGTTTTGAAATGTTAACTTTTACCAATTTTCGAAAATGCAGAGTTCACTGAAAATCAGACTAGCACCAATATTGTTATCTTTATTTCATACATACGAGGAAGAAATTTGAAGAAAAAATTGTACCTTTTTTGAGAAAACAATTGTTTAAGAAGTGCCTTATTTTACGCAGAAATACGCAAAAACTACTCATATTTTCGAAAAATTAACATAATAATATTAATAATTTTGAAAGACTTTATTTGAAAAACTCTTTTTAAGAATAAATTTAATTTAGGAAAAAATCTCTATCTTGAACATATTAGTTGTAGGAAAAGGCCGAAAAAAAACTTGAGCAATTTTCGAAACATTAGGGATTTGCATAATTCTCTTAAGCGTTCTTTACACTATCCTAGAATAGAGTTTAATCAAAAAATTTGAAGCAATTCTTGAAACAATTTTGAAAGTGTTAAGGCTCTTTGTAAAGTACCCTAAAAAAATCAAAATATGCGTTTCAAACGCAGGGGACCTCTAGTTCATTTAAATTAATAGAGGAATATCAATTTTGAAAATAGTTATGGAACCAAAGACCATGAATACTTGTATGTTTGTACGTACTAAGATTTGATAACATGTAAAATGTTAATTTCTTTTGCGTAATGTATGCAAATACATATGGTTGATAAATGATGAACAAAAGTAAAATTACTTCTGTGCATTGAATATATCATAACATCTTTCTTATAAGGGAGATAACTAACAATGGGCCTTGTCCTGAATAAAAACAAGAACGTTTTAAGCCTATAACGTTAAATAGATTAATTTTACAACGGTAAGATGGAAATCTTTCGTATGGGATTTTTTTGTAGGAAAACTTGTCTACTGTAATTTTGTATAGAATATAATTTTGGGAGGATTGATATTTATGAAGATATATGTAAAAAAGTATATCTTATGAAGGTATATAAAAATAATACTAAAAAAGCTTGATAGGATTTCGAGAAATAAAAGTGATTGAATGATTCCAAGTTATGATGTATCAGTATAGAAAATTTAATGGAAATCTGGGTATATGTTAAAAAGTTTTCATAGTAAGTACAGATCAACATTATTTTCTATGATATTAGAAGGTATCAAATATAGATGTCATTTCATTGTTTTCTTTATTGCTCGAGCGGAAAAAATTCGTAGATAGATTTCAGGCATGTATTGATTGAGGTGGGGATACCCCTTATCAGAATTTAGAAAATAAGGCATAGAACTTGGCCTGTTCCACTTCTCAATTTGTCTCCCCTTTTCAACCTCGTTATTCGTGCTTGTTACATACCTTCTCCCACTGTTGCTAGAAAGACAACGCAACTGGAGAAGCAAAGCATAGAAAACCGAGGGAGACACTCACGAAGTAACGGACCACGACAGAACACATGTCACCAGTAACACATTTTGCGAACACTAACTACCCGAAGAACAAAACTTGTCAGGAAGTTACCGCATAGGAGATAACCACCATTCAAGCAAAAACACCAAACACAGGATGTGCGCACTCTACAGTGTACTCAGCTATTTTCAGACAGCAAAATCTACTAAGAAAGGTTTTCTTAACCTCTTTTACCACAAGGGATATTTGGGAGTGTAATAATATCCTGGATTATTATGTTAAAATATTAGTCATTAGAAGTAACTTTTTAAAGGATCAAAACATTGTTCATTATGTTAACAGCTGCGTCTGCTTAGAAGTCAATCTAGATAGAATGAGTTTCATTTTCAGAAAAACGAAATATGGAAAATGATTTGAAATCCATCGTACAAACGTTTAGGGTAATTTTTGTATCGTAGCTTACTCTGCTATTTTATTGCACTCTTTAAAGCCAACAATTCATAAATAAATCAGTGAAAACACGTATAAAACAAATAATAATTACAAATGCAATTAATAATAGCCTAGTCATTATGTCACTATGACAAAAAGCATCACCTCGACATCAAGCACAAATATCAAAACCCTTCTTTCGTTATTTCTTGCAAACTTTCTTTTTTCTTTCTTTCTTCCTTTCTGTCTTTCTTTTATTAATTTATTTTTTATTTATTTTTCTTCTTTTACATATTCGGAAACTTCAGAATGTGATATCTTTTTACTTTCTCGCCTTTACTTCGTAAAAAGAGAAAGTATTGTAGTCGTGCACTTCATTTAAATGGGAGTATAAGCTTATGTTCTCTCGTTGAATTTAAGTTTTATGACCAGTGTATTATAGTACTGTTTTGGGAATAAATGCTATGTCAGAAAGAATGAACGTCAATTCGTAAAAATAGTAAATGGTGAGTGCTGAATGATTTGTCTGAGAAAGTAGTACTGTGGTGCCAGGGTGAAATGTGAGGAAATTATTTATTTACATTTTCAAATTTCTGGACAGTACTGTGTTACATTACAACCTACTTGTGAATTACTATTGGTTTATTGTATTTACATATTTATTATGAATTTATTTATTATGTACTAAAAATGATAAGATTTTATAATTTGTACAATACATTGCATTATCTTAAATCATATTTATGTTCATTACGTTTCGAAGATTGCATAGAAAAGTTTCTCTATGTCTGTCGGAGTATTGCTGCTTGTTTACATTTCGAGACCGCAAAGCATGTTCCTTTCGTGGGAGGCAGCTTTCAAGGTTACGTGAAAGATTTTATCTCCAAAATTCAACTGGGAGCGTTTCGTGACGGTCGCTCTTAAGTGTTACCATGTCCGAAAAACTCGCACATTTCTGCAGTGAATATTTCGTGGAACATTGTTCTTATATTTGATATCCGGTTACATCAAAGCTCTAGGAATGTACGTATGACTGTTTCCATAGGAAATTCAGGGGGAAATTTCTTAGTTTTTGTGTACAATGCCTCAATGTATTTTGGAAAGAGTGAAAAGTGACTTGAATGCATGAGTGAGATTAATTTAAGACCAACATCTGATACTGGGTCAAATTACGTTCCCAGACTTGTTTCTTGTAATACTTTCTATGATTGTGAAAGTTTGTACTGTAAGTACCACTCCGCCATCTTCGTTGACATTTCTCCTATGACAACAGGCAGCATCTCGATGTCAATTTCCCAATTTGTACCACTTCCGAAGTTCATTTAATGTCAAACGCGACTCATTAATTTAGTGCTCTTGCTCCGGTATTGCTTGTTACTGTTTCAAAAAACTTTCAAATTGTTTCGTCCACTCTTATCATCGTACTTCCGCTCGACACAGAGTTCTAGACGCTTCTATCTCGTGCATCTCGCTTTCTTTTCTACCTTGGCAATGTCGGGTAATCGATAAAACATTGAAGTTATTTGATAAAATAAGGTATAAACCGTGCTCTTGAGGATACTGTACTCGCACTGTGACATATGTTACGTATTTAAAACTAGACCTGGATGACTAGTAATACTTTTCTAAAGGCGGAACTAATTCTAGTTCGCGGCTGAAACAGGAAAGTTTTTTTCCTATGGCCTGTAAGGAAGTACACAATCACACAATATGAATTCTGAGAAAATTGTCTCAAGAGAAACAAATCCACCCATTACCCAAGCAGCAGGCTGAATTCGAGCCACATTAATTGGGATTTTCAAATTAATGGAAGCTTACGATACGGAAGGACCTTCATTTTATAGACTGCTTGATTTTAATCGACTTTAACACTAAATAATCGAATTTAACACTAATAAAATTTGAGAATAATTATTTCTCGAGGTGATTTTTTTACCGAATATATAGTGACTAGGAAGACAATCAAAATTAAAGTTGACAGAGAGGAAAGTTGAGTACGAGAGAAGGAAGGGGAAGAAGAAATGACGGAGAAAACTTGTGTGATGTATTAAAGGGATTATTAAAATGTGGTACCGGTTCTATACGGTTATGATGAACCTGTTTATTGGGACATTCCAGTAAGATACAGTTAAAAGAAGAGGAGTCAACGCAAGAGACGGCAGCTGATAAAAGCAAGATTAATGGTCGGAGCTGTAGGATGAAAATACTGCTTATGACAGGTCGTAGTGTGTCACTTAAAATGAAGTTTTTATGGGTCTCTGCGAATTTTCCAAATTACCAGGGCAGCATATTACGTTACAGAAACTATTTTATTATTAACGCTAGTTGGAAATGGCTCAGCACAGATATAATAATTAACGTATATTTTAATCGTGAAATCATGGGCATTCATTTCAGAAGTTCATTTGGACGTAATATTGAAAGGGGATTGCACGCCTATTTCTAATCTCGTGTTCTTTTCTTCAGAACGAAATTCCGCGAGGTCTTAAAGCCGCCACTCACGCAGCTATTTACTATTCTCCTTCCATCTACTGCTACCAGTTTTGGAGTTCCAGTTTGCTGCATGTTACTGGGGGCTAATAAAATGCGGGTTTCACACTCCACTTTCGTTAAGCTGTTTCGCTGATTCACATCTCACATTCACTTTCCCTTTTCATTCGTTTATGTAATCGTTCGCATCTAATGTCAGTTGATATCAAATCCAGCATTACAAGACAAAATGTTAATATAAGTATTCTTCGGAAGATATTTAGAGGTTTGTGTTCCAGTGCGACTTATTCACAATTTTATGATCCTGTTATTTGCGTGGCGTTGGCTAACTTCATTCCTCTAATCATCGGAAAGCCTCCCTACAATTTTCTTCAGTTCAGCCTTGAGGGGACTTCATCAAAAATCCAAATAATCAGTGGAATGGCTTCAGAATACTGCTCCTCTTCAAAAATTTTATTCAGATTTCTTGTGTATTTCTGGACGCCATGGATAGTAAATAGGTTGAAATAAATGTTTAAAAAAGGAGGAGTGTTGATAGCAGATTAGCGACGCTGTTGTGAAACAATTTTCTCTCCTACATCTCACTAAACAAAATTGGGAAGTTTGGTTAATATTTCTCAATTTAAAGTCTTTTTTGTCTTTTTATATTAGTGTGTTCTACATACATTCTACAATATTGTTTCTTCCATCTGTATAACATTTTCCACAATCCTCGTGAAGTTGATTTACCTCATAAGCATTGTTATTCCTGGGGTTAGGTTGCTAATTAGGCATACTGTTGTTTGGAACGGTACTTGTGAGGAGCCGAACTAGTTCGTATACGGTTGTCTTCATCCCGTCGAGCAGTACACACATCTTATGCCGCCACTTCACTGTCCACCTCTACACTGCGCCGCTGCACACTGCAACTCGTTTTATTAAACGGTAGGCTCTAAATTTAAAATGGAGGGTTTTATTATGACCATTCATAATTATCCATTTTTCAAGAGTTCTTAATTTTTATTGTTCTGTCAATCCCAATAGGTCACTATCTGAGTAACTATTCACTTTACAGTGACGTTTGTATCACAACACATACTATGAACAAAGCGTAGTAATGAAATATAACGTCACGAATAATAGGTTACAATTAAAAATATTTATTCATGAGTTAGTCATTTAATGAAATTTGAATACTACCAACAAGCTTCTATACAAACCAGGAACCAAAACACTGAAGGAATGAAATTTTAGTATTAAATTGGTTTATGATTTTACATTCACGATACTACAGTACTGAAGTCATTGTTTCTAGTTACAGAAAAAATTAAAAATATCTAATTCGTAAATGTTATAATATAAATGGTTTTCATATAAATACAACGTTGGAAATATATGCCAGATCACAAAACTTGTATTTACTCCTATGCCACTCCTAATTCCGGCACCTCTGACAGTCGCTAGTGAGTGTGGGATCGCATTTGTTTAATGCACATAGTAGTCGCAGGATCGAGAGGGAAGCAGACGACGAGAACGACTGTGGCAGGGCAAGCCGCCGCGACGAAGCATTTGCGTGGGCGTTAAATGTTCAACGCGTTTAACATGTTGTTACAATGGTCCTAGGGCGGCGCCCAATTGTTCCTTACTCAATTTGTAGACATAACGCAAACTGATATGGCCCATTTGCAATGATCTAGAAAAAAACTCCAGCAGTTCTGCAAGAACGCAGGTGTACGATGAAAAACAATGGTTGCGAATTAGTAGAAAGAAATGAATATGAATAAACTTGCTAGAATTTCAAAGCCTGTTTATTTGTGTATTTATCAAAATAAAGTAGCTAGTTGTGCTACAGCAGCACAAAATTTCTCCCATTATTTTTAACTCTTGCAATTTTTGAACATTCAGAGGTTTGAACGATAATGAGAATTTCCCCTTTTTAAATGTTCTCCAAGCTATCTGAAAACAAAGGGTAATGAAAACAATGGGTTCAGTTTTCAGAAAATTTCGAAAATGTTGAGGTTCATGTAAAGTACTCCCAAAAATCAAAATATTTTTTCAAACCTGCAGGGATTTGAGTTCGTTCAGATCAATTGGGAACTATCAATTTCGAAGAAAATTGTCTCAACGGTTTTGGCTCTAACGCTGACCACAAATACACTCACACCCGGTCAGACGTTATGCTGTCATTCGATGTTTTGGTATCAAAGACTCACAAAACATCTGACTACTCGTGTCAGACGAAGTAATTTACTACATATAGTGTAGCGATACCAATTTCCTCATACAAAATTTCATAAGGCTGAGGGCAGTTGGGAAAATGAACAGACGGCGTTGCACGTGCAACCTCGCTTATCGCGACAGCTATTTGCGCCCCCGGCCCATTAAGAAGGTCGTTAAAAGGGTCAGTCGTCGAAAGATTCACTGAGAGGCACGTGTTCGCATGACCAGCTGCAGGATTTCTAGAACGCTCGCTTATATCCAGGGAATCCCAGAGCGATAAATTCTTTCACGGACAACGCCTGTCTTGTGCAAGCATGACCGGTGTTCTAGAAGGAATAGGAAAATTCTGGACGCTCACAGTGACGCAAAGAGTTGAAACTTCCGTGGCTTCCCCGTCGCGATTGGTTGGAAATAGTGTAATGCGCAACTACCTTTGGCCAATAGCGACGCGACTATCATAAGGAGCTGGAACATACGAGAAAACGAGCGGGGGTAAAAGTTAACCTAATACGATTCGACTTATAAAATTAGCTTTCAAGGCAGGGCAGTCGGGAGAGAAACTTCTCTGGAGGGGAGAGCTATTCACCGACCAGAGGCAAGTGCGCATCTGATGGACTTAGAAAAAACTTCGGTGTGGGCTATTGTAAAAGGGCTGAGTAGAGTGGGCAGAGAAAATTCTCTGAAGCGGGAATCAGTTGCAAAGTGAGGCGAATGTGTCTCTGCAGGATTTCTAGACTTTCCAAAGTTGTAATTGTGAATCATCACGAGTATCAGAAGAATCCGTGATTGGTTACTACGCTCTTGAAATCGAGAGTGACTCCTGGCCGACCCCGCGTTCAACCAGACAACACTACTAGACGCCGTCAACGCAGCCACGCGTCGCCGCCCCTGTGGTGACGTCACGACCCGACCGCCAGCTGGTGGCCCGAGAGGCCACCGACCTCCGCTGAATTCTTCCGAAGGACGGCAGCCGTTTCCTCGCCCGCGCCGCGCCCTCCCCAGGCGCGCAGAGACCCTTTCCAGGCAGTATTTTTCAATGGGCATTCGTCCCGTGTAAAGTTTTGTAATGCGGCGCCGCGCTATGGCGCATCGATTTGTAACTTTTGTATTTTGCCATTGTAATGTTAATTATAAGTCTTCCTAATTTTTAAGCTTTACTCTGAATACTAACTTTTCATCTTCTTTTCTTTCCACCTAATTTTCAGATTTCTTATTCTATTTACAAGTGTAACTTCCCTGGGGCATTTTAAATTATTTTGCCCAGGAATAAAAGTGATTTTTACCAGTGATCAAAGTGTTTCTTTCATGTTACCAGTATCTGTTTAACGATTCCTTCCATCACCGACTGAGCTACAAAGGGCCGCTTACCGGGCGTTCTCTCACGAGACGACTCGGGGGTGTTACAATAGCAACAAGATTTACGTCACCAGGTACCGTCAACGAGAGATTTTTCTGTTGAAAAACCGCCGATTTCTGGGGCTTACAATTCCTCTTCTTACGAAGTAAGGCGAAAAAGTACAAACTCTGTCGCATGTAGGAGGAAAGTGCATTTTGGCATGGATTCTTAAAATCTGATATTACGACATTTATTATTTTAGATAATTGAATTCTGAATAAAAGTTGAAAATTTAATAATTAGAAATGATCGCCCTGTTTGCACCGGCATACAAGTTACAGATTCGGTTTGGAAATGCTGTTGATGAAATAAAAAAATATATTATCACGTCGTTTTTCACTCGCGCGCCTGTTGCTTCTGTCAGGAGACCGTGATGGAGAAAGAACCGTGTACTTAAAGCTGGCAGGCTGAGTTTAGACCAATGGCCCGCGTGCGCGCCCACTGCGCGTCGGCCGCGTGCCCACGCCGCCCACGCACCTGGAGCGTTATCGACCCACGCGCGGCTGACGTCACGGCGCGCGCGCCGGACACCGGAAGCGCGAGGATGCGCACGCAGGCGACGCTGCAGCCCCGGGCCAGCGCGGGGGCGGAGGCGGGGGCGGGGCGCGACGCGAGTGCAGCGCGGCCCACTCTTCCAGCCGCCGCCCACTTCCAGGAACCGCCGCTGCGCGAGCTGCTCTGAACAATCTCCGACCAAGCCAATTTGAACCATCTTCAACTTATCTTCATTGCCATTTTTATCGTCATTTTATTCTTCGGCAGCACCGCCATTCATCGACGACATCGTCCTCGTCGTCATCTTCGATGTCATCTTCTCATCTTCGATTCGATCGTTCGACATGATCGCGATCATCAGAGTCTTGGTCATCTTCGTTATTGTTGTTGGGTTGTCGACTTGGTCGTCTTGATCTTCGTCAACTAGGTTGTAGTTACTTTCATGGTCGTCTTGACCGTCGTTTTGGTCGTCATAGCCTTTGACTTTATGGATTTCATCTTCTTGACCTTCGTCGTCTCGGTCGTCTTGACCTTCGTCGCCTTGACCTTCGTTGCCTTGTCTTCATCACCTATGTCGCCTTGGTCGACATGGTTCTTTGTCATCGTGGTCTCTTGACATTCGTCATCTTGGTCGTCATGACCGTCGTCTTCGCCTATATTGTCTCGGTCGTCGTCGCCGTCGCCTTCGTCGTCTTGCGATGGGAATACTCTGTAGATAGGATATTTTCCTTTTAAGGAACAATATTATTATCATTATTATCATTATTATTATTATTGTTATTATTGTTATTATTAATACTAAATGCCCGAAAGTCTGCCTCTAATCAAAAGTCTCCATTATTTTCAACAGTCTCCTACACTTCACCATCACGAACAGAAACGAGGTTTCTTCCTCTTCTTTCTCAGGTCGATATTACAAATTACCAAACTTTGGGTGAAGAACATTAAATTATATTAACCGCTGATAATGGAGATGGCACTCAAGGAGTTAATTATTTCGTTAAGCATTATGTTTTGGGAAAGGATCGTTGATGGACACAGCGCGTTGCGGCTCAGAAGCTTTGCAAGTCAGAAGCTTTGAACGTGTAATTAGCGTAATTGAGTTTGACCGATGAAATGATGAATTATAAGCATAAATACGATGTAATGGTGTACACAAAGGGGTGTCATAAATGCTTGAAAGAAAGACTTTGTTGAAGTCTCCTGCAGATTCATTTATTCTTTGAACACTCCGTAGACGCCTTCAGAATATAAATTCCGCAACTCAGAGAACGAAACCAAACATTTTATAGCTGTTTAACAGGTGTGCTTAAATTAATTACTTCTTGAGAACAAATTGAATAATTAAACTTTTTTCTTTCTTCTGTATATGAATGTCTAGTCATATTAATTAAAACAAATAGTCAAATTTCAGACATTCAGAGCTCACTTATACATACAAATTTTATGATTATTTTTTTACTAGTAGTACGCAATTACGTTTTGGCAACACCCTATATATCTTCAAATATCTGGTTTAAAAAACTGCACAAAAAATGGATTATAATGCTGTTGTAAAGTATTAGAATCGTATCATTTGCATTACATTTTCGTATATAAGTTGACAGAAGCTTACATTTTTCGTATACAGAGTTGGGATGCAATTTTAACTATAGTAAACTATTTACATTATTTACAATATTATTCAAAACATATTAACCCTGTGAGAATGCGTAATTCAGCTACTCCTTCCAGTTAACAGTAACATGTTTTATATAATATTGTAAATAGTTTAGTTTAGTTAAAATTGCAATTCCAACTCTGTATAAGAAAATAAAAGATTGTAATAATTTATAACTGCACTATAATCCATTTTTTATTATTTATGTATCCATTTTATATGTCTGAAGATGGCTATAAGGTGTAGCCGAAACGTTGCGCTAACTACATGTAAAAAATTTAAACACAAGATGTATATGTATAAATAAATTCCGAATAGCTGAAATTTCTAAAGGAACTATTTGTTTCAATTAAATTGTATTATTCCACTCTACAATTTAATTCCACTTCTAAACACAATTCTGCTAGGAACGAGAGAGCAATTGCGATAGTCTGTGCGTATTGGTAGCGAGAAAATAAAGCTTCGAAAAGGAGTTTCCATTTTCGATGCTGGATGAAAAGCGGAGGTGTATAGCACTACTGTTTGGTTCAGAACTGTAAAATAGGCAGCTATTATCATTCATTTCGTGATTTACTCCATGCTGTTCTAGATGAAAACCGGAGCAGATACAAGGGTCACTTTCAGTTCTTCGCTTACATTCTGACTTCTTAAATTACTCTAGAAAAACTAGTCACTGATCCTACATCCCAATATGACCGAAGACATTAAAAAAATTCCGCCATACTGCCAGTATACGAATGTCAAACAGGAACTGGAACTGGGCTGTTGCGCCTCGCGCGGAGAAGAATGCAAAGAAAGGGCCGAGAGACTGCCAGTTCAGAGGCCAATGTTGGAATGCTCATCCGTGATCATAAAAGTAATAACATCTTACGATGTATTATTGACCACAATTTTTTTCGATATCTTTCATTTCGAATTGATCGTTTTTTTTAAGAATGTCTTCTACGTACATGTTTGTTTCCAAGTTATTCGTCTGTTATAATTAGATCTCTGAACATTAAATAGAAAGATTCTCTTGTTCCAAATGAATTCTAAATAGACATACTGCGAATTTACAGTTGCGTGTGGGTGTTGTGTGTGATTTATAATGTGGATAGCTAGAGCTCACTGCCCATTTAAATGCTTTTTTTTACTTTCTCGCGTACTACTTTCATAATGCAGAGAAGGTACTGTATATGCTGCGGCAAAAACCGCAATTTTTGACAAAAAATTCGTATTTTGGATCAGTGATACCGAAAAAATTGATATCTAGTTCCTATTTGTAGTGAATTACTTCCTCCAACACGTCTACTAAGAATCCATGATTTGTGGGACATTGATCCCGAAAATGATGGCGAAACATCTGACCGAAGGTGAGGTCGAGTATTTCAGTAAACTGTAGTTTAAGCGAGTATTTTGAATTTTGGGGTCATTTTATATGACGACTCAACATTTTCAATTTCTTCTCGAAAATGGCTCCAATTTGTTTCCTCGAATAGAGGAAAGAACGTTTAAAAATCACGCTGGTATCATTTTCGTTGATCTGGAAGAATTTTTGAAAAGTTACAAAAGATGAGAGAATGTTTGAGCTCTTGTAACATCACTAGTTTACTTTTCTTGAGCATTCTTCAATAAAAATGGAATATCGAAATAGTTATTTTCTAATAGGCTGATTTTGGTCTTTCAGTATATTGCGAAATTAATAAATGGACAATTATTTAAAATAGTATAATATCTAGGCGTGCAATCGGCTCTCCTGCATTTCAAATTACCTTGAATGTATTCTTCCCAATCGCAGTAGAAAACACTTAGGGAACCAGAAATTAGGCTTAAAGTTGTAAATGTGAGTCTATGATGGTTTACGTTAATTGCGCGCAGGCTTACATCGTCAATTTTTTTAGTCATTCCTACCTGTTCGGCGTGTTTGCCTTTCGGGGGTTTGAACATTACAAATAAATAACACGCGATCTGATTCTCACAGGAACCTGAAGTAGAAATTACTAAAATTTAAAATTTGAAACAGGTTAAGTTATTAAAAAAATGAAGTTTGTAAATAAAATATTGAGTAGAAGGATACTATATTGTAAATTTATAATTTAAGTTGGGTGAAATATATCTTAAGGAAATTTTGATAGTATGCGTCGTGAACCACCAGATAAAACCGAGCGTAATAGAGTGAACTCTTGATATAGTGAACTTTCGGTTACACAGACTTGACGTCACTGTTTCCTATCCATTTACAAAAAAGGTACTAGAAGGTACGGTGTCATTGAACTCTCAACATCGATTATATTGAGTCAGGGGACATATTGAATACAACATCCGGGAAGAAATGCGCGTCAGTACCCTGAATTCTGGAGTTTGAGGGAGCCGGGCCACTGAGGGAATTACTTCTTTCGCATTTCAGGTAATTCTGTCTACCCTGAATGAATGCCGACCCCAAGATCGAAGTTCGTAAAAAGCGATCTGGCTAGGATATCGTGAATGCGGTGAGAGGGTCTTCCAGAATAGAAGAAAACAAGATAATATTGAACCGCATGAAACAATAAATACTCGTAGGTATAGTATTTGAAATAATGATACTCCTCGTAAATGTAACAATATTAGGACGAAATCGCTGTGTGGGCAGTGATGTAGTTACCAGACCTTTCGTCGCTGGTACCGGAGTTTAATTCCCTGTCGATTCATATGTGGTTCACGTGTGAATTTTGTAATGGACAAAGCTGGTTCGTGCCACGTTTTCTCGTGGTGCTCTTGTTTCTCCCGCGTTTAATTTCACCATTGTTCCTCTTCATTAATCATCATTAAATTAGGACAGCCAAATTCGGCCGCTATTCAGGATTATATGTAGAATATAGAATTCAAACATATTGTCATTGATGTCGTTGTGATTGATGATATTGAAATCAATCATTTTTTATATACTCGAAATGAAGGAAGGAATTGATGTGAAATCGAATACCATCTGTGACCACGCTCAAAATTCGCTTTCGAAATGCGTCTAGAGAGCTGCATTACTGGGAGAGGAGCAGTGTTACGCAGGAGATCTGCATCATGACCCTTTCCCGCTACCATTTCCAACGAGCGCCTCCTCTGAAGTTTCTTGGGAGTTGCCTATCACTGAGCGGCGCGGGTGGCGGCTGGCGACGCCGGGCGTCCCCATTTGCGTAACGGTGCCAGGCGGCGCCGCGCGGCGCGGTGTGACTCGACGCGGCGTGGGCGGCTGAGACTGAGAGGGGTCCGTGGGTGGGGGTCAAGGCGCACCGGCCCTCCAGCCCAACTCGCACCTGCCCACCCCACTCCCTTGTTCACACCACGGACCCCGCCCCTCAACGCGTCCTCGCCGCCCCTCCCCACCTCTGCCCGCCTGGCACTAGCCTGTCTCTATGCGCTTCTCTGCGTGTGTTTACCCTGTTCTCCTCCTCTCTGCCATTTCTTGTCTTTGTCTCCTCCGCCACTTTTTCCCACTTCTCTCTATACCTCTCGCTGCACACTTCCCCCCTTTCCTTCCACCTCTCTCTACATCTTTCTCCACTTCTCTCTCCCTCCCCCTCCCCTCCGCCAACACTCTTTTCACCTTTCTTCTCAATCTTCTCTCCCTCTCTCTGCCTGTTCCTACCTTGACCTTTCCTCCACGCCATTTCCCATGCGAATGATTCTCATACAAGCTTTGAGTAAACGCTTTTTGTAAACATGAAGCACGTATGCTTTAATTGGTTCCATTATGTAAACAATGATTAATATTATGTCTAAATTATTACGAAAAATATTTATTTGAAGTTATCCATTACACGTTAGCACAAGCCCTATAAAAACGTATTGATGGGCACTTCGTTCATAAAATCTAGCGATTGATATCAGCCTAACGGAAACGGGATGAAAGTCCTCAGTTAGGTAACGAATAAAGAAGTTTTCAAGGAATATATTTTTATTTTTTATTTACTGTGACTGTAAAAACTGACTGTGACTTTTTCTAAGAAAATAAGTACTTATTTATTTCTTTACGTCAAAAACGACTACTAATTTACGCCTGTTACCGTGTCATATTATTGTTTCATGTAAATATTGTTATTAAGGTAAAAAAAACATAACAATTAAATAAAAAGGTTTTCCTCAGATCTGTATCATATGTATCACTTTATCACATATCCCCTACATTCCGAATTTTTGGTCCAACCCCGTTCTGTTGCCATTCATGAAAATGGCAAAAAAGTTTCTATTTCTTTAAATTATGGTACACTGATCGAAAAAGATCTGAAAAAGTCGGTGAAATCGATGTTTGGGGAGGAAGTTTTGAAAATTTTCTTGTCTTTCCTGTATTCTAAGGTACAGTCAAATTAATTTTTCGGACTTGTTTTCCAAAGTATTTTTTCGTTTGAATTTGGCACCAGGAAATATATCAAAAAATGTTTATTTGTTAGTATATTTTTTCCATTTTTTAATTAGAAAAGGCAATATTAAATTAACGAAAAGAATTAAAGGAAAATACTGCTTTTGGCTCTAGAGGGATGGATGGTGGGAGTACGGATAAGAAAACCTTTAAAAAATATTTTTTACGCTCTAGATAGCTCTTTACAATCTAGAATAAAAGTCCTAATTCATAAAATAAAAAAAATATACTTGTTGTACTCACTAAAAACCGACAAAGGTGAATTGTAGTAGTCCGCAATTACCCTACTCTACCCCATTTCTTACATATTTTGGCGTTTCATACTCTACATTTTTTCTGACTATAGTGCTAACGTCTATTAATGTTGAGAAATGTGTCGTTCATGTACTGGGGGAGGGGGAAAGTTCCAAGTTAGTTTTTACGATGTTTTGAGATTTATGGGAAACTGTATTTAAGAAACTGATGTGTTGTCGTCACTTGCAGATAACTAGAGTGCGCGTTTCCTCCTATTCCATGAGCTATCATCACTGCAATTAAATGCAGATAGCTTCCTATGGGTCTTTAAAATGCTTATGTACCATTCGAACGGAATATGACTCGTTCACGGACTGCCAAATGAGCTCCAGGCTCGTGACGTAGCTGCGCAAAAGCGTCGTGACTCACTGACATGGCGCACAGTGTCAGCAATTGCCATTCTAGCCGGGCAAACAATAACATCCTGAAAATTGTATTCATAAAGAGAATGAATTATAGAGTGTTGTATAATTCATTTTCTTTATGAACTCCAATATTTGTTCAAAAATGTAGATTTCGATTTAAAAACATCATATCCCTATTTTGCAATAAATTTGGAGCTTATGGCAATAATTCGGATATCGGAAACACGGAGATGAATTTCGCAAGAAGCTTTAATGGCATCTGACTAAATGAGCAACATAATATGCACAAAATCTCTTCTTATTGAGAGTTGATTTGTCAATATGTTGTATATCGTATCTGGTAGCGATGTGTTACAAAATCCTTGTTGCAAAACTCCTAGCCTCTCCTGATAACTTTATAGTATCATTTTCTCTCCGTATTTGAAAAAGCTTTTTCCTTGATAGATTGCTCAGAGTTCACATTAGTACAATAATTTCGCGGTCAGGCGCACTTTAAATTCATTAAAAGGGCGCTCTTTTAAACATTCAACGATGTTCGTTAATAAAAGAAGGAGCTAAGTGGAGATATCGACGGCGGAACTGAACTGCTGATCCACCTAGGCGGCCCTTATGTGGAGCTTGCTTAGGAACTGTAGTAGGTATCAAAGTAGGGTTTGTAGCAGATAGAGCATATCCGACGTATGTTGTTGTGGAAGTACCCATTTTCTCTGCCTCTCTTTATATCAGTGTTCCATTTCAATAATAATAATTTTATTGAAGCAACACAATTGCACATTCATGATTGAGTGTGGATATAACTGATGTTGGGAATGAGAGACCTATCCTTATTTATGCAGATGTGATCTGCACGGATTCGGAAATGCTCTGCTGGCGGTTTTCTGACTTGCAGCACGCAGGTCGAGCGTGATATAGAAGCCCACGGGAGCGCGAGCAGTGGCGCCATTACATATCTTATGTCGTGTGTAATTCAGATGAATTAAAGTACTCCGTGTGATGATGTCTTCATTGTCAAACAATTTACGTACATTTGAGTAAAAATCCCAATCACATACTGTTTTAGAATATATGTTTAATGTCCTTCGAATTTTCACTCGTGATCACTATTGCATATAAAATTGTGTTTTCAGTTTTCTTCTTTACCAAATACCTGCAACGTAATCGAAAATATTTGACGACGAATCCAAAATGTATATTTTCTCCTACTGGAAGTGTAATTCCGTTCTTTGTGCGCGCCAACGCGCGCGCGAGATGTCAGCAGCGCAAAGTGAAAAGGCATGTTCCCGAAAGCGCTCATCACCTTGCAGCGCGTCAACATTCATGAACTCTCTCTGAGGATACTGCGTCCCCCTGCAATTCGAGTATGTCACAGGAAATCTTCACTTTACACTGTAAATATTGGGCAGAAAACTACCCTCCGAAATTTTCAATAAAAGTTGGGGGTGTCAATAAAAGAGCGCTACGTTTCTAATGTATTTCTGCTGATTAATAATTAGTAAAATCTATATTTCTAATTTTGCAATGTACTATGCGATGATGTGAGTATGTCTTTGTTATTGTTCTATACTCAGAAACGCGACAAAATATAGAAAAAAATATTTTTAAGTCACAATGCTTGCAGAAATTGTGATAAACGAAACAGCTTCCGAACGTGTGAGAACTATCTTTGGTTTTGTTAGATATTCTGGAATTTGGGGAAAATCCAAAAATAATGTAACAGAATGTCATTATATGAAATAATATTATGACATATTTTGTCTGTAAAATGCAAAAATTGCATTGTGTTATTATGTCAAATCTCATACTGTGCTTACCCACTGAATTCTAGTACATGTTGCGTCCCGTTTGATATCATGCGACAATAAAGCAGTGTTATTGTTGAATAGTGTGCGTACTAATATCTGGGAAACCAGTTTGTGTGGTTTTGTTCAGCAGCATTTTTGCTGCTGCTAGTAATATTTATTACGCTTTCGTTTGAAATACTTTTGGATTATAAAGAAAGAGCTACACGAGGAAAACTTCAGTGTACATCTCTTTGTTATTCCGTGCACATCACATTTGCCTAATTAATTACTGGAACTTCGAACACAGTGTCAGTTAAATCCATATTCAATAACTTAATCCTGAATGTGCAATTGGACTGCCCCAATGAAATTATTATTAATGAAACGGTACAATGACATAATGAGAGGCATGGGAAATAGGAGATTTTCCAGACCAACATGCGTCGGGCCCGCTCTATCCGCTACAATCCCTACTTAGATCGACCGGGAATTGGACGCAGTTTAGCGATGGGAGGTGGCTACTATACCACTATACCGCCTTGGAAAAATCTCGGTTTGTCTAATTAAACATATTTTCATAACAGATTTTTTTATTTAATCTCCATTTCAATATCTATGTATTTAAACATTATTTTTTTTCATGTAGAAAGAAGTTAGGAGCTTTCTATGCAACCAAACCTAGATGTGTTATTACTTGCTCTAATTAATGGACTATATAGTATGAACAATACATTTTAAGAATATGCTAAAATTAATAGAATAAATGGTTATCTGCCGTCATTTGTTCATTAAGTAATTGTGTTGTGTGAATTTGCAATCTATCTATCAAAAAATTCGACGTTTGGGTTATAGTTACCAAAGCGAAGATAGTTAGCTTTTTTAAGTTTAAAAATTAATGGGTGTGTTTAAATGTTATGATTTTCCAGTGAATATAAACACGATTCCCCGCAGTTGTATGAAATGGGGTACTTTACAAAAAATCGATGGTTATAATTGTGTGGTACATGAGGTTTTTTATATTTAGATAGATATGGTTTCCAGTTCGTAACATCTTAAATATAAAACTGTTCAATTACATTTTCAGAAACACCTTTAACTCAATTATGAGAGAATATTGATTCTGTTGTTCCAGAAAATGTAAACCTCCCTGTACTAAGTAGTACTGAGCGATATGAAACAATAAATTTGGAGTTTGTGATTTACCTTTCAAAGCATGTGTATTGCTTCTCTGATCTAATATTTCTACAGTTCTTGCATGATGTAATCGCACGGGATCATATAGTAATGTTTTTTTCATTTATTTCTGCTTGGCTCGAAGGCCCTCAGCAGCCGAGTACGATTATTGAGGGTTCATTGAATTATATTAGGATCGTTTAGCAAACTTTATTCACTGATGGATACATTGAGTATATGTGGATTGAATGTGCGAAGACACATCGGGTACATGAAGATCAGGGGGGTCCAAGAACTATCGCGATGGTTCCGCAATGGTTTGGAAGAATTTATTTTGGAAAATCAGGATTTTTTGGAAATTTGATTTGTTTGCTGACACTCTGATTGGAGAAGCGTAGGATAAGATTGGACGAATGATTGATTGGTGTAGATGAGAAGCTACATGAAATCGCAGGGGTAAAGACTTTCAGTATGGGATGTAATTGGTGGGTTCTACGGGCGAGCCTCCTATCAAAGAGTACACCAAGATATTTGACTGGCTTGATATTTGGGTGCCAAGATATATTTTCTCCTTGATACTTCAGAGAGGGAGTAGTTTTTGGTCTGAGGAGTGTCAAGATTTTTGCCTGACATTTTGCTGGGTTTATCCGGATGTGCAATTTCTTGGCCGAGTAATGATTCATACTTGCAAGTATTCAAGCACTTTTCGGTGCGCGAGACACTATTGATTGATCCGTTAGGACCTGTGAGTTCAGAATTCCTACTCAGGAACTTGCTAAATAATGATATTTGGAACAACTTATTGACTGTTCAGTATTCACATGCATGCCAGTGAACGCATGGAATATGCTTAATTTGTGTAAATATTTTTTTGAATAAATTCATTCCTTCTCAGGAAACATTTTCAACAAACTATTCTTGTTTTCCACCCTATCATAAAATAACTTACATTGTCTGACCCTTAACCATTAGCGCCATTTCTAGTCCCTTATTCGTAATTCAATTTAAACAACAATGAGTTTAAAATGCTTGAAAATTATGAATCGATTCAATTAATACAAAGAACTAACTCCTCAGCAGTTGGTGAAGTTCTGGGTAAAAACAGTCTTCCATGATTCTTTGAGTCTTCAATGAGTCAACCATGATCTGAAGGAAATTACCTTCTCGCCGATCGTTTTCAGGAACATTTTGTATTTTCTTCTCTGGAAATTTGCTCACACATGTAATGCTCTCAATTCCATTTGCTCCTACGTGTAAATATGTTTCTGCTACCCGATAAACATGTGAAATCGAATTTTATTTTTATTTTCCCTTGTTACGTAATGAACGTCCATTATCGAAAAATCGATACGATAAGATCCATGCCCTAACGGCAGTGCATGTAGGATGTTTTTGCGTTAATCTTATCTCTGTTTTAATTAATAATAGTAATAATAAACGCCCTCCCACTTCTTCCACTAGTTCATCAGCATATGCATTCTCTTAAAAATGTAAAATATTTGATACCACGTCACCCTTGGATAATTATTTGTTACTGAATTGAGACCCCTCATAGTTGATGATATGATGTTCTCATCCCAACTCGTGTCTATATCCGCACACAATGTTTGGGAGTTGTCGATCACATTTGTGTGCTTTCAAAACAGTAGTAGTGCCTTGTTCGTACTGAATTTGCTACAGGACAATTCATCTGTTCCATTGAGACTACCTATAGTAAATACCTTTCATTGTTTTGAGGACTGACTGCGCATTGATCCCTTCCCCTATCATATCCCATTGTGGACGTGATTCCACAGCTGGTCATGCGGTAATGTAATAAGTGTTTTGGGTACAGTCATCCACGAACATGCATCGCTTGAGTTATGACTTCTATTAACCACCATACAATTATTCCGTATATTTATTTTATGTATTTTACGTGAAAAAACGTTAATAGGGGTCGAGGTGAAAATGGCCTCTTTAGAATCTTCAGTTACAGATAAAAACCGACAAAAATGTCCACTGGATAGTGTGCACTACAAAACACCCAGTCAATAACGTCCCCTAAGAAAAATGTCGAATTAAAAATGTGTAACAAACAAAACTGTACAAAACTTTTCTATGATATTAAGATAGCCACCCTATCTGAAATTCTTTCTTTCTCTCTCTCTCTCTCTCTCTGTCCTTCTCTGTCTCTCTGTCGGTGAAGAAAGAAATATTTGCTACGCCCGATATGCAACAAATGTTGATCTACCAAACATAATATTGATGAAAGATGGTGAAACATTTGTCCTCCTATAAATACGAAGTATATAAGCTACCAAAAAAACGACAACAGAAAATATAGTTCGAAGTTACAATGAGTACAAAAACATTTACGGTACAGTCTATCTGCATTGTGTATCATATGATTTTAAACTTAATTTACAGCCAGAAGCTCAGTAGGAAGAATTTGATTGATGGACATTTTTGTATTGTGGACCTTTCTATAATAAACTTTATGAACATATAGGACATCAGTTCTTTGTGGACTTTAAGTTCTTAGGAAGACATTTCGGAAACAAACATCCTGTCAAAATTATAAGAGTAATAATAGAATTGTCAATGCACTTAAATAGTATGTTTTTGCCTTTTTTTGCCTTGAGGTTTTCCGAGTAAGACCTGCTCAAAATTCTCCAATCATACAAAAATGTTTGTTTTTCCAGCAGAGATTACTGTATTCCCAAATATGTTTTTGATCCCCAAACTTTTGTATAGCATTTTAAAAAATATTCTGGGAAAAAAACAAACAAAGGCCGTCCTATTGTAGCCCACACAAAATAAGAATGGTTGAGTTACTCTCTTATAAACACTCTCACCCGTATTATTAAAATAATCTTAAATTTGTTGATGTGATTTCGCTGATTATTTGTTTCTTTTTTCAGATACTTTTGGAAATGGACCTCTGCGTGTAGACGAAGAGGTAAGGGAAAACTTTATTGGCGTTTTTTACTTTTTCGCCCTCGTATCGCCCTCGTATCGCCCTCATATCGTAAGAAGAGAATGGCGTCAGAAAATCGCGAATTTTCGACAGAAAAAACTTATCGCTGGACCCTGGTAACGAAAAAGTGGATAAATCTTGTTCAGTTTGACGCGTAATTTAATACCTGTGCGATAACTGAAAATGATAACAAGGAATTTCCGTATCTACATGTCATGGAAATTAAAAATGGCAATGAAAGTAGTGTGGCGTTCGCGGGAGAATTCCCGTCGTGGTTGACTTTCAGCATTTCATTCATTATCGCTCCTTCTATCGACCCGAAAATGCAGATAAACTTTCACTGTTGTATTTCGAGGACTCAGAAATTGTCGAGAGCGCATTTGCCTCTTGAATTAATGAGTCTCAAATAGTTATTTTTAAAGTTTATTATGTTTTTATCACCTACTCCCAAACAAAAAGAATTAACGAAAAGCATTTATTTCACGAAAGTTGTACACACACTGTACATTGTACTTTACACATTGTGCTACTGGTACAATGTCATCTTATAACCAAAACATAAAATTGAAGTTTCGATAGAGGAGAATGTGGATTTAGACAATGATAATAAGAACCTGCAAGAAAGAAAAGTATTTGGAAAGTTATTCATTAGTAATGGTCACTTCAATTTCACGATATCAAATGTCAATTCGGAACTCTGCCTACAGTGTGCAGATCATTTATCCACTCCTCCTCGTGCCACTCACATTATCCTCGAGAACTATGATATTAAGTCAGACTAGGTCTTTTCAATTGAAGGGCGTAATAAAGGTACAATACTACTAAAACTAACTTACACATGTTAGTGAGACGGGCAGAGTACACTTAAATTGTATACTTCTTTATTTCTTTTATTTTTTTCTACTATAGTTTGTTAAAGTTGTTTTATTTATTGGGTATTATTGTCCTTGCATTATAACTACTCTATTATTATACTATAATCGTATAGTTCATGTAACAATATGTGTGAAAACAAAATATTTATATTAAAAGAAAGTGATCTCCGATAACGAAAATGATGACGTAAAAACGAATAAAATATTGAGAATACGAAAGTGTATATTCAATGAACACCGTTCCTGGTAACTAGAGTTGTCAACTTGAAATTTATCCATTTCACAAAGTTGTATTCACTTCAGAGTAGAAGGTGATATTTTTCATTTCGTATATAGTAGTTCCTTGTGGCTTTCTAAGCTTTCTCGCTTCTTAGTTCTTGATTATTGATCCGCACGAATGCCATTAAACATCTTTTCAGAGAAAGTTCGCTTGAAAGTGTTTATCCTCCTATCACCGAATTTTTTCTACATGTCTTCGGTTTAGAGTTACGGAGCCTTAACAAACTAAAACCTACAACAAAGCGGAATTAATGTCTTCGTCGGAAATAACATGTCTTTATGAGCGAAAAATGTTTTTCACATCTTTTTTAACTCTTCTTCAACTTCCATCTAAATGATGACTTTTTATAATATAATTATTTTGATGTTTTTGGTGAAAAAAGAATTAGTCAATATACAGAATTATCATTTGAAAATAACAAAATTTAGAAAATAATTAAAATAAAAAATACAAACTTTATAACCTTTGACATGACCCTTAATTCTCTCATGAAAAAGAACACTGCGTTTCTAGCTGATTGTTTACGTATTCAGGAATGCCTGCTAGATGCTGCCTCAAAGAGCTAGAAAATATTTTTGTGTTGTACGATTTTCTTCAGAAACAGAAGTAAGATGTACTTCGAAGCATTAAAAATCGGTAACTTCTTGCGAGAACATTTTTAATGGAAAAATAAAAGAAATGTTTGAAATGCAACGGCAGAGTGTGTAGCAGCAATTTAAAAGAGCAATCAATGACGTTGAAATCGTCAACTTTGTGACCATATTTTAGTATGCTAAAAAATGCGTATGACAAAATTAGAAGATAGGAATATCCATGTTATTTGTTTTCTTATCATATGAAAATAATTGGTATTTCTTGTCGTGGTAATTTCAAAAAAATAATTTTAATGTCCGTGTACAAGATGTGATAGAAATTGTTCTATATTGTTTTGGAGGATGTTCTGTAGAAATGAGACATCAATTCAACGATTACGAGCAATGATACGTTCTTGACTCAAAAATGTGCTGCATCTATTGTAAAGTTCCGTATAGTATGGTTCTGGACGTATTCGCTGTTTCTGTGGTTCGTTTCTATAAATATAAGGTCGAGTTTATTTACATGAATAACAAAAAAAATAGTAACTTCTATATTCGGAGAAGAATTCGCATGTTCAATATTAATGAAAACGTTCTCCTTTTTCAGTTCTGCGGAATGCGTTCTGCCACATTGTAGGTTGTCACAAAAAACTGAAAGTATTATAAAATATTCTGAGTTAAAATCATTGTTCAGAATTTTTATTATCATCTACATTCTGTAGAATTTTATCAATTTGAAATATTTCAAAATATCTTCTCCCTCCTTTGGTGAATTGAAACGTCAGTTACTACTAGATCAGGGTCCTGTTTTTCGACGATTGCGGTCTCTGGGCTTGAGTGGTGGTGTAGTGTGCAAGTAAGGGGAGGGGGTATCACAAGGGGGATGAAGGAAAAATTGCCCGTGAGTCGTGGCCCGTTTGTTAGGGAAATAATCCGGCATTTGCCTGATACTGATCGGAGAAACGACCTCTAGAATTCTCCCTCGGAGAGCGGCTAAGTTTGACCACGGTCCTGCCGAAAATTCTGCCACCGTCGGAACGCCTAGAACCTCCGGGTCGGTGTCGCTGCAGAGGCAACAGGAAAGTTCGCTCTGAGCTAAACTTTACCGGACCTACATTCGGAAATGCCTCAAACAGAAAAAGAAAATTACTATAGCCCTATCACATTACATTAATTAAATCAACAGAAAGAATTGGGTTATTTGTGGATTCCTTAGATTAATGGTTATTGTAGTAATAATTTACACAACTAGTTCAGAAATTGAGCCTTTAGCTTACGAATGAAATGTTGACGAACGAGACGACTGCAACAGCCGAGTCTTGCATTTTGCAATGGATACGTAAAAGAAACGTACGAGTTGCTTACATTTTTAACGCGAGTATTTACTCTTAAGAGTAATTTATCTTTGATCATTCTCCACAAGCAAGGTAGCAGTAATGTTTTGTTTACCTTGCAGTACCCAGTTATTTCATTTGATTCTGATTTCTTTGCGAAACTCTTTGCGAAACTCTGCGGCAATGTCCATTTTGCCGTACGCGTACCGCAAATTAACACTTTCCGAGCATTAGTCAGTGAAGACAAGTACTAGTTTTTATGCACGAGTGCTGAAAAAAATATTTGGATTGTATGTTTTAGTATTATAGTGTTTATGGCATAACCAGGTGAAGAATCCCGACATTACATCAGTATTTTTGTTATCCCAATCTTTGGTTAGTCAAAAAATGAATTATTATTTATAAATTATTATTGTAAAGAAATGCCTATTTCATAGTTTATCATTTACGATATTATTTTATATTTATTAAATTTATTGTTTATAAATAATTCTAATACACCACGAATCTTTCTTTACATTGCAATACACTGTTGATTTATTGTTGTTACTTTATATATTGTACATTTTTTACCTGTATGTTTATTTCGTGTATAATAATTTGAAGTAAAATTCACTGGTTTATTCACTTAATTCTGGGTTCCATGCAGATATAAAATTTTATCAATTTCTTTATCATTTATATTGTATCTAATGACACAGAGCTCACAAGTTTCGATATAGAAACGTTTCCTTGCTTACGAATGTGCTTGTTTTCTGCCACTTCAATTATTTTGTTCGAATTTTCTTATGAATTTTGAGTTAGCGTAGGGTACCAGTTTTTCTTACAATGTTTTTTTCAATTACTACGAAAAATAAGTTGTTAATCCAAACATTAGATACAATATAAATGATAATGAAATGATTAAGTTAATTGATTTTTGTTCTCTTTTTTCTGCCCCAAGAGAAAGTACTCGCAGCACTACCATGAGTTTCCGCAGTACTTACTCTACCTGCACATGAACTTGTTCTGCCCTTGTACACGAGTTGCATACTTTATCCACTTTCTTTTCGTTTCACGGGTCGCTAGAGGTTCACTCTCCAACTTTCGACTTCATCATTAAGCCGGACCCGAAAATTTGTTTCCATAATGCCTTCAGAGAATGGTTTGAGAATACAACTATTTTACCCATTTTTCCTCAAACTATGAAAGATGAGTGTAAGTCAAGAAAAGTATATCATTTAAGTCTGAATAATTATAACTATTTTGATTGAGCGTTATTACACAAATATTTAAAAATTTGAAGATATATGTATTTATCTATAGGAATATTAAAATCATACAAGACAGTTACTTTCCAAAAGTTAGGACTCAAGAAATATTGAGATAACAAATTTTACATTCGTCTAAAAACGTTCAGAATCAAAATATTTCAATTAAAAAATGTAACTCTCACTATTACGAAATTACCAAATTTCAACTTGTATCTTTCTTGATTCAGAAGAATGTGTGCATGTCATGTCACATGAGGATCAAAGTAGAGCCAATGCGCGTTAGTAGCGATGATCATGACGGGGGGGGGCGGAATTTGATGACCTATAACATTGCCAAAAGTGATCAATAAAACGCTCTTAAAATGTTTTCAAAATGTTCTAAAAGGGAAGAAAAATGACGTAAAACGTGATCAAAACCAGTTCGGAACAATTTGAGCTGTTGGATATGTTAATGATGTAATTGAGGCTTTTTCCATTTATTCAAGTGAACTCGGCTTGCAAACGTTTGGCTTGGACTGTTCTTTACCGGCAATCTCTGTCTTTAGTTATCCCGAAATTGACCGAACCGTCAATGGTGCTGATAAGCGTCACAGGAACCTTAAATGGCATACTCACAACGACTGACAGTACAATTTCTGAGCGAAGAAATTGAATAGGCTACACAGGAATTCTGTAGGGAACATTTGTTGCATGTTGTAAATAATATTTGAAGCAAGTACCATTAAAATGATATTAAAATAGATTCAAAGAGCGAAAAATGCATTAAAAATGACCGGAAAGGTGAAAATGTCTTATCGATGAAAAATGCAAAAAAAAGTGACATTTCCTTTTGTCATAATCTAAAATTAATTTCTTTACTAAACAGCATTGTTCTAAAGTGAAAAGAAAAAATGACATTTCATTAAAATCCCTCCCCTAATCATGACATTAGACCTGGTTTGGTATCAGTAATTTTAGTTGTTCTAGTACATGACTAAAAGTTAAGAATTCTAAAATATGAACACATTAATTTTTGTTGAAAGGAACAAGAAATAAGTTATTGCTGGGTTTCAAACAATCGAATGCATTGACACTTGTCTTTTCGATTCAAACATAAATTCAACAAAAATAGTGAACTATATTTTTGCTACTTGCGTTGATTGTTAATAAATTATGTTATTTTCAGTATCTTATGTTTAGCGACATTCAGTACATCAGTTAATCCGTATTAAATAATCCTAATGATTGTCTCCAAACATAAGATACTGAAAATAACAAAAAAATAGTCAACATATTTTTGTCAAAAATACTAATAAAATATAAGTCGCAGTTCACATTAGATACAATAGTACGCTTGCCCAACTAATACTAATATTAAAACATGTTTACTTTTTGACTAAATCAAGCCAGAATTAGTTTGTTTCCAGTGAATGGACGACTGCTTTCTTGTGACGAGCGACAGGAAGACGGCGTTTTCGTAGTTGACTTCTCGCGTTCGCAACAGCAGGCCGAAAGAGACCCCGAACAAAAGAATTAATCTCGTCTTTGTGCTGCGTCTTTTGTTGACATCCTTTCCTCCGAAGAAATTTCCTCTTTCAACGAGTAAGTATAGTTGCTGTCGAGCTTTCATCTCCGCATAGGGGTTTTCTTTCTAATGTTAATCGCTGTGTAAAACAGGTTCGGAGTAAAGTTTCATAAAGTATCCGTCAAGTGTCCTGAACTATTGGAGGAATAAGTCTTAACTTCTCAAAAACACCGACATCGGAGTGTATAAAACAGGTTTAATGCCGCGAAGCGTAACAGAGAGAAACTTGAAAAAAGATCTCAGGACTATTAGTGAGCAAGGCTCTAAAGTCGTAAAGAATTGATTCGTCGTATATGTTCTTAGCAGTGAAGGTGTCGCTGAGTAACGTTCATCAAACGGATTACGCTCAACTATTCCTTGCTCTCACAAGAGTTGAAAGTAAGTTTTAAACCGACCCTGAAGTGATTTGTAGTCAAATGTAGACAAATTTTCTGCTCACGTTTGTATTTGGGCTGCACTGTGACTTGCGCTCTGGGATAACCGCTGCTGAAAGCTTTCGAAACGGAAAAATGCCGGTTTTCCTTCTATCGATCATATTTATGAATGGTATATATTTCAGGAGTGGTGAGATTGCAGATTTGTACAGCCTTTGTTTTATAACAATAGGTTTTCAAAATTAATTTAAGTTTTTTTTCTTCAAACGAGTAGATAATACGGTTAATTCACTCTTTCTTCAACACCATTTTTATCATTCCTGGAGCAATTCGGTACAAGCTTTTCGCTCTTTTTCTTGCGCCGCGCCGGTGAGGTTTGCATTCTCGCCAGCAAACGGAGCTGCCGGTTGAATTCTCGTTCATTTTTCACGCGCTCGCATTTTCTAAGCTTAGTCAGGTCTGGAGCTATGCGGTAGAATATGACCAACGCGGATTGTAATTCGTCCGCAGAGCTCGTTCCGGCCAGTGCGAGCTTGGGTGCGTCATTAGCTGGTTTGGGGTTCGATATCGGAGCGTTAAGGGGACATAACAGAACCTTCAAATTGAACCTCGGACATTAATTGAGGGGATTTCAATCATTTAAGTACTACCATGTTATGTTTACCATGTACTACCATCTACGAACTCTTACTACCATGTATTACCACGTTTTGTTCTGGTACATACTCTTCAATAAAGAAGGCTGGTTTGTTTGTGTTTTTTCATTCGATTGCAAGTCGCATAATTGTAAGATAAATGTGGTAAGCTCTCTGAAATAAGAGGCAACAGGCAAACTGTCAACGAAAGGCAAAGGATTCATTAAAACGTTTGAGTTTCCCCAGGAAGTACAAGCTGCATCCAGAGATGCAATAGTCAGTGCAGTAAGGACCTAGTAGTAGTAATAATAGTAATAATAATTGTCGTATCGACTTGGCAATGTCAAAAGAGGAACCCTTTTATATAGCATCCCATGGGAAAGGCTTCTTTGCCTAGACAAGTTTGACGTCTGTCTACATTATTGTTAGTATACGAAATTTCTTTCAATACTTATTCTCTCAGAAAAAACTCAAATAGTTTCAAAATAGTTTTATTATTTGCCGTGAATCATACAGCATCCGTGCAATGTACTTTTGCATCCGAAAATCTCATCGGCTTCGCCCGAGAATCGAATCCTTAGTCTTAGGAGGATGCGGCTAGTCAGCTACCAGTTCCACCTTGGGGACCAAAATATGTCGCCACGTCGGGTGACAAACCAAGGGTCTGGGCTCAGTGGTCAGGGTTAGATGGTCTGAGGTTGAGACTAGCATGTCGTATGGGCGGGGGCTTTTGGGAGGAGAGTGTACAGGTTTCGTGTTGCTCCGAAATAGAATAATTCGTGGGTAGGGTAGGGCTCAAGAGGGATTCCGGCGACTCATCACTGCCCAGCAGTGTTCTTTGAAGAGGAGAGATCTCAACGGTTTTTTGATGATTGGAGCCCGAAGACAAAAGGGGCACGCCCACTTTTTCATTTTCATGAATACTCGTCCGCTCTACAGGTAGCCTTTGTAGATTGACGCTCTGTGTTGTGGGATCGTTGGAGACTGTGGACTCGGCGCAGTGGGTTCTGGGCATGAGGTGGGGGCTCGTGTCTCACCGCCAGGAACGTCATGGGGGAGTCGAGGACCAGATCGAGGCGTTCGTCTAGTTCCGTCACCGGATGGTTCAGGACTGGAATAGAGCCCAGAGGAGTCTCATCGCCGCAGGAGGACTCGGTGGGTGGGGGGTACTGGAGACCAAAGGATGTGTCAGGATATCGGGGCCCAAAGAGAACACGGGGCCGACCAATTTTCGCTTCGCGAAGAGGAAGTCTCGTCAACGCTGCACCTAGTCGTTGCGCGGGGAAAGCTCTGCGTGTGGGCTTTCTACCGCTTCGCTCCGCACGGCACCGCACCGCGCCACTCAACCGGCGCCGGCCAGTTGGACGGTGGGCTGAGAGGCAAGAGCCGAACGTGCTGAAGAAAGTGTGGGATAAAAAGGAAGCGCAAGCTTCTGAAATGCAATCTGCCAGAAACAATAAGGGCTTAGGGCAATAATAAGTTACGTCTCACCAGTCACAGCAAGTTTCTTGCTATTCGTAAATGTTAATATCTGGATTTGGTGAAAATATGGCTTATCCTGTTACAGTGTATGCCTTCTCCATACCAACGAACAGCTTGAAGTTGCAAAAGACGAGACGCACTGGGCTCAAAATCGAGATATTAGAATTGACAATTTGGGGGAGGCTTGTAACTGGTGTAACTTATCTTGTTACTGCTTCAAATCCTTCAATTGAAGGCTGAAAATGTCAATAGTGTAAATGTTCTTCGTGAAAACTACCAAGAAAATATTATTAAAGTAAATACTTTCAAAACTTCGTTAAAAAGTATTAATGCCATTATTATATACTTAAAGGTATTAATGTAAGGTCTAAGGTAATGACATTCCTCCTTGTACTGGAATCCCTGAAAAAATGTTATCACATCATATTGTCTGCATAAATCAAAACTTTAGTGCTTGATATCTTTGAGATGACAAATCAGCTGCCAGGTAGATAGATAGATTGCCAGATGTTCGCTTGACAGATATATTGTCAGACCAGGTTAGTGATGAATTCAGGGTGATAATGTTGTCATGACTCTCCCTAAAATCAGGAAAATATATATGTTGGTTTCCAAGATGGAAATAAAAAATTCTTGTAACTGGTGATAGCGCCAGGACGGTAGGTACTACAAGCACAGGACGTGTATTCGAATTAATCAATTAAAAAGATCCCTAGTTAACAAAAATAGAATTTGGCAGTCTCAAGAATTTTCTCGTGATCCTTTAATGCCCCTTAAAACTCCATTTAAGAATTTATTACGTTGAACTACGACAAGACCAAAATGAATGCCTAGATCTGGCTCAACACACGTTTCGAATAGTGATAGTTTTTCTCGTTCCATTCTACCCGTCCGGGTAAATACAAGCGGCTGTGGCTACAACTTACCTCATTCTCATACCACTATAAAAATTTTCTTAAGAATATGTGCTCATGTTTGCCCGTATTCTGAACATATATGCGCATAAACATGATCCAAGTACGGTGTGCTGCAGAGCAGGTGAACACGGGGGCGCAAACGATCGGAAGGTGATGGGGAAGGTTATATGATGGCATTTGTGCAAGAGTTTCGCAAAATGTGACGTATGTCCATTTCCTGAACCGAAACAAAATTCATTCGGCACTTCTTTTTCTTGAAGTGAAATGTTATTTCTTTCACTCTGAGAATAAGTGGCAACAAGTCATAGTCTTCCTTCTCCCAATATTTCAACTAACATTGAATTTGTTGACTTATTTTAAGGTTATATTGGGCCTGCACTATGGGGAAATCATTGCGTTGAGGAAAGTAATGATTGATAAAACGATAAATTACGTGCACAGAAAATGGAACAGATAGGGGATAGAAATGAAATTGTGTATCTTTACAATAATTATTAGTATATTATGCCATTAGTTTATAATTTGTTTTTTCCACGAGTAAGAATAGTCGCATGAACGACGAAGGAGTGAATGCGGCTATTCTTGTGAGTGCAAAACCGGAACATTATAAACGAATACGCTATTTTTTGTATAACATCATTATCAAATTTTTACAAGGGTATAGATATTAACATACCTAGAAATGTTATTAGTGTTATTACTGCCGATACCAAAAGTTAAAAATCGAGGCGGAGCGTAGCAGAGCCGAGATTTTTAATTTGGACGAGGCAGTAATAACACTGTAACATTTTTGTGGTATGTTCAGTGTTTTAACGGCCACCATAACATTTCAATATTTTCGAGAAAATTTACGACATACTGCGATATGAAACACGAATTCTGTTGTTGGGACAAAATAATCGATATTGTTGGGTATTGCTTGCGATGTATCTATTTCAACAATACACTTGTATACCGTGGCTCGAAGAAGATGAACGCTGAAAATTCGTCTGTACCTCAAAAAATTTTGGATGCAGCTGCGGAAGCCACGCGAGATTTAATCCTTGAAAAATCTAAAGAACGATACTAGAAGACATACGAAGAATTTAAAACTTGACAATTAGAAAATCACAGCTGTGATTACAGAAGATGTAATGCTTGCGTACTTTAAGAACTTGGTAAGGTAATTTACACTTATTCCTTTTATAAAGACAAACCTTTGTCTTACGTTTTGTTTTACAACCGAAGGTACATAAGCCGACCTTATTAATGCGTTTCTTTGATTACTATTTGTCTTGTAAATTACGGTGTGATTTTTCGTAATAATGTTGACTTGCGATGAATGGGTGGTTGTTTATTTAAATTACTAAGGATGTTAAAACCCATTGCTAAGGAGTTTAAATTTCTTAACCTACAGGTAGGTACAAGTGTACTAAACAAACTTATAGGGTTGCATGTTGACAAGGGTTTAAGACGCATGTGACCGATAAAAATGGTTACCTAGAAGTAGAATGGTATGTTACGTACATAATGTGGACCAAGGCCGACTGTATTTGGGGCGGCCGTGGTTGGCCGGGGTGTTTATTGTTCGTTGTGAAATGGATTTACCAGAGGCGATCATTAATGAAGTTGCTAAAGCAGAATTGTCGCTAATACTTAGAAAATCAGCTGAAAATTATAAAAAAAAACAACATGATAAATTTGTAACTTGATGGAGGAGAACAATATGAGTGGCGTTCAACTAATGTCGCAGAACAATACATTGAGGAGTCAGTAGCAAATAGGGTTAGGTTCGGGAAAACAATAGTATCTGGGGGAGAGATACCGAACACAGGCGAACCTTCAAAACCTCACACTTCAAATAAAACAACAGTTTGTGGAAGTTCTGGATTCTCTTTTACGAATATTTTAAACTGCACATTTAATTTTCATTATTAATAAGTTTTTTTTTGAGTAATGATTAGTTAAATTGGTTTTGTAGTGTTTCTTTTGTCGATTTGTAATTCTTGTTTTCTTTGTTACAAGTAAGTAAAATTCTGTACTCCCGGCAGTTGGTAGATGACGTATGTTATTTTATTGAACTAGTTTCAGAATCCTGCAGTTTCTGTACGATTTTCGATGCCATAAGAGATTGTGTATTGTGCAAAAAATAATGTATGTACTTTGGCACTCGAGCCATATCAGATTATGGCCGTGCCATGGCGTCTTAGCCTAACTGACATGAGATCCGGAGACCTATGCTACCAGGGGTCGCAACTTCTTACGTCATTTATTGGTAGCTCTTACTCGAAAGATGCTTTCACTTTATTCAACCAGTTATATAAACTGGGGTACGACAGTGAAAAGAGATTGTTAATTTTGCTTCCTGCGGGAAGCCAACCCGGGTTCGCGGTATGGAAAGCAAGCTCGCTAGCTATGAGCCATCGAAAATGTGGGGGGGGGGGCGTTGTAATGATTGTAAATTAATCATTACAATTCACAATCCTTGATTGCGCTGCAGCTACGAGGCTTGCAAAAAAATCCCAAAGCTGTACGTCAGCTTTGACTTTCTGCAAAGCGTCTCATGATGCATTTTGAACTTCGTTATCGTGTCAAGACTTTATCTTACGACCATATGTGGAATGAACGCTTGAATCAATAGATAGGTAAAAAAAGATGTTGGTAAATAATTTGAGATGTTCAAGTGTAAATAATTGTATTTGTTGTTTCATTTCACATTTTCTAAAGAAATTCTATATTACAGCACGGTTTTCACGAAAAAAATTCACAATGTAACGTACATGTGAATTATTGTTCTCATTTGTTCTCTATTCAATTATCTCGTTTTGCAGAAATGTCAGACCTCGTTGTATACACCCGAATAATAATAATAATAATAATAATAATAATAATAATAATAATAATAATAATTATTATTATTATTATTATTATTAAGAAGCAGGAAAACCTGAAGAACTTCAAGAAACGACTATCACGAATCGACCATAATCGTCTCAAATTCCACAGGAAGTAGTCTCCACTTTTAAAACCCGCTACCATAGATGGAAAGCCAATGCACTGGCCCTCCGACCGGTGCGCAGTGGGTCATTGGAGAGAACCGGTCGCATCAGCGCGTGATTTCGCCTTCCGTTATGGAGGCAGCGCCCACTGCCAGAGGCAGCGTCCTCGAACGGCCTTCCCTCCCCACCCCACCCCACCTCGCCCCACCCACCCGTTGCAGGTGCAGCGGTGGCACGGCGGCGCTGCCTCGCTCCAGTGCCCGACCGCAGGGCCCTCGTCCGGAAGCAAGTTCTTTTTTTAAATTGTTTTTTTTTATTTTTTTTATTACAAACATGCAGTCGCGAATACAAGAGAGAAGGGAGGCTAGGACCACTACCATAAAAATAATGTAATTTGTACTCAATGTATTCAAAATAATTACTACGTATTGATTAAAATATATTCAAAAGAAGTATTGCGTATATGATTACACTTTTTTTTAAATTTCAGACATTTCTGTTTTTAAAATTCCATATATCATTAGGGATTTGATGCCAATCAAATAATTGTTAAAATATTAATTAATTTGATTGTCTTTAATGTAAGAGGTCACCATTGTACATCAAAATATACAATATACAGGCAAACACATTTGATTTCTGTTTAATTTTTATTAAATAATCTATGTAAATAAAAGTGGAATATTTGTCTGTAATTGCGAAATAATATTCTATGATCTCGTAAGCGTGACCTTCCAAATCAGATAAAAAATAATATAATGGAAACTCTCAAAAACTACCCCATCTCCCTTTCTTACTCCTTAAAACAGAATTCTGTGACAATTCACCGATGTGAATTAACCCTTTGTGAAAGTTCTTGTAGTTTCCTATAAGCATTTTTACTCATTCCGATTGCGCAATTAGGGTTTGAATAATTGAAAGCGAAAATTGTTACTGGAAGTTAGTCACAAGAATGGGATAAGCTTCTTTCGGCCGCCTGTAACTACACAGTTAATGTGGCGCGTGGAAGGGGCCAGGGGGTATGTGTCAAAGAGTAACGTAAAATCTGACTGTTTGGAACAAGTGTGGACTGTTCAGGGCATAGAAGAGGACAACGTAGCAGGGCAGGATAGGGGTATTCTACAGGTCTATAATTTTTGTTTCTCTCTTTAATAGATGGTTGTGATATATTAACACCCTGACGCGGTACTTATCATAGTTCACACTAATTTTAGCAACCTTAAATTATAACACTAATGATATCAGAAATAATAATGATAACAATAATAACACCATGTGAATTTATATGCGTTATAAGATTGTAAAAGAAAGAAAAGAAAAAGAAAACTCTCTCCGCCGGCTGACCCGAGCTGAGCACATACGCCTATACACCCGGAGGGCGTGGCCAAAGCTCTCTCTCAGGTCCCACTGCTCACGCCGCACGGACTCGCGAAAGCAAAGCGCATCCTTGCACAAGACGCCCGTCTACTGTGGTCTCGCTCCACAGAATCGGGGTCGCAAGTTTGGGAACCATACGTGCTCTAGAGAAACTGACAATTTTGTCCGTTCCACTTTGCCTGTTTGGGCAAACACGACTGCGTATGGCCACAACCCGCCTGCATACATTCCAGACACGGTGTGGTGAGTCTCACGTATGCCGAGCGTCAGTGGATAAGTTAAGCATCCCGAAGGCACCAACGGAAACAAAATGGTTCCGATGAGACTTATCGCTTTTTGTTTATCGCCTGAGCGGTCGTCTGACTGCATCTCCGCTTCTTCTTATCCTTCCGTTGATAACATTTGTCCTAGAGATGTATTATTTCGTGTTTTAGGGCGAGTCAACTGACATGGTCATTTGTTCCGTAAGTGTAGTGCTTGTGTTCGTCACGGAAGGTGGCGATGGTCTTTCTTGCTGGGTGGCGAGATCCGGCACCGGGCTTGAAGATGGCTTATGGGGTTTTTCCTAATCGGGTATCTCCCACCTGCGAGGCACCGCCCCCAGCCGGGACAAGTTCTAAGCTTTTGAATGGTCTCCCGACATGTGTGGTAGGTATTGCATATGTATGCGAGTGTGTGTAAGGGTGAGAGGATAGGACAAGGAAGAGGAAGGAAAGATCGCGCTTTGTTTTGGGTCGTTTGTTGGGTACTGCTCCGGCACTCTCAACGGCTGTATTCGACCCAGCTATCTAGCTAGTGTCGAAAATCCTGCCACCATCAGACCTCGAACCCTAGGCCCTCCCAGTTAGAGGCACTGGAGCGACATCAGTTGATGGCGTAAGCCACCGCAGCCGATTTTGTCGTGAAGAGCTTTACCAAGGCGATGACGCATCGCTAACTGCACGGAACCATGTTACAAGCAATTGTGAACGTTTTGGCATAAATATTCAACATACGGGCGAACATGTTCGTAACCTGTTCGCCTGCTGATGCTGGTCGGGGCGTTTTGGTCTGTTTACAGACCGAACAGGTCATCGCCTCCTGATGACATGTGCACGATTAGCAAGACATTTCGAGGAAAGGCGAACAACGCTTTTGAGACCCCGTAGACCTCCACAGTATGTTATGTGTCTTACGTCTTTGATCTAGTTCCAGTTGACCTCCATTACCAAAGTTGTTGCAAGAGAACAGCAATGAAGTTTATAATATATGCACCGTATTGGTTACTCATAACGGAATATAAATAGTACTAGTAAGAGTCGTGCGAGCATTGTACCGAGAGAAAAGAGTGGTAGAAGCTCTAAAAAATGACGGTAGCCCTTTCAAGGCCTTGAAAATGGGCCTGAAAGGTCTGAGAGGGATTCTAATGCACCGTTTCCGAGTTATCACTAAGAGTCGCGGGTTTCATTGTACTGACCGACTCCTTCGTTGATTGATTTATTGATTAGTGTTTCCGGCCGCATCAGCGGCTGTCATTAGTCCTGTAAGTGTAGTGCATGTTTTACCGATGGAGGTGGTGGTGGTGACGAGCTTCCCTCACTGGATGGCGAGATCAGGCTTGCTGTGTTTTCCCCTTCCACGAATCTCCCACCAGCGGGCACCGCTCCAGTCAGGACAAGTGCTAAGCTCTCGACTGGTCTCCCGGCACGTGTGGTTGTGTGACGCGTGTGAGTGTATGTAAGGGATGAGTATAGGACACGGAAGAGGAAGGAAAGATCGCGCGCTGTTCTTGGCCCATTTGTTTGCTACTGCTTCAGCATTCGCCAGGCGTTAATCGGACAAATCACGGAAAGCTACCAATCAGAGCAACCGGTCGCAAGAATTCTGCTCCAGGCTGCTGCTGATTTCGACTAGCTATATTTGGATTTATTTAGAGCTGTCTGACATAAATCAGTATTACGGTATCCAATCGAAAGGTTGAACGTCACTGTAGTGACATGTAAGCTGCCGATTGGATGACACCGTAACAGCTGATACCTGCCAGAGACAACTGTAAATAAATTGCAGTACATGTAGCTACAGTACCGGCAGCGTATAAGCAACTCTGACAGTTCTTTGCTCTGTTGTCACACACTACCAGCCCCATGACACCACCTGCATGACAGATAAATGAAATCTGAAAACATGAACACTTACCGACAGACGATGACACGTCTTGATATAGTGTTCATAACCCTCCCCACCGCCAAACTTTATCGCCTCCGTGACTTCATGTGAACCAGATTACGGCAACGCTGATCCCTGGCTGTGAGGAAATAAAGAAATCCTCGCAAGCTGATTGCTTCAGAGCAGGTCACGTGACGTACCACAGCACGTGGCGAGAGAACTGTTAGTTGCTTAAATGCTGCCGATACCATAGTGTCAAAAATCCAGACGTCTTCGTATTCAAATCAACAAAATTATCTAATTTTCGAATTGAATCTGTTCGATACACCTCTAGGCGGTTATTCTGTATACATTACTTCGTACAATACATTTTCTGTACTTTGTAGATTTTTTGCGGATGTATTTTTATGAATCGTGCGAAGCCATCACCTCTCCTTAGTGTAGAATATGAATTGTACTCACCTGATAATTTGACCTTATCTCTGAACACATGCAAAAGTGAATTGTTTGGAAATATCAACTGGAGGGGGAAAGGGACAATATTTATTTACCACAAGGCTGGAGGGTGTGCCGGGCGATATTTATTTACGGAAGGAATTCTCTTGGAAACTTTAGCTAATTAAAGTATCCGAGATCAGTGAAAATAACATATATTGTTGATTTAATAATTGTATTGTACCACACCAGCTGATAATGTACAGGACAACAATAAAGTTCGACAAAGGAAAAGAATACGTCTGCTTGTTTAGAAGTTTAATTTGTAATACTAACTTTTAACGCAGCATTGATGCCAAGTATGGAATTCGTTTCCTACGAAACTACAGTATAAAATTGAGAAAGTAAACAGCAAGAAAAAAATTATTAAAATACAACACAGCGAGAAATGGTAACAAGTAGAAAAAACAACCAGAACAGGTTCTATTAGCTGTGGGAGAGTTGAAGCAATGGTACGTATCCCTAAGGGACGGAAGGTCGTCTGTCAGGTGCTACTTTCGTAATCCCTTTTTACTGACGCTGGGAAATACGCCGCCACTTCTGAGCGCTGGTTGCGCGTGTATGAGGGACGGGAGGGGACGGAAGGGGGGCGGAAGGGCGCGGCTGTGGGAGGAGCCGTGTGCCGCTGGGGAAATCACTAGTGATGGCCCTGGAAGCTCCACGAGCGGCGCGCACGCAGCTGATAAGCATCGCCCGCACAACTCCCGTTGCTCCCCGTCGTCAACCCCCCTCTCTCTCTCTCTCTTTTCTCTCTCTCTCTCTCTCTCCCTCTCTCTCTCTCTCTCCCTCTCTCTCTCTCTCTCTCCCTCTCTCTCTCTCTCTTCGTCCTGACACCCCGCCCCTGGCAGCCCACCCCGCATCCCGTCCCCCGACTTTGGTGGCTCAGGGCATCAACGCATTCTGCGGTGCCTCTGACCGGCAGGTCCTAGAGCTCGAGTCCCGACGGCAGCAGGATTTCCGACACTAGGTAGATTGTAGGTTGAATTCAGCCGCTATCTGGAGAAGAATTCTAGCGGCCTGCTGCTCTGATTGGTAGCTCCGTGGTTTGTCCAATGAACGCTAAGCGAATGCCTGTGCAATACCCTAACAAAAAAGCACGAAGGGCGCGCAATCTTTCCTTCTCTTCTTTATCCTATACTCACCCCTTACTTACACACTCACACACACACTTCATGCACCACACTACCACACATGCCGGGAGACAGGTCGGGAGCTTAGAGCGCGTCCCGAACGGTGCCCCGTTGGTGGGAGATACCTGGTTGAAGAAAACCCTGTTTGCCGACTTATAAGTCGGCACCGGATTTCACCATCCAGCTGGGGAAGATCACCACCGCGTAGAAAACATGAGAACTATACATAAAGCACTAAAGATCTTATCAGTTGGCACGCCCGGAATCACTAACCAATCAATCAATCAATCAATTCCTCGCCTCCCCCCTTCCATAGTCTCCCACTCCTTTACTCTCGCTCCCGCAGTCGTAGAATATAGAAGAATTATCAAAAGTCGGCTTACTTCAGAAAAGTTAATAAAAACTAATGGTGCTATAAAAGTACATATTTTCTATCATTGTATTAAACTCTTCCAATTATCAAAAATTCGGAGAGTTCAATGGAAATGAGACCTGAATTATTTTCAAGCGTGTTTTGGTCATTCCATGGGAAAAAAATTAATGAAAATATATGGAACAGTTTCTGAGAATTTTGATTTCTAAATCGCATTAATCTCAAGCAGAATTTACTAGAATAATATTTAGTAAATTATTTATAGTAATAAGTAATAATTAGTAATATTTAATATTTGTAAAATGATTTTTGGCGGTAAATTGTGCACCTTTCATAGCATGACTCAAGTTTTCTAAGACACACCGCACACATTCACTAAAACACAAATACACGCGCGCGCTCTATGTGGCAAACTGTCGCACTCAGTACCGACCATAGCAGCTCCGTGAAGTCCTTGACCCCACGAGGAAAGGAAGGGATAGAATATCTCATTACTAGTCATTATCGTCGTAATGCTTATGATTGCAGCTTGGATATTCACGAAAGGCAATTGTCTTCTCGCGCGAAGTAAAGGTGTGACGTCCATCTTGCTCGTCTGGCAGGTATCAACGTTGTTAATCGAAACAACTTTTATAGTTTTTGCTTTTATTTTGTTATTTTTTTAATCCCCCTTTTCTTAAAGCGGTGAAAGGAACCATTGATGATTGAGGACGACCTCTGTAGAAGCAATTACAATTGTTTACGTTCGTCTTTGAGACAAAAAAAACATAATGTGATGATGTTTGCATCGATTGTTACGCACAATTATTATCATCCGGGTGTGATATTTTGAAACGGCCAATTTTCATTAAAAGTTGTGTTATATTTATCATGTATTGGTGAAAGGGTCAAGTATTGTACTTGTTCCTGACATTATTATTATTATTATTATGATGATTATTATTATTATTATTATTATTATTATTATTATTATTATTATTATTATTATTAATATTATTATTATCGTAATACTCGCTTGCTCGCTCTATTTCTCTCGCTCTCCATTTTCATTTATTTTTCCACTGTTTTCGTCTCTCATGTTCCTCTCTCTCTCTCTCTCTCCTACATCAAGCAATCTCCCTGTGCTCTTCCGAGTCAACGTCTGAAGGAGTTGGGTGATTTTGTTTGGGAGGATGATCGTTCTCACGCTGCCGCCTTTTGTTCCTGTTGTGCTCGGCATAGCAAATCACCAAGCCTGTGGCCGACGAACCTGTTCTTGTTGCTTCCGAGTGCCCACCAACTACCCTGCAGGTCTTCCCCGCTAATGTTAGGCCCATTATGTTAGCAGAAGCTTGTAAGAACAACTGGTTGTCTAACTCTAGTGTACTCGAAGTGGGTGTTATGCTCTCTGCTTTCTTTTTAATCCATCATTTTTTTTGTAGTTGCTTGATAGTTTATTTCCCCTTTGTTCAAGAAAAGTGGTGCGTTTAAAAAATCAACAGTTTTTGATCACGTGTTTACAAATCAACTTTTATAATATTTTTAATGCTTCAAATCTCAGAGATCGTTCGCAAGACAGTCGGTAAAATAGTAAAAAATTTTCTCTTCGCTCGCGCTAAGAACAGAAAGGGCTAATCTCATCCCAAAAACCCACTGCTCTTCTGCAATTATATATTATTTAGAGGTCCCTTGTCTTGTGCCTCGACAATTGTGTAAGAAATAAATTAAAAATTTATTTTCAAGTGAAAATCTTCTGTTTGGCGGCGGTAGAAACAAAAGAGGCTAATTTTGACAAGTGAAAATATTTTCATTATATATTTTATTAATGCATTACTTGTATGCTCAAATATAACACGTTTCTCATCATTCTAATGCGTTGTTGTAAAAGAGATGTAAACGAAATTTATCCATATCGATAAACGAAGATTATGTGGGCAGGAAAATAAAATTCTTAGTTGTGACTTGGTTTTTATTTCTCTAGTTAATCTAATCGTTGTTGTGAATAGGCAAGAATAACGAAATATATAATGGTAAAATAACACTTATATAAAATTTTCGACTTTTATTTTTTCAGGTCGTGCATTAACAATTCTAAAAGCACGTTGGATACTGTCGTGCCACTGGGGTGTCTTCGTCATCTCATTTACAAGTATGTCGAACGGTTTTATTACACAGACTTACGACGGACATACTCAACCCTTTGCTCGCTGAAGTACAGGCGAAGTATATTTGTTCACACTAAACATCGAATTCATTTGGAGCAAAATTATTTTTTCCACCTTGTCCTACACCAGGGATTTTCAACTTGTCCTTCATCAACCCCTTTGAAGGGAATTGTTTGTGTCAGCGATCCCCTGACTGTTATATCCAGCATTCATAATCATGACACAAAGAATTGCACATAAATACCTCAGAAGATAATTTCGTACCCCAATATTCTCGTAAATACCTCCATTTTTCAATTATTAAAGACGTTTCCGATTTTGAGCAGGAAGATTAGAATCTTCACTGAAATGCTGTGGTTACAAAATGTTGAGATTTTTAAGAACTGACCATATAATTTCTCCAGTGCTTATTGTGGAGAGTCCTTTCTTGTGCTATAGAGTATCGTTGTCCACACACAGTTTTAATTTCTTGAGTTTTCCAAACATCGTAATTCTCTTGTGACTCCCGCGTAGTCCGTCAGCTTGCCAGGTGGGCGACGTCCTTTGCCGAGTAAGATGAATTCTGGAAAATTTTACTGGAAGAGTAAACTGGGGTTACAAGCATCGTCGGATGCCATTGCTAAGCGATAAATGAAGATAGAGATCTGGTGAACTTGAAAAGAGCACAAAAGTCTTATCAAAAAATTAGTAAGAGACACACATGTTATTCGTGTCTTACGTATCTGATTTTTTGTACTGAAAATTAAAAACAAATACTCACTTGATCGCTTGCAAGACGTCCTCTCTCCTGGATTTCCTAAGATATAGAAAACTAGCGGCTGTAAAGCTGACTATATAAAATGTACATGGCTGAGTGTGTATTGGGTAACTGTACCACACAAAACTGAAAGTGCAATGTTCGAATTCTAACAATTAGAATTGGGTATTCTGAGGTTCTGACTAGAGTTGAAGGCGGATGTAAACACCTTTCCTCTCATACTACTAACCGAAGCAACAATCTAAATAAACAACAAAAATTTCTGCAATTTCTGATTTTTGGTCAGGAATGTTTGGATGGTCAGGACATCAATCCCTTCCAAGTCGTTTTTTCATAGATGGAAAAGCACTCTATAAATGTCTATTGTTTCCCTTTCTAACATTAGATTTCCAGGGGGACTCATTTTGTCTTTTTTTATATCTGAATATAAAACATGCAGGTTAATAAACATAAGATGACGGTAGGTCAGATGTATTGGTGATTGCCACACTCTTACGCATATGCACACAAATGCATTCTCCTGTACGCCAACAAGTGCACACAAGCACACACGTACATATGCAAGCGTCCACTTAGAAATTCACTTACACACACTCACATACTCCTGCTCCAAAAAAAGCTCGTGCCCTCTACACACTCTCACTTACCCGCTTACGCACGTGCTCACACACACGCGTTCACACGTCCGCCTTTCCACGGTGCACAGTTCTCATTTGTCGCCCCGCCGCCCGTCTCCGTCTCCGCCGATCGTCCATCTTCCCCCCCCCCGCACCACCGCTCCCCCCACCCCCCGCCCACGGGTCCCCTCCCCCGCCACTGCTCGCTCCTCGCGGGTCAAGGTCCAACGACGCGGTTTCTCCCGCGGACGCCAGACCGGTTCCTTACCTCGCGGGCCCCGCCCCGCCCCCTCAGCGCTCCGCTCATACCGCGGCGCCCGCTGCTCCCTACGCCCGCCCTCTCCCCAACCCCAGGCTCACCTCGCAGCCGCAGCCTCCTCAGCGCCCTTCTCTCGCCTCCTTCCCGTCACCTGCTGCCCGTCGCAGCCCTCCCCGTGTCAACTACCTCGTCAGGTCCTGCGCGTGGCGGTAGCAGGGTTGCATTGACGCTGGCGGAATGGCGGGCGCGGAAAAGAAAGGACTGCATCGGCAGCGATAGAGGCAACAAATACTATGATGCCCAGTGCAGGCGAACCCAGGTCGTATTTCGACTCCGAACTATCTGACTATCCGAACTATCCGAACTATATCTGACAACAGTTGATGATAAATGATTCTGAACTTCCTCGTGGATTTGGGGTTTAGAATTGTCGCTTTTTCGATCGATTACGAGCGGTCTCGGAGAGAATATCCGGGCTCTGGATGATACTTAAACATTCACGTCAAGCCGTCAATTTAACTTTTAAAAAAATTAAAAAACTAATTTACGTTTTTCATATTTCATGTATTAATATTGTTTGTAATTTAGATATAGCCTAGAATAATATTTGTTTTCTAAATCTGTGGTATATTAATAATATGTTTCTTTTTGTCACCGTGTTTAACACAATTTGGCGTTAAAGGGTCTCTGGAATGTTTTTTGGTCAAATGTTCACTTGTCGGTAATATCCGTCGAAAAGTCTCACTAGAGCACTCATTTTATATAGATGGTATCGATTGCAGCCTTTTGTAATGCAACAAACGTGTGTGCCGTTAATGTCAGTTTCATGGAGAACGGCAACAAACGGAAGGAAACTGAAGTCCATTATTTCGTTGAGTTGCCTTCGTTGAACCTGTACCAACGATCACTTTGACGAAGGCGGATGCGACAAGTGACTGTGTGAAATGGGGTGACGCAGGGCCTGAGTGACGTGACAGTGGCCGTGGAGGTGTTAATAGCGTCGGCTGTCGATTGTCACCTTTTTCTTACCGGTAGGGTAGACGGCCCGTTGTGTAGACATCAGTGTACTAGATTTCTACCTTTGGATATAGAGTTAAACTCCGAATGGCTGGAAGTGAATAAGCGAGTTCGACCCAGGATTTCATGGCGTTCTCCCGTGTCCCCGGCCTCTGATTCCATCGTTACTCTCTCATCATATTCACCTACCTGTCTCTTAATTCATCAACAGAATATTCGTAATACGATGATTATGATATAAATGCAATAATTACTCATTTCACAATTATTTTCGTCTTAATAGATTTAATTATGCGATTAGAAAGGCTTTATTATTTCAGGAAAACCTTGTACTGAAAGAACACTGGATGGGAACTTTCGAAGCACTGGTGTGAGTACGACTGAGGTCAAAACGCATTCAAGGACACATCTCCTGCCGAAAAATTTGAAGAGATCTGAGTAAAGTAAATTAGAATTACATGGTTTTACGTTTATAAGTGTCACACAATATTCATTTATTCAGGGAATTCACCTTCAGATAACAGAGTCCTTAAAAATATAATAAGCTTTGTCGGCGAAGAAATTGCAACGAATATGGAATGGAAATGGCACTAGCTTAAACTGGCCTAAGATATGTTCATGTTTGATTTCTGAATAAAATTTCATTTTCAGTTAATTAAGTTTCAAGTTCCCTTCTCTAATGAAGCTGCTCTTCATTACAAACTTAATATGTTTAGTGCAGGTAAAATTTAATACGGCCAATGAACAGACAGTATGAATACGTTCAATAGTGGAAACAAATAATAAAACAGTCGAATCTTGTTTCTTCAAAAAATTATGCTTTCATTTCATTTACGCTCTCTCTTTCAAAGAAAAATATGAAAACATATTGAAGTGAATAATGTTTTAATAAACGATATTTAACGTTTTATTATTTTATTATTTCAATTAACGTATTCGTTCTATCTGTTCATGAAGTGGCTTAACTTTTATTTAGACTACACACATTAACTACAGTAACTATTGATATTCTAATAAATAATTTAATTCATCGACTGACATTGACAAACCATTGAAAATTAGAAATGTTTTCTAATGCCCGAGCTCTGGAAACTTATCTATTGACCCACCCTCGTCATAGGCTCAATTAAAATGCTGGCAAATACATATTTCGTAAGAGAAAGGAAAAAGTCAATTACGAGATATATATTACTTTAAATAAAACGTACCAGAAATTTAAATATATGCGTCAACTAGACTTGGCCAGCCACTACACCGCGTACTATGTGTACTGTGTACTACGAGTATGCGTACACCAAGTGACAGCCACTACCCACTTCCTATCAATTGCCGAAGTGGTTTGGGGGTGTGACGTCTCATGTACGGACAAGAGAGGATCACAGCTACGAGTTTTAAGTTAAAAGAGACGTCACTAGACGACAGTTGCTGGGAGGAGCTCTTCCCGAGCCCTAGTACTGCATTAAAAATGTACTCTTCTGGCCGCAGTAGCACTGTGAGATATAGGCAATTATCACATGAGGGGAGGAAACACTGTGAGTTCCTTCTTTCAGCTATTTCAATCATTTTCGCTTCGCTTAACAGAGCGCCTATTTGAAACTCTATCACACACAAATTTCTTTAGCAAATCAAAAATTGACATTTTATCTGTTAATACTTGCATCGTATCCTGTTCGAAAGAATATGAACGAGAATAGTCGGAGTTTTTAATTTTGACGAGCCCAAGGATCTTCCCTATATTCCATTCCATAAGCACGATCGTGACCCACTAAATATTTCGAAAACCCCCGTCTCATTCGGAGTTAAAACCCGTGAACTCCAGTTCAGAAATGTTTGAAATTTTGTTTCAAAAGGTGGTTACTGGTTTGGAATTCAAAACCTTGGAACAACTCTTGCTGTTTAGTAAATTGAATGTAATTTTCTTGCGGCGTAATGAATATTCACTAATCGTCATTCTCTTCAAATCACATGTGATACGTCAAGCTCATAAAGATTATTCCGTTTCCCTCTCTCACCGTACATGTTTATAAATTGGGTAAGTACAGTTGAATTTCTACAAAAAGTTGAAATTTTTATTATTTAATATGTTTTTTACCAAGCTGAGTCATTTAGAAGCAAACGAGAAATTAATTAAAAATGGTTTGAGAAAATACAGGCTCTCAAGATGTACGTGTGTATTTCGCATAATTATCACGAACTATCCACTTAACCTTCGTACAGTTCTTGCGTGCATTTTGCAACAGTAAGCGTCCTGCGTAAGACAGGGCATAATATTCTGGGCAAATACATGCTATAGCCCCCAGACATGAGTTCAGAAAAGAATTGCAGTACAAACTAGAACCAAGTCTCACCCACATACAATATTCTGGGAAACACATCCTACAGTACAAAGATTTTTAGATTGCAGAAAAAAAAACCGAATGCAATTCCGTGGAAATTCCATTAAAGTGATCCTTGCAAGCTTATTCTAATTGAGCTAGGAATCTTGCCATTGCATTGCTAATTTATTTACGAATCTGTAGTTTTTATATTACTTGACATTAGAAGGACATTTTCATGAAATATGGATATTTATAATTATAAAATTTGTCGTAGGAATTATATTCATTAGGTGTCAGTTTCAGCTAAGTACTACAAGAAATGCACGCATAATATGTGTATGTTACGTAACAACATATTGCCAAATGATATTAAACAATTAAAATCGAACACGAGTTTCAATTCAAAGTAAAATCTTTTCTGCTGGATAAGAGTATTTTATATGTAATTAGAGACTACACTGACAATAAAAAAAGAAAAATAATATTTATTTTAGCTATGATATTGAATGAGTTAGGTAACATGTAGTCCATAATTTTAAAAATTCTAAATATACCTGTAACAGGTAATATCTCTTAGCATCCGAGTCAGTGACTCCTTTCGGTGAGTAAATGCTGAGATGGCCCCTTGCTTTGCTTCTGGAGATAAATATACCTTCAATATAAGCACATTTTCTTGAGTCTTGTTTTTGGTAGTTGTAGGAGTAGAGCCGGGGGTTGGGTTTGTTAGCAATACTAAAATATCAAATCCGCAGTTCGTTTACAAAGCAAATAAGTTTTCCGTAACGAAAATGTTCAATTTTCAAATGTTACTAATCTCGCCGCTTTGTTGGTACTCTTATTCATCATTCAACTTTGTGCAGTAAAAGGGAGAAGAGGAGATTCTGGAACTCAAGGAAAAGTATGGAGATTATAATTAAAATATGTAATATACAGTGTTTTATGTTTTTTATTCATGAAATATAAATGAAAATAAATAAAAAATCTAAATGTGCAAACATGGACATTAAAACAGAAAATGGATACATTACTCTCGATGAGCTCTTAATTTATTTTATATTGCAGGTATTGAAGCTTTACCTCAGAATTTTTCCCTACAATATGCCTTAACTAATCCCTTTACCGCTTCATTTGAGACACTGTTTCTGAGACATTGCTTCACCAATAGTTAAAATTCCCCAACTCAATACTTGGTTTAATTTAAACAAATATATTGAAACCAAAGTATTTTCATTTACTCAAAAACATCTACGGTTTTCATACTTCCATTATGAAGAAAGAGGGTATTTATTATAAAAAGAGAACACTTCATATAAAATGTTTTAATGAAATGTATTGTTTTTTCTTGAAGACTAATACTTACCATTGACAAAATAAATACTTCAATCATTGTTATCACTTTCATAATCGTTGAATATGCCAACTTTATTATCATTGTTTTTTTCACTTTTATACCAGAATTCGTATTTGGTGGATGATGAAAACCTCCGCAACAATTTTTTATTCTCCAATACGTATTCAAGTTGTGTTGTGACAAGTTGTGAGTATATCTGGAGTTTTCACGTTTTATGTGTTTCTGAGTATACCAAAAGAAACTTCCATCTATTAATCTAAAACATGGCGTCATAATGTAGAATTCATACAAATTTGATTTTCATCGTTACCCCCCCCCCCGTCTTCATATGGGTTGGAATAAAAATCGGTCATTAGTCAAACACTGACGTCCTCTTCTCGCCATATGTACGTAAGGTTCTACGAGGCGCGCATCAAGAAAGACAAGTGAAGTGACTGGTCGTTCTGTGAAGCGACTGTTCACTAGAACAGTTCATAATTCCACACTAGGATTTCGATTTATCATCATAGTGCGAACTTTCTATGACTATCTTCTTTATAATGAACATTTCTCTAGTAGAAATTTATTGAGTTGAGTGGTTTCTCCTATAGCTCTTACATTGGTTCGCTCTTTCCATGTAATGAACGAAACTAGTCAGTTCCTTGAGTTTCATTATATTGAGTTTACAATGTACCTCTGTATTGTGCTGTTTCAAGAAATCCTGTTCGAAACTTAGTTTCATAACTGACAGGTTCTCATTGTAAGTGGAAAATTACGATTCAGTATCTGTGTGTAGTGTGTCTGTATCTATTTCCAGCTATAGGTTATAAAAACTAACCAACCGTGAAAGGAACTTCATATTTTATCATGTCCGACTAGCCAAAGGTCATTATGTCAACGTTGGTGAGTATATATTAATTTCGCAGAAATTGACGTAATCAGAAATAAACACTGGGTGTACTTTCTATTAACAAAGTACGGATAACCCATTTCAGAAAATATGTGCTTTAAAAGAGCGTTTCATGAAGGCTAATGATTATAACTGGCTTTTAGCAGTGACGCCGTTGGTCGTTCCGCTAATGAAAACAGACAATACTTCCACGTTTGTGCCCACTGGGAGCATAAACATGTACCGTATACATATTTTTAATTTTTTTAAATAGAATTACGTCAGAGTCCGTTGACCTTTGTTACCAAGCACAACCCCGTCGCCTGCAAACGCATTTTTACGTTCAGCGAGGAAATGGAATACTTGTTAGTTGAAACGGCTGAAAGACAACTGATTTGAAAGTTGTTACAAAGTGTGGAAGTAATAATTGACATGCTACAGCTACCCCTTGATAGATTTCGAATCGTACAAAACAATACGCATATTTTGATGTGATATTTTTAATATGACTCTTTTATTTCATCAGTTTATTTGCTTGAAAGGCACTTTTGAAAACTGGTGTAGTATCATTTCATTCAAGATCATTATGTTTAATGTATCCAATTTTATCCAATTAATTGCAATTGTTTCCAATCCAATTAATTGTTTTTATCCAATTAATTGTAATGTTTTAGGAATATCATAAATTATGGAACAATATATTAAATAATGGATATTATATTACAAGTGTAAAATTGTACATTACTTTCATGAATTTGTAGAGAATTTTTTTGTACTCATGTGTCATCTTTGCAGTTCCATTTTTACGCAATATCGAATGGTCATATCTTGTAACATTTTCCTTTCTCGCTCGCTGCGCTTACTGCTTTTGCAGTGTACAGAAAATATTGTAATGTTGCCGGGAAAAACGACAAATTTTCGACAGTAAAACTCTTATTTCCGGGACCTAGTAACGAAAAAATTGATGAATCTTGTTCTCTAGAATTAGTAAATTACACGATGTGTAGTCTGCACCCATGTTTTGTGTCCTTATTACCGAAAAATAGATTGACGGCAAAACGTCAGTCCGTTTGATATTTGTCTGTGAATAAGGCTAGCGGCTCAAATATAAGCAGGATTTTCACTAAAGACTGATTTTGACTGGTTGATTTACTGTTTCTGAGCTCGGCAATTAATATATTCATTACTCCCGAAAGTGTGGGACATTTTATGGTCTAGAAGTTGGTGGTGGTTCTCACCCAAGGAGATCCGTCGTCGACCAACACGTTGGCTTGCGGGTATTTCCCCCTCCAGGTGAATCCTCCAACTCCAACCCCTGGGGGCAACCTCTAAACTCTCTGGTACTCTGCCCACCGTCGTCAGAACTACAACCCTAGGACATCCCGGTCAGTGACTGCAAAGAAAACGATAGCGACGCCGCTGATGGACCGCAGTCTTTTTCAACTTGCACGAATTCTTCTTTCCGTTGATGTGGAATGACATGAAGTGACATTTAGTACATTTGAAAAAAAATTGAATGTTCTTAAAAATAATAAATGCCTTATATGTGGATTGGAGAGACGTGTTTGACGCAATAATCAATGATCTGTTACTTTCAGAATCAGTTGCAGCTTTAAAGAACTAAATGCAGGAAGTGTAGGTGCGTCTGATATGCGGATTACATACACGCAACTTCCTCGTCATGAAGATTGATGCACGCAGTTTAATGGCCACAAAAAACTTGTTTTCGCAAATTACATGTAGTGCATGTCTTGATTATCTAGCTCATGCCCTATGTGCGTCAATGCCCAATGTGGGAGTAAGCAAAAATGCCAGGCACCGCGTCCACGTGTGAGTGTCGGGAGGCTGAGGGTTCACGTCGGAAACGCCGGCGTGCCAGGTTGCGCGTGTGACGTCACGGCGACCGGTTCGCAGCTCGCCCTGCCGGCCCGGGGAATTCCAGCACAACGCCCCGCGTCACTCGCCCCGCACTTCAACGTCTCTCGCACCCCTCCTCGTAGCGTTCCTCCCCGCCTTGTCCTGTTCCCCGTCCATTTCTGTCCAGCCCAACTCCCCCCTCGCCCCACCTCGCCCCGCCCCGCTCCGCTCCGCCTCGCCTTGTCCCACTCCGGCTCGCCCCGCTCCACCCCCCTCTTTGCCTCGCCCTGTTCCTCCGCCCCGCTTCGACCTACCCACCTCGCGTCGCCTCGCCTCGTCTCGCCGCGCCCCGCTCCACCTCACCACACTTCGCCACGCCCTGCCATGACGCGCACCGCCTGAGCTCGTCTCACCCCACCGCACCCGTTTCGTACCGACTCGCGGGACGGGAAACATTATAGAGATCGGTGAGAATACTTTTTACAGTCCTTACTGGAAGTGCGTTTCCGCTCTCCACGTTTTTTTCGTAAATAGATTTCTGAAGAAATTTTTTGTTTAGTGCGGTAAATGTGGCGAATCTGTATTTAATACAGGTCCCTTATTCACCATAATTTCCAGTTTTGTTGCATGACATACACTGAAAAGCCAACAAAACTGGTACAGCCATAAGCATTCAAATAGAGAGATCTGGAACCAATCAGAATACGGCACTACGGTTGACAACGACTATATAAGACAACCAGAGTCTGGCACATTTATTAGATCGTTTACTGCTGCTATAATGGCAGGTTATCATGATTTAAGTAAGTTTGAACGTGGTGTTATAGTCGGCGCAGTAGAGATGGCGATGAAATTTGGATTTTCCCTTATGACCGTTTCACGAGTTTACCGTGAATACCAAGAATCGGATAAAACATTAAACCTCCGTCATCGCTGCAGCTGCAAAAAGATCGTGCAAGAACGAGACTGACGACGAATGAGGAGAATCATTACACGTGACAAGTGCAACCCTTCCGCAAATTGCTATAGATTTCAATGCTGGACCATCAACAAGTGTGAACGTGCGAACTATTCAACAAGACATTATATCTATGGGATTTCAGAGCCGGATAACCACTCGTGTACCTTTGATAACTACACGACACAAAGCTTTATGCTTCTCCCCTCAACACCGACATTGGACTTTTGATGACTGTAAACGCGTTGTCTGGTCTGACGAGTCTCGTTTCACATTGTTTAGAACAGATGGATGAGTACGAGTATGGCGACAACATCATGAATCTATGGACCCTGCATGTCAGCAGGCAACTGTTCAAGCTGGTGGAGGCTCTGTGATGGCGGGGCGTGTTTTGTTGGAGTGATATAGGACCCTTGATATAACTAGATACGACTAAGAGGTGTACGTACGTAAGCATCCTGTCTGGGCCCATTCATGTCTATTCTGCATCCAGACGACCTTGGGCAATTCCAGCAGGACAATGCGACAGCCCACTCGTCCAGAATTGCTACAGAGAGGCCACACTTGTGAATTTAAACACTTCCACTAGCTACCAAAATCCGCAGACATGAACATTATTGAGCATATCTGGGATGCCTTGCAACTTGCTGTTCAAAAGAGATCTCCACCCCTCGTACTCTTACGAGTTTATGAACGGCCCTGCAGAATTCATGGTGCCAATTACTTCCAGCAATACTTCATATTATTCGAGTCCATGCCACGTGTTGCGGAAATTGTGTGTGTGTGTGTGTGTGTGTATATATATATTAAATTTAATTTTTATTTTATTTAATAAAAGAATTAATTTTTATAGAAAATTTCGTTTTTGACCTTTCCCTTCACCATTTCATGAAAATTTCGTTTCAAGCTCTGAGAGACTTGCAATTTTTGGATGAACCTCTGAAAAAAATGTTCGATGAAGGTGAGGTGAAATGTGGATTACAAATGAAGTAGCCAGATAAGTTGATGGCAACGAAATAACGAGTTGACCGTTCTCGTTCTATCAATAGGCATACCGCGCTGTAAGGTGGATTTCATAAACTAGAACGGGCACATGGAGTTTTTTTAGTTAGGAATTCCCGTGTGCGTAAGCCCTCTACCGGCTGACTCAATACGCGAATGTGGGAAACCTCGTCCAGCAAAACCTGTGAAAGAACAAGATTGCGATTATGATGTCGAGGCTTCAAGCCGGGTCTGGTTTTTCCTTTCGTGCAACTCAGTATGGGATGACACTTGCCTTCCATTTTAAGTTCACCTGTGACTCGTACCTAACGATATGGTTGAATATATTCTACATTACTGTTTACAATTCCAACAACTAAACAAAGAATCGATTAACCTGTCGAAACTCTGGAATTACAAAGATCCACAACTGTAGAAATTGGCACACTATCTTAAATAAGCAAATTATATTCATACTAGCGTACCCGTGCGAGAACTCTCGCATTTTAATCCTCACGCTCTTCCCAATTCTTCCAATTCTGAATTAAGAAGGAAAGTTCTTAAAAATATGTCTTTATTTGTTTAAAATCGTATAAAGGTAACTTCCAATCTACATACAGAATATCAAATAAAAATAAACCAGTAGTGCTAAGACAGCACGTACTTTCTCGCACATTGTAACCGATGTGACATTATAATACCGCATTTTCTGCCCATAACAACTCATCTCGACCATCACTTGTAAAACTCATTACAAATCGTATAAAAAAGGGTACGAAAACTAATTTTTTTAAAGCTAATATATGCGTGCAACCATGCACTTAGTTGGAAATTATGCATTTAAAATGGTCAATATATATGCTTAAAACTAAGAATATGTGTTAAACAAAAATATAGGTATCAAGAGTAACGTTCATCTGCGTAATCTTCACTGTAGTACAAAACGCGTAGAATAAAATATTTTTAATCATTGTAATGAAACATAATAAAACAAAAATATATTAAGCGAGAGAACCAATAGCATTTTTACAAGGTGCCGTAACTTTCAGCCCAGTTTACTATACTTAGATTTATTTAGAGCTTCCCCCTCAGGCCATCAGCTATTACGGTCTCATCCAATCGGGAGCTTACACGTCACTACAGTGTTTCACTTCTCTTCGTTTAGGAGATATTTAAGTATAGGTTTTAACACTGCTGCCGAGTCTTGCGAGTTGCATTTGACATGGTTATTTGAATCCATTTTTTAAAAAATCTTCATATTTTTAAATTCATGTCTCCGTGAATTTTCTCAGAGACCTCGTTTATGCAGATTGGTTGATTATGAGAGCCACAACAGGTATCTATACTACTGAAATAATGTGGGAAACGATTACTTCTCATTACAACACCATCATTGTTCGTCATGGTAGGATCTTAGCCTGTTCAATCACCTCCTTATATCTTTAATTCACTGCAATTGTTTTTTGGAGAGAAGATAGGTCGCACGTGAACACGATTAAAGGCACGATTTAATATATGTTGATACTTTGGATACCGAAACTGACACACTGACACCACATTATTTCGTGAGTAATACAATAAGAAGTCTGAGTTTTCCCATAAATTTACAAGCCGCGATGCGGCGGGGCCCAATCATTCGTTGCGTTCCTCACAACCCACGTATCTTGGAGTGAAACTTTGTAGCTATTACCTTCAGCAGTGCTCCTCTTGAATGCAGACTATAAAGTTGGCTGAGGAATTCAAGCGACTGAAATTCCGCTTTCTAAATACTTTTATTGTTCTTGCCCCTTTTGGATAATACAGGGGATATACCATGGACGTTTTCCTTAAATATCCTTTTTCCAAAAGCTTTGTATTTCACTAAACCTCGTTAGTTTACCGCCTAATAAAAATTATTTTCGCAAATTTATTTATTCGAGCTTATTCGGAATTATTCAGATATAACATCCCATGGATTCTCCTCTTGATACTCAATTTAACGCCAGCTTCTCACGACACAATTCAAGTTCTATTTGGAGGCAATGAGTGAGAGGTAACAGCCCATTAATACAATTAAAGCGATAATTTTCGACTAGTGTCAATGATCCATATGTGGTCCAAAGTCGTATGGTGCTTTTCCTCTCCGTTTCTTTCATCAATGTATTCTCCTTTATCTGCAAAACATCGCAGATATACTAAATTCATACCTCCATCATGACATTGAGAAGATATTTCATTGCCACCCAAACTCCAAATTCAGAATTTGTGCGAAAGTGATAGTTATTATCATCAATGAAACCGCATATTTAAAATGACAATAATATCTACAGTAATAAGAACCACTGTATACAAGAATAATTCAAAAGACATATCTGAATATCAGATGTGGCCTTTGGTGCTATGCTGACTTTATTACTGAAGGGTACAAAAAGTGGCATTGACTTATAAGAGTTGTACGTGAGAAGATCTTTACAAAGAGGTCACATATGAAAGTAGAATGAATTTTGTACTGCATGGCTAGCAAGTTACATAATATCCATTGCTACACAATGCTTTCACATGTTCTCTCCACTTTCCTAATTGGTTTTATTTTTCTTCTCCATTCTTTAATAAAATTGATAAAAATATTGTTTTTTTATGAAAAACATTCCGTTCGTAATTTCGAAGATGCATAATTATTGTGTCATTTCGCGAAATAAAAGAGAATTGTAACAATTTTTCTTTGGTGCAAAGTTTTTATTTAAAATGTGTTTGGTCTTGCCATAATTTGATTTTTAAACTATTATAAAAATTATATTTTGTATACAAACAACCTTTTAAGCTACACTAAATAACATTTTATCCGTTTAGTGGTTCAACACCTTTTTATTTTAATAAAACTTTTGCTGGGATAATCATACAATGGTTTTAAAAAAGTCAATGAAAGAACAGTGAGGGATGGGTAGTGGGAAGTATATATTCCCATTGTTTCATATTTTGTAATAATATTAACAAAAAATTATCTATTTACACAGTGTGTCCGGGGAGGAAACGTCGAAACTTCGAAAATACGCTCTAAAGAAAATTGTAAGCATATTTTTTCTAATAAACCACTTGGATATTCCGAATGTCTGAGCCGTTATAAGCACTTTGGGTTATTTTTTTATTTCTGTGTTAATTTTTCTTTTTGAAAAATATATTGATTTCTTTTGTAAATACAAAACAATTTACATGATTCTGGAGTGTTTCTACACTTTTGCAATGCAAGTTTTTGCCTAGAAATCATTTTTTCAAACCTACTTTTGAGTGCTTATTGCAGCTCAACCATTCGGAATATCCCAGTAGTTTATTAGACAAAATATGCTTAAAATTTTCTCCCTGGACAACCTGTATAGCTGTCTGTGCCCCACGCTAGGCAGCCAACTGAAACTGTTCCCCGTCTATCCGTACCTCGTAATTATTTTTAATCATAAAACATTACTCCTTTGCCCCACTCTGGGCAATCAACTAATAACGGTTTTTTGTTCCGAATTCAAGGGAATTTTATTTATTGTTGAGTAGTTTTATTTTTGGGTGCGAGTGCGCGAAGCCCTTCCTATACAGGAAACTGAGTGCTTATCATTGAGTATTTTGGAACTGGATTTGTAGTGTATCCTTTTCTCGCTCACAATCAAATAAAACATCGATATTTTCAAAATTTGTTGTTGCTGCAAGAGTCGGTGCAACCTGATTTATTTATAGGTAAAAACAACTGCTTCAACTCGTTTCCCCCTCTCCTGGCTACTACAAAACATATATCACAAAACACAACACATGCCGAAATAGAACAAAACATCTTTTAGAAACAAACAATATTTACACATAAAATTCACAAATAATAATTACAGAACTCATTCATGCGAGTGCGTATTCCTTTTCCCTTATTAATGGCCATTTATGTTTAAAATTTAAATATTTTCACCACAATACATTTTTGGCTTTCTCATAATATCAAGCCAATTAAAAAAGTTTGAAATCATCACTTCCCTTGTTGTTGATCGCTGTGGTTGCATTAAACACATCCGCCAAAACGTCGCAGTCTTCCAGAATTACCAATTTAATTTTGCATTCATTATATGCCCTTAATACTACTTCAATCCGCATTCATTATAACACCACACTTTATATGCCAACATGACTTCCTTCTACTATTCGTCTTGCACGCACGTTTTCTTGAGCCACAGAATGCCTATCCCCCACTCCTTTGCCAACATTACTTTAATTAAGAATAAAATGATACCAACGAGCGTTGTACACAAAATCTGATAGCCATAAATGTTCGCTCCCGTGTACTACAAACTCTTTTGCACTGAAAAACGAAGTACAAATTAGATATCAAATTCCTCTTGTCAAAATAAACAAACTCCCCACTCCTCTCACAACTATCAAAGTGAGGGCACAAGAAAACGTGCGCGGATAATACCAAGTCTACAAACATTCTGTTTTCACGTTTTTTCTGACTTCACTTAAGTTCAAGAAAAAAAATTACCTCTTTCCCGCCTAAACTTCCTTCGCTCTGATCACATTCCCTTTTGTAAATTAATTACATATTTATTCTGGTTATTTGTTTACGTTTTAATGTTTTTCCAAGACATGTCTTAATTCGACATATTTACATACATAGGTTCTCGGCATGTCGTGTTCAATTGTCTTGCGAAAAAAGGTTATGATTTCTTTTGAATTTCTTCGTAAAGTGTAGTGTATATTTATTGTCAGCCTAAAATCAATCTATTTACACCTGTATGATTGCATTTTACCAGTTCGTCAGCTCCGGCGTAATAAATAAATAAACAATAAATAATAAATAAATAATAAATAATAATAAATAATAATAAATAATTAATAAATAATTAATTAATAATAAATAAATACCACAAGGTTCCCGAATCCGTCACTTGTTTTTGCAAATATGTTGCATTTCCCTATTAAAATATATTGAAATACAGTCTTTCACGACTTCGTCTGGACCGTCCCCCAATGCAGTCAATGTCATTGTATGTTCTGTTCAAACCAGAAGATTATCTTGTCAGCCTCTAAAGCAGTTGAGTATCGCTCTGCGAAATGCATTTTTCGCCAGCCATATGAGACGAGCGCCAGCTGATAATGCTTCTGGTGACAGCAGTGAGTAAAATTGGAGGTTAGATTTATGAGAATTTCCAAATAATATTTGTCTTCTAGTCAGATAGCAGCTGACTGGGCTGATGTCACTGCAGAGGTTCCGATACTTATTAAGAAGAAAATGAAATCTAACTACGCGAAGCAACTGAAAAGTGAAGCTTACTTCTTTGGCTGTGCATCGTGTGTGCGGTTCTGTCTCATCCTCTGTTGTGAGCTCATATTGGGATTTGTTTCTTGCTACTGCTGCTGTTGTTATCTGATGCGAGAACGACCTCACAATCACGTGTCTGCGCGACAGATATTATTCGGACAAGAGTCACGTAGTTGCGAGTACTGATTTAGTTGATTTTTATATCTCCACTGAATATAATATTGTAATATTAATATGAATTTTATGATACGTGAGGCAATACATGTTGAAGGTAAACAGTCTACAGTAGCTTAATATCAAAACCCCTCTTTTTTTCAACACGCTTTCGACTAAATTCCCAAGTCAAATCCTAAACTTAACCCAGTACGGGCTCTTACAGAATAATAAATTTGGGTAATATTTCTTGAAATAGAAAGTTTTAAGTGGACTTTTATCGAATTCTATGTTAATATTTTGGTTTCATGCGAAGATTCTCCAGTTGGTGGAATGACAAATGTAATGACCCAGTACAAATTGTAGTCATTGTTTCTGAAATAAATGCGCACATTTATACATATTACTTACCGACCACGTCCCCGTTATGATTGGCAGATATGAGCGTCAAAATAATCGCTTTAATTACTGAAAATATTATAGTTTTCAGGGACATCAGAAGTACGGGGTTGGAATAAAAGTTTTCCTTCCCCTGTATTGACCTGGGGGGGACAATGCTTCTCCCCAACATTTAAAAAAATGCAAACAGTTTTACACACGTAAACCTTTCTTTGCAAAACATCTAAAATTGAAGAAGACCTTCCCATGTGATAAAGTGAAGTAAGCCATTGCTTTTTGACTTAAACACTATTGCTACTTGTTCATTTACAAGTTTATGTATTTTGACTATACTGAAAATGACAATTTTGAACAGCGTAATGGTATTTAAAATTAAAATAATAATGTGCTTAAATATTAGTACAAATATTAATAAAGATCACACGTTTGAAATTCTCATTAACGTGCATAGTTTCAAGTATTGCACATTGAAACGTGTTTATTAACATCGCAAAAAATTTAATTTCGATAAATAGAAAGGAATTACTTATATTTTGCATCAGACTAACAGTGTTACATAAATACCCTGTGAAGTGTATGACTATTCAAGTGATTATATATAATTCTATCAGAAAGTTCAGCCATCCTCGTAAATGAGAATTAAAATTGAAAATGAAGATGGAAAAAAATAAATTCACCAGTCCTGCTTCATCTGGAGTGAGTGTTTGATCTTGCCGGTATTGGCTCTTTTCCCAATTAAAAATCTCTCTCCGGGGCCACCATTTTATATCCGGAAAAATTGAATTTACGGTAGGATTTTACGAGTGTCGTGTCTTCGGGAAAGTGACTTGGTTCTTAAGGAACGTTCTGGCACCATTGTCATATACGGTTGTAGTAAGGTCGCTACTTTCGATAGTTTTTTGCAAGACGCTTTTAATTTTAAGATGGTAATACGATATATCAGACAGCTTCTGACAGTATAATTACGTACACCTAACCTGAGACAGATATCGATGATGAAGCACTCGTCAAAAAGGTTGTAGCTATTTCTTTTTCCTTTTTTGCTTTCACTTTCGCACAAACTTCATGTTTGTGCTAATTGGGAAAGATCTTCATGATAATAATAACTCAATCCACAACATCCTTTTATATTATCACATCATAAAATAAACACGAATCTCTTGCAGGCGATTTTTTTCACAACTCAACCTGCAAACCGGAAGTAAAATTTACTGCAATCGCTTTACACAACACAACATGGAGAATTTTATTACAAATCTTATCGGCATGTAAAGCACATTACAATCGTTGGGGATATTTGACTTTTGCAGGTATGTCCTGTTATTATTTTTTCGGATAGTAATTATTGTCTAAACGGTACAACCAGAAAATCTGACATTTTATTCGGTATATCATACGATTTACCATTCTGGACGTAACCTTTTTATTTTAATTAATATAAGGGGTACTAATGATGGGAAAACGTATGGCACAATTAACACAAAATAAATTCAAAATTATCATGATGCGTCATCGTGTTACAGCTCATCCTATGTGTTGAAATAGTGAGGAGCGGGTTCCCAGTTTCTGGTTGGGAAACAGAAGTGCTTTAAATTTACTGTAACTGCATGAGAGTGTATGTTCTTTGGCTTCAAGCTTTTCCCAAAAACTAACCGTATGACGGCATTGCGCTATAAAACTGATTTCGAGCTGTTTGAAAAAAACGCTTTAGCGTTTATAGGTTTAATTTTCGAGTCCGCGATATATTTAGTTGTCAATGGCGGACTTGGCCAGTAAATTGTGGAATATTTCATAAGGGATATTGATACAAATGGAAAGGAATAGATATGCATGGATGAACTCAAATTAGTGATTGATATATAACTTTATTCGGGGCGCGCCAGCTGCTCCGATCACTTGTCCCGTAACTGTACTGTGTGTTATATCCACGGAGGTGATAATGGTCCTGCCCCAATGTAGTGAGATCCGGCGCAGACATACATATCGGCTTGCAGCTTTTCACCCCTCCCGCTCCCCGGACGAGGCATGATCTAAGATCACTGACTGGTGTCCTTACATGTCTCGTAATGTAAGGCATTAACTATAATAGTGTGTGTGTGTGTAAAAGGAGAAAAGAGAACAAGGGTGAGAAGAAAAAGTCTCGAACGGTTCGTGACTTATTTGTTCAAGTACTGACCGACGCATCGCGAGGTTCGCCTGGTAGTAATCCGAGAAACAAGAAAAAACTACCGTTCACAGCAGCCGCCATTAGAATTCTCCTTCTTATAGTAGTAGTATTCGACCAGTTATTTAGCTAGTGTCGAAAATTCACCCCATCGGGATTCAAACCCTAGGACCTCCCGGTGAGAGCTGCTGCATGGGCAACAGTAAGGTTGCCCCTGAGCAAACTCAGACGACCTGCTTTGCGAAAAATGTGTAGTTCAGTTACATCTAATTTAATGTTATCAAATATAACAAGGTATCGTTCCCCCTCCCCCCTATAAGTGTAAATACCTGCCGCCGGCTGGCTGACACAGCCGAATAAAGCATTTTTTAATAACTGACTTTTAACATTCGAAAACGTTCTCCACAATCAATGCTTAATTCTTATTCTCAGTGTTTGGCAAATCTGTGTTAGGAAACACTTCTTTTGTCTGTCAGATTTTAATGGAATATATAAGTAATAACAGTTTTAAGATGTGCCTTCAGAACATGGTGTCTTCACACATGTATCATTCTATTTTCTGAAAATTGTACAAGAAACTTGCACAATACTTTACTATCGCGTGAATTAACCATGACATGTTGCATGGAAATATTTCACTGCATATAAATTACTACTACAAATAAAAGTTTTCTCAGCCTTCTGAGATGAACTGATACCAGCTAGATTTTAATATTACATGAAACGAGTTTCTTTACTTTCCATTGAAAATAATTGAATACCATCATGACCTTAAAGATGTTTCAAAAGATATACTACACAAAGGAAATTGCTTTGAAGTAAAAAAGAGGTCAGCAGATTAATGCACCGGTTCGATACACATGTTCTAGGCGAATAAAACGCAAAAAGTGGAAGTGGATGAAGACGCACTTCTTTACATAAAACCATTTTGTGTTCATGACATTCAGGCCAAAATATTGATATACTATGTATAGTCATAGGAACGCCCAATTTTGTAGCTTACTGTCATAACCAAGTGGTGTTGGAAAGAGGTCAAGGCCAACTAATGATGTTGTTTTGTTTATCATGAAATACAAATATTGATACGAGAGAGAATATTTTATCATTAACAGTGCCAGAAATTAAATAATGTTTTCTTTGTTCAAATGAATGCAAATGCGTGTTATATGCAGTTACATCAATTTTTCAAACTTCAATAACATCAATAAATCAAAATTTAAGCGGAGCTCCCCTTTGCCACTCGTATGTATTGTTCTTTATGTGGTTTTATTCGAATTGTATATGTCCATAAAATTATTAAAATTTTGCGAAGTTCCGATTGACTTAAGTATATCCCCATCAAACATCAGATGTCTAATCAACGGATTAACTTCTTTACTATTTTCTACAATTGTTTCGTAATATCTAGTAATGTGTTCTGAACTTTCCAGAAAAATAAAATGTTAAAGTTCTTTTTGTTTTCGCTTAAAGACAATATTAAATCCTCTGCTCTTTAGTGGGAAAGGAATATATAATACTATTAAAATGAATTACTTAATAAGTTTAATATATTATTAATTTTCTTATTTTAAATAATGGCAGGACATTTATTTCGACATTTTACAACTTTCTTTTATGAATCATCTCTCGTTACCCTCAAAACAATGGACGTAAGTTTTTAGAAATTGAGAACTGACATTTCCTATAACAGTGGTTTGTGAAAAGCAGTGGTAATAATTCAGTCCATTATTAGAAGGAAAATGGGCGGAGAATAAGTTAGAAAAGGATATGCAGTTCCCATATCTGAAATTGGCTGAGGTGACAAAACTCATGGGATAGCAATATACAAATATACAGATGGCTGTAGTATTGCGTAAGAAAGGTATAAAAGGGCAGCGCACTGGCAGAACACTCCATTTGTACTTTGTTTGATGTATGTGAATAGGTTTTTGTTGTGATTATGGACGCACATCTGGAATTAACAGACGGATTCGAATGCGGAATGGTAGTTGGACGCATGGAACATTGCATTTTGGAAATCGTTAGGGAATTCAATATTCCAAGACCCACAGTGCCAAGAGTGTGCTGAGAATACAAAATTTCATACATAACCTCCCACTATGGGCAGCGCAGTGGACGACGGCTTACACTTAATGACTGAAAGTAGCGGCGTTTGCGTAGAGTTGTCAGTGCTAACAGACAAGCAACGCTGCGAGACATAATATCAGAAATCAATGTGAGACGTACGACAAACGTATCCATTAGAACAGTGCGCCGAAATTTGGGTTTAACGAGTAATTGCAGCAGAAGACAGACTCGAGTGCTTTTGTTGACAGCACGACATCCCCTACATCGCCTCTCCTGGGCTCGTGACCATATCGATTGGAACCTAGACGACTGAAAAGCCGTGGCTTAGTGAGGTGAGTTCCGATTTCAGTAGGTAAGAGCTGAAGGTGGATTTGAGAATGACGCAGACCCCACGAAGCCATGAACCCAGGTTGTCAACAAGGCTCTGTGCAAACTGGTGGTGGCTCTATTAGGGTGTGGGCTGTTTTTTCAAAGAAAGGGCTATATCATCTGGTCCAATTGATCCGATAATGGAAATGGTTATGTTCAGCAACTTGGAGACCATTTGCAGACATTTTTGGACTTCATGATCCTGAACAACAATGGATGATTGTATCAAGTCACCGGGCCACAATTGTTCGTGATTGGTGTGGACAATGAGTGAATGATTTGGCCACCCGGATTGAGTGACATGTATCTCATCCAACATTTATGGGACATAATTGAGAGGTCAATGCGTTCATAAACTCCTGCAACGGCAACAATTTCGCAATTGTAGAAGGATACAGAGATATCGTGGTTCGATATTTCTTCAAGGGACTTCCAACAACTAGTTGAGTCCATCCCACGTTGAATAGATGCACTTCGCCTAGCTAAAGGAGATCTGCGACGGTATTAGGGGGTATCCCATGACTAGTTACCACGAATGAATAATGGAGTTTAAACTTCAGTCCATGAAAAAATATCTTTTCAAAATACAAATTATCTTTCAATGCCCCCTCTCCATTGTAGATTACGTTAATACGCTTAACAGGTATTACAAATTAATCATAAATGTGAATGTTTGGTTATAACAGAATCCTATTAGACAAGCACACTCTCTGACAAAAAGTTTAGGTTTCATCTCGTGTATTCTAACATTCTAGTAGTACTACTGTTAAGAACATTATTTTGCTCCAATTCCCAGAAGCTTCCACTTAAACCATAATGGCCAGTTACGCCTTCTTCTCATTGCGCAGTTATCTGTTGCAGTGAACACCATCAGCTTAATCTGAAACTTTCGCAACCGGCGCGTACAACTTCCGTGAGATTTTGCTGCAGCGGCGATGAGAGGTCCAAAAAGATCGAGATCTCCATAATGGAAACATAAGAGCAAATAAAATGAACATTATAAGCAAAATATGTTTTTATATCAGTACTTAATGTCTTAGTTGGGCATATTAAAACAAAAAACGCAACGTAATGGAAAAATACGTGTGTGCACTGTACCAACAAAATTATTTTAATTTCTCCTTCAGAAGTTGCAAAGTCATGACCCTCAACAACACCAGAAAGTTATCCTTTTACGATAACGTTGCCAATTAGTTGTGCTACCACATCAGGTACATTACTGCATTATTTCTACTTTTTTCAATTTTCAAAAATCCAGAGAGTTGAAAGAAAATTGGAACAAAGCCATTTTTAAACTTCCTTTCCTTTATCCTTGAAAAAATATTTCGGGCCGATTTTGAGTTGTTTTTTTTTTGTAAATTGCATAAACTTTCAGCTGAAATCATTCTAAACATACTAGTTATTTAAAAATGTGTACTTTTTTAAATATATAAGTTTTTAGAACAAAGTTTATTTTAAAAAATCTCTATCATATTCATGATTGGACTTTTACGATGTCAACTTTTTGCAAATTTCGAGAATACAGTGCGTTTGTCGAAAATGGAACCACGACCACTTTCTTTACTGTCATTTTCACTCTTTTCTCTGTTCTTCGTAAAATAATTGTTTAAAAATTGCCTATATTTCACGCAATATTACGCAAAAATTATTCATATTTTCGTTAAATTGCATATGATTTATTTCAAAATCTACCTGTAAAGTACAGATTTTATTCACGAAAAAAATCACTATTTTCAATATTATACTTGAAGGCGCCGAAAATTTTGAATTTTTGCAATTTTCAGAAATTCAGACATTCCATCAAATATATACCCGCGCCGTTTTTACGCTATCCGAGAACAAAGTTTAATAAACGAATGTTGAGTCATTTTTGAGAAAATTTTGAAAATGTGGAAGCTACATATAAAGTCCCCCAAAAATCACATTTCTTTCACCAATACTATTCTTTATTTTTATAGTAGACTATCCAAAGCCACATGAAGCAAGTGTAGCTCTGTATGGTCATTTTGATGCTATTTTCACTACATATATACGTACTAATGTCAACACATGCTATAATTTCATTATGTATCATTACATTTAAATTTATTTGCAAAATGCCCCCTCCAATTGCTCAGTCCGTGGCATTGATTATCAGATTGGGCAGGCACATTTTGACGATACGGCGAATAATAAGCTAGTTTAATTAATAAAAGTATTTTCAGATTGAAAAGAGAATTTAAAATGAGCCTGAATAGAGCAAATCAAGGTATCTTTTAGCGCCTATCACCTCAACCTCCTTGCCTTCCTTCGCTTGTGCCGCCTGCAAGAAATCGTCCGTGGGAAATCAGTATCTTTCGCCTGTTTCACACACCGCTAATGCTCCACCCGTGGCGACCCCGCTCAACCGCCTGTGCCATCGTCGCGTTCTCTCGCCTGCCATCGGCCGAACGCGCCCGCTGCCCTTGACGCGGCGTTGATTGCAGGTCTCCAAGCCTCGCGTACCTTCCCCTCCCCCTCCCCTCCCCGCCCCTCCCTCACTTCCGATTCGCAGAAGGCAGCATGACGGTTTAGTTTTTGCGCGGAGGCTCGCCTTCGCGGGCGCTAGTCCGCGTAACGCCTCCTTCTTTTCGTCCTTCCTTCACGTTTACTCGCTCCCCTCCCCTCCCCCTCCCCCTCCCCCTCCCTCTCCCTTTCCCTCTTCCCTCTCCACCCTCTCCCCTTCCCTTCCCTTCTTCTCGCCTCCCCTCCCCTCCCCCACCCCTCATCACCCAATCCTCCCTCTCCCCTCCCCCTCTCCCTCTCCCCTCTCCTCCATCTTCCCTCTCCACTCTCCTCTCTCTCCTCATCCCTTCCCTTCTTCTCCCCTTCCCTTCCTCTCCTCTCCCCTCATCACCCTATCCTCCCTCTCCCCTCCCCTACTACCTGCTCCTCCCATCCCTCCTCCTTCTCCTTCATCTCTTCCCCTCGCTTATTCTTCCAGAGCATTTCTTCTTATGCCACTGCCCACCTGACCAAAGTTGTGCTCTCCGTATCGTTGTTTTTTACTTCTTAAGGTCACTTTCCAATTGCTATGGACATACAGCAACCACTGTAATTTAACAGTAGTTTAATAACTTATGGTATCGGTAGCAGAACACAAAGCGAACATTCAGTAATATCGATGTCCCGGGTGGGATTCGAAACCGCGACCCTTCAAGCCAAGGCAGCCCTAGCGAGTGACCTCACCTATCCTAGCCGGATCTCCATTTCTATCTCTCTCACTTCCTCTCGCTAACTCTCGCAACCTCTCCCCCTCTCTCTGAAAGAAGTTTTTAATACAAATAACCCAAAAAAATGAGTCCTCCAAAACCTTAACGTCTGTTTCAAATAAATTCTTACCAAATTCCGTTAATATTAGAACATAACGTTATATTAGTGTCTCCTGCAATAATAAAGAAAATATTATTTTTTATTTCTAATTATTGGCTTCGGTGTGGTAATTTTGAACAGCGCTTTTTAAGCGCCACTGCAGAGGGAATGCTCATCAGTGTGTTCCAAAATCATTTATTATCAATTACATGAAAGCAAACGAAATTTAGCAGTGTATTTCGGTACTTTATTGGTGTAAAAACCTTCATAAATCGAAAAAATGGGGTATATAAGCAGATACACAAAATGAATGGTGCGCCCGTTGATTCTCCGGGCCCTCGCCGCAACGTAATTTCAGGGATCTATTGACGCCCGTTGATTCTATGAGCAGCCTGAATGCGTTAAAATAATTTTACTATGGAAGTGAGGGAGAAATATATTACAGTCATGCGTGACTCTTATAAAACATTTAGCATCCCGTGTTTGTTTATAGTCGGGTGGTATTGGCCTCCATTAACAGTGAAACTTCGAATTGATTTACAATCGGCCATAAAGATGCGATGCGTTGTTCGTGCAGAGAGATTTTTTGAATTCAATTTTCCGAACGTTGATTATCGTATTTCGAAAAACGTTTATGACACGTGTTATTTCATTACTCTATTATTGCTAAGATTAGTTCGAAAGTTTTTCTTTACAATACCTTTTCATGAAAGCACAACTAAGAATTATAGCTAAAAGAATATAGTGAAAGTGGAAAAATCGTTTCGATTTCCTACATTTGATATAATGACTAGAAACAATAAAAAGAATGAACAGTTTTTACATTGAGAATGAATTCTATAACTGACTTGATCTCATAGTAGTTATAATGAAATGATGCTGATATCTGACGTCAATTGATCCTGTTTTGTGTATTTCTTGTTCCAGGTCAGTAACGACTGCATATGGACTTCAGGCGGCGCCAGGAAGTGACAAGATTATACAGAGTTACTCATAGAGTAGATTACGGTGCGTAATACTCGTATATCCTGTTTGTTTTGTATAATTATTACATCAACATTATATTATCTCATGGCTTTGACAGCTAGTTGATAAACCATTTAGTCAAATGCGTAACCGTTTCGTTGTCAAATTACTCGAATGTGAAATGACATTAATCTGGTTCATTATGCAGCATACTTTTGAATATTATGTTGTTCATTAATTTTTCTTTCCTTACCCACTTATCTACCACCATCGCTTTCTTATTGAATTGCATACTAAATAATTTTACTTTCTCGCGTGCTTTCTTTTCTTCGCTTATTTCACATCACTTTAGTTTTGTGAGCTTGTGAACTTTTTTTGGTGTATGGTAACAGACAATTTTTGTAATCTAGAGTGAGTGAAATACAATGCAATTATATAAGATACAAATAAATTGCAGAAAATAATCGAAAATCAATCAAATTTTCTGGAAGGAAGAAACAGTATCTTGTATTAAGTGGTGGTTCCTATCCTTATCAGTGATTTATATTTCGCATACGTTATCCTAAAAAAGCGAACATTGCAAACCGGAATTCGCTCAGCCGTTTATAAGAATATTTCTACTTTACATACATACTTTAATACAGAAATTAGTTTATATACAGCTATATATATTCCATCTATCGAACTCACTCGTCAACTTCCTGTTTGTAAAAGGTCTTTGATCTTTAACATAGCGTTATTTTCTCGCATCTGTATGACAGGAAAAATTCCACTCCGGATGAATTATCGACATGCTTTTATTTTATTCGCTTAGTGTGCATTCCGTTATATAGATAAACCTTATTTTGTACTTTGCAGAATAATCTCGTTTATTAGTTGGTCTTGGTAAAGGTTTTTGTGGCGTTACTTTTTGCTCGTTAGCTTTTCTACGTTATCCAAGTACGAACTTCGGTCGTTGCTGCAACGTAATTCTCATTCGCTGTGTGAAATCCAGCTCAAAAAGCAAAGAGTTATTTTCGCTTTGTTGAACTGAAAGTGTGTTACACAGCAACATTAATTACATAGAAGTAAACAAAAGTATTAGGTGTCTTTTTTTAGGGTATGAATTTTTGTTCACTTGTGTTGCGTGAATGAACTTTGAATGGTAAAGACGAAACCCTTTGGATTTCTTAGGGTTAAGATCTTTTAAGATATAAATTTATGTGTTGAAATAATGTTACCTAAATTCTGTGTATGTTTGTGTTCTATGTCATACGTTGTTATGAATTTTAGAGATTTCTTTACTATTCTAAAATTTTTTGAGATTTATTTCACCTGAAATGCAAAGGCGTGCTTCTTTTGTTTGTATGGTACTAATCCTAGAGTAAAATAAATACCAAATACTCGTACAGTTTGTTGGAGAAAGTCTGAGAGTACTCGAGCAGCAAGTTGCACAACTACTTGTAGGAACTTCAAATGATTAGTTACGTGGCAAGTTTTTTTAATGGAATAGAACTGGCATAAAGATAGCGCGCAAAAGAGAAAAATCTGACTCTGACTCAACCATTTTAAATGTAGGTTTTCCCCAGTAACTACTCATAACAAGTTGCAACGGACGTCTTCGCTGCAATTTACTTGTGAAGACGATTAGAAGAAAAATCCCTCAGGCTGGTGCATTCTTATGCACACTTGTAGTTCCAATACGTAATTAACTGTAGGTTGCAGAGTATAATAATGTTGGATAGTGTTATTCCAGTGCATTAAAATGTATGGATAAAACAATATATTTGCGATCTTTGCCACTTACGGCTCTAGTACATAGTTACAAGTTAATACGTAAACAACATAATTAGTGAAGTTAAATTCACTATACTGCAGGACATTACAAACTCATTTCAGCCACCTTCACTTTCGTGTGTTTCATACGTAATGCGAACTTTAATTTGATATTTCATACCTCAGAAATTTAAAAAAAAGTACAATTTAGATCACTCTCTCAAATATATTTATGTTTTCGAATTGTTAGTTGTTTTTTGCAATTTTTTTAACCATTACAAAAGCAAAGAACTACATAAAAAATGTCCACATTGCGTAAAGGCAGTTGCGGCTTTCACGGTGAACGTGGCGATTTTCTTAGTTTAAGTTATAACCTTATAATCAAATATTTTTGTGATAAAAAAACTCAGCGTGTAATAATTCTTTGAAAACGCAATCATGACGCACTTTATATGTATGGTAAGTGAAGGTAATATGGCCACAGTAAGCGCCTCAAATATTCCTGGTTATATATTTCAACATTGGGCCAAATTAACAGCATCATGATGAAATTTAACACTTTTGCTTCAAGCTGAAATAGCTGTATCACAAAAAAGTGATTCAGAAATATTTTATTGTTGTTTAACAAAAACATTGTAATGTGAAGATAATATGCCCACATGCAGATTGCATATATCGTCGTCGTCGTCGGGTCAACCTCGCGGCCGAGGATCCCTCAGTTTACTATTGCTACCTAAATACTGCAATAGTAACTGGTGACTGCACATGAAGGAAGAACAGGGGGGCTTGTGCTGCATACCCCGCCTGCTGCTACAGATAGACATCCTAGGGTCGGTGGCACAGCTAGCTGCGACGATCGACTACGGGTGCCTATCCTTGAGTAGCGGTTATGAAAGAGGAATAGGGAAGAATGAAAGAGGAGTGAAAGGAGGTGATAGATGATCGTGGACTTTTGGAACCATCCCAGCATTCGCCTTTATGACCGAGGGAAACCACGAAAACCCCGGTCAGGATGGCCGGCCCGGGAATCGAACCCGGACCTCCCGATTGCGAAGTCAGTGCGCTACGCACTGAGCCACTTCGCTCGGTATTGCATATATATACATGGATATTGCCAGATTAACTGGTTTCTTGTAGCATGACCATGGAATTAAGGCTAGATATACTTATATATAATACGAATTACTCTCGTAGTCTATTTTTTCATAAATACGACATGCCATGATTTCAGTAACGCAAAGATTGCTGGACTACTCATTTCAAATTTAGCATGTCTACAATGAGACTTTATTATGCAGAGTTGAAAACATGAGTAATTGCTTGAAAATTCAAAAAAAAAAATAATTTTGACCTGAGAATAGTAGTTAACGTAACAAGGGCGCTAAACAGGTGATTACGCAGGAGTCGAGTTTGTCAAAGAGATGAGTGCCAGAATCACATCGCGCCCGTGTTGCATTTACAATGTTTTAACACACTGTGAGCGAAACGAATGCGTCAAGGAAATGAAAATCAATTAAATATCAAATAACTAGAAAACCCTTACTTGTACAAACGTAAATGCATTCCAGTGAGTGCCGTAACATTGTTTGGGAATAATAAACAAAGACATTGTCAAGACGAAAGACAGTTGCCAATTGTTATAGATGTTTCGCACACGCTTTGCCTTATTTCGCACACGCTTCGCGATGTTTCGCACACTGTGAAAAAATTAGCTGTTTCGCACAGGGAAAACGAGAACGAGAAACGGTGTTTCGAGCGCGGCGTGTTAATTGTTTAATTTTGTTTTACCAATCACTTATGTCTGAGTGCGAATTGGCAATATATTTGGAGGGGGAGGGAGGTCGAATTGACAAATAAAACGAAGCTCATCTTCGCTTACGCAGCATGCTCTAAATAATAAATAGTAAAGATTGCTTTTGGGAAATTTTCCTTATCAAATTTTCTTGATTTGGATTTCATTCGAACATTTCAAAGTCAGCAAATCATAAACGTGGCACCTGAAAAATAGCTCTGACCCTGGCACAGACAATTCAATAGTTTTCCAGCTGTGAACATCAGTGTAGGCGGAAATAATTCCAGGCACTGCCCTTTCAATTCGCTCGTTTTCGTACTCGTGGTGGCGGGGCAGATGAAGACGAGTTTGAACAAGGAAAAACGTGTGCGTTCTTACGGGCGATGTGACCGCGTAGAACGAGCCGCCTAAAAAGGCGCCGACCGGCCGGTCGTCCGTCACGTCGCGACGGGCGTCGCGAAGCCTCTTGGATGATCCCATTCGTTGTGGGGGAGGGGAGGGGCCGGGGCTCCAGTGGAGCGTGCGCTCTGCGGCTGCAACCTGGCTGACGATCAGCCCGGTAGACAGTCGAGATGGATTACTGTCTCACAACCACTGATCTTTGTAAAATACCTCTATCCATCTTATTACCGACCGGCAAAGGTTGCACAAGGTAGGAAATGAAATCACCGGGAAGTCCTGGGTTCGAGACTCGACGGTGGCAGAATTCTCGACACTGGCTAAACAGGTAGGCCGAGTTCAGCCTCTGTAGGAGAATTCCAGCGGTAGTCTGCTCTGATCGCTAGCTTTCCGTTTTTTCTCAGATCAGCACCAGAAGAATGCCGGAGCAGTATTCTACCAAACGGGCCACGGACCGCGCGCGATCTTCCTTTCCTCTTCCGTGTTCTATCCTCACCCCCTTACTTACACACACACACACACACACGTGTCAGTCACACACACACACACACACTATCAGACTTGTCGGGACACCACACGGGAGCTTAGAGCATCTTCCGGCTGGGGCGGTGCCCTGTTGGTGGGGGAACCCCTGCAGGTGTAGGTTGGCGCCGGACCTCACAATCACCACCACCTCCCGCGGTAAAACATGCATTACAGTAGCGGGACTAAGGGCCTTAGCAGTTGACGCGCCCGTAATAACTAATCAGTCACTCAATTGTGTTACTGGATAGGCATTTATATATGAAGAGGCAACTCGAAGACGTAAGAGGCCGCCATATTGTAGTCTTTGGAACTTATTATGACAGTAAATTTAAAATGTTGACATTGAATTTTGGTATTTGCGTATAAAATGTTAAAGGATTGTGACGAAGCCAGAATCACTCAAGTAATAATTAAAATTTACCCCATATTTTGTTTATTTTCAATAAATAAAAATTATATCCTCTGTATATAAGGTAAAATGGCGGTTTGTACAGTTTGCAGGAGACCACCAAAAGCACACAAAATGCTGTAAGTGTACTCCCACTGTATAGGGAGTTGCCCTCAGTCCTACAGGAAGTCCCACATTTTAGTCGAAAAAAAATGAAGTTCGCTCGTTATGGTATAGATAGGGAATCAAGTGCCCGTGAAACATGAAGAAATTCCCAAATATTAAGACGAAACAGATGAAAGTAACGTATGTTGAAAATGACTGAACGATCTTCGCACTTTCTCTGCTAATACTCTGTAAAGGACCAAGCGGTGATTGTCTCTCAAAAGCACCGGATGCATTAAAATTCGCATTTTGTGGAACGAGTCGTTTCAGCTAAACGTTTACACAAATAAAATAAGAATCAGCTAATTGTAATCCCGACAGTTGTATCCTTTATAATCTTATCCACTCCACAACCTAATATCATATCGACTTGACATTACATCTAACATTAACTACTTAGTTTTCGTTGTTCGCTTAGTGAGAATCACTGAAAGCAGATTTAGAGTTTCGCAAAAAAAAAAATCTTCTTTCCTAAGTCGGCTGTGAAATAGAGACTAATTAAGTGGCCAGGTATAACATAAAAGAATAGATCTCAGGCTGTTGGACACGGAACGTTGTGGGAAAGAGCCGATTTAAAGTTCCCTTGCACCAGTACCGGTAAGTTCAAGTTCACTGAAATGCCTCTAGGTATCTATGCGCCCGCACGCGCGTTTCATCTACATTCGCTTGTACGTTTCGTAATTCGCTGAGCTCCGCAGGTGAAATCGTTCTGCCGCGAAGACTTCACTGCCCGGAAGCGAGGCTGCAGCGACCCTCGGCACCAATCGTTAAAAACCTCACAAGCCACCTTTTCCGCGGTTTTTGTATTATAGAACGAATCTTTCAGAAAAAAAATGTGAGTGCCCGGAATTTAAATAACTCGAAAGTCTGTCAACAACCTGCCTTTCTACAACGCAATTTAGGAAACTCGTATTTTTGAAATAGTAAAGTATTAATAGTCTCCTTGAGACAGATATGAGTAGTTTCTTTCTAACGTCCTACTAGTAATTTGAGTTATAATTAGTCTTTTTTTCAAGCAAATATTTCTTATAATATAAGATTAACGTGTGTTTAACTGTGATGTAAAGTATGATTTATATTACGCATGTGCTTTTTAAAGGAACGTGACGAAATGCGCGGTGAAATCCTCAAATTTTTTTATGTGTATGACAAATCCTGCAGAAATGGTCTGCTTATATTTTCATGGATTGTTTCTTTGTGTGTGTGTGTGTGTGTTTGTTTGTTTAAGTGCTCATACTTAATATTTGTATACGCTAAACCTTTGTGTTTTGAAAAATCGCTGTGGATAATATTACCAGGGCCAAAATTCAAGAATGATTGTGTCATCGCAGTGCACCGCCATTACCGCGCGATGTGCTGCAGAGAGTAGACCGGGATAATGTTTTCGAGGAGTTCGAAGCGAATTTGGGACAATTGCCAACGATTTAAACTCCTTCCTCCATTCAACTACTTCACTCTTCGAAAGAAGCGACTGAAATCATCGCGCAGCTGTAGGGACTCCTCGTGAGCGCCGATGCCGCGTAGTGAATGTTTGTCGGCCGGACGAGATTTCTGCGACGCCAACAACTCATAAAATATCCGCGCTGAAGTAGTAGTTGTATCCTTTACAGGCGGGTCTCCTTTGCGGTTACCCGCCTTCCATTCGGCTATGACCAGTCGGCTCCTCGGAGACCGTTCGCGGTCTCTGCTGTATCCCTGTAGTGACCCCAAATAGGCGCTTGAATCTATTTTCCAGTGCACAAAGTCAGTTCCTTAATGCTCACAAGATGTTCTAGAATATTATTTACCTATAAGAACTAGGGAGTTAAGTTTAAATGTTGTACTTGAGGGATTGGGAATGTTCGTCTTAAAAGATAAATGGAAAGATTTGTGCCGTATGCGAGATTGTAACTACAGCCCTGGTGTCCACGTACGCAAGCGCATCTAGCCATCTGCGCCACCGAAATGCTTTGTGTAAACATATGTATTCAGGTGCGAAAGGACATGCCGTCGGTGCACCAGAAAAGTGGTATGCCCAATAATCGTTCATTTGTATTTACGTGAAAAAATGTTTCAGTTGAAATTTCAGTAAGGTAGTTCCTTGGCAGTCGTTATTTGTAATAAAACAGGACTTGGTTCATGGAATAAATGGCTGCGTTGAATTCATTCCATCCGTTCTGCGCTAAAATCCTTAAATCCATTCTGCGTTAGAATTAGAATTTTTTTAGATGTCTCTTTCCTTGTACGACGCAATATACTAGTCTAGACGGACGGACTATACTTTGAGGAAAGTAAATTTTCAAGATTCCCAATTGATTTTCGACCAATGCTGAAGAGCATTATAGGGTCATTTTTGAATTCAAATAGCTATGCATAAAAATATCTACACTCCTTTTGTAGTATGCATATTATCGTGTCCATCACACACCAATCACGAAATAACGCATCTTCTGCTAACCATTTTTTATGGCTTGGGATGTCTTCAAAGAAAAATTGTATGCTTGTTAATGTTCTGTTGGATTTCATTCTATTATTCGCCCGTTCTTAAAGTATTTATGATATTTATTATTTTAATTGGTACATGCACACTTTATGTGCTTTCGAAAACCTGTAGGAAATGATTCTACTAACAGAAATGTGAAGTGCGCTTTGGAGCGCTCTAATAGCAATTATTTAGCATAACAACGATTGGTTACCACTGAAAGTTGCAAAAAACATGCTGCGAGACAAGTCTGTGCGCGCGAGAACGCGACAATTGGCGAGTGCTATGTGCACAAAATTAATTTCATTTAATTAATGGATTAAAATATTTACGATATTTATTACTTTAATTTATTTACTTGTTAAATGCACACTTTACGTGCCCTCGAAAAACCTGTAGGAAAGAAATTCACAATAGAAATTTGAAGAAACTAGTGCAGTACCTCAAGTCGTCACCTCCACTTCCTTCTTCCCCCTCCCCCTAGTTCAACTCGCTTATCTTTAGATGACGACGACAACAACCGTATTTATATTTATATCAGTTTTATTTTTGTTTTGCAATTTACATGAGTAGTAATTTTTTTTACAATTTCTTACATAATAAATATAAATACATAAATTATATTCTTGCCTTCAATTGTTAATTTTTAAAATTGCTATAGCTTTTTCTTAATTTAAAACTAGTATTCAACATTTTTTATATTGTTGTGACAAACTACTGACGGTGCAGTATATGACAAAAAAACGATTTTTTCCGATTTAATTTTAATATTTTATTAAAAGGTACATATTTTTTCGTGACTCCGTTGTCTCTTAATTCTCATTACAAAGTGAAGAACTATCCTCTAGGTTCCCCCGTACTAAGCTGTACGTGCAGAGCACATCCGTACTTAATAGTTGTGATTGACGTTCTCTGTACTTGAAATGTACTCGCTAATAAAATGATCAGGTGTTGAAAAGGGCAAAACTAACTCGAGTAGACGTATTATAGATGCCACTGCAGTATATGAGTAGGTGAACCGTCTTGTGTGTGCTAAGGGCATTATGGTAGAGGAATAACGCAAGCGAAACACAATTTTCCACTGAATGAAAGTAAGGCGGGCAGGTGGTACGGTTGCAGAGATTTAAGTGATAGTAGTGCGCTTACAGTATGTTTTCGTTGCATCTGTTTCGACTAAAAACCCCTCATCGCCAGACTAATTTTAAAACATCGAGATCAATCGAACGTTCTGTGTAGAATACTTCATTGAAATTGATCGTGATAATTTTATTTAACAGTTAATTTTTTGTTACTGTCAGCATGAGCAATCAAAGATCTCTCGATTACATGCACTGTATCATGACTGTATCATGACTGTATCATGTGAAGAAACGCACCTACAATACGATTTTGCAGAAGTAGAGCAAAATAATTTACCCTGACTAATGAATGTTTGCATTCAATCGATGTCTGAATATCGATGTGGTCATTGAAGTCTGTACATAAAAACACATATTCATTGTGTATTCTGCTTTTGCTAGGGCAAGAAATCGAAATATTACTGCATTGGCAGATTCCAAACAGGTTTTCTCTCTATTCGAAAGTTATATCCTGACTCTTTTTATTGCTGCATAGAAATTACTCGGGGAAATCATAGAAAGGTAGACGAAACCGGCCATGCGTAACCATTCATTTTTACATCAGTTCCTTGGACACTTTGTAAGAACAGAAAGCTTCCGAGAAGCAAAAGAATTGTATTATGTTTGTAGTGTTTTGCCAAGAGTGACAGTATTTTGCCAGCTGAAATTGTTTAGCGGGTGTATTTTTTGACATAAATATGGAATAGGTTTCATAGAGAATAAATAAAATGTGACGTGATGAGCAGTATCACATTTCGTATAAACAATAATTGAATTGGAAAGAAAGTTTGTTTTCAATTCTGATATATTCTTACTGGAGAAATATCTCGCTATATAATTACCTATTTCTTGAAGGCAGGCGTTTATGTTGAATATACAGCTTGAGAATTATTAAAAGGTGTATATAATGAATCTATGTTGTACTTTTAGGATGGACTGAAAGATCGATTGCTATAATCAAAATGTGCCGATGTTTTTAATACTTGCATGGTCATCCCACTACCAATGCAACTCAAAAATATGCAATTCTGAAGCACAGCAAGCTGAGCAATGAAGTTCTTAGGTACAGTTATTTATTTGACAAAACATATTTTTCACCATTATTTCTGACGTAAATAACGCCTACACTAGAATTAGTTTTAGCAAGGCAACCTGTAAATGTGAGGAATGTGACTGTGGTGAAAAGAAATGAATAGCAACCTAATGCTCTCCTTTGTTGGTGCAAAAGCGTATCGCTGCGCTCGTGTATATAGGTGGTTACAATATAGAGTAAAACGTTGATAATCCGGATTAATTGGGACCGCAAACCGAGCTGATTATCAATTTTTCCAGAGTTTCGAAATGTTTGCAAAAATTGTTCATAATTCACTGTGATGGTGGCAGAAAAGAATGATGAATAAAACCATTAATTTGACAAACTAAGTTTTTAATATACAATGAAAATTGAACTGTGTGTCCAGTATGGAAAGTAAATACTGATTTTATATACTTCAAACATTTTAGGTCTACAACAAAGTTCAGCATGTAGAGTAAGGCTGATCATGATTGTTTGTTGATACCTACCGCACATTATACTAAAAATCCTGAAATTTGCTACAAAAAAGTTCATATAAGAGTTCGCCGTAAAATTAACCCTTTTAAAATTATAGGCTTAAAAATTTCTGGATTTAATGTATGGCAAGACCCTTTCTTCAATAGCTCTTTGAGTATGTGCACTTCCCGTGGATTTTAATTTTCAACCATTGTGTAATATCTGAAAGGTATTTTATAATTATTTTCTAACTTCTATTTTTATGTATTAACTTATATCTTTATGTAATTATACATTAATATTGCTAAACTATCATTACAACACACTCAATTTATATTAAATTGATGCATCAACATTTCCTTCCTTGACGGTGTTTCCTTCCTCTTCAATAAACAGATTTTTTGGAATAGGGATAATCCGTGTGTTACCTCCTTTCTTATTTTAACCTTTTCTTCGTGTTCACTGAAGTTTATTCCTATTTTTTTCTGAGGGATAATAAATAATTCAAAATTAAAAGGATAAACAAAGTAAGTTGGCGTAAGTCGAATGACACTGGTTCTATTGTCGATTCTGGCAGTGTGTTTTCGTCGCATCGCGGACACAAAAATATTACTGAAAAGTAAAATTCCTCTGTTATACTTTAGGATTGTCAGAAAAGTAGGTTCCTCAAAATTGTGCTACGAAAAAGGAGGCCATCTATTTTGACAAGTCTTATTTTTCATTTTTCTTAAAAACGTAGCAGTAATTGAGCATTAATTTAAGCTAATCTAATTTTATTTCAGTAGCGTACAACCATATAGTAGTGCTAATTGCTACTGTGTAATTATAGTTTCTTCCATACACAAATTGATGTGGTCATTTGCAGATATTTGGATGGGCAACCCTTCCTAAGACAGCCCACCTTGCACCTCTGCTTATGAGTATTCAAGTTCACGTTGCCCCTTCGTTGCTTATCACTTCTCGGTCACGTTAAAGCTGGCCACGGGGGAGGGAGAGGGCCATCGTGTAGAAATCGTGCCTTATACCCGCACCTTGTACTACTGGGAGGATTTCTTTCCTCAGTGAACACCTTCGCGCTAGCCTGTATTCGCACTCCCCAAAGGCATACAAGCACACCCTCGAGTTGGTATCCGAATCCCGCAGGAACGCATTTACCGCTCTCGGAGCCTTCTCTTTTAAGCCAGGGTCGGGCTCCCCTGCCAGCCGAGAGCTGCTAGCGTTCCAGGCTAGCGCCGTGCGCCACTCACTGTGTGCCGGGAGAGGACGGCCGGAGGGAGAGGGCAGGTGACCGCACGGTTTTGCTCCTTCGTCGGCACGTGGGAGCCCAGAGCCCCATCGCTGCCGCCTCTTCCTCGTCCGCCGCTCAGCGATGCCGGCGTTTTCCTGGAGCGGGTCACGGACGCGGAATGGCCGCCAAGCACCGTTTTCGCGTTTTGCTCGGTGTGATGACGTTCGAAGACAGTCGCCTTCTCCGGTAAGACGTTTTTCAAATATTTTTCCGAGACTTAGCGTTATTGTCATCCGCGCAGTAATTACTGAGCGTATGCGAGGAGGGAGAATGACACCTTTATGGGCTCCTTTTTCCTCTCAGGTGACTACGATGTTGCTTTGACGTTGCGTCCCTCTGCAGGAATGATCTTGAAGGTCAAAAGATTGTGAGGATGAAATATCACGATTTGAATGGGGGTTTGAATGGCTTGCCTAGATTTACGGCAAGTCAACACCGACACACCTGTCCTTCACATGGGTCTCTCTTCCTCAACCATATACTCCACGTACACCGAGCACCTGCACTACAAGGAGACCCCTTAACATTACTAGCCGAAAAATATTGGCACGATGACGCCTCGACTTTCGTTGACATCTGAGAATGCTTCTCAGCTGATTGACATTATACAGTGGTTTGAAATTTGAAAGGCGTCGGTTTTCCCCAGCTCAGGTTACACATTCGCGAGTGCAGACTCCACCTCCGCCCAACGTGTCGAACTTTCAAATGCCTCAGACCTGCTGCGAAGGCTCAGTAGCAACACAGTTGCTTCTGCGGCATCGGAAGTTTCTAGTCTCCACATTTTCCTAGAGTTCTGACGGTGGATGAGTTTGTCGTAAGCTTCATAACCCGGTCGCATTCATTCACTGTCAGGAGGGCAATTCTATCGGTCGGCTATTCTGATTTTTTACGTAAAATCTTTAATATGTCTTATCAATATCAGGTGAACGGAGGCTGAAGTGATACCCTATCAAACGTACACGAATCGCCTGCGTTCTTTCTTCCATCATCCCTTACACTTCTCCTCCTTTCCTCCCCCTTATACTCTAACATTTACTCGTACTTATACTAAACTATCATACATGTCGGGTGACCACTTAGGTACTTCATGCTTGTCCCATTTAGAGATCAATTGTTGATCCAAAGCAACAGAATGTATGTTGATCTGGCTCTTCAAGGTAGGTCGTCGCTGTCAGTGACCCTGAGGAAAGGCGTGCAAGTACAGAAAATGTTCAAAATATGGTATGTCCCCAAAACGGAAAATATTTTAACAAAGGCAAACAAAAAAAGATTGTAATATAGTGTAAAGTACATGAGTGATTAGTACTTAAGTAGAAAACAAATCCTTCCTTTATGCATATTGCAATTTATTCTGGGATCCGCCGCTGACCCCCCGCCCCCTTCGTTGTTCTTCTGGTACCGAATTAACAGTATGAGACTCTCATACTGTTGCTTCTCCGTAACTGTAGCGTCGAAGTCAAGAGTTCGAATACTAATTGAAAGTATTCGATACTGTAACTATTTGGCTGTCCTGGAGACGCACCATCCTAGGCACAGGTGCCAACGGTTCGGCTGCAATTCTGCAACCTTCTGCATGCCAGCGGAAAATACGAATTTGTGACAATCAATCTATCGAAAACTGCTTAACGTTTGAGTAAAAACGTTTATTACGAAATACAAACGTTGGTAAAAATAAAATCAGAGAAATAAGACTTTGCGGTCCTTATTTCTATCATTACGTGAGAATGTTATTATTTTAACAGTGAGTGGTTTTGTTGTAGGATTTATCAAACTACTTGGTAATGGTGCTTGTGATTTAAGAATTTCCTGTCGACTAGTTCTAGGTCTCGGAAGGTACTCAGTTTCTGAAAGTTTAATTTTTAATAATGATTATAAATAAATTCTGTTATGTCAATTCTGTAACAATTTAATCTTCTTAGAAACATCGTATTTTAATTTGCATTCAAGGAAAATCCTAAGGTGATATATTATAAATGATAAAATACATAATTATTCATTATCATGACCATATTATATATGCATTTGAACCTTTATATATTTCTACTCACAATAAAAATAGACAACCAAGTGGAACTTAAAATAATATATATCGGCGTAAATAAATTATTTTGTAATTTTGCCTCTTTTTAAAAAAAAGTGATATTCTTTTAACTCGCAATCCTTCAGTGTATCGTGTAGAAAACACGGAACGTATGACTAATATGTTATGTCACCAAAAAAGTCGTAGAACTATTCTTTTTAGGCATATTGTGACTATTTTATTTTCTGAAATGCCAGTCAATTGCGTCATTGTTAGATGTATGTACACACCTTACATTAAAATTCTTGAAACATTGCATTTAAATTAAGAATATAAATATACATTATAAATATGTCAAAGTTTGAATTCCAAATATTGAAAACGTGAACGCATCCGATGGTTATTCCCGCCACCATTCTCGTTATTCGTCGAACTTTATAAATAATGTAAGTCAGTGAAAAGTGACTTTTCATTGAGGACATAAAACCTTTATATTGCTGCTATATATCATTAACATTGCGCATATTGTTTTTAGAAGTTATGTTCCAAACACCCTCCAAAAATTGCATAAGCTATTCTAGTATGACTCAAACGATGTATATAGACCTACAGAAACATATCTACACTTATGCTCCTATAGAAAAGATGACTACACTAAAAACTGAAAATGGGAAAAATCTGTCTTACGATTTTCTAAAAGAAAGCATTCGCGTGAATGTCTAGTACTTATTAATTACAATAACGCCCTCTGATATAAAGCGGGAAGTATGAGGCGGCGGCAGCGATGGCTGTGATGATGGTGGTGCCCGAGGCGGCGGCGGTGGAGGCGGTGGTCACAGCTGCAGCCCCGTACGTCGTCGCTGTCAGCTATTACCGCCTCCAACTTCACCGCCGCCAATGGCTGCTTCTCTAGGAACTCTGGAGCTGAGGTCGGCAACCTCTGGTTGCTTTGTGGCCACAATGCACTGCGAAGAGCATCCCCCGCATTGTGATTTAAAGCGAAGCTGATTGCAATTTTAGATACCACTGGACTGCAATAACTGATTGAAGTATTTTTTGCAAAATCCAATTCATTATTATTTCACATTTTACAATGTTAATAATATGAAAGGGGTTGGAAGGTATTTATTAAAACTTTGTTGAAAAATGTTGAGTCGAACTATTCAAAAGCAGCATGAATGCAGAGGTAAATGAAATGAGAGAAATCCTGAAGAGAAGTTGAAAAGATGATTCTGTCGTCAACGTAAAGTGAAGAAAGTATTCCAACCATTCCAAACCTTTTTTATTCAAAGTTTGAATACTGTAACACCCCCCGGTCGTCTCGTGAGAGAACGCCCGGTAAGCGGCCCTTTGTAGCTCAGTCGGTGATGGAAGGAATTGTCTGGCAGATACAATGGCAGTACGAAACAAACACTGTGATCACTGGTAAAAATTACTTTTATTCCTGGGCGAAAAAATTAATGCCCCAGGGAAGTTACATTAGCAAATTGAATAAAGAAATGTGAAAATTAGGTGGAAAGAAAAGAAGATGAAAAGTTAGTATTCAGAGTAAAGCTTAAAAATTAGGAAGAAATATGACTAACGTTACAATGACAAAATACAAAAGTTACAAATCTCTGTGCCATAGCGCGGCACCGCATTACAGAACTCTACACAAGGGCGGATGCCCATTGAATAATACTGCCTGGAAGAAAGGTCTCTGCGCGCCCGGGGAGGGCGCGGTCGAGGAGGCGGCGGCAACCTTCACAAAGGGCGCGGCCGGGGCGATGCCCTTGCACCCTCTCAGACACGCACATCAGCTGGTCGGCCGTCTGGTGACGTCACCAAGGGGTGGTGGCGCGTGGCGGCGTTGTAACGGCGTCTGGTAGTCTGGTTGAACGCGGGGTCGGCCAGGAGTCACTTTCGATTTCAAGAGCGTAGTAACCAATCACGGATTCTTCTGATACTCGTGATGATTCACAATTACTACTTTGGAAAGTCTAGAAATCCTGCAGAGACACTTTCGCCTCTCTTTGCAACTGATTCCCGCTTCAGAGAATTTTCTCTGCCCACTCTACTCAGCCCTTTTACAATAGCCCGCACCGGAGTTTTTTCTAAGTCCATCAGAGGCGCACTTGCCTCTGGTCGGTGAATAGCTCCCCCTCCAGAGAAGTTTCTCTCCCGACTGCCCTGCCTTGAATGCTCCGGCCCCGTCTGATGCTCTGGCCCTTCTGATATTCTATCAGTCGAAATCGCCTCAAGTTAACTTTTGCCCCCACCCAATTTTCTCGTATGTTCCAGCTCCTTATGAAAGTCACGTCGCTATTGGCCAAAGGAAATGGCGCATTACGCTATTTCAACCAATCGTGACGGGAGTAGTGAAGGGAGTTTCAACTCTTTGCGTCACTGTGAACGTACAGAATTTTCTTATTCCTTCTAGAACATCAGCCATGCTTGCACAAGGCAGGCGTTGTCCGTGAAAGAATTTATCCCTCTGGGATTCCCTGGATGTAAGCGAGCGTTCTAGAAATCCTGCAGCTGGTCATGCGAACACGTGCCTCTCAGTGAATCTTTCGACGACTGACCCTTGTAACGACTTTCTTAATGGGCCGGGGGCGCGAATGGCCGTCCGATAAGCGAGGTTGCACGTGCAACGCCGTATGTTTATTCTCCCAACTGCCCTCAGCCTTTTGAAATTTTGTATGAGGAAATCGGTATCGCTACAATACATATCGAGCTGGGTTAAAATATTCAAATAAAATTGCTCCTTGTCTTGTGGGTCAGACATGCACGTATGGATCTGCTTTGTCATTTTCAAAAATTCCGAACAATTGGGATTGGCTGCCCATTCGGTTTCTTGGTATTTTGAATCCTTTGCAAGTACTGGATCTATCATGTTGGTGCTTACTAATAACTCTGCTGCTGTGATTTAACCCTCTTTACGAATGCTTTTATCACTCGCAGGAAATATTTTCCTTTTCAGAACATAACAACAATAGGAATGTGATTTCCTTCAACAATATGAAAATGTATTTAATCGTGGATCCTCCAGTCGAAATGACTAGGCTTTGTTCTTGTTTGCAAAGATACGGTAAAACGTATTGAATCACCCTACACTGTACTTATTTTCTTCAGAAAACAGTATCCCATGGACATTTTCAGTGACAGTCATACTTGTGTTTAACTGTCTTTTATGAATGTTTGCTTTATTAATTTTTATGAATCCTTATTATTTCTCGTTTTCCGTTACTGCAATCCACCCTGGGTATGATAATGAATGCAAGTTGAAAGAGTGGTGAATAAGTTGTGCAAGCGCAATTAATAAGCGTAAGCGAGGGCGTGGCCCGCTTCATTTATTAATTCCTGCGTGCTGACTTGGGGAGGAAAGGGCATACAGGCATGCACGATCCAATGCCAGGCGTGCTCCGCATTTTTTGCGTGCGATTTTGTTCCATCATCCAGTTCCTCCAGTCACGCGATGTTTGTAAAGGTGGGAGACTATTACGCATTGAATGGCCTCGGTGATGAAACTGTTCCGGAATAAATCCGCATACCAGAATTACAAGTGCGTATTCTTAAAGTGTTATTTTTATAAAAGGTTAATACAACGTAGTGCTTACTCCAAGTCCTTAACGTGCTATGAAGATAACATAATCATTTTATAACTCGTAATTTTAGTGTTGAGTATGCTGTTGACCTCTGTCCAGTATTAGGACGTGTAAGTCAGATTTGTATATGCGAAAGAAAAAACCGAAGAATAAATTCCAAATAGTTATTTATGTATCTAGGGAGTTAAGTAGATCTTTTTACCCCGAGGGCGACCTCCAAAACCTAGCTTTGACTCGAGGGATTGGAAGTCACCTGAAGTGCAAAAACATCAAGTAACGCCCGTGGTGCTTGCAAAACTTTACGGTTTACTGGTTCGTTGCTGAATCAAACGAGAATTCGAAATATTTTATTACTTTTCTTGCGTCAAAAGTGAAAAGGCGGATTGTAATCGTCATTTGTCAATATGACGTCAGTTAAACAAAACAATGTGTATCTAATCACTACTGTATTCTCATTGATGTAATGATTTCTTCGTACAAAATGAAAGAATATTGTGACGTTCCTGACGAAATTCTCAGAGAAGCTAACAAAGCTCCGGGCAGTGGTTTTTTCAGTAAAATGTCGAGAAATATATGAAAATGATTATGGTTTATTTGAGAGTTATAGGAAATATAAGTGTTAATTGCGTTGATGAAACGGTACTTTTAGGTTATTTGCCTCTATGACCGAAAATTAATTAGAATATTCATAACAAAAAAATAACAATTTGAGAATGTTAGCCTTACACATCTTGTTACTTATTAGTAGTACTGCTACTCGAGAAGTGCATTTATCTCTAAAAGTAGGCGATACGTAACAGTGAAATATGAGTGACTGATGACAATTATAAATTCACGGAAACATTCCAAAATTGCAATCTTCATATCAATTTACCAAAATTTGGTTTATAACGAGTTATCTACGTATTTGATCGTCTACGTCTACGTCTGTCATCTATTTATTGTATTTGTTTGTACCTTCACTTTAATAAATCGAATCCAGAAAAATATTGTACGTGTTGTGTTGATATTAGAGCGGATCATAAAGTATTCAAAAGGCCCTCGGGCATAAAGAATCAGAAAGGCCCACAAGATTATTAACAATACCGTTAAGTGTTTTATTTCAGGTCCGTAAATGTACAGCAATAAACTAAAACCATGAAAAATTGTCATATTTACATTAAACTTTCCATATTTTCCCAACACACCAGTTAATTTCATGTCGTTTTGACTAATGAAAAATGAAACCTGCTAAAACCAATTATTCTTAAACTCCATTAAGAGTCATCTCCAGTAAGGGCCACTTTTTCGTGAAACTGATTTATTTTTCAGCAAGAGACATGTAAATGTTATTTTTTCTCTGGCTACCTCATCTAGCGGCCAGGAACTTTTCGTGAATTACCCTGAATTAGATGATCACAACGTCTTGACGAACTCGCGTTTTTAAACCGTAACACTGGAGACAGCGGAACATCTTCAGACGTTTGTATAAATTTAGTATCTTCATGCGAAGGTACGCATTACCTGAGTACTTAAAACCCATGTTTCTATGTCTTTAAAATCATCATTTAATGACCATCTGTATTAACGATCAATTTTTACCCGATTTTACCCGTTTTAACGATAATTTTTTTAAATCAATTTTTTTAATACAGGTGTTCAGCCAGTGATTTTGAGAATGACCGAGTTCACGGTATATTGTTCACGGTAATACCTGGGGACGGATTCAAATAGACCAAACGCTTTAAGCTGCAAATGCATGATAAGTATTTTCGGTACCCAGTACACAAAGTCCGCAAACGTAACGTCCTAGTCCCCCACCTCCAAACAAATAGCGCGAGCTTCGCTCAAGGGCTAATTCGCGTCAGTTGATTTTGCGCCACGTTTGACTGTTTGCGCGGGTCCCAGGGCGGGTTTGGGCTAGGCTGAAGTGGGTGCGGCGTGTATGGGATGGGACGGAGGGGATTAGGGTGAAACCGACAGGCGCGGGAGCCAGGCGGAGCAAGACTGCAGAACAGGGCGAAATGCTGGGGTGGGGGGACTGGGGGAGGGGGGGCAAGACGGAACAGAGATGAACGGAACGGAGCCGGGGCGGATTGAAACGAAGTGGGAGCGAGAGCGGGGGCGGAGTGGAAGCAGGGAAGGCGGGACCCGGGGGGACGAAGTGGGAGTGGGGGGCAGAGCGGAGCGACAGCGGGGCAGAGCGGGAATGGGAAAGGCGCGAGAGACAGAGCAGGATGAAGTGGGATGGAGTGGGAGCCGGTGGAACAGGAGTGAGGCGGAATAGGGGCGGAGCGGCCACGAGGGGGGCGTGGGCGAGGCGGCGCGGAGCTTTGTGACGCACAGGTTGCACAGGTGGCGTTGTCAAAACACCCCGAGGCCCCGTGGCGCTCGCGTGTGGCAGAGCGACACGGAAAGCGAAGCGCAGGCGGCGCCTGCCGGCTCTCAGCGACCGCGGAATCTGTGCCCTCCTACTCCTTTCAACGCTGGGGACGAAAGATTTGAGAAAGCCAATGGCCCTTGTACTTTTCAAAATAAGGCTTAGGACCCCTGGAAATAAGTTTGCAATTACGAAACATTTAGTCTGTTAAAAGTTTTTTATCTATGATGATTTTCTAACAGCATTCGCATTTCTAACAGCAATATCGCATTCACTCAAGTATTATCCCGAACGTCAAAATGACAAGCGTGCTCTGATATTCATATTAACATTTTGTAGCCAGGAATGTAAGAGAAATTTACTATAATTTTAAACTTGACTACAAATGTTTATTATGATTAATAACTCTCAAACATTCTACAATGTTTGATTCAAACGAGATTAATGAGATTTAAGGACATTTATTAAAACCGTTAACCTAACATTTTTACGACGCTTCAAGCTAACGCCAGATCAATAAAACAACCAAAGTAGCGATTCAGTGCCGAGCGGTTTATTGATAGATTATAAAATCCACAACCACCAATCAGAACTCAGAGAAATGGTCAGAATCGTTTAATTGTCTTTCTAACAGTCGTAGGGAAGGTATTTTCAGTCGGCTATGAAACATGAACAAAAATTTACATCAAAGATTACGTACATCAAAAACATATCATCAATGGACGAATAAAGCAAAATTATAAACGAATAATTAGTACTTCTTCATAGACTATTATGTTGAGATTGATAGTACAATAAGTTAGAAACTGGTATTCTAGTCATACTTGGCGTCAATCACACTAACTCAGAAGTCGCGTTATATTGCACAGATGTGTTTATTTAACCTATTAGAACACGATGGCCTAGGGAGAGCAGTTGTTTGGGAAAACTCCGTAATTGTTTTTACAAAATCAAGTAAATTGTTATAATTTGAAATGTCTTTATACTCCTTTCAATATTAACTTGTGTTGTTCTCTCATACATGCCCTTACTTTTCGTACGGAGTAATGTTTTCCACTTTACCAGCTTCTTTTAATTACTTTATCCGGAATATGCTAAATATTTTCCATTTTCAAGCTTTTCTTATTTCTTATTTCAAATATTATTCTCTAAGACACTAAGGTGATCACAAATATTCACTGCAAGACCTACTAAAATGGGTCTTGATCAGAACCAATATGACGTCATGAAATATATGCCTCAAAGGGTAAAGATGTGCTAGAATTTCTCCAAATTGAAATTATTCTTATATGGAAACGAACAATTATTGAACGTGACGTGTGTATAAAGTGGTATAATTGCACTCGTTGTTTATAATTATAATTGCACTCATGTAATTATCCCCCCTTTATTCACTCGTTTCGTTAATTACCATTATTTCGCCCTTTTTTACCTGACGTATATGATGTTAAACTATATAATATAGTTGTTAAATTCTAATAATATCCACACTCCAATGTTTTGTAATATTTCACCAGATTAATTAAATAATTGAATCCCATAAATATGACATTTTTAACATGTAAAATACATTTAAGTTATTCGACCTTCATAGTATTATCGAAAGCTTAAAACTATTGTACTCGCCAAAATAATGGTTTTAATTCACATTCAAATTCAAATAATGGTTTCAGTTCGAATTATTTGTTATGTACGTATAATTGTACATAATTGCGGTATATGTACCTGTCGAATAAAATGTTAATTTAAGACTATCTGGGTGTCTTAACTTGAAAATTGTCTTATCCCCCCCCCAATTTAAAAATGTTCTGTTCCGGACTACAACGCAGTCGAAAGAAGCAGCATTGATCAATGTTATTAGTGATATGATTCAGTCTGTATTAGTACACAATGCTGTGTCACAGATATCAGATGAAGGTCATCTGTCCACCCTGAACCTGCCAGTGAGCTTCGTCTACAAAGATAACTGAGCTTCTATTCCTCATAAACAAGGCGAAATCCCGTCTGGATTGCAGACACATTGGTTACAGGTTCCAATTTCCGTGTCAGTAGATACGAGACGTCGTTGCTCGATTTTAAGTATGGTTCTTGTTTCCTTTTGCGTTGATTTGCTTGAAAGCTGTAATTAAGTTGATTTTATTATTGCGTAAACCTGTATTTGTATTTAAACTTGCTGTGTACATCTTACGAAAAGACAGTTAATATTGCGAAAATGTGACTTCTTGTGTGCCATCTAATGTGAAGTAATCCCTAGCTGAAGGGTTTGGTGTTAATACATATTCGTTCTATTGTGTATATCATAATTTATTTTCTGTACTCACGACCATTATGAATTTCCACTAATAATTTTTCTCCTTCTAATTTCTTCCTATTGCTCTTGTACTGATGCCTGGAGAAGAAAGTAAAAAGTATGAACAGAGGAACTCGGGATTTTTGCATTTTCTTCCATGTTTAGCTACAGAACGTCCCCAATAATCGCTTCTCGTATTTTGTATTTTACTTATTTACTGTTTTTTGTAGTTTTTATGTTATCTGTCAAGTAGAGGTCCAGACTTTCAGTCGTATAGTTGTAGAGAGAAAGAGCGGTGGGAGACATTTCTTTTGATTTACATTGTCCGTAAAATACTATGAACAACACGCAGCGTATTATTCTTGCGTTTTGTGAAAACAAATGCTAATGAAGTATAGTAAATATAAGAAAACATATACTGTATATGGTTTTAATTTATAAATGAGTAATTCAGAAGTCCGGCACATGCCATCTAACATTGACACCCTTATGAAATTCCAATATTTAATCTCTGGGCAGCCAGACAATTTGAATCATAGTAAGATTCTGAGACTGGCAAAAGTTTTAGTTAAAAGCCCGCTCTACTAACACATAGGTAGCTACTGTACGTATTGACGTTTAAAAATTGTCTGTAATTTAACTGACTGAGAGCCCGAAAAGTGACTTAAACGCCACATTAAAATGAAAGTTTATAATCTATTGATACGAAATGCTGTTTGTACGAAAATAGTTTGTTTCCAGGTTACTTAAAATATATACTTATTTACCATACGTAAGTTGTCCTTAAAACGCTTGTATTTTTGACTGAGAATTACAAATCTCTGCTTAGTTTCCAAATAAAATTCTATTGGAAACTAAATGCTTCTGTAATACATACTACCTTCAAAAAGTTCCCGGAAATTGTTAATAACTCAGAAACAAGATACCGTAACAGAATTTACAAACATTTCCTTCAAAATAGTTCCTGTCCGCAGTGTCACACCTCTGCCAGCGCATGTAGAATGACTGAAAGAATTCCTGGAAGCCATTTTCCGATACTAGTTGTAAAGCACTCGTCGCATTTGCTGTAACGCTATCAGCATTCACGAATCATCGCCCTTTCAGAAGAATTTTCAACCGTGGAAAGAGAAAAAAGTCTGGTGATGACAAATCGAGGGAGTATGGAGGATGCTTCAATACTGATCGATATGATGATGCGTTATCATGCAAAGGAAACCAAGAGTTTTGTGCTTACTGCTGCACTTTTCCGGATGTCTTCTTCCTACTATATCCCTGAGACGACGAAGGAACTCCTCACACAGTTCTTTTGTTTCGACCTTCTGGAATAAACTCATAGTGGACGAGTACCTGTGCGTCAAAGACAACTTTCAGCATAACTTTACAACTGCTAGTGTGTTTACAAAATTTTTGTTTACTAGGAGATGGTTTGGATTTTTATTCTCGTGATTGTCATATAGGCACCGAGTCGTACAAATAGCACCAAGTTTCATCTCCAGCAATTATATGGTTCAAAAAATTATTTTGATCAGCAATAGTAATCAGATCGCCAGCAAGAATCATTATTGTTTCTTTGTTTTCACGATACTTTTAGCAACCTACTTTTGCGATATGTAATGCATGTTCAAATGTCTGTGACGAATTTTGTGGACACTTCCAAATGAAATTCCGACCTTTTCTGATGTCTCCTCAACATTTATCCTCCCGTCACTTCTCACGAGAACGCGTACTTGCTCAATGTTTGCTGCATTTGTCGCAGTTGGGGGACGTTGGCGCAGATACGTGGAGGTCGGAAACAAGCCAGCGTGCAGGTCAGCAGCGGTTCTCGTTTCCAGGTGGTGGAGGAATATCGCCCTCTCCCGACTTAAAACGCGCTACACTTGAGGGATAAATGACCTTTGTAATAGACGCGCCTGGAATCAATAAACACTCACAAAACATGCGTAAGTGGACGTGAATGGAATAGCTAATCCGAGACGCGGAATGGAGACCATGCGGGTCATGGAAAAGTGCTCAAGTAATTGTTGGTATTCGTGATTGCTAGGTATGAGCAGGCAGAAGTCCTGAGTGTTCCGAAACTCTTTGGATGCTTTTTTGCTTGATGCAAAATGAGTGGGTAGGTTGGTGTTTTGTTGGCGTTACTATACTTTACGGAGAAAACATCTTGTTATCAAATGTCAAAAGTGATTTTTATAATCAGTAGAGCAATACATCACAATGTATTAATTTTAAAAAGTGAAGTGTTTGAACTAATTTTGGCATTGGTATAAACAAATTCTGATGTTTTAATTTTTTAAAATAAATGTACCAATTATATGACAGGACTGATCTTTGATACATCTGAGTGTGTTCGAAGATTAATTTTCGCCTGAAACTAAATTTAAATGAATTATATAATTAATTCACTCTGCCGTGTTGCGCAACCTCATTTATTCATGCTTGGTAGGAGGTAGAGGGAAGGGACTTTGCATGTCAAGGAAATGTGTGCTTACTCTACCAAGGATGGCTGTGCGTCGGACTGCCCCAACAAAGCCCCGGCGTGGCGGTTCAATGAAACCGGAGCACGCGCGGGTGCGTGCTTGGGGCTGACTGCGAGCGCGCGTGCGAGCGAAGCGTTGCTCCCGTCGCGTCGCAGTGTGACCCTAGGTCATGGCCGTCCCCCATCCGGACCTTCCACTTTCCCCTTCTACCCCTCTTTCTCCTTCTACTGACGCGCGGCGCTCCAGAACCTTCTTCCCGAACGCTTGCAGCCCGGGTCTGGCTCTACAGCGGATCCGGCTAGGGCAAGTGCAGAAATAACTAATTTGATAGATTCGGATATGGACCAAAAAATAGAGCGTACAAATGGACGACAGGCTGATGTGGAAATTGCCCAGGATGATACTATGACCTAACAGTCAAACCCGTTGCCTCAGCATCCTAGACTGGAATGCAATTTCTGGTCGATCCTCATGGAATGTATGGTGAGTAATGTAGGTTCCTGGCCGATTTTGTTTCTCTCAGACACTCCTGTTCACCCAGGCTCACATTCGATTATTCCTTCTTCATTTACTTCATCAATATCCGCCTATTAATTCATTTCAACATTCCCTTGGAGCGGTACGGAAAGCGTTAACTAACAATCACAATTTAGTCGTTTAGAAGTAGTATTTGTTAATTCTAATTCGATTACATTTTAGGTATCCCCAAATAGATATCAAAATATATAAAATCAGAACAGTGTAACCTTCTAAACTCTCCAACTGAAAATACTCAATTTGTTTGCTTTTTTCTGCCTGTTAAATCTTTCCTTATATGATATTATAAATTTTGAGATAATTTGAAAATAGTGAGAAGCAGAGGTTTTGCGTACGCGTGGTTCGTCTCAGCAATGCAATTAACATAATACTTAATACTGTGTATTATGTAAAATTGTAGGAATAGATTATACAACCAGTATAACAAGTTATTAAACGATTTGAAATATGAGGAAACGACGAAAACGGGATGTGAATATCATATTTTTTTGCTCGAGTTTGTATAGGGATATTTTTGTTTTAAAAAATGTCCACATGAAAAAAACTACAAAGTTTGTTTTGCGAAACAGATAAATTATTCGGTCTTCAAATTTTAAAACATGTTTCTCTCTCCCCCCTCACTCTCTCTCCCCCTCTCTCTCTCTCACCCCCTCACTCTCTCTCTCGCTCCCCTCACTCTCTCTCTCCCCCCTCACTCTCTCTCTCCCCTCACTCTCTCTCCCCTCACACTCTCTCTCCCTCACTCTCTCTCCCCCTCACTCTCCTCTCTCCCCATCACTCTCTCCCCCCCCTCACATCTTTCTCCCCTCACTCTTTCTCCCTCACTCTCTCTCCCCCTCTCTCCCCCTCAACTCTCTCTCTCCCTCCACCCTCTCTCCCTTTCACTCTCCCCCTCACTCTCTCTCCACCTCACATCTCTCCACCCTCACTCTCTCCCCCTCACTCTCTCTCTCCACCTCACTCTCTCTCCACCTCACTCTCTCTCCACCTCATTCTCTCTCTCCACCTCACTCTCTCTCCACCTCACTCTCTCTCCACCTCACTCTCTCTCTCCACCTCACTCTCTCTCTCCACCTCACTCTCTCTCTCCACCTCACTCTCTCTCTCCACCTCACTCTCTCTCTCCACCTCACTCTCTCGTCTCCACCTCACTCTCTCCACCTCACTCTCTCCCCCCTCATTCTCTCTCCCTCATCTCCCCCTCACTCTCTCTCCACCTCACTCTCTCCACCTCACTCTCTCTTTCCCTCTCACTCTCCCTCTCACTCTCACTCTCTCTTTCCCTCTCACTCTCTATTTCCCTCTCACTCTCACTCTCTCTTTCCCTCTCACTCTCTATTTCCCTCTCACTCTCTCTTTTTCCCTCTCACTCTCTCTTTTTCCCTCTCACTCACTCTCTATCCCTCTCACTCTCCCTCTTTCCCTCTCACTCTCTCTTTCCCTCTCACTCTCTCTTTTTCCCTCTCACTCTCTCTTTTCCCCTCTCACTCTCACTCTCTTTTTCCCTCTCACTCTCACTCTCTTTTTTCCCTCTCACTCTCTCTTTTTCCCTCTCACTATCTCTCCCCCTCACTCTCTCTTTCCCTCTCACTATCTCTCCCCCTCACTCTCTCTTTCCCTCTCACTATCTCTCCCCCTCACTCTCTCTCTTTCCCTCTCACTCTCCCCTCACTCTCTTTTCCCTCTCACTCTCCCCTCACTCTCTCTTTCCCTCTCACACTCTCTCTTTCCCTCTCACTCTCTCTTTCCCTCTCACTCTCTCTTTCCCTCTCACTCTCTCTTTCCCTCTCACTCTCTCTTTCCCTCTCACTCTCACTCTCTCTTTCCCTCTCACTCTCACTCTCCCTCTCACTCTCACTCTCTCTTTCCCTCTCACTCTCTCTTTTTCCCTCTCCCTCTCTCCCCCTCACTCTCATCCCTCTCACTCTCTCTACCCCTCACTCTCTCGCTGTCTTTCCCTCTCACTCTCTTTCCCTCCTCACTCTCTTTCCCTCCTCACTCTCTCTTTCCCTCTCTCTCTTTCCCTCTCTCTTTTTACCTCTCACTCTCTCCCCCCTCACTCTCTCCTCCCTCACTCTCTCCTCCCTCACTCTCTCCTCCCTCACTCTCTCCTCCCTCACTCTCTCCTCCCTCACATCTCTCCCCCCTCACTCTCTCCCCCTCACTCTCTCCCCCTCACTCTCTCCCCCCTCACTCTCTCCCCCTCACTCTCTCCCCCTCACTCTCTCCCCCTCACTCTCTCCCCCTCACTCTCTCCCCCTCACTCTCTCCCCCTCACTCTCTCCCCCTCACTCTCTCCCCCCTCACTCTCTCTTCCCCCTCACACTCTCTCCCCCCTCACTCTCTCTCCCGCCCTCACTCTCTCTCCCGCCCTCACGCTCTTTCCCCCTCACTCTCTCTCCCCCTCACTCTCACTCATTCGTTACATGTATAAGATGCTAGGAAAATATGGTGGATAATTCCTTTTCATAAGAAAACGTGTAAGTATTTTACTGCTGGAGTGAGAATAATACCCCAGGGGTCAAAGAGAGTTCAGACGAAAAACAGAAGTTCTCTGATTTTATGACATATTTCGATTATCAGGCGCACAAGCAACCCGCATTATGTAGAAAAACACTTTATCGTCGTGCACACCTTGGAAACGATGCAATCTATAACCTTAAAACCAGTTTTTCGTGTCTCGAGAGAAAGAAGTTGTGGTTTCTGTACTATAATCTACAAAATGAGACCTTGGAGGTTCTATTGCATTTTTTTTATTCTGTCACTCGGTAGCATTGATTGCCAGGCATGCTGAACATCGGTTCCGGTGTGAAGCTCTTTCTACTTTTAAAATAATGATTGTAAATGTTTTTTTTTAGATTGCAATATTTTGCAAAAAAATTGGAGTCCCTTCTATTATCTTTTTGGGGGTTTTCGCTTTTCTGAGTAAGTACTCTAGCTATTCGTGAACCTCACGTTTCATTCGACAGAGGAAACTGTCACTCGGTAGCATTGATTGCCAGGCATGCTGAACATCGGTTCCAGTGTGAAGCTCTTTCTACTTTCAAAATAATGATTGTAAATGGTTTTTTTTTTGAGATTGCAATATTTTGCAAAAAAATTGGAGTCCCTTCTATTATCTTTTTGGGGGTTTTCGCTTTTCTGAGTAAGTACTCTAGCTATTCGTGAACATCACGTTTCATTCGACTGAGGAAACTGCACAATACGGTGCCATAATGCTTATATAATTATTTTTTAAACTAATTAAATTTTAGAATTTCCGTTTGATTTTTCAAATTTACCTTATAACATATGGGACAACATCTGAGAACATTTTGGCGAACACGTGGAAACTTGTGATGATCGTGTGAAGAAACTTGTAGGGAACATGTGGGATAATGTACGGAAGTACATGCTGGAACTAGCCGGACACATATGGCGAATATTCGTATAATATCCGAGGGAACTTGTTGAGTGCATACGAGGGAAATGCATCCCAGCAAGGAGGATAAATTGGCGGAAGTCAGGTGGATCGAAGAATTGAGTGAAGATTGAGCTTCTCTGGTGACTCTTCTCCGCAGCAGAGTGTTTACAAACGAATAGAAACGAGAAAATGTATGTAAACTTAATAAACCCTGTAGTAGGCATTTTATGAAGCTTCTGTCACTTTCATAGCAGCAATTTACAAATTGCACAACATCCGCATGGGTTCAGATAGTGTTATTCTATTTCATCACTTATGAACTTGTCTTATGTGCATTATTCTTCTAACTTTCGTTCAACAAATAATTTAATTTTAATGTATTAATTTCCGTCCAGAAATGAGTACAAACCACTAAAAATGAACTGACTTTTCCTCATTTTAAATTTTTACTCCAAAGCCTCATTTTAATGCGAAGTATATGTGTACATAACCGACGTTAAGTCAAGAGAACGAGTTCTAACATTTCATCAAACATGTTTGCTCACAGGATTTAAGTTCATAAACTACCGATGCGAAGGTCATTCCTATAACTATTTGGGATAAAAATGATATAGCCTATTGAAAACAATACTTTTATTAATTTTAAAAATTAATGATAAATAAAAAATGTTATATAAGCAGTTTTCAGGGTGCGATATCTAAGGTCTCACAAACTCGCATGCAAAATTTCATATTTTTTTGCAAGAAATAAAAAGAATAGATTTCTGACCCGAGGAAGGTCTTTCGGAACAATCACTCCACAAAACAGGTTTTCAAAAACCCTGCAAAATCTGTGAATCTTTTTAACAGTAAATTGCCATTTTGATATTATGTGCAATTTAATTGCATAGGCTAGTCTAAAACTTTCTTTGTTTATAAAAGCTTAGAAATATTAGAATGTTTACCCATGCTCAGTAGCGGGCTTGTAACACTCAGATCAGAGTCGTTGGAAGTTGGGTATTTATGAAGTATTTTTTCAGTTTTAAAACAATGATTTACAAACTGTGGTATGTCTGCGCGGGTCCGAAGATAGCTTCTATATTTATTGAAGAAAATTTGTCGATTTTCTACATTTCGTAAGACGCTTTCGACCCAAAATCCCGAAAATGTGCTACTACGTAATAGATTACAGATCCTAAGGATGTCTATCTATTTAAATTTAAATGCATTGACTATTTTCATTATATAATCTCATTTGGGTAACTTTCTGTTTATTAATGCATTTTTAACTCTGTTAGAATGTTTTTCCACCCACGAATGTTATATTGTTTCTGCAGAATGACTAGTTACACATTCTTTCACAGATTGTTCATGACAGGTTGCATTTCAGTTTTGTAGAATATTTTGCCTGAATTTTAACAATACTATAAAACAATTTTTCTGATTTGAAACTATTAAAATAATCTTGATTTTTAATAAAATTGATTGAACATGTATCAATTAGTTTACAATTTTTGTTAAATGAACGATACACTTAAAATTGGGAAACTGAGTCAGTAAGAGACCTCTTGCGAAAGTGAATTGGATGTTGTACCACTCCCGGATGAGCCCGTAATTACGTAAGAGTTGAGATTGTGATACGGTTTATGGAATGTCTCACCACTGAAACGCGGGCCGATTTAGTTCTCGCAGCGCGTTGGTGTTGTCGCACACGATTCTGGCAGTTTGTGCACGAGCTCTTGGAGGAAGAGGCTTGGACAATTGGTCATTGAGGTAAGAGACCTCGTAGGGATACTGATACTGCGTTCTTTTGTTTACCACAGGATCATTCTCAGGCTGGACAAAAATTAGGTCTCAACGTCGCGCGGACAGCCACAATTCTATTGAACTAGCGGAACTGGCAGACATTGTTCTGTCCATCACAATCATTCTCTCTCCGTCTCTCCGCCTCTTGTCACAGTCTGTGTGTATATTTAGTTGCATATTCTGAACGTCTCTCAAAAATGTAATATCGAGAAGCGCCGGACCAGCAAGAATGTAAAAGAATGTTAAAAAAGATCTCATCCCGTAGCTTATTATAGCATCCCACGCTATAAAAAACGTTTTTTAGGCATTTCACCTCAAAAGTTTAGTTTTTGAGGCCCTAGATTGTTTTGTTTAGGAATTATTTAACGAGATATATTAAAAATGTTGAAGAGATTTGCGGGTTTCAATTGGCATGAATATATATTTTGTTCTACAGCGCCATCTTGTGGAGTTACAACAACATAACAGCACGTAAACCTTCTAGATAAAAAAACTCGTAGATGTGCCAATTTTCATGGAGTTCGGCCACACGGCGAACACGGCGGTTCAATAATTGAACATATGCGCGTTTTTTATTTACCTTTATACATTTATTTATTTATTTCTACCGCCAGTCCATGCTGCTGTTTGCAGCATGAAGCGCTCTCTCCCTTTACATGTTACAGTCGTCGGTGCCCTCGCCCTCGCCCTTGCCCTCGTCCTCACGCGAGGTCGTGCGGAAGCGCACGCGTGCGGCCCGGGCGAAGGCCATGCGCGAGGCGTGGCGCCACGCGGACGGAGTGGGGACACGCGTGGCGGCACTCGCAGATAATTGCACGTTTTCGTGTGTGCTCTTAAGTAAGCGGGCAGTCGCCGTGACGACAGGGTTCACAGTGGCTGCATCGCTGGGCGGCTTCATGGACGGGCTCAACCGCTAGTTCTCCGCTCCGTAATTTGCCAATATACAAGGGGCATGGGCAAGTAATAATAATAATAACAATAATAAACAACAATAATAATAACAACAACAACCACTGCAAGCATGGAACGTAAAGTCAACACCTTACCTTAAATAACACCTTACCTTAAATGATTAATTAAGGTTAAACGATTATTTCGTGTTTTCTGCGCGTCAACTGCTAAGGTCATTAATCTCGTATGTGTAGTGAATGTTTTTATCGCGGGGATGGTGCTGTTCTTCCTGATAGTGAGATCCGTTGCCGACCAAGACGTTGCGAGGTTTTCCCCAACTACAGCGGGGCACCGCATCCCTTTAGGCTGGTTTTAGCCCGTTGTGTTGATTTCACACAATCAACACAACTGACAAACGCCAACCTAAACTAAAATCCAGACTAAAAGCAAACCACACCACGTAGTCACGACACAATCCGCTGTTGGTGCGAATGGTGATCATAAACGCAAGGAAGAACCCGTGGACACGTCAGATTCTAAGGCTGCCATGGTCGTGAATAAAGACAGCCTTATATCAACGACTTACACAATTGTTGCCTAACCTACAATGCTCCACATGAAACGCAAAATAGTTTAGGCCTAATTGAAATGGTCAGTACAGGATGTGTTAGATATATTGTTTACTCTAAGTCTGCGGATGCTCATGGCAGCGCTACTTTGTTTTCGTGTCTAGCTAGCCACCACGTTCTAGATCATCGTAATAAGTATCTGAATATGTGTAGAGCTGAAATCACTGTGTTATCAAACGAAACGAACAAAAACAATTGTAATAACTCTCTTCGCAGAGAATAATTAATTAATAATTATATTCATCAGTGTCCAGAAGTTTGGGTTGCGTGTTCGGTAGTGTTAGTTTTAAACAATAATACTAAAACGTTATTGTCTTCGTAGTTGTTTCCGTTTATCCTTACAAATATTCATGGCATGCAAGGAACAATACTAAAGAAAGTGGTGAACTAATGTAAAAGTTTGTTGTACCTTATTCTGAAGTTGCAAACTTAAAGGAATCAGTAATGTGTTTGAAGTTGTAAGTATGCAACTAAAGCTACTCCGGTCAGAAGATCTGACGGAGTTTAGACGTTGGCCGATTCCTCTAACGGTGGTCGGTAGCGGGATCGACCTGAAATTATAAGTCAGAGAGGTTGCGCTGGCAGATCGTTTTCTAGCTTTCAGTCCCAGGCAGATTTATGATCCTAAGCCGTGAAATCATAGCAGATTATAAGGTTTCGGATCCCCTTTCGGAGTTCAGAACAGCGCCTTATAACTAAGACACCAGATTTTATGTAATTACATAATTTTTGTCTTTCTACTTACCGATCTCAAATAATGTAATCTTGGCAAAACGTCGCCGTCCCAAAACATTATCCAATTTTTTTCGATATATATTTTGTATATGTTTAGTACTATATGTCTATATATATTTAGTACTGTAAGACATATTGTACATATTTTGCTTTTTTGACAATATATTTTTAATGTATTAATTGTCTTACATATTTTTTTATGAAAAGAGGTATTTCAAAAAATCAGAATTTTCCTACATAATTACAGAGTGCTGTCGTCTCTAGGTGCGTTACTTTAAGACGCGATAGAATGTTCTTAAAGTCCCGCGCGTTTGCTTCAGTTATCTCGGAGGCAGGAGGTGCGCGTGAGCGGCTAAGATCTTTTTCACCTTTAGCTGTGAAAAGTATCACTGCGTTTCATGACATTTAACCTTAATTTCCGAGAAACTTTGGCGATCGCCGACATGTAACAATTCGATGAGAAGGTATGCTGCAGTGATTGTTTGCTGGTTCTAGATATCGACAGATTGTACGAGGGCTTCTATTGCGTCTAGTCTGGCTGCGAAACTACAGTCCTAAATAGCGGTAGATGAAGCTTTTATTACTGACGAGAAAGTTGTAAAGAGCAAAATGTGCATCAACTTGTGCTCACCAATTGCTTTTTAAAACGTTTGAATAATTTTTAAAATTTGTTTAGGATTTTTTTGATGATTGTAATTTTGAATTAGATTGATGTGTTATATGATTATGTATTTTAATATTACATATTACATCCGATTTTACATATTAATTACATACTCTTACTGTTTTTATTACATATTTATGTCCATATTTTGACTTTCCATAGTACATATTTTTTCCAGTCTCTTCTTATAACAGCGTGCAAAGAAACGCGCGATCTGCCTTCCCCGCCCCACTCAGTCCGAATTCTCTCACTCACCCACGCATCTTCTCCCGGCCACGCACCGACTTCGGCTTTTGCGTCAGAGAGAGAGAGAGAGAGAGAGAGAGAGAGAGAGAGAGAGAGAGCGAGAGCTAGAGCTGCGTAAGAGAGAGGGAGGGATCGTGGGATGGACAAGAAAGGAGCGAGTGGAATGGGCAGGAGGAGGGTGCGTGGAATGGATAGAGAATGTAGGAGAGGGAGAAGAACAGACAAAAGTTCTTAAATGCCATATAGAGGCGTTCTGTGCGACCGGGTATCACGACCACCTGCTTTATTCGCGCGTCCTTGCTACCGCATGCTAACGACGCGCCCGTCCTTTCACGCTCGTTGATTGCGCCTCCACTTCAGCTCGTAACTCCTTTCTCTGTCTGTCGCTGTCTGTCGCTGTCTGTCTCTGTCTGTCTCTGTCTGTCTCTGTCTGTCGCTGTCTGTCGCTGTCTGTCTCTGTCTGTCTCTGTCTGTCGCTGTCTGTCGCTGTCTGTCGCTGTCTGTCGCTGTCTGTCTCTGTCTGTCGCTGTCTGTCTGTCTCTGTCTGTCTGTCTCTATCATTCTGTCTCTGTCGGTCTGTCTCTGTCGGTCTGTCTCTGTCTGTCTCTGTCTGTCTGTCTCTGTCTGTCTGTCTCTGTCTGTCTGTCTCTGTCTGTCTGTCTCTGTCTGTCTGTCTGTCTGCCTGTCTATCTGTCTCTGTCTGTCTGTGTCTGTCTGTCTGTCTCTGTCTGTCTGTCTCTGTCTGTCTGTCTCTGTCTGTCTCTGTCTGTCTGTCTCTGTCTGTCTGTCTCTGTCTGTCTGTCTCTGTCTGTCTGTCTGTCTCTGTCTGTCTGTCTCTGTCTGTCTGTCTCTGTCTGTCTCTCTCTGTCTGTCTGTCTCTGTCTGTCTCTGTCTGTCTGTCTCTGTCTGTCTGTCTCTGTCTCTTGCTCTCTCTCTCTCTCTCTCTCTCTCTCTCTCTCTCTCTCTCTCTCTCTCGAATGGGGCCACACACGAAATAAAAATCTCCTCTCCTGTCATCGACGTTTTGTTCGCTGCCTTGTCCGCCTCCGGGATGGTGAGCGTGCGATTTATGCAAATTGTTCGTGAACTTATAAGTAAAATGATTTGTTGAAGAATGGATCTCCGCATACCGCAATTTGTCATTTCGACGTAATGGTTTAAAATGTATAATCGTTGCCAAAATAATACTTTGTTTACCTTCTACATCTGCGTCTCTATAATACGATAAAATTGTGCGTGCCTGTTTATCTGAATACATTTACATTCTTAAAATAATCGCGCATAATTATAACTTTTTTTGAAGCTTCATGAGTGATGATCAAACAAACAACCACACAGAAGAAAAAAATTGATGATAGTGACAAATATGTGGACAACTACGGATAGTCAGAAAGTGAGTAGTACTCGTATAAATGAAAATCCAAATAGTCCAATCGAAATACTGCTGAAGATTGTACGATACGGTTGTGAGTTCGGAAAGGTAAAGACCATATAATGCATCCACATTGTATTTGATAATTGAATTGACTCAACCCGCTCGCCGTCCCGCCCAACCCTTCGTTTCCATGAGTACCTTATCGTCATCATTACGGGCAGCAGCAGAGAAGCATTATGTGAATTGCTGGTTGCATACTCACCTTTCCACCTTTCGTACCTTAGGCGTGCTAGGAGTGTCTTACCTCGTAACCCACCTAGAATTTTACAGTCTCGTATTTGGATTTTCGATAACATTATGTAATGCTAAAATAAGCAATGTCAAAATTTTAATGAAAATTGATGTTTCGCAAAAAATGGTTTATCAGCTCGGTTATGTTTTTGTACAAATGAAATTGAATGAAAATTCTAACATTCAAAACTTAAGGTTTAAGGTTTATGTGTACCAAGTTTCGCTGAAATTGTTTATGGATTTGTAAAGTTCATTTGGAACATACGTCCATTTTATATACTCATACATACGTTAATTTTAATTTTTAGACTACGATTACAACTACTGTTGTCTTAGTTCGGATTTAGTAAATCTAATGCCCATCTTGTTGAATATTTATAAGGGATTTCTTTTGACTTAAGTACCTCTTTCTTTCTTACATTATTACGTAAGAAGTAAAAGTATTGTAATCGAGCACCGGAAATAGGCGATTTTCGACAGAAAAAGTATATTTACCAGGCCCTGGCAACGAAAAAGTGAATAAATCTTGTTCCTGTTTGAAGTACATTCCGTCCTCCCACACGTGGTCAGAATTCATATTTCGGGAGTCCTAGTTACCGAAAAACTGATTGACACCAAAACATCCGCCTAAACCGTTCTGACGATGTTCTCCAAACCTGTTATTCCCCTATCAATCTTAACGAACTGAAGACCATACGAATTTGATTCATACATTTAGATTTTTGGGGTATTTTACACAAACCATCGACAGCATTTTCAAACTTTTCTCAAAATAATCAAAATTGTTTAATTAACCTTTGTCCTTTGCTAGCCTAGAGAACGCTTAAATGAATGGCATAATGCGCATTTTCGTTCAAAACTTTAATTTTTTTTAAATAGCAAAAGTTCATTTTTTCGGCTTCTTTCTACAACAGTATTCAAGACAAAGATTTATGTCCTGAATGAAATATGTTATTTAAACACAAATTTTGAAATATACTATTTTTTTGATTACGAGACACTTTTCCGTAATTTTTCATGAAATATAAGGAATTTTTAAATAATATTTTTCTCAAAAACGTCTCAAACGTTTTTTTAATTGTCTTCTCGTATGCATTAAAGGACGGTAAACAAATTGGTGCTGGTCCCATTTTCTGCAAATTCTATGTATTTTCGAAACATCAACTAGCAAAAGTACAATATTGAAGATAGAGTATTTTTTGTTTAATGAAATTGTTTTAAAAGGTCAGATCTTTAAAAACGCTATGTACAATTATTTTGAAAAACACTAGTAGTTTTCGCGTAATTTTTTGCTTTGGAAAGCGAGAACCACCAGCTAGCTACGTGAACAAGTCACAAGTACATGTTAGTGCAGGTTAATAATAATTGTAGATCATGTTAAATATTCAAAAAAATTGGTTGGGTGGCGGTGATCATTTGCTTGCTTGATGGTGAGATCCGTCGCTGGCTTATGCGTCGGCTTGCATGGTGTTTTTCCAACCAGGTATCTCGTACTAGCGAGGCATCGCTTCAACCGGGAGAACCTTTTAAGTCCGCACTAATCTCCCGACATGAGTAATTGTGTACTGGTTGTGAGTGTGTAAGTAAGAGCTGAGGAAAGGACATGAAAGAGGAAAGAAAGACCACGCGCGAATCGTGGCCCGTTTCTTAGGGTATTGCTCTGGCATTCACCTGGTGTCGATCGGGGAAACCATTGGTAAAATGTCTGTAAGAGCAGCTGGTCGCTAGAATTTCCCTACAGGGAGCGGCTGAATTTGATACAACTATCTAGCTAGTGTCGAAAATCCTGCCACCGTCAGGACTCGATCCCTAGGACCTCCTGGTCAGGGGCACAATTTGAAGATTAAAACGATAATAAATTTTCATAATTAAATTAGAGTAGATTATTCAAGGCTGTAATACAAAATCCTAACAATCCTATGTTCAAGTAAACTCGGGCGTTTCAAAATCTGGAAACTGAGTTAAAATGCTAAGATGACATTTTGATTTGCTTATGAACATAAAATGTAATTACTCTCTCTTGAAAAGTCTTATACATTTTTTTATTAAATAGATCTAGTGTTTTGCGTGAGTAAACATATTAACATTCGCCATGTTTTATTAAAAAAAATGTAAGACTGGGATTCGGGACATTAAGTTGCAAAGAATAAGCAATAATCAACATAATTTTCCACATATTTAGAATTCATAATAACCTTTTGGTATTGAGAGTTATAGCCGAAAAACTTATCCCCATATTGACTCTCCTTTATCTCTCTCCGGGTTAAAATATGACTGTGCCTCGGAAGAGAACGTGTAGCGTAGTCGTAAATGGTCGATACGCTAATAATAATAATAATTATTATTATTAATTATTACTATTAATAATAATTATTATTAATTATTACTATTAATAATAATTATTATTGATAATAATTATTACATATTAGTATTAATTATTATTGCAATTATTATTATTGTTAATTATTATTATATCATTTTCTGGAAGATCATTTACCCTTCCATGAAGCAAATTCACGCTGTCTCACTGCACGTGAAGAGCGTTCTATGCTAAATGCGGAACAATCAAATGAGGCAAGAAATCCCCGCTAACGGGTCGAGACGATGATCCCAAAAATATGCAATCTTCGTTCGCTTTCACGTCAGGATGTCAGGCGTTGCTTCCGTGAAATGTTTTAATCTAATTTCGTAAAATATACACGATATCTTTTTTCGTCTGTTTTGTATATTTCCGTGTTTTGTGCTTCCATGTATTTGGATTTATTATTCAAGTAATGTAAGTATCATTTCATAATTTAATATTACCTTCAAGTGAATTTAAACTTTTACATAATTTTGAAGATTCTATAAAATTGAGTATATTGCAATTCTTCATTTTAAGTAATGCGTATGCAAATATGGGTGTACAAAGATTATTGAGTTGAATTCGGACAAGGAGTTTCTATTTACTTAACCAGTGAAGTCACGGAAGAACCTACACGGCTCGTCTGTTGCGCGAGAGAAATGCGTAATGCCCTGAGATCATAAAAAGTTTCCCACAAACAACCCAAAGCCAGCCACAAAGGAGATGAAACGTGACCACTTCGTATTGCTCGTATAGATAGCACATCTTCAAGGTTGGTTCCTTGTTGAAAAAGAAGTAACCGTGAGAAGTAACTTTCAGAATTGCAAAGAACCTCTGATATAATATCAGAAGCTTTACAGTGAATGCCATGCATACGAGTCGGTAAAATTAAAATCGTAAAAGAAGTTAATGCTTCTCGTCTCTATAAATCACGTTGTGATACCACACTTCAAGTAGTAAAGTTAGATTTCGGGTATGCGCAGAAACCCTCGACTTAATGCTTAGCTTAGGTATACGCTAAGAATTTGTCAAATAGAAATCTTAATTTTTCTAGCAATTAATTGAAAGAAATACATTATGATATGTACAAAATTTCTTCGAACTCTTTCTGGCGTGAAATGATGCAGAAGTTCATAAATGCCTCTACAACAAGGATTTCTAACTTGTAAGTGTTTAAGGGTTACATTGCAAACACAAGGCGTGATTGCGAGCCGCTCTTTAATTTTAGACGAACTGTTGTAATATATTGCTACTAGGAAATAGATACTAAAATGGAATAATACGCAGAATTTAATTGCAACGATGGTTTAATAATTTTAATTACTTAATAAATTGCATAAATGAGTGAAATTAACGATATTAAAAAATATTACAACCAGAACAATTGCATTTTGAAGAATACTAATGTCTGTTCATTTCAATTTATATTTTAAAAACGCAAAATAAAAAATAGCCTACAGAGAAATTTGTATTAATAATGTAATCAAAATAAAACTTGGAAAGAATAAATTAAGTAATGTATTCGATAAGCTGCATGTACCAATCAATGAATGACCATCTTTGGTTCTGTGTTTTCTAATATCCAGAGATGCTGCAAGTCGACGTCTGAACTGATTTTAATAAATTTCATAGGAGAAAACACACTTTTACATGAATACGTTAACAAAAACATTGAATTCATTTTTTTTATCCAAATTGTTTCAAGTTCGGGTATTTGTCGCTGAGTAGAAGTTTTAAAAATATTTTTTCTCGTTTTGTTTTTAGAATAGTATCGACTATCGACTGCAAATTGCACAGCAGAAAATCGTGTTCTTCGAAACTACTCTTGCTTGCTCTTTGCTAGTCTTTCTCAACTTCTTTCCTCATTTTTGCCGAATTAAAATAAATACATTTTTTGTGTGAGCTATACACATTTTTCGTTCTTTTCTCGAGAAAAATATTTTTTTAAAGCCTTCTCGGGTCGCGGAATATGACCTCGCAGGTCGTATTTCTAAAGTAGGGGTTCCCTCTGCTTTAAAAAAAACGCTTTTGACGTTGAGCGCACCATTCGTAAGCACGTTGCGTCACCTCTATTCTCACCTGAGCCGCCCGACGAGCGCCTGACCCGTCACCGTCAAATGAGCGTTTGAAAACGACTGGGACGCTCATAGGGTTGTTACGGTGATATATTTATTTACGTCATCGGTCCCGAAATTATTGTATGACCGTTCAAGTAACATGTTCTCAGACTAGGCGACCGAGACTAAGGGACCGAGAGAGACTGTTACATAAGAGTACTGTTACATGATTTTTTTCTGGAAATGTGATGTTTGTATTTATCAATGACGCATTTTCTTTTAAAAAATATCGCTATGTTCTTCTTTATGATGGAGAGGTATTTTACTGTGGCTACGTTCCTTGAGGAATTTCGGTAGGTTTCATTACATCGCAGCACAATAACTAGTTTTTTTTTATTTTCTTTTGGATAGGACCATACAAAGCTCAGTGTTTAATACACTCTACATTTGTTATAATTGCTTAAACCAACTTATAATTAACTTAAAATAATCGTACTAATGATCTTCAAATACATCTTACAATACTACTAAGGTGGTTGAGGTATCTTTATATATCTCCACTTTGGTTCGAGACTTAAGAATTTATTCAGGAATGTATGGATAGGAAATTTATTTTTGATGCGGGTTCTGCGAATTGGATTTTGGTAGAGTTTAAGCGGGGTTAGGTTAGGTATATTTGGGATATTCTGGAAGAAGTGGGTGGATACAAAAATTATGTGGTAGGTTATCGGTTCTAGCTGGAATTCTTTATGGAGTTGAGCAATGGAGATGTACCATGGGGCATTCGTGATGGTGCGGAGGAACTGATTTTGGATTAGTTGGAGTATTGTTTGTATTAGATTTGGCTGCGCTGATCAAAACTGGGCATGCTTATAATAGTAGTGGTCGTATGATAGTTTTATATAGCAATATGACAGAATTGTGTGGTTGATTTATCTATTATTTGTTTTAGTTGGTAAAGTTTTATTTTTGCTTGTATAACGTTATAGTAGATATGGTTTTTGCAATTGAGTCGGGTGACTATGAAAAGGCCTAGATATTTTATGAGATTATTATGAGGATGCCATTGTACAGGTTCTTTATTCATCTGTAAAGGGAGTTCGGGGGACGTAAGGTCTTAGTGAAAATATTTTTGCTGCTGATTTTGATAGATTTATTTTAATATTATTTTGTCTGCCCAGCTGTCAATTTGGTGTAGATATAACTAAAGATTGATTTTTATTAAGTTTATGGTTGGACCTGATGAATATATACCCGTGTCATCTGCAAATTGGGCGGGTTTTATTTTACCATGTTTCAGTAGGTCGTCTACGTATTAGTTATACAGAGCGGGAGATAATGGGGAGCCTTGGAGAAGGCCTGATTTGACCGCTTTTGGATTAGAGTGATGGTTATCAATTGTAACGCCAAATGTTCTATTGTCGAGGAAGTTGGAAATGATTTGTGTAAGATAATGTGGAGTGCCTATTTCTTTTATTTTATAGTTTAGAACTGGGTGCCATGTTCTATCGAAAACCTGAGAAATGACAAGAAAGATAGCTATTGTATGATAGTGTTTTTTGGAATGCCGTTTGGATGTTTTCAGTGATTCTGAGTAGTTGGTGATGTGTGGATATTTTTTCTGTGAATCCCATTTGTTCCATGGGTATGGCCGTTGTGTTGTGGGATGTGTTTTGAATCGTTTTAGGAACAATAACTAGTAACACTAAACTTCTCTTCATTGATGCGTACTGCCAATGATGGCGCTATTATCTCATTCTCCAGATATTAACAAGATTTTCTCTTAGGCCACAATTTGTGTTATAGTGCATAGAAGCTACGAACGCTTCAGTATAGTAGAGTTTTGACTGGAATTAAAATGTTTTCTAATCAGAAAATTATATTTATTAGCTTTCAAATGTAGTTTCATTAGTATGACACATATTTATTGAAAATATTTAACGTAAATTAGATGTTTGGAAAGACCTTCAGAAATAAATATTTACTCTGGAAATTACAAACGGGCCAGTTTAAGAAACGTATGAATAATTCTATTAGTTATCCCATTAATTTGTGAGTTTTGGTTAAAAGTGGGACAAAGCTGAAATATTCAGATAAAACTGTGAATACAAAATACTTTCGCCTGATCGCATCCGCTGGAACTGACCTTAATGTACTAAATTGTAATTTTGATGCTTCAATTAAAATAAAATGAATTCATTAAGACTGTCTGAAAACAGTTTATGTCACACGTGGTAAAAGTGATTTTATTTTGCTACTAAGGTTTCGCCACTCGGCCAATCGTCTTATGTCGTATCATTTCATATTCCCAAAATAAAATGCCACTTTCATCACTCCTCTCATAAATATTTCATAAAAAGTGACAAAATGTATAAACCGGGACAAACGTTTGTAATGAGGAAGAAACGGGTTTGATATACTCTTTTCACACATCTCGTTCTTCTACTAGAGACAAAACAAGGCTAGGCTAAAATGAGTATCCGCCACTATCTATTCAGTTTCTAAAGATAAAACACTGAAAAATGATGGAGGTGGTCTCCTAAACCTAAATGTTCCTATGAAAATAAACCTCCTAAACCTAAACCTAAATATCTCCTAAACCTAAATATCCCTATATGTCCCTTGAAGTCCCTATTTTGTTCAAGTCGGCGCTTCGTAAGTTGTTCGGCCGCACTGTTCGAGTCTCCTACAAATTGACACTTCTGTAAACGTAAGCTTCCGCGGCTCGAGTCCATATCTTCTTGGCTGTCCGATGCGGCGTCACCCGGGCAGCCAAGAAAACAGAAATTGACTCTTTTTTCAACTCTCTTAATCGCTTGTCGAAAATTCAACCTAGGCGGGACTGAAGCTACATTTCTTCAGTTTAGAATTGCGCATGGATCAACCTAGTGCGTAATTGTAGCTGTAAATTAAAAAAATTCTGAAACAGAAGAGAAACACTCATGTAATTCTACGGTCTCGAATGTTCCATGAGCCGGTTCTCGTTCTCAGGCAGTCAACGCAAACCAGACGCTGTAATAGACGCTCTCTGTTTGGAATATACTCGGTTGCCTTCGCTGCGAGCAAGAACAAAGTATATGTTTTTTTTTCTTTTTGCTACAGTGCACGTGATTGCCAGTTAGAGCATTGCATGTAAAATTCCTCTTTACTCAAACAGTGACGTTCAGATGGGGGCGGCAGCTCGCTGGAGGAATTTGCCCCAGGCCCCCACTTAATTGACGCCCTGAATTTTTTTCATTCAGAACATTAAAAATGTATTTTCTTCTAATTCAAACTAAGATCTAAAAATATTTATTTGCGTGGATTGAAGTATTAACCTACTTTATAAAATATGTGGGGGAACTTTTGTTTGTAATAAGGGGCACCGGTAGATTCGCTTTTGAACTAAATGCTTTTTTGGGTTGTTCTATATGGAGTAAAGGAGTAAATAAATGAAAAGGATTAATCAAGAAGAAAACATTTGAAACATGCGAAGAAGAACGGAAAGGATCAAACGGACGGAAAAGGCTAGAAATAAAAATGTTCTAAAATGGTGAATGTTGCCTTGTGGAAATAAGAAAAAGAAGGCTGTTGTGGAAAGTAGGAAAATAAAACAGGTTCTGGAGAAGGGTTTTTTGAAAATAAAAAAAAAGCATATTGAAAATTATAGAATGATAAGTAGTCCGGAAGAGAATAAATAAGGAAATGAAAACAAATTTTAGACCATCTTAAAAGAACAACGTAAATACAGGGAACTGAAGAAGAATAGATAGAACCCAGTAGATGTCGAAAAAACATGAAGAGCAGAATAATTAATTAATGAAGTTTCTCAAAGCCACATATTCGAAAGACAAGATTCTAATATAATATTTACACACCTCGCCATGTTAAATAGTTAATTGTTAAATTATCAGAATAATTAAAACTTATTAAGTTATATATGGTATTAAGATCACAAGAAAACCCAATCGTATAATGTATGAAGTTTTGATAATATGGACACTTTACACTGCAACACGGGAATATGAAATTCTGTTAGCAATACTGTTAATTACTATATAGAAAAATTGAGACTTTTAAATTGTAAAATGTGTAATATACTTAATATATTTAAACATGTCGTAGTAGCCTTGTAGTTGCAAATTACGAATTCGCATTGTTTCTCTGCGTCATTTTGATGCGCCTTCGGGCAATATCTGATGCGCTATCACCCGACCTACGCCAACTCGCTTTTCGTTAGTTTATCACGATCGTGGCCTTAATTTTATTACATAATTTTTTATCTTTCGACGCGAGAAAGTGTTTTAATGTACCTTTTTTAACTACCATTGAACACTTTTACAATTTCCCTGAGAGAATCTGAAATTAGTACGCAACCTCACCTCCCCCGCACCTCTGGCAAAATATTTCGCTTCTCGTCGAAAATAAGTATGGAATAATGGGTTGGAGGAAACATAAAAATGTGCGGTCGTAAATGTCACTAGAATCAGCAAGGTCGTTCTCAAGCAGAAAAATATCATAGCATGTAAAATCTTTTAGATTGTTTATTCGACCTCCATATAATATAATATATTTCACTGTCATTAATAATAACAAAAATGAAATCATCCTCGGTGACGAATTTCGAAAAATTGTAAAGCATAATACACTCATAGAGACCGATTTTTTCAAATATTTATCAAATATATTACAAAAGTCGTTTTTGTTGTTGCTTTGGTTTGTTTTCTGAAACGGATAATGCTTGTGATCTGTCTACCTAAATGTCTCCCTCTTCTTTCTTCACTCTATTTGTATTTCTCTTCATTGCTTTCGTGAATTTAATGTTTCTAGAACATTAAAGCATCGATGCCAAATCCTCTGAAACTTCATCTGTATGTCCTGATTGATGATCATGAGTAAATAAGTTCTGTTGACACTACTCAAACTTCAATTTTAGTGGTGGTTGGTGATATTGTAGACTAGTTTCTCATTGTTTTGAACGACGTTATTGCGTATTCCGACATTATTTGCTTCGAAAAACTTGCCATAGAAAACTGGTTGAAAAGCAGCAAGTTAGTGATTTAGTTTCTTCTGTTCTTTTTCTAGTTATTGTTGAAGCAAAACCATAATAAAGGCGTCTCATTTACGTGAGCTAATTTTTTTCAGCAATTCACCGTTGCTCGTTATTATGCTAATACCGGTACGACAACTTTCTTACACATTCATATTTTCTGAAATTAACATCCAGCCAGTTTCGCCATTCTAATCTAAACTGATATATTGCATTTATTTTATCATGTTATAAAAATGTTCAGGATATACCCTAGATTTGTGAGTGGGGGTATGATTTTGTGCTTGAGAGCTTGTGATTTTTGCATGATATACATTTATGGAACAAGAATTTAAATTAATTGTTTTTTCACGAAGAAAAGTTGAGATCGTGAGGTGATGACAGCAAACGAAGGGACAAATTTTCACGAGAGAATAGTGTGTTCAGGAGTCTCAAAATAAATAACATTTTTTCTAGAGCGCGTAAAGATGTAAGTGAAAGGGAGCTCTACACGTAGATGCACGTAGGGTTGGAAATCTTTTGTACAAAAATGAGAGTACATATGTTTGCATGTGCAACAAAATCTATAAAATCACTGGCGTGAATGCTTTCAAACCTGAACGATTATTTTTGAGCGGCCACGAATAACGAGAGCTAAGCTAGCAATAGCTAGTTTAAATTTAAGTCACCATATTTTTTGCCATTTCGATTAATGCAATCCCCAATGCAACCGGGAGACATTGTGACCAGAGCGGGACCGGGGGGGGGGAGCAGCCGTCACGAGAGTGGAAGAGTGGTGAAAGAGAGCAGAAGGAGCAGGTGGAGCGGTAGAAACGAAAGGGCAGGAGTGGGTTGGCGAAGTAGTCCCAGATGGTGCAAAAGAGCGGCCGGAGCGGCAGAATTTGGTGTAGTGGAAAGAGCAGAAGAAGTAGGAGGTACAGATAGAGCGGCAGGGACAGGATGGGCGGGCCAGGGAAAGTGGACAGGACGACTACGGCAAGCTGAACAGCGCGTGAAGGGGAGCCGGGACGAGCGAGGCTACTTGACAAAAAATTGTGATAAATAACAACGCCTGGTAATCAGCTAGTATCATACTCTCATAATATAGTGTTGCATATGCAATTCTGTACATCTCATTGCTGATTGGTATGCAACGCATCCTGTACTAGGGTTTGGTAGGTACATGAAATATCTCTCACTGCTGGATTCTGGGTAGAACGTATAACTACCAACACCAATGCACGATTAGATGTGTTTCAATTAGGGAAGCGATGTTCAGAACGATTCACTTACACAATGACGTGGTGAATTATAACTTTCAAAATAGCACAGTACTGTGCCAAGTGGAACAGTGTACACGCAGTCTACAAAATGGAGATTGTTACGAAGATTAGAAAACAAGATATGAAGATGATGTGAGAAGGCAGTAATTACTATAAAAGTTCATTGGTTATACAGTCCTGGTGAAGGTGAAATACTTCACCGGAACGTGGGCACGGTCACATGGCTCTCTTACTTTGCCAATGACCTACAGTCGAGCAATTCATGCTAAATTAAGAAAAAATCAAGGACAACACACTGGAATTGATAACAAAAAAGTGGCCAACGATGTCGCATCGTTCCCTCTCAAGAGCGCGTGGGGGTCAGCGTGGAGTTGTCGCTCGCTGCCGAGGCCTCCGCGGCGCGCCAGGCAACGGAGTTTTTGCGTGGCGGCCATGACGTCACGCCACGACGTCGGAACTGCGTCGCACCGGCTGACCGCAACCGCACACTTACCTGCCGCGGAATATGACGCGAGCCGGAATACGCATGCGATGGCGTGCTGTTAAACCTGCCGGACCCTCGGAATGGGAGGGGAGAGTTTTCGCCTGAGATTGATTATATTTTCCGGGTGCGTCTAGTTCCATGGTCATTAGTCCCGTAAATGTAGAGCATGTTTGTATCACGGGAGGTGGCGGTATTCGTCCCCTGCTGGATGGCGAGATACGGCGCCGACCTACGCGGAGGCTTTCGATGTTTCGCCCCCACCAGGTGTCTCCCACCAGCAGGGCACAGTCCCAGCCTGGGCAAGCAAGGCAACTTTTTATCAAGTTCTGTGAAGTAGTTTTTTAATTATAACCTATTATTAGGTTTTAAGTTTTTCAACAATATTTAGAATTCAGCAGCGAAAACGCATTTTTTTAATTTATTCATTTATTACAACTGTTACTTGATTGGCCAATAGCCCTCTGCAATTAACTAGTACTGAAACGATGTAATTGTAAGAAGGACTCACAATAAATAAAGTAATAAACATGGGAAAATACGAAATAATGCAAACAGAAAAATACAAAACAAATAAACGAGACACAATTACGTAATAACAAGAATTATATTTAAAAAATATAATGTTAAGAGGTACTTAATACCTTCTGTTAAAAAGCCGAAGGACAATCATATTGTATTGAAGCCTTGAAGAAGGAGAAACGCTGTACGGAAGATGAATGTAAATCCAACTATATGTCATATATTCTCTTTCAGAAGAAAGATAATTAACGTTGACAAACGTTCTTTAGCGCGCTGAGCATTAATGAAGTTGGCCACCTGTTGTACTATTGCATTTTTAGAATATCTTGATGTCGCTTAATTTTTTTGCAGGATTGTGTGCTATGCCACTACAGTCCTTCCCCAATCTTGCCCTGACTGCTACAGGATCTGTATCGACTTAGGCAGTGCTGACGGAGACGATCCAGATCAAATGGAATAGGGGTTCAGCTCTTCGCCCTGTACTATGAATAGAAATTGGGATAGGGAGCAGAAGGAAACCCTATTTTTTTTTCGTTGCCATAGAAAATACTGCTCCAGCATTCGATTGGAATGAATCCCACGAAACTATGGAAAGACTGGTCATTGCAGGAGCCGCTTATGGTGCTTACAGGATACCTTTGGAGTACGGCCTTGTTTAGCGCCAGTGATGCGTCTCGTGTCCTTCACTATTGACACTGTTAATCTTAATATGAGTCCTTTAAAGTCGAAGTGATGTAAATTCATTTTCAATAAAGTTGATAATCACGTTCAGTAAATGGCTTTAAAGGCGTATCTTATGTCAATGGCATGCCACTTGCTGAACACAATTATCAACCTAATTGAAATTAGTTACACCACCTGGGCTTTGAACAACTTGTATAAAAACATTGTGGGTGTGTGGGTGTATATGCTTACCTCCTGAAGAAATTTTAAACAAATTTCAGAAGAATATTTTCACTGGCGGTGAAAAATATAGGGTTCGCCCTTCTAAATGTTTGTTTTGATTTGTTTTCATACAAGATTTAGTGCATCTTTGGAATAATTTCGGTATGAGCGTTCTGTTAATAAAAGGCACTATACGCGTACTCATTAAATGCTGCAACATCCCGAGAGCATTTTTCATTAGACGAACAGTACTGAACGTGAAGTCCTTGGTACTTGCAGTGAGATGATGCGAGGAAAGTTGCCCAACAAGGATGCTTACGCCCACAAAAGTGCAAACTGTCATGTAACACCGATTACTCAAACATCGCGTGTCCGCGCGATTTTCAGGGCTTCGTTTCCTTGGACTTTGGCGACTTCTTTTTGGTTTTCTTGGGTTACGGCACAACGACTACTATGTAACTATTGTGGAACGGTGTATGGGTATCCCTCGCGGGGATGCAGGTTGTCCTTGCTAGTTCAGCGACCAGGCATCAACAATTAATTTCATAATTAACTTAACAGAAAGATCGAAGATGTTCAACATGAAGTTCTTTGAATTCTTTCTGGATAAGTGGGACGTGTGTAAGTGTAGTAAAGTGTGTATACAGGGAGTTGAGTAAGGAGTGATTAGGCGCTCTCCGACTCTCGTTAAGGATACTGCTTTTTCGTCAATGGTAATAACGAAAGCAAACAATCACACCAATAGACCCGTATAATTTTCCTCCAAGTGTAAATAGGACCATTACATGTTTAGCTAACTAGTATCGAAAAGTACGCCACAGTCGCGGCGTGAACGAATTGCTTCTGGTCTTCGAAAAGTGGTGAACTTGTAACCACTAGTGCACTCGTTCTCAGTGAGAATGTTTTCCCACCCAATTCTTGCTACCGGATTTTCCTGTTATACTGACCTGTTACAACTCTGTGGAATTGCTAGGTTTTCCCATCGTAAAAATGTGGGGATGAAGTATTAAAATTTAATGCTTCCAACAGTAGACGAATTCTGGTTCCTTTGCCTCCCTGTGTTGTGCGCATCATCCTCACCTGCTCCGCCCGCTCCCCTCGTTCCGCTCATACCTCCCTCTCATTAGGGATACGACATCGATGTCGAAGTTTTCAAAACATCGATGTTTTTGTAGAAACATCGTTTTATTAACAGCGAGATTATATTTTGTGATCGATATTTTTTTCTTTTCCGATGTTTTGTTTCTAAATGAAAATGCTCATGATCACAATACACTAACTGTTAAAATATGAAAAACGTATAGTAACTCTGTTATTTATTTGTTGTAACCAAAAGAATGCTGCTTTCACTACCTACCAACGACCAAACTCTCTAGCCCGAGATGACCTCAATGCCATCGTATTTCCTCTTCATATTAATTTTGCACATTGACACATGGCCAACAAGTACGCTGTAGGCGTAGGGTTTGCACCTTCCTATCATACCTATATTCGGCGAATACATAAACACTAACACTGTCAAACTATTGCACACGAATTTAATGTTAGAGGATACTAACCGAGTCTAAAAAATCGATGGTTTTTCGTTGATGTGTTTTTAACATCGATGTTTTAATTTTGAACATTGATGTTTGCTAATATTGATATTTTGTTATCTATGTCGCATCACTACCTCTTACCCCCTGACCGCTCTCACGCTGCCTTTCCCTCCCTCCTCCTCACCTTCTCACCATACCTGCTTGCCCTACCCCGCCCCTCCGCGCCCTCTTTCGTTGGCCACCCCGCCCGCAACCTCACCATTCCATCCATCCCGCCCCATACCTTACCTACCGAGCCTTCTCCACCAACTCCACATGCGGCACCCTCCCCGAATATAATATATGCGTTGCATATTATATTTTATTTTACATTACCACTCAATTTTTTTCATTGTAAGAAATATAAGCACTACCTTGCGATCCACGGTTTAGAGTTTTCACTACACAATCTGTCCACGCCTTTAAAAAGGTATGTAGATTTATAAAGAACTCGCATACTTTTTTTTAATATCAGTTGTATCAGAGTAATTGTTAAAATTATCTAGGAGATGCAGAGGAATCGAAGATAATCATTTTCTTCTAATGAATATTTAGTGGGAAATGTAACACAACCAATTTACACTTGCATCATTTACCCCTGATAGCTATGCAACTCCTCCTGCGCCCCTGTTCGGCAGGTGCACGAAATTTCTGTCACTGCATCTGAACGTAACCTGCCGAACATTACTGCATGAGAAGTTGCCTTACAGTAGGGGACGGAACGAGACGGCCATGGGCACCTTTTTTGCTGTATTCCCCCAACAACAACAACAACAACAATAACAACAACAACGCGTAGTGGCCGGAACTGCCATCTCAGAGTAGACCCGCAAATCAAGGGTTTTTCTTTGGCTTTTGTAATGACTACCTGTGTTTGCAAAGTACATCTTCAAGTTTTTTATTAGGTCCACCCATGATGTAGCGTATCATGCTCCTTGCATTCAGCAGTGGCTCCAAGGTTCAATTTCAGTCGATCTATGTGGAATTTGTAATTATCAAAGAGGGTTCGTGACAGGTTTTCTCGAGATTTTCTCTCGTTTTCCCTGCCTGTCATTCCAGCATTGCTCAAGCATCATCATTCCATCTGAGACGTCCAGAAGGTGTGGGCAGCTGGGACAACTAGCCCCGGGCCCCAAATTAATTGAGAAATCCTTTTTTTTTAATTAAAAACGAAAATGTATTTCAAATTAACTGCATATAAGTTGTGCCTGATTCATTGAGATATGAATTCTGTTTTATCTATTTTACGGTACGACTTCGGTTCATCTGACAAATTAATTGCTCTAAGACTTGGAATGCATTATACAAACATGTGACGAGTTGGCTTTAAAAAAACCTTCTGGCTTGAGTTTTCAGTTAAAGATTGATTTCAGGTAGATGTATCATTTACAGACAATTTCTCAATTTTTCAAACATCGAAAAAATAATAAAATGTTTCTTAAACGCTGTCCCCCAAATATAAGTGGCCCCCGTAAACCTACAGTTCCTGATCTCTTGTTATCTCTAGGCATCCCGGCATTTGATCAACACCAGTCTTTATCCTTTTCATCCAACAGTAAACCTAAAGGCGTTGATGTATAAATCAGAATTTTGGAGTTAAAGTGGCAATTTGTGTGGTAGAGTGTGATAATGATTCCGGTATTTACCAAAATGAAGGATAAAATTTTGATCCGTTTTTATGTAGTAAATATACTGATGAGCTTTTACTCTATGATCTTGTGGGGGAGGGAGTGGATCTTCGACTCTACAGCCCTATCCGCAACATTGTTCGGTGTACAGAGAGCTAAGAAACTGGGAACCGATATTGTCCGTATGTGATTTCTCTCTGACTCTGCTCCAAAGAATGCCCGATAGACTCCGCTGTCCTCTGGAATCAGTGCACAATGATCGACAACTGAATGAAAGATGTGACGTTGTTAACTCATCGTTGCGTCACTTCACCAAGACTTCAGAGGCACGAGAGAACCTAACATAACGATGTTTCCAAGACATTTCAATTATGATGGAACCAAGTGCAGTGCCATCACAATCTGACCTCAAATACCGATAAACCAGCCGTTTTTCCAACTTTTACTCTGCATACACGATCGGTAGTAGCGTATGGATGTGCCCTATATACTCCATTGAATAGCCATCGCATCGCATGTTTCCCTCCGCGATGCAGGCGCAAAAACCGTTCGAAGGTCGAGGTAAGCAGTGAGGTCAAGGCAAGCCTATTGCAGTCTCATCGTCATACGTTCATTTATTTCTGAGGCTTCTGAGAATACTTTGTGCTTACGGACTCTTACATCAAATGAAAGAGATCAGAAATCAGTATAGAATTTAACAATTTCAATTGTCATTTTGAAAAATTCGTGTACAACATAAATTGAAAATGGATTATGTATATCAGAAGAATAGGTACTACTTGACTGCCACAAAATATTAGCCTACCGGAAAGACGCAGTTGTGTATCAATCGTAAATAGATTACTTCGCAGTAGACGGAGCAGGTCACCAAGTTACGATTGATACTTTTTCACGTGTTGTTGAGTACTCCCGTATCGTGTAGAGATAACGTTTAGGTGAGAACACCTTACATTCTTCGCGTTGAAGCGTCGCGAGTTCGAATCCCACCTCAACCAGGTTTGATGTGCTAAAGGAACGACACAATGGTCTCAGTCATTTTATTCGTTACTTTTTCCTGTTCCTGGCAACGCAGATGTGGTATTGAGTAGACTGGGACTTGTCGGGTTTAATTTCGTCAGATACTAGGTTTCTTCATATGCCACTTGCGTATCATGACACTGATGATTTTTCGACCTTAAAAAAAGCCATCGTTGTTGAGATGATTTTTAATTGATTTTCCGATTTATCACACACTCTTTTAGTATTCGAATTGTTTGTAAGTCGAAGCGGTTCCATTGCATATCCAGCTCATTACCTTGTATTTCCTCCTAATGACTCGAGAGATCTCTCATAGCTACTTTCCTCTGCAGTTTCCTTGGGTAATCCTGGGAGTATCCTGAAATATTCTCGAGGTCCCATGACCTCGGCTGAAAACTACTGGTGTAGTTGCGTGTGATAATTTTGATGTTGCTCACGCCCTCCAAAGACGTCTTGCTTTCATAGGTACGATGCTTTTGACACTAGTGTTTTTTTGTGATGTTTTCGTTTGTATGTGCTTGAATGTGCTTCGTGAAAGAAGCATCGCAACGTATTAGTGACCTAGTTTTTTCTAGTTCAAATTTGGATTTTGTTTCTAACGAAAGATCTGTACTACACTCTTCCTTTTCTTAATATATCACTTTCTTCTTCGTATCGCTTTTCCCTTACCTTCTCTTTGTATTATTTTCATACCACACTTTGATATTGTTTCACCTATTCATTCAATGTACGAATATTAGCTTTTATTCGAATTTTTTTGGTCTCCCAATGGCTTTTTAGTTTAAATATAATGTAGAATCTTGTCATATGATTTTATTAGTTTTATCATATCTGTTCGGTTTATTTATCTTCATTCCTTCCATAACTCATAACAAGAACTTAAATCTCCTTCATTTTCAGCTACTCAAAAATTCAGAATCTGAAAAATTCAACTCACAATTACGGGCGCACTGTGAAATTTTGGCTGATTATAAGATAAATAAAGCTCTTTTCCGTATACAAAAAGTATTTTCAGAACTTTATGTTCACAATTTGTTTTTTGGAAGGGGGGGTGAACTTCTCAATCTCCCAGTCCCGACCTTCCCCAAAACTGCTGTATTAGTAACAGTGCATATTGATCCCAATAACTAAGTGGTCCTCAAACTATTCGGTCTCGCGACATTCGCTTTCTTCATTCATTCAATCGAATTGTGGAAGCAATCCAGTCTGTATTACGACTTCGAGCGTTAAGAAGCCACTGTCTATATTTGTTTAGATTTCAATAACTTACCAACATGAACAAGGTGCTTCCATTAAATTTCTTCATTGAGATTCACTGCATTAACTAAGGTTGAGATAAATTTAAAGTTACTGAAACGAATTTAAAATATTTACAATAACTTCTACACGGGAATCAAAACAACTTACTTCCCAAGAAATAACGTAAATAATTGAGACAATTACGTGGAAACCAAAAGACTTCAGATACAAAATTATATTCTCAGACATCTCTACTTGGTATAACATCAGAATATTTTTTGAAGAGAGATCCAGAAGGGTCATAAACCCCTCACCACTTCTTACTACATTTCATGAGGAAACCAACGGGTAGAGTTCACCATAAAACGACATATCAGCAGTTTGTAGCTTCTCGAGATGTTGCTAGTCCGGGCAAGCGGCCAAGCACTGGGATACGCGAGTAGGATTTGGAGGACCCGTGCTGGGAGGGAACTGACTTGTTACGTAAGTTCTGTCGTGTCAATATAAACAGGAAGACAAAAAAGGGATTGTAATCTTCGCAAATTACCTGTGATGTCCAATCTTGCGCTGCTTGGTCTCTTTTTATGGCAAATAAACAACACCTTCTACACAGAAATTAGCTTCAGGAAAACCTACAAAATAATTAAAAGCTAAAGATTGTAAGCCTACTCAGCGGTAATCACTGCCAATTAAAAGAGTAAATAATAAGCAATATTAATGTCTGCTTTGACATTATTAAGACAATATTTCTCAACAATATATTATTTTTACTTTCGATTGCATATACTCACGTGTCAATCATACCAAATTAGCTTCGTTGAGGCCTGTTGTTTTCAATGAGATTAATAAATACGTAAGGTTTTAATTTGGAAATGGCGTTTCAGAGGAAATACCGACTTCCCTTACATGCCCACATAAAACAATAGAATGATTCTTTGACACTGAAAAACTAAACCACATAATTTACATACCTGTAACTCTGGAAACGATTTCCTTACGTGGAATAAATTTTTCAAACATAGACCCACGGTTTTCGTAGGTCTTAGCGGGAGAGATGCGCAGTGAAAATTTTGTATTAACCATTAGCGCCAAAAAATTGTATCACAATTTTATATTGATATGTTTTATAAAGAGAACCAGTACACAGAAGGAGAAAGAAACATTCTAGTCGGTTATGAAGAAACCATCAGAATCGTTTAGTAAATGTTTTCTGATAAACAATTAAGATGCCGTTCTGAATGGTCGATGTAGCTAAGAGCGTGTACCGTCTCAACACTTTGATCCGAAGGGTCGCGGGTTCGAGTCCCGCCGTGGGCATGGTTGTTTGTTCCTTGTCTCATGTGTGTGTTATCGCGGAGGGCCTCACGTTCTACTGACCTCAGATCAGCAAGTGTGTTGGAGTCTGTAGTGTATGGTCGAATATGCGTCCCATCGGGACGTAAAGGGTAACCGACTGTCAGCTGGATAAAAGCCCTAGAGAAAAAAATAAGATCATTCTATAAGGGCAGAAGTATGATAGAGAAAGGATAAGGAGTTTGGCCACTATTTTTTCCAACGTTCATATGAATCAGAGTCGTTATTTGATTGTATTTGTCTTGAAACTTATTCAATCAATTTTGAAAATGTTCCAAATTATATATCATTAGTAATAAAAAATATCGGTAAACTTATCATGCATGGTTCTATACACAGTTTTTCCGCTTGTTTATTCCTGTGGCTCCAGTCATGGAACCTCTATAAACCCACCGTTATTACTGTTAGAGAACAACAAAACATCACGTCACGATTGAAAAAGCCGTTCGCTCTGATTGGCCACCTATAGCGTAATGCTGGCAGCGATGAAATATTCTAACTCGCGATTGGACTACTCAGTGCGCGTCACTGCAAGGCGGGCGAACCCTCGCCGTACACACACTGTAGTACTCGCTGTCGGAAATAAGATCAGCACAATTACATTGTTTCATTTATAATGCTCATATCTGCTTAGACTGAACCGACTCATTAAGTATCACAGGATTATTAAGCTTCAATGAATGCCAGAGAGTTGAAGGATGAACGTTTTCTGAATTCGGAGGCCGGAGTCTGATTTAACGTAGGCTTCAATTATAAGATTTTCCCGTGGCGTCATCTTGGGAACGATCTCGGGAAATTGAAGGTACAACGCGATGCGAAGGCGGGGTTGGTCCCGGAGCGAAGAGGTGGCTGCTGGCGGGCGCCGGGCTCCCGCCGAATTGGGCCAAGGCCTCCATATTCGCGTCCGCGGCCGGCAGCTGCGACTCCGCTCGGCGGGACGTTCACCCTTCTTCCACGCTGCGGGCTTTTTTCAGCCCCCACTCCCCGCCCCGCGCGCACCGGCCGCCTGGCCGCCTGGCCCGGCGCCGCACCGCTCCGGCGCGGCGCGCCTCGTCTCGGCCCGCCCCCCCCCACCCGACCTCCCCCTCACACCACCCCGCTGCATTACACTCCAGAAGCCACTCCTCTTCCCGGCTCATCATCCCTGACCCCCCCGGCATTAAACTCCACTTACGATGTGGCTCAGGGCATTAAATGATGTTAATGCAGTGCCTCTGATCGGGAGCTCCTAACATTCCACTCCCGACGGTAACAGGAATTTCATCACTAGCTAGAGAGCTAGGTGGAGTTCAGTGGCTGTGTGGAGGAGAATTCTAGCGACCGATTGCTTTGACCAACAGTTCTGTAGCTATTTCGATCAATACCAGGCGAATGCTGGAGCAGTTAAACGAGCCACGGTCAATCTTCCCTTCCCTTTCCTTATCCTATCCTCATCCTTACACACACACACACACACACACACACACACACACTCATGCACTACACTACCACATATACCGGGAGTCCAGTTGGAGCTTAGAACTTGTCCCGGCTGGGGCGGTGCCCCGCTGGAATGAGATATTTGATTGGGAAAACCCCGCGAGCCGTAGCGTTGCTGGATCTCGCCATCTAGCGGAGGAAACCTCTGCCACCTCCCGCGATAAAAAACAATATCTACACTTAAGGAACTGATGCCCTTAGCAGTTGACACGCCTGGAATCACTAATGAATCAATCCACTCCAGATAACCCCCTCACCCCACCCCACCCTCCTCAGCATCGCCCCACACCGTTCCTCCTCGCTCCCGCTCCCACCGACTCCTCCCACTTTGCCCGGCTCTGACCCACTCCGATCAGACCGAACCCTCTCCGTCGGGCTCCTTGCCGCTGCGCTACGCTCCGCCCCGCCTCGCTCAAGACGCACCGCACATCTCCACATCGAGTCGTCCCGGTTCCTCGGCTCCGCCACGTCTTCTCCCCTCCGTGCCCGATCGCACCCCGCCACCCAGCGCCGCGCTGCACCGTTCCGCGCGCCAGACCAACACTTCGCATCGCGACAGATGCCGAGCCAGTTCTTAATAATAATACCGCAGTTGCGCAACTCCAGCCTCGCGCCTTACACAATCTAGAATTGGGGAGGGCAACGAAATATTATTTTTCCTTCAAATTTCAGAACATTGGTATATAAACGGAGCGTCTAAGGAGGATAGGACGAAACTTTAAAACTTTACTTTTCAAGTTGTTCTGTGTAAAAATGTCTCTTATAACGCTACAGTCGATTCTGACGCCATTGGCTATGTTCGCATGAACGCTCACGCTCTGAGAGGAACTGCATAGATATGTCCACTCACCTCTGATTTATCGTTTCTACTTGCTTCCTGACGTGCCAACTTCAAATTCCTGAGTCTTTCAGAGTCTTAGGCGAGCCTTGTCTTCGTAGCAATTGAGCGTAAAAATGTAAGGCATCAATGAATGTGGTTCATACGCCTCATACACGCTCTGGAGCATTCACAAAACGTTTCACGTAGTCTTCGCCGGTTGTATTCCTTCTTTATCCAACACAAATTTTTATCTATGTAAACTTTTTTCTTTAAAATGAAGCGGCGATTAGTAGACTTCGGACAAGTTGGATGTATTATTGAAGGGTGAAGCATTATGTAAACTGACGCATCGAAATACCGGTTTATTTTATTCACCGCTTACCTGCGTGCTTCGCGGTGAGGCTTGGAACAGCGTCGACCCCACAGTCGAAGTCTGTGGTTTCGAGTCTGACGTAAAGGATGGACGTTTCCTCCACGTGTTTGTGACGTTGTTTGTTTCTCATACTATATTATATCTCATCTGAATTCTCATTACTAGAACCCAGAAGTTTGCCAAAATGCCTTTGTATAATTGTTACGATTTTACGACTTTACGATTTTACGACTTTACGATTTTTGAATTGTTACGATTTTACTTACGATTACAATAGGAATCATTTACTTGTACTTCTCGAGTTGTTTCAGTAGAACCTCATTTTCTCGTTTTTGCATATTTTAGCTTCTGATGTCTATTTTTGATATTTTGTCTCATTTGTGCATTTTTCTGCCTTAATATTTCCCTTCTCCTCCTAGCACCAATCTCTGTCAAGCCAAAATCATACCTGCAAGCCTGGACAAGGCACAGTCGTGAATTGTCTTTCTGTGGACGCAGAGACTTCAGTGGCTGGTTATGATAAAAATCTAAAAGGGAAAGGAACATGATACCAGTGAAGATTTTTGATATTTTTTATTGATTCTTTCAGACTTGTTCGCTCGTGAGAAATCTAATTCTGTTTGTGTATGGCATCGGATCCCTTTTGGGGACAGAGCTGTCTGTACACGATATATCATTCTCAGTTCCTTCTTGTTCTCTTTTCCCTTTCGGAGATTACACAAGTGCGAAGAACACCTACAATTCCGTTTTCACTTATACCATTTCAAGATGCACAAGAGAGTCTTCAATAGCATTTTGTAGAAGGGGTCACAAGTAAAATAAATTCGTAGTCGTCATACTGGAGGATCAGGTGCAATGAAGATTACAAAACAAAGGTAGTTTCCTTTTACGCGAGTGCTAGTGTAAAGTTTAGAGGTAAAATAAAAAAGTGAATTAATGTAAGTATTAATTTTTTACACTAAACACTTTTAATTTTTTGGAGAATCACTTCAGAAGCAATGAAATTCACTCGTATTATTATAATGATCATAATCATCATTATTGTATATGAAAATCGAAAAAATGGGATATTTTTAGTTTTTAAAGAATGTTTAGTGACCACATGCTGTTTCATTGTCGATATACCTTCGTTTTGAAATATTTTGCCATCCCTATTCGTAAAAAGGGATGTCAAAAAAACTTTCGTATTTTCGGGAAAAAACATCATCGATTATATAATATCGATGTTTCGCTTTCGACGTTTTCTTCAGATCAATATATTTGTCCAGACACATCGATGTTTTCAAAACAATTATCATGATTATAAATTAATATAAATGAAAATTTCCAGTATCTATTTTATTTGTGGATCGCTCGCAATCAAGAGCCTTTGGCAGCTGTCACTATTGTTGATATCCAGGCGGCACGAAAACGTTTGCTATTTGCCACCTTCTCCAGTGTTGTTAACAATGTTTTATTATTTTGTACGTGGTAATATCGTTAAACTGTAATTTGAAACTTTACTATACAGAGCATTCATTAGAAAATTAAGATTACAGTCAAATTTAACATAGAATATACTTTAAAATTATATTTAACATATCGATGTTTTTGTGGAAGTATCGATGTATCGAGGTTTACTAAAATTTGCCGTCACTAACCGTAGGTACTCCGCCCACAGCTGTAACACAGGGCCGCTATTTTAAAGGGTCTCCGCTCGAAATCACCAACGCCCCTCGCGGAGATAATGGCGGTGCTGGAGGGCACCCCGGCCTCTAATTGGGTCGCACGAGTTAGAAGCTGCGTCCGGCTTCGAAACCCAGCTCTAGCAGCTTCAGGCGATCGGGCCAGCAGCCGTGCTGGTTGTAACTGCGGATTACGGTTGTTTGGGTTTGTTAAAAGACAAAAAAACGATGCAGCTTGTATGATGGCTACCCGTGGTATAGCGGTCAGAAACTGTCCTTCCCCTGCTTGCGCAGCCGGGGTCTGATAAAAAAAATGTGGACAAAGTAGATTCACGCTTATCAAAAGTTGCTAAAAATGATTATTATTTATAATATACTGTAATGAATACGCTAGTGACTGCTGAATATATACATAATTGTGTCGAGTGAGTGTTCCCGGGCCTATCTACAATGTAGGGCATAAGACCTGTAAGTGTAATGCATGCTGCATCCGGAGAAGATGGTGGTCGAGGTGGGGATGATAGTGATCCGTCCCTGCTTGATCGTGAGATCCGACGCCGATCACGTGTCGGTGGCGGTTAGTTTGCACCTCCAAGTACCTCTCCCAGCGAGGCTCCTCCCCGATGCCCCCGACATGTGTGGTAACGAAGTGAATGTAAGAGTTCGGGTGTGTTGTAAGGAGAGAGGACCGTAACTGAAGGGAACCGTGATGCGGATGGAAAGATTGCGTTCGGTCCACGGGTCGTTTATATTGGCATGGTATTGATCAAAGAATCATCGGGAGATGTGGATCAGGGCATCAACTGACGTCACTGCATTGCTTCTAGGTTGAAGTCTCGACGGTGGCACAATTTTCGACACTAGCTTGTCAACTAAGTCGAATTCAGACGCTGTCTAAAGGAGAACTGTAGCGGCTGCCTGCTCTGATTGTTGGTTTTCCGTTATTTCTGCAATCAACACCAGTTGAATGCCGGAACAACACCTTAACAAACGGGCCGCGGACCACGCGCAATCTTTCCTTCCTCTTCCTTGTACTATCCTCACCGCTTACTTCCACACCCCTACACTACCACACATGCCTAAATATCGGTCGGGAGATTAGAGCTTGTCTTAATTGAGGCGGAACTCCACTGGTGGGAGATACCTGGATCTGAAAGACCTCGCTAGTCGACGGTAGGTCGGTGCCGGATCTCGCCATCAAGCGGGGAAGACCACTGCTATCCCCAATGAAAAATATTCAGTACACGTAGGAGAATAATGATCTTAGCAGGTGACGCGCTCAGAATCAATAACAATCAATCAATCATCAAAGAAACCTTGCGAAAACAGTAAAGCGCGCATATTTTCTTGAGGTCTCATTTTCCTAGAAGTAAGCGGCGAGCGGTTATATTGTGACAGTACTCTTCCTAACTGTAGTATGTAATTCAACTAATTTTGGTCAAAGATTGGGGGTACAGGTTCTGCTGCTCAAGAAAACTTGCGCGGATAATGCAAACTAGAACAATCGGGCGCTAGAATACTCCTACATGAGATTAGATTTACCTCCGTGAGATTAGATTCTCTTCCGTGAAATTTGATTCGCCGTGTAGCTAGTTATTAGTGTCGTAAGTACTGTTGTAATGATTCAAAATATGACCCCTCAGGATTCACCTTGTTTTGACGACAACGTTAGCCAACTAATTAGGATCAATGTATCCAAATTGTATAGTGTGAACACTTCACAGCTGTAATCTTTCTTAAGAACTTTCGCGTGTGTGCTATCATTTCTCTAACCTCCCTCTTTCCTGAATTGTCTTAATGTAATAAATAATGGTATTATATACGTTTTGTTGCTATTCATTCAGTCTAAACTTTCAGAAGTTAACATGTTTTTGTTTTTTGTTTTACAGATTTCCATTTACCTTTTAGGTTTTTAGGACATTCCTATTATCCATTTGCTATGATATTTGACAGGGAGGTCATTGATTTTTATTTTTGTTTCCCAAAATTTTTCATTGAATCATTAATATTTACATCTCGGGTGTTTTTATACATTATTGCATTTCTTAACACACGTGCTTCAAATTATGACTTATAAAGTTTCTCGAAAACTAAAAATGTTCTATGAAAATTAGCTGAAAATAATTTTTTTCAGAAACGCTGAAACAAAATTTTCCTAAGAACTCATTATTATTTTAATTTTTTCAATGAAAATTTTAAATATTAGACGATGTTTTTTACTTTTCCGTAATATTCTTAGACAAATTTCAATTCTACTATGAGGAGACCGGAAAATTGAGTAAAAGTAAACAATTGACTTTTAGGCGGCGATATGTAGCAAGAAGGAAAGAGGGTGGTGCAGTACCGAAAGTCCAGCCTAGACTAAAGATATTAGAAAACTTAAGTAGTACCTAAGGTTTGCGCCAATCTGTAGCAATTCTAGTTAGTTCTTGAATATGTGTACACGAAGTTCCCCGTTCACTGACGCCAAGGAGGGGTACGATGTAAACTCATCTGTCAAACAATAAATCGTTGTTCCTTTTCCAAATTCTGACGACTGCGTCGTTTTCTGTTCCGGTGATTTTTCGAACTCGCTAAATGGAGATCTCTCTCGGATATAACCACCGCTTTCTGGCTGCCTGACGTGCTAATTGAAAAAGGCATCGCAATGAGCCCCAGAGTACACAACGGAGAGACTTCAAACGCAGGAGAGTATGAGAGAGCGTGGGCGACGCCTCAAGTTTTCTCGTTTATTCAAGAGTGGTGCAATACTCGTTGGAAACTTATCCTGCACGTAAAGGGAGACGAGGAAAAAATGAAGAGTTTGCCGTTGGCAATTTTCCGCGAAACGGAAGATTCGTCAGATTAAGGAACTTCCTTTGCTATGACAATGGCAGACTTTAATAATATGGAGTCAAGTTCAGAACCAAAATTTGCCCTCCCCTCCCCCTAAAGTGTTCTTACAGTCAGATTTTATTCTTTGGTGCACTATCCCATTAGTACTATTTCTTTAACCAGAAACGAGATACGTCATAGTGTAAATAATATACTAGTGGCTTAGGGATTAATTTGGCGACAACTACAAAGTACACCCAAACGATAGAGAAACCTACACCATTAAAAACGTTTTTTCAATTATCTTCGCAGAGAGTTTCGGATATTTTCAGTATAATTTTGTTTTGGATCGTTACAATTATCAAACCTAACTACATTTTTCTATTGTGTAATTCTATTGTTATTAGATTGTTGCAATTCGTTGCATAATGGTAGTCATTAGCAAACAGTTCATTATGGTTCAGGTATATGATCAATGTTTACAAGCCTAGCATTGAAACTTAATCACCAGGCACCGTTTTAATAAGCATTTCGTTCTGTCGCGTACATTACTGTGCCGAGACAACCCGTGGACGAGTGACCAAGAGGTGACGATAAACTGGTCATATTCTTCACTATTTATGAAATTGCTAGCTGCCATGCAACTGTTTCATGTAAAGTAATATCTTCTAATAGTTATCGAACATCGTAGAAAGAACACTGTAGGAAACTCGAAACACTGGATTTATACATACACTGGTACGAAGTTTTCAACAAAATACTCGACTCGCTCGTTATTTGCTCATAATACACTTCATATTTGGTATTATTAGTCATCATTACATAATCATTTCATAATATACTATTATACAATATCAGTCAGATATGTAATTTATTTGGTATATTTCACCACACATATGAATGCCCAATATGAATGATGAAAACGATACGTCGTTTTTACTTTTGATGCAAGATATTTTTCTTAGATAATTTAACTTCTTGTTTCATTCGTCAAGGAACTTAAGTGAACCATACTCTCTTGTATGAACCACTGACATTACTTGTTTATGACGCTAGGGTGAATTGATAAAAATCGAGATGGTAAACACACTAAATAACTATTAACGTTACCCCTAAACCTATTGTGGAAGTCGAACTCAAGTTCCCCCCGTCTAAACTACCTCGCTTGTCCAAATATATGTGTATTTTTTATTTTTTCTTTTATATCGTCATTTGCACTCTTGTGTTCTAAAATCTATTAAACGTATTTCTTATTCATTCCACAGGTAATTGAATATGGAGGGACCCAAGAACAGGCGCCAAATAGGCTGAATACACAGATCTACTAAGGCAAGTAAACGAGGGCGTTAGGTCCCGTGGTAGCCCCGGCAACCGGAATTTCTGCAAAACCTGACCTAGAAATAACCATACACGAGTGAGCGCACCTTGTGAATCTGACTTGCACCTGTTGTAAATCTGTCGCGGCCGCATTGTTCCTACAATCTGCCCGATTGTGTGTGGAATAAAGCGGCCCTGTTTTGCGAGGAAAATAAGTCAGACGAACTCTTTGTAGGTCACAGATTCATTGTCCTATCAAAGTTATTTTTTTATATTTCGGTCTGCTATATTTGCAATTATCCTACTAAATGCCTTTATCCTACTCCAGACTACGAACTACTCACCTTAAGGATAAGCCCTAACCTACCGGGAGTGAGCTCTGGAGCCCATTGCTTGAATTTGATTGTGCTGGAGCATTAGACAAACTAATATATTTAATGATCAAATAATATATAGGTTTACTGATTTAAACAAAACATGTTTAATTTTCAAGTTTTACAGTTCAAAAAACAAAAAATTTGGAACAATATTTGCGTTTAATATTAATGACAGAACGTATTACATTGTTGCAACATTGCGTTCAATTTGTGCAATTTAAAAAAAATACAAAAACAAGATTTTCTCAAAACCGCTCCAAGTATTTTCTTTAAACGATTGGTAGGAATTGTGCTAAATGCACTCTATAAGATGACATAAACGCCAAGTTGCTCTATTCTTTTGTTTTTTCAAAAATTACAAAAATGTCGTTTTTTCTTTACCCTCTCGCATTGTAATATTTACATTAGCAGAAATTTGCTCACATTATTATACTTATGAGCACATGTGCTTTAAATAGTATTACTTAAAGCTTCTCGAAAACATAACCGTTTTCTGTCAAAACTAGCTCAAAATTTCGCAATATCAGAAACGCTCAAACGCCATTTTTTAAAAACTTCTTCAATTGTTTTTAAAGTTTTCCTAAGGGATAGTGCTAATTGCACTATTTAATATGACGTGAAGTTCATTTCGGGGTATTATTTGGTTTTTAAAAAAATTACACATATATATTTTTTTATATATATCTCACGCCGCTACTATGCACATTTCCAGCAATTTCTAAACACTATTGTATTTGTAAGTGAATGTGCTTCAAATGACTTGTAATGAAGCTTTTCGAGAACTCAAAACTTTTCTGTGAAAAAGTGTTTCAAATATAGAATACACAGCAGCGCTTAAGCGTCATTTTTTTAAAGGGCTCTATTTTTTAAAGTAAAAGTGCCATTTAGGACGCTGTTTTATAGTTCTTAATATTCTTATAATAATATTTTTATTCTATTAACAGTAAACCGAAAAATTTTAAAAACATGTATTTTGATCGGCGATTAATGGCAGCAGTAGGTGGCAAGTTCGAATAGCTAGCCGAGACCAAAGGAAATAGAAAAGTAATACGGGAAAGTCTGCACCATTCTGTAGCACCACTAGTTATAATTGTTACGATTTTATGACAGTCAACAATAGGAATCACTTAATTGTACTTCTGGAGTTGTTTTAGTTGATTTTCCTTTTGCTTTTTTTTTTTTTTTTTTTTTGCCTATTTTAGCTACGGTTGCCTATTTTTGGCATTTTCCCTTATTTGTGTCTTTTTCTTCCTTATTTGTGGCATTTTCTGCCTTTTTCGTTATTATTTTCCATTTTTCCCCTCGTGGCATCAATCTCTCTCAAGTTGGAAACTACCTGCTATCCTGGATAACATGAAAGCACGGTCGTGTATGTCTTTCTGTGGACGCGGAGGCTCCAGTGCCAGGCTGTGTTAAAAATCTAAAAGAGAAAGGAAGATGATAGCTGTAAAGATTTTCGTTGATGCTTAGAGACTTGTTAGTTTAAGAGAAATTTCATCCCATGCTTGTGTATGGCCTCGGATCTCTTTTGAAGTCAGATCGGTCTGTACTTGATTATATACTCCTCAGTTCCTTCTTGTTCTCTCTTCCCCTCTCGCGATTACATAAGTGCAAAGAACGAAATCTACAAATCCGTTTACACTGCTACCATTACAAGATTCAAAAGTGAGTCCGGAATAGCATTTCGTAGAGACAGGGTCGCGAGTAAAATAAATTCGTAGTCGTCAACCGGATGGTCAAGTGCGATCAAGATTACAAAGAAAAGGCACAAACTTCCACGTTAGTGCTAATGTAAATTTTAGAGTTAAAATAAAAATGTGATTCATTTAATTATTAATTTTGTACACTAATTACTTTAAAATTATGATTTTTTTAATGTGTTCTGCGTTTTACCCCCTTACAGTACTTTAGCCAGACTAAATGTCTTTTTGCAAGCCTATTTTAGTAAAAATATATGCCTTTTTGCCTGCCTATTTTAGGTAAAGTAAATGCCCGAACTTCCGAGCTCTAGTAATAATGTAGTTTAACATTTCTCTTAACAATGTATCGTTGAGACTTAAAGTACTACAAAGATTTCCAAAATTTATTCTGAATTATTTTTCGCTTTAATATTTCTGAATTTTGTTTTACCCAAAGCAAAGACGCTCTAATATTTGAAATTTTAAAAACTATCAAAAATTGCATCATATTTTAAACAAAAAGCACATCATATGCCAGATCACTGATTTTAGTGTGTTTAAAAAATTACAACAAATAAAACAAGCTATCATCGGTAAATAATTAGACCTCTAAGCCTCTCCTACACTATTTAATGTTAGGGCGTTAGTAATGAAACATCCTTTTTGTCTGGTCAGTTAATATATCAAGTTAATACTTTTTTAAGTTAAAAAATATGTTTTTAAACATTTTTTTTTCATTTGGCTCAAAATTTGTGTGACACCTATTAGTACTATAGATCGTTTGTTGTCAAACTCAAGCTCATTTATTGAAAGGAGAAGTTGCTTGAAATTCAGCTCTACCTCAATAGCGTGGCACATAAGGAAACGCAATTAATACAGTCGAGTATTATACTAAATGCATTGGAAATTTTTGGTGTGCGAATGATAATAGGCTAGTCCACGAATTAAAATATTCCCGACTGTTTCGCAATGCGTCAAATATTAATTATATTAATGTGTTTCATTCAATTCCTTTAAGATCACAATAGAACAACCACGGCCACCGGATGTGATGTCTTCTATGATTGATATACAGTAACGTTTGATTTGCCGGTAGAGAAAAGTGATGGGAAAAATCGGGAAGAAAAGTGATATTTTTTAATGGTTCATGGTGTATAGAGTAAGTTAACTAAACACTTTCAAATAATTATTTTCAACAGTCCAATTCTTCAGAGTATGTTTATTTGTCTTGATCATCGTGCCTTCTGATATACGATTCGTCAAGTTACGAATCCCACAAAATGCCGTCCTGAGTGTAACTGTCTGTAAACCTCAAAAATAAACAAAAGTACTTAGACACAGCAAATTTCCAGAACAAAGCAATCTCTTCACAACCAGGAAAGGATGACCCTTCACATCTCAGATAACTATGAATAATGCGAGAGTATCTGAAGGACCGGCGCATCTGACGAAGGGTTAGCGAACGTAATCATTGAGGGAAGTTGGTCATTGTGATTCTGCAACGAGTAGATTCATTACATCTTACCTTGACTGCGAGCCCCACTGAGTCCTTTACGCAATGGTCAAGTTCAATTTCAAGAAGGTAATTACAGCTAATTCTTGCTTAATCCTAGGATGATGTAAAGATATTCTTAAAATTAATTGAATGGCATTTCATCAAAGAGTCAAGTGTTAAAGATATATTTTTGCAACTAATTTTGCGAGGATACATTAAAGTAATTGTTAAAATTGTATTTTTAAGTAAAAATTACAATCGGGTTGCTATTGAATATATCTGAAATGACTTACATGCAATTTCGTCTCATTCACAGTATGATCGTCCCTTGTCAAAAAAGTTGTTTTCTGGGCAGTTTTTGCATCCTTGCTTTTTAATATGATTCGCACTTCGTCCAGTGTAATGAACCTCATGTCTCTTGTTTAATTATACGAGTACAGAAAAATATTCGGAATCACGGACATTCTTCAATTCACGTAGGTTCAATACGAGTAAACGGCATTCGTTATCCAAAATTCATTCCGCAGAATCCATTCAGAATAATCGCAATTTATACTGTTTTAAAAAGATATTTCCTGTTTTCTCGGGCAACACCAAACGGTATTTCCCTTAACTATTTCGCGAATACAATGACAGGATTCAACTACTAGTATGCAACAATGCACGAAGAACGCTTATTATATTGTTAAAAGAAACACTATTCCTCATAAATGAGATAACTCCAATAAAAATCTATTTTTCGATAAACACCTGGGATTAATTGAATTTTCACTAAATACTTACTTTACATTTGACATATAGTGCACAAGTAAAACAGTCGTTTGAAACAGTATCCGTGGTTCACTTACTTGGAATCACCAGGCAGCTTCAATTTCGCATTTTTACACTTTCGTGGAATTCGAGCATTGGAATTTAGTCTCATGCATTTTATCAGGGAGAAGAGAAATATGAGAATTTCTCGGAAAATAACCTGGTTTCTTCCCGGAACATTCCCGCCGTGTGTTTGCTCTCGCTTCGCTCTGCGTGTGCGCGTCAGTGCGTGCACGTGATGACAGTGGTGCTGCTGGAATCACACAACTGCAGGTGATAGAATGTTCAAAAGACCTTTGGCCCCCACAGAATGGCATATGTAATATAAATATTTCCATAAGTTTCTCGTTTCGTGCATCATAAAAATAAAACAGGAGATTGGATATTGGTGGAGTATTGGTGTGGGGGCTGCTGCAAAAGCGGAGTGGGCTTTCGAGGAGGAAAAGCCACCAGTTTCAATATGAGTAAATTGATTCCACTACAGATGTGTCCCGTTGATGAGCTGATGGGCTTGCAAGTATGATTGAAAAGAGATTGCCTGTTTGTTGAAACGAAGATTCACTCCGTAGACTCCGCATTGCCTGTTACAAATGTTTTCCTTTGGCCTCAAAAGTACCTTGTCCGCCCATCAAAATCATTCACGCAACTAAATCAAAAACTACCCAATCGATCTGGCTGATGTTGCGGCCTCTTGAATTTGAAAGCGATATTTTAATTTTTATGGTACTTTACACGAAACCCCTAGGACACTTTCAAAATTTTCAAAAAAATTTGCTCTATCGGTTTTTATTAAATTTTCTTGTTGTATAGTGAAAATGACATATAAGAAAATGGCGCAGCTCTCATGTTCGTTGAAAACCCTGTTTTTTCGAAAATTGCAAAAGTTCAACATTTTTACGGCGTCTTCCTACAACTACAATTATGATGATAGAGATTTTTCTCGTTAATGAATTCTAAAGATATCCTTGAAGATAGATTTGTAAATAATGTCATGTGCAATTTTTGGAAAATTGGAATACTTTTGGCTTAATTTTGTTTCAAATATGGGCGAGAAAGTACGTGCTGTTTTAGCACCACCAGTTTTTACAATCACTCAATATGTTCCCCCGACTTTGACGATGTGTGGACCAATAAAACTACCTTCATTTACTTTCTCCTCGTTGATTCTTGGAAGCTTTCTGTCACATACGAAAAATACGCATATCGCTGAATGAATATCTTCTTCAAAAAGAGTTTGATTTGGAGGGATGCGAAGCGTTCACTTTATGAGTCAACTAATAGTTCCTTGGCCACACTCATTTCGCCTGGGCTGCAGGCTTTTGCTGAAGCCACTCTCTACACGCGTAATGAGCTTTCTTGCTACGGCTGTCCTACTCGCACATGAAACAGCAGTTTTTCTTGAAACCTTACTGCTTACAAAGAAGTAGCCCTATCACTTTCAGGACTCCACACAGCTTCCACTTGTTTTTGCCATGGGTGTTGTGATCCAGTAACATGTGCAAAGTTTGATGTCGTTTCTTATGTTCTTTGCAACTAATTGTAACCGAGGGATATGTATGACGATTATGAAGCATCACCCTCTTTAAATTTAGTTTCGAAGAGTCAATGAATAACCTCTACTCGTACGGGTTGACGGCGTGACTGAGATCTCCAAAAATACCATCTATATTATAATAATAAAGTTATTGGCCGCGGAAAACAAATTTCAAAAAAAGAATTCCATCTGATAAACGAAGTGAGCTTAACTCATTTCTGAAATAAATTCCAAACTTTTTAATCGTGAAATCAACAAACTGCAAATGTGCTTGAGAATGATTTAAGTCCCTACAAGAATCATTATTCTTGCTGCGAAGTGAGATGAAGTTGACTCTGTTTCCAGATACCAAAAAAAAATCATGGTAAATGGTTCTGCTTCGTTTCACTGTCAGAAGGTTATACACAGTGTTCATCAATAGCCCAATCACTTGGTGGCTTTGGATTGGGTAACCATCGTGAGAAGCAAGTCTCATGGCTAATGCTAGAAATGAACTGTTGAATGGAATACTTCAATTCCTCAGAAAAAACCCCTAACCCTTTAGTTCAACACAAATATAAGTTAAAGATGTGATCTTTTGATTTATGCCATACCATTTGAACTGCTAATGAAATTGATGAGCGTGAACCTTTCATCTATTTTCACGAAGTAGTTGCACATGTGTCATAACACACATGTGATGCAAAATGCTATTCTTGTTCTCTAAACGGGCAGCAAAAATTCAAATGATATACTTTTTTCACTGACGGTGAGATATTGTGTCTTTGTTTTTTCACACACGTTGTTTATACGTTTTCAGTAATGTTGCCCAATATTTCACAGAATATCAGAAATTACACAGAATTAATGTAGGCACATTTCTGTAGCAGCCACCTGTAGTACGACAAAGTAGCACATGATTTCCAGTTGCTTATATTAAATTTCAGAAAAAAACTCACCAGGTGGCAGCATTCTGAGGGATTGCAGTTGAGAGTTCTGGATATACGGTTTGCCACGAACTCAGTCCCCGGCTCTTGGTTGCGGCCGCTCAGCCAACGTCATGTTCCGGGTCTATCTTCCCAATCGGATCATACTACAACTTGTATTTTATATCCGTTTTGTCAGTCTTTGCTGGACTTGTCCAACAAAAGACTCCATGCGCGAGTCACGTTTGACCTTACGTTCGGGCGCAAAGCTTTGTGGCAATATGCACTGCGTTTCAAATTGATCGAATTTCTCGGAATATATGTTGCCCTGCGAGGTACGAGAGAGAATGAACGCAGTTTTTGATCGCTGTTAGCGGCGTGCACACGTACGTCAGGGTGCGGGCTCGGCACACAGGCAAGCGTAAATGTAGAACGAAGGTTTTCCTGTCTGAAACAAATAATACAAATTGCTTCGAAAGTAATTTGGGAATGTACATAATTGTAAATTATAGTGAAAACAATGAGCATTTCTTGTAAAACTTATTTATTTTTTTATTTCTAAAGGTATTTTTGAATTTTTCAATTTTTATATTTACCTTTTTTGTATTTTTGTGGTAATGTTGGGTGTGAATGGTATTTAAAATATCAAATGATTTGTTTAAACAATATGTACAAAATTAATTATAATAACACTAAAATTATAATATTTCATTCACCTTAAATTTCACGTCCAAAATGTAAAATAAGTTGTTAAGTGGATTAACTGGAGATTTTAGGTTACATCGTACCGTTTTGCAAAATGTTGGTACTTTTATTCCATGTTTTTGTACGTTTTGGAGCTTTTACTGCATGTTTTAGAGGCTTTTAGTGCACGAAAATCTGGTCGTTGTGTATCATAAACTACATTATTATTTCTCTTGTAAAGATTATATTTTTATTTCCTTATAATCTATGAAATTGGCCAATAAGAAGTCATCTGATTTTTTTTTATTTTACGCGAAAACTTGTATTATATTAAATTAAAGGCTGTTGGTTTGGTATGAGGAGATTTAAAAAGTTCTTCCCCGTGTTCAAACGAAGATTTAGCTACGAAACCGTTCTGAAACTTTGAAACCCGCTTTTCCAGGTACTTAACAGACATTATGTCATAATCTACAGAATGAGACCTTTGTGGACATTCTGTAATATTTTCAATATGATTGTTCTTCTTTATAACCACTCTCTGTGGCGCGGGCGGACAGAGACGTAAATAATCTCGGATTGTAGAATTGATATTCTCTGCCATTTCATCACACATATGTATCTTTCTTTGAGAGTAGACGTTTAGAAATATGAGAATTTTTATTCACATACAAGATAGGTCCTGCATGATGTACAGCACTGTTTAGAGCTTGCTCGTGGAAAGTGCAAATTGTTTGCTTGGTGTCGCTGACACTAATGAAAAGTTATCATATTTTGCGTTGTTTTTGAAATAATAGAAATGTCTGTAAAAAAACGTTTTTGTCTGTTACAAACTACTCTTCTCGCTTGATTGGAGAAAGCTGTAAGGTCTGTGCTCTCTCAGGAGATGGGAGACTTGGATGCATTTGTCAGAAGAGCCGAGAGAGTTATGAGTTGGTAGATGTTTGTTCTGGCTGTGTAACTTAGTTTTCAAAGGAAACACTAGGCGAAGGGTGACAGTGACTCATTGTAAACAAACTTCTAAGACATTCGCGCACAGAATGGATGGATAATATTTCCTTAGACATCTCGTCATGTATATTTGCATGATTTTAGAATAACTTTTAAGAGAACGCCTTGAAACACATTAAGAGAGTATAGTCACGTGTTATCATTACCTTTTTTCCTAGGCCCGGAACATGCAAAAAAATGCTATTGAAAGTAATTAATTCTTTTACTCTAGTTGTACAAATGTTTCACTTGAAAAATAATAATTGTACAGGTAAAAGAATAATTGATGATATTTTAGAGAAGACGCTATTTATTAACCACGTTCTGGCGTTTCGGTATTGTATTTACACATATTCTGAAAGGTAATATGAAACTGCACATTCTCCCCGTGTAATTCGCCAATTCGCACATTCTCCCCGTGTGTTGCGTGGAATTCGCTTAATAATAGGCATATGGTAATGTTTCTCGTACATGATTTAATGTTAAGAATTGTTTTCCAAATTACATTAGATTTTTAGAAATCGGAATTTTAATATCAATATATACATTTTCTTTCAAAATAATAAAAAAAAGTATAGACTTTTCATACGGAAAATTCTACATGTAGTGCTCAGATCCCAAATTGAGATTCTAAGAATGTGCTCAGTATTTTTTTTAATGCTTGGTTTTTGTAGAGGGGTTGTTTAAATTGTTTAATGTGGTTTTCCCTTCGTCCTGCGGAGTGTCAGAACGAGTTTTACTTCACTGGCAGCACGCTTCGTGCGCCGCGATACCGATATTAGCACGCAGCAATCCCAGTAACAGCCTCCCTGACGATCTACTGGCGAAATTATCTCTCTGAGTTACCCGGAAAGATTTTCCGAAGTTTTGTGTCATGTATTTGTGTCAATATATGTTTGTCTCGCACGTGGTTTCAACATTTAATTGCATTGTAGCATTACGAGCAAAAAATTGGCGAAAGCGGCAGCAGTGAGCTAGTTTGCTTACGTGGCTTAACGGCTGAGCAAGACTGAGTAATACGCAGTGCTCAAGATTTAATGCTTGGATTACGATCTTCGACGCAATGAGAGCAGTGTATTACACGGCTGACGAGACGTTGATTGTAAAGACCACTCACTGGAAGTATTTAAGCCTGGTTTAAGGCCACTGCGAGCCCAGGGATTTTATCGTGCGAGGTAAAAAAACCTCATCGTTTCCACCTTTAACACTTCACGTGACGTAATTATTGTGAGATCTGCTGTAAGACTACCAACAAGAAAACACGTAATAACGTGATTCATGCTATTAACAAGCTAAAACGAATTCTAGTAACATACAAACCTTTCTAGTCTAAAATTTGAAAAATAAACGTTTGGAAGGCAAATGGTCAAGAAGTGTTACAAGGTAGTTTCAAAAGCAAAAGAGAGTAAAAATACTGAAAAACTACCGTAAGTTAGTCGCAAATATTTTTCAGTGTTCAAATAGTAATAAAAAACTGTTATGGAAATTTGTAATAAAATATCACATCTCAAAAAAATATTGAAATACAAATAAAATATTGTTGAACAACTGTTGTAATAAATGTGTATAAAAATGAATATTTCTAGCATCTACATTTGTAGTTGGTGCATCAGCATGTGATTCAGAAGTCTCTTTGAAATATACCTTGGAAGTTAGATACAACCGGTTTCAATATTCTTCTCCTTGTAGAGCTTTCTTTGTTGAATATAAACATGAAATTAATAAAAAATATGTTTTGTACAGTTATTTAGTCTACTCAGTTCGGTGTGTACCCAATTCTTTATTATGAAATTTGTGAGAGAAGTGGTAGAAAAAATTAATTTGCCTCACACAAAACCTTCATTGTAACTTTAAATTCCATTTTCTTCCGATACCCCATAACGTTAGAAAAGCTTCGATATGCAGGCTTTCAGAAACAGACAACTCTACTTGCGGGAAGTTTCCACTTGCATAATAAAATTGTTTTGTCGTAAAGAAAACAGACGAACGGAAACGTCTGAAATAACAACAGCAAATCGACTGAAGTGTTTGAGAATTTGAATTGGCAAACAGAATTGTGTTATGCGTGGAGTGGATAATAGGAGTGGCAAATTTTTCCTAAGGCGTGGTCATATTAGTTCTGAAACAAGGAAGTTGGGCCACTCCCACGTATATAACGCACGTAGCGTAGGTTGGGCATTGTGTGCATGTGAAGATGCGACTTCGAAACTGAATCCTCTTTGACTGGTAGGGGGATAGGTCCGAACCCCGATGTCAACGGACGTTTCCACACAAACTAAGGAGTTGGATTGCGTTCGGCCACTGTCTTTATATTCGAAAAATCACCAGGCCGGCTCGCCTAATCGATCGTTTTGATCGATTCTTGCACTGACTACAGGCGAATGCTGGAGCAGGAGCCTAAAAACAAGTAACGAACCGCAACATCCCATTCCACTCCACCCTCCCATCTTATCCTCCATTTGATCCTCCTATCCACCAACCCAACCTCCTCATCTCATCCTCGTATCCTCCTTCCTATTCACGTATCCTCTCTCTCGTCATATACACATTCCCTTTCTCTTAACCTCCCTCCCATTCTTTTATATACTTTCTACTCCTTTTATCCTCCCTCATATCCTCGTATATTCCTTCCCTTCCTTTTCTCCTCTCTGCCATTCTTACATGACAACAGGCTAATCTCTAATCCCATGGAGTACCCCAAAATTTATAATGTCATTGTATACTTATTGCTGTTATACGAATTATTATTTCTGTTATTGCTATTTTAAATAAAATTATTTAAAAACTAAAAACTTAATAAACTTTGATGTACATGTTCTTGTTGACGAGGCGTTTTGTTGATGTATGATAAACCCATCACATCGGTAAAGTTTCTTCAAAAACTTCTTTGGTACCCAGATACGAAGTGCGAAATAAATCTTCCCCCTGCTAGACCTTACTCCTTGTGTTATTACTCGTATACTTGTCCTGGAATGATATCTTGTTGTAACGTAGTATAACAGAGCATCAGTGTTGGAAGCAGCCGTCTTGGCTCTGGAGCGAATAGCGATGTGAACGCTAAGTGGCCATACATTCAGTGAATTCAATCGCAAGTATTAAAAAGATGCGGATTCTTGCCAATTTTGTATAAGTATCAAGGCTCATTAGCATTTCGAGTATCCGAATCGGTTCGATGTCGGTATACTTGCGCAATGACGCGTATTAACTTTGTTTCACCTTTTTTATGCAAGGCAGAATATTCTGCAGTTAATGTTACTAAAAGTAAATGCAGATATTACCTCAAGTAAATATAGATAAAAGATGTAGAGGAATTGCCAAAGTTTCACTAGACATGAAGCCGTAATTAAGAGATTCATCTGTTTAACTGGCAATAATTGTGAATCTTCTGAGAATGGCACGTTATATAAATATGATTTATTGACGTATTATAACGAATATATAAGTATGATATATTGAAGAAAAACCAAAGTACTACTGAAGTGGTTTTATAACATTAATATAAATGCATTTAATTTCATTAGCCAATAACAATACAAATCAGTGGTGTAGAAAAACTCTTGAAACTTTTCAAATTAATTTAATCTATTTTTTAGTATTGTGTAATGCATTTAACGTATATGAAGGTATTATTTTAAAAGTAAACAGAAAATCTGGTTAAGAGTAAATATGTTATAAGACTGTGATGATGGTGACATATTCTTTACTGAACGTCTGCATGAGAGGAGGCAAACGATTTTATGACCTCCATTTTGCTGGTAGATAAACGTAATCCTTTGTCGTCCATTGTATGAAGGATAGTATACGAGGTGAGGTTTAAAAAAAGAGTTTTTGCTGTAATATGTTTTTTTACTTAACACCTTTCACATCATTCCCTTCGATTTATGTCTCTACATGATCCCTATGCCTCTCCATTCGAATTTGCCATTGTTCAAAACACTTCAATAAAAAGCGTAATCGCTGTTTTATGCCAATCATTTGTTGGCAAATAGCACGACGTTTCGTAAGTGATTGGTTACATTCATCAACAGTTTACTAAAAATTATATAATATAATCATAATAAAATTATATAATATAATTATAATAAAAATATAGAAAACACTATCCTATATCAAATGATAAAATTAATGTAGTTTAAAAAGGTATTACAAAATGTCTCATAAACAAAAGGTTAAAGGTTAAAGCATTCTATTCTCATTGAGAACAAATATACAATGTTTTTAAAATTATTTTAAAACGTTTAAATTAAAACAAGGACGAAATAAACGTCATAAAAGACACTCACGATACTGTGGGAAAACTGTCATTTCGTGGTGTTACGTCAGTGACATCAAATTGGTAAAACAGCTCGGCGCCACTGTGACAACTTTCCTTTGTACCCTAGAGGTGCTTCTAAAGAGTAGACGAGGCCCAAAGAACTGGTGTAACGTCGCTATAGCGTAAAAATATACTGTGTGGAAAGTTTAACTGCTAGAAATATCTGATCTTAATGAAATAGTATTCACTTCGAGTCATTCTTAATTTTATACAAGACATACTCATATGCGTTTGTAAAGATATTAATCTCTACAATGTTCTTAAGAGTATGATTAAGTTTAATATTAAGTATCTCTGAAATAAGACTTGGAAATTGCCTCACTTCAGTGTCCAAAATAACTGGATTCTGGAAATCAAATTCTTGTTAAAATTTGAGTCTATATTTGGAAAAAGAATTAAGGCGTGAAGAAGATTCTTTAATATTCCTAGAGTGTTCTTTCATTCTCTGTATAACTTGGTGTTTAGCTTGTCCTATGTATGTTAAGTTCAGAGTTCAAACAAGGTGAACTATATACTACATTATCTCTTTCCATAAACGGAACCTGGTCTTTCTCATTCCTTATCAGACTATATTTATTGATTAAGGTATGAATTATATGTCTAATGTTCGATCTGTGGCATTATTTCTTAAACTTATGTTGAATTTTAGGTACAAAAGGCATTAAAATCGTCTGTTTATGTTCTAAGTCTGATTGTTCAGTATCTAATGGAACTTTATCTACTTCCGATTGAGAATCCGATACTCTAAATTTATTGTCTCTTTTAATGTAACTCCTCACAAATAATTTGGAATAATTATCCTCTTATAAAATTCAAAACAGTTTCAGATCATTTCCATGGTGTCCGTCGCATTTTCTTTCACTGTTTCAACTATCTCATAGTTCTTTTGAATGCTTCCTTCTCTTTGGAGAACATAAAAAAGTCACATGGGGTTAGGTCTGATGAGTAGGGTATATTTTTCCAACACAGAGATTCTATGCTTTGTCCTGTTGAAGAATTCATGATATGTTCTCCGTAACTCAGGTCGCTTTTTCCCCTACTCGTTCACGAAGATTTGTTAGAACATGAAGATGATAATGAAGATTCCTTATTCACTGTTTGACCTTCAGGCACCCAATTCACATGTAGAATCTCACAGATGTCGAAAAAAGCTATCATGTGGCTTTGAATTTTCATTTGGACTTTAGAGCTTTCTTCATTTTCGGTGGCTGCGATGTCTTCCAGTGCATCGATTGACACTTTGTTTCTGGGTCGTAGGTAAAAAAACACGATTCATCACATGTAATTACTCTTTCCAACAGTTTAGGATCCTTTTCAAAATTAAAAATTTTTAAATTTTTTAAATTTCAGATCAAATGTTAATCCGTGAGATCTTTTTTTCAGGCGTGAGGGTCTGGGGCACCATCTAGAAACAAACTGTTCTCATTTTAAAATGTTCTTGTAAAATCTGTGAACTGATTATTTGTCAGCTCCTACAGTCTTGGCAACTGCACGTGTACTCATACGGCGGTCTTCACGGACGAGATTGTCTATTTTTTCAATGTTTTCGTCCGTCCTCGAAGTGGAAGGAATTCCTGGACGTGGATTATCTTCTATTTCCTCTCGTCGTTTTTTAAGCATTTATGCCGCTCAAAAACAGGTGTACGTGACATATACGGACAGTTGCGGACTTGAGGAGTTTCACTAAAAAGTTCACGTTAAGACGTTGCTGTATTGAGACGCCTTACGTTTTTCTGACGAGCGGCATCCGATACGAACTATCGCCGTGGCCCAACTGCGGAGGCTACGGTCGTCACACCGTCTACAATATGGAGGGGGATCAGGCGTCTTAACTATGTGGCTTTAACTTTGATGCTAGCCCTGTTTGTCTTACAAAAAAAAGCGTCCCGTTTTTTCTAGCCACGCCTCATATTTCTGCCAGCCGACTACTAATTGACCTGTTAGGTTACAGAAGGTTTTTCAAGCCCCAGGGATAATATGGCATTTAACTCTTTGGGTGTAAAAGACATCAGAATTATATCTGGATACGCCAATGTAAAATATCTACTCTTATAAACTGGACAGGTGAGTAAGCTTTGAGCTGTCGAATCGGCCCACCCAGAGTCATACCATAGGCGTACCGGAGCCATTAAAACGCCACATACTGTCCACGCACCGGGATACATCCCTCATCAAAACCACGGTGTAAGTGAATAATTATGTCTGCTCTCGCTTTAAAACTGGAAGTTTTTTAAGCTAGTTCTCGCACCTCTGGCGTACAGCGCTGCAAATTACTGGGGTCTTTTGGGCAAGATGGCGGGCAATGAGGGCAATTGATGTCCTATATGTTCGGGTTATACTTGAACTGCGTTATAATCGGAGTGGCAAAATAAGTGTAGAAGTTGGGAAAAATGAGTCTAAAGTATTTTGTTACACCATGTGCTAGTCGTAGTGATTCGTGTAAATCTTATCAAGTAACTTTGTTTTCCGTTCCGAAGCGTGAAGATAGTCGAAAGAAATACGTACACGCTGTGCCCCGGAAAAAGGGGAAATTAAAAGCAAGGTTTACATTTGAGATAAACACTTGTGACCAGATTATTGTCATGAGAAATGTGGTAAGAATACATAATACATTTTGATGCTCCAAGGGCGTTATAAGGGTTTTAATGATCGAGCGGCTACAAAATGCCCGTGGGCCTTTTGATGGCTTTTTGTCGCTCGAGATCTTTAGAATCAGTTATCGGCCATGGTACATACATAATTGTATTTTTTTACCTAATTTTATTGATTCAGATTTACTTATTATTAATTAACTAGATGTTAACGTGACGTGGGTTGTCTTTTCATACCTCCCATAAGTCCCTCTCATAATACCCTCCATAAGAAAACATGTAGCATTATTCAACTGTTTTCATGTTTTCCTCGTAACCACGATCCTTTCGGTCCAGGGAAGTTACGCAGTATATATCGATCTCAGTATGGAAGGCAACAACAAGCTATAACCTATAAGTAAGAAATAAAAATTGTTCTTAGGCTGGCAATAAATAAGGGTAATTTGTTTAATACTTTACTCTCAACATTGTGAAATCTTACTAACTAGTTTCATTACTTATATAATATCAATTAGGAAATAAGATTTAAAATTGTTCAAAAGTTGCATGGCAGTGTAAGTAAAGAAAAGAATAATATTTATTGTCAATATTGATTTTTCGTAGTAATTTATATTATTTTTGATTATCATTTCTACTGAAAAGTGTGTAAATGAAAATTTGTAATACTAAATTCTTACAAAGTTTGCAAAAATTATTCGTAAATAACTAAATATTATACGCCATCATAAATACCAAGTCGCGTTAAGCGCAGCGTACGGAGAAGCGAGGAATTAGCCTCAAATTGGTTTCAGAAAATATGGGAAAAAAGCAGCAAGTTGACGCTCCTTTCTCTTACTCTCGTGTCAAAACGCATGAGTGTCGGAGTCGGACACAGCCACGGCGAATCCGGAGCGCAACTGGGGGCCACCCGGGTTGTTACACCTGGGGGGCACGGCGTCCCCACTAGTGTCCACACTGCTGCCACCTTGGCGCTAACGATGTGAGTGACCCCGAGAAACTGAGCACCCGGCCGCGAGTTTCTAATTCCCCGGCAAGACTTTTATATGTGGGACCGAGGCGTCAATTGCGCCTGCGAGGGATGGTAAGGAGATGGGGAATAACGATAGATGGATGATTGGACTTGATAATGGTTCAGATGGGATGCGGAGTGGTATGAGAAGGCAACACGTCATAGTCATATTCAAGCCTTATGCGGGACTCGAGCTCCAGCCTTGGACTCCGCGTACATATATTTGAAAATTTCCCTTTAGAAATTACTTTCCTTTTACTTCAGACGGCGTCGGCGCGAGGGTGGTGGCAGGCGGCGGAGTCCTCGATGGAGGCGACGGTGGCCACAGGCCAGGGACAGAGGCGGGGAAAGAACGGGCGGGGGCGCGGATGAGGGCGGGGAAAATAGAGAGAAGGCGCGAGCGGGTGGCGGGGATGATGGAAAAAGGCGACGAAATCGTGGAGGGGAGAGAGTGAACGGAAACTGGGAGGAATCATGAGGGGAGATGAGGCGACGGAGGCGGAGGTGTTGCGTGGGCGGAGCTGGGGGCGGAGACGGTAGTAGAGTATGAACAAGGGGATATGATTGGACAGCGGAGGCGCGAGCGGGAATGTGAACGATATAAAAGGCGAGCCCATGGATGACAGAACGGCGAGCCGAGAACAGGAGCGGGGCGGAGGCGAGAGTTGAAAGGCGGTGTCTTGGGAGAAACGGCCACAGTGCTGCATGAGGCGGGAGCGAAGCATGAGATTCTGCTGGCGGGAAACGATATTGGCGCGAAGGTCGAGCTGGGTCGTAAGGGTGATGGAGGATGGGAGCGTTGTTTCGGAGAAACAAGGATGAACGGAGGAAGCGCGAGCATGGTCGTAGCGAAAGCGAAGATGGGGCAGTGGCGGAAAAGACAGATTGGGGCTGGATTTTGAAGCGGGGGAGCAGAGGAGGAATAGGGAAGCGGCGGGAAAGACAGATCGGTGATGGACTTGGTGGCCGGAACGAAATGGAGGAATGGGGCAACGGTAGAAAAGACAGATCGAGGCTGCAGTTAGTGGCGGGGGCGTTGTTATGTGAGAAGGACAGATCGGGTATGGAGTTGATGGCTGGAGAGAAAGCGAGGGATGGGGCAGTGGTGGGAAAGAAATCAGGCCTGGAGTTGGTGGCGGGAGCGTTGTTGGGTGAGAAACAAGCGAGGGTAGGGGTGGAGAGCAGAGGCGCCAGCCTGGTCGTGGCCGAGGGATGAGGCGGGAGGTAGAGGGGGCGGGGGCGATGTTAAGTGAGAAGCAAGCGCGGGTAGGGCTGGACAGCGGAGGCGCGAGAGCGTGGGCGTGAGCGGTTGAGTGACGCGGGGCGGAGGCGCGGGCGGGGGTGTTTCCGCCACATCGCACCTCGGGCGGTTGCTCAAAGGTCCGGCTTTGCAGCCCGCGCCGCGGGGCCGGGGCGGGGCGAGGAGGGGCGGGGCAGGGGCAGAGCAGCCACAAAGGACCCACCACCGCCCCGCTGTCGCCTCCGCGCTGAAAGGGTCGATAGAACCTCAGGCGGCGACAAACGCGCCTGCAACGCTTCTCGTTCGCCTCTGGACCCAAATAATTTCACTGCTAATTTCAAGGTTTTCAGACAAAATATTTTTCACTTTTTTAAAACTGCAAACATTAATAAATTATTAAGAGAAAGTGATGATTAATTAGCTGCAAAGAGGAAACTGAAAACGTGGAGAGTAGCAGTGGCAAGAATTATTGAAATTTTAAAAATTAGCAAGAATTTTATCAAATAGTTTTCGCTTGGATTATGAATCTAATTACAACCAAACAATTTTAAGATCAAATTAATGATCGATTCTTGCTGAATTTAGTTTCGTATGATAGTTGTGAAGTACAATCAATGAATGTTTCTCTTTACTTTCTCACATCATTCGTCTGATGTGATATTGTACGACCACGATTCTTTGTACTGATATTTGGCTTTCATCGGAAATTGTGGTAGGACGAATGATGACTTGCAGAAATGTGAGATGCTTTGTGGTTAGCCTCTGACATGTTAACCCATTAAAATCAGAATGAGATTCCCGAGGAAAGAGTGATAGCAAGGACTAAAAATGTAGATAGTATTATGGAATTGGCGTTCTATTTTCAACTTGCCAAAATAACTAAAAATGTCTCGTTGCTATAGTTAATATATTTGAACTCGGGAGGAAAAAGGATTCTACGTCAAAATGTATTGTATTACTCTTACCATTTGTTCTCAAAATTTAATACTATTTACAAGAGACATAATCTGCAATGTTGAGGGCCATATTGATGATAATATTCCAATTTTCGAACTTTTTTTATCACTTAAACTTTAATTGGAGTTTGATTTGTTACTCAATTATTCGTAAAAGTTATGAATTTGAGGGTAATTTATTGCACTTAAAAATGGTAATTTTGTAATCTTAGTTCGGACTCTCTTTGTAGCGATTCCACAGAGAGCACATTGCCTGCTAAGTTAACCCAATTCATCCGCTTTCTGACCTCTCTCCCTCCCGTTCCCGAAGGCGAGTCTGCACGAGAGGTGCAGGCTCGGTCTTCGGCGAAGGCAGAGCTGTTGGGGGGGAAAGTTTCCTTCAGAGCCTCCGAAACAGGTTGATAATGAACGCCGTGGCTGTTTCCTGCGTTAGACGAGGGCAAGTTTGGCCTTTGCGACTCGGCTGCAGAGCAGTCGGAGAAACGTTGCCGCTGCGTCCGAACTTTCCACCCAACTGCCCCGGTCGGCGGTGGAGCTCAGCGCTAACCGCTAACTGGTGCGGTAACCGTGTGCCAGAAAGCACGTCCGGGCGCCCGCCGCAGTGGCCTCCTGGCCCGAGAGGTCGGTTTAATCTAATTGGAGTCCCGGTCTCCGATCTGATAGGAGCCCCAAAAATATTCGATGGTGTTCGGATAAAGGCACTGAAGGCATTCTCTTTGAAGTTGGAGTTATGTTGCTTTGTGAGTTATTCCTTACCGAATAAACAATTGATGTAAATAATCTATTTTTAAAATGTACTAAAAAATCTGCTTGGGGCCTCATCTCATTGGTCAGCGTGCTCGCTTTCCGTGACGCGACCCCGGGTTCTATTCCCGGTCAGGCAAGATTAGTGTGTGTTTTCCTTACAATGTCCCTGTATATGTTGCTGTGTGACGATGATAAAACTCACTTCTCAGGTTGAGAAGACCAGAATGTGGCGTGGCAAAGTCTTCGTGCTAACCACACGTACCCCCTTAACCCATGGCCGCGAGGCCGGGACGCCGCTGGTAGGCCATCGCCCGAACCCATGCACCGTCGCGCCAAGTACGAACAAACAAACAAAATTGCTATTCAAATGAATTTAATATTTTTCAAATATTTTCTGCTTTCGAATTATCGCACGAAATTATAATCCCGCTTATCTTCTAACACCCTTTTATGTCTTAGCCTCCTTTATCTGAAACCATGGAATTCATTAAAAAAATATAAAGATTTATTAATTTTCTGCTTATGAAAACTTGTAAAAGTGAAATACTAATATTGTACAGTGTGTGGTTATATGTAGTAATATAATACATATCATGAACTCCTTAAAATATATCCTATGTTTGTGAATCATTGTTTTAAAATGTTTTAAAATGCCTTCCAAATTATGCACGATGGATGAGTAGAATATGTGTTGCGGATTGGGTGAGCACCTGCTGGTTCTTTATGGTGTAATTTACAAAATTTCACGATTTTCGTCTTCAATCTGCACTCCAGGTGGATAATTCTATATCCAGAAGTAGCACATTTACGGAGTTTTGTATCGTTGAATTTGTGTAGATGGTACAAAACTGTTGGTTCTTAGCTTATTAATACAGTAGATAAAAGCGTTGTGGGCGGATGGTTTTTTTGAATGCGAGACCTCGATAGATCTACAAGGATTCTATATTTGTCCAAAATGATCCAAGCCCCTTATTTTCTTTGGACATCCGTGGTACTTGTATTCTCTGCACAATTGCGGTTCAGTCGGCTTTGGTGTGTCTTAATAAAAAGCGCGAAATGTATTCTAAGGGGACTATATACTACTTTACTCAATACATGTGATGTGAAATACTTGATAGTGATCCCTTTTTAACCGTTCTCCCAAGAAGATCAGTCTTAAGGAGCCCATACCCGCTCGGAATACATGCCAGTTCTACCCGTCCGTGTTTGTATGACTTTGTAGGCTAAAGCGTATCCCAAAGAGGCCTTCAGATGCCCAGTTTTCCCTCCCATTTTACTGCGTCTCGCCTTTTCAGCTCAGTGGGCATGTGATTGTCTTCTCCACTACCTCGGCGCGGCAGTTGATCGTCTACGTGCAGGCGAGGATTGTTTCACTTTCTCAAATACTACTACGTAATACCAGAGAAAGTATTGTAATGCTGCAGGAGAAAAGTTCCACAAGCGTGTCGGACTGTTGTACCCAAGTTGGCGGGTTCAAACCCGATCGAAGCCGTGAATTTTTAAGGGCGAAAAAATCCTTCGTACGCCTTTCTTCGGAGGGGAAGTAAAGCCGGCTGTCCCATGTTAGTAGATTTACTTGCATGTAAAAGATCCTCAAGCTTAAATGACGCCTCTGAGCTAAATTTAAATCGCCTGTTTCTCGCCCAAGAAATACTTCCTTTTTCTGCTAGTTGGGAAAAGGAGCGTAGCGAAATTTGCTTGTCCAGACGGAAGATCAGGCCTCATGGCCTGAGTCTCGCCATTTAAAATAAGCCATCAATTCAATTCAATTCAATTCATTTTACGTACGAGGAGCGACAGCGCGCAGCTATCCGACCTGCAGACGACCGAACCTTTTACAGGGTTACGCTCTCAAACTTTTCAGAAGACAGCCAACCACGAACACACATCGTGAGAAAATCAGGAATCGACGGACAAAAACAGCTTCGTTCTACATTATAAAAAACCACAAAGCCTTTGGGAAATTAGTAAATTTTTTTGAGAATCCTAAAAGGAAAACTGGTTACAAATGGTCAGAAGACTAATTTCAGGATGAGGGGAAAGAAAAAAAGCGAAAGTCACCATGCTAACAAACAATTACTTCAATGCTGTCCGGGTGACGCCGCGTCGTTGGCAGATAGGCCGACGTTGAAGTAATGGACTCGAGCCGCGGAAGCCTACGTGTACATGCTAACAAACAAGTTTCGACACGGTTTTTCAACGGTTCAAAAGAAATAATTATAATCATATTAACAATAACAATAATCAAATTATAATAAAATTCTATAACATGTGTCCTGCAATGAAGTCAGAAAGTTATCCTCTATGTTCCGAACTCTCAAACAAGTAAGGAAATGTTGACTTTATTTACATATTCAAAACACTTGGGTTTTCGTTTAGAAAGAAGTTTGAGCTACCTACTCAACCCAATTTCGTATTGTTCTGTAAATGGGAAGTAGTGGGACTTATATGTCTTATGACGTGCTCTTATTATCCGGTCTTGTAGTATAATCACGAAATTTTAATATATTAAAAATAATAAAATGGGCGCTTATCTGGCGTCATTTATTATTTCGTTTTGTTATGCGAGTTGATCCTTTGAAAGCAGTAGACCTACAACGCAAACAAGTGTATGGGTGTGGGGTTATAGTTACCGAAGCGAAGAGAGCTGGTTTGTTTAGTTTGAAAATTAGATTTTAATGCAAAGATTAGTGATTCCATACAAATTCAATGACCAGCAGTCGTTTGGCGCGTAACTCTTTACAAACATTAGTTAGCGACTATAATTATATGTCATTCATTACGTTTTTATGATAAGGATATCAGGAATTCCACCTATAGTACAATTCAACTTAGTACGTATTCAGATCTTGGTAAATATAAAATACTTCAATTATCTTTTCAGAAACATGTTTGTGGCCTCAGCGAATAGTAATTGTATTGATCCAGAGTATGTAAATCTTTCTCATTTCATTAAAATTGAAGAATATGTACTGAAAGATATGAAACAATGTTTTGGGGGTTATCAGTTTTCGTATTGTGCTTGTGTCATTGTAAAATGCCTCAACCTAAGTGAGTTTTAGGGGAAAAGAAAATGTTTTAAAGGAGAAGCAAGGAACGACAGAGATTCCAACTTACGAATTTAGAATATTTTTCCATGTAAATGATTACGATAATGATTTTGAAAATTGTTTTTTTCCGTAACATAAAACCAAATAGAGAATGTAAAATGGACATGGCATGTAACATCTTAAATCCGGGAGAGAGGGGAATCGTAATTACCTTTGGGTTTAGAGCTCTCGTGGGGATTTAGAAGTGCTTGTCTAAACAAGGCTACGCGAATTCTCGGCAACCGAGAAGCCTCCAAGAGCATGATTCACTTGGTTATCCTGCCAACCATCAAAACTTGGACACTACTTTCATCGTTCATGTAATAAAGTTGTTTTAGAAACTTACTGTACCATTTGAATTCAAGAGCTAATAGCAGATAAGCGTAAAGAAGTACTTAAACAGATCTCATCTGTTCTGGAACTGTTAGTTGAATAGAGCTTTGTTTTGGCATTACAAAGGATCTCTATTCATTCTTTTCTCCCTGGCAAGTTCAATGTGAAATATTCATTACAAGGGACTATCTCTTCCTCCATTTATTGTCATGAGGACAATGATATTTTGCAATTCATCGCAATTGCTTCTCCATTCTTTTGTTTTATTCTTAGATGTTTCTTCTTTTTGTTCGCAAATGATACTTTTTATAGTACCAAAACGATTTATTTATCTCATCATCGCTGTAGGACGAGACGATCCTAAGGTTATCAAAAATCAACTCATAAAAATGTGGTAATTTAAGAATTTGAAACAAATTGTGATATTTGTGATAACTTACCTTTCTATGAAAATTGAGAAGAATGGCTATTGGAGACCCTGTCTCTTCATACATACTTCAAGTGAGATGTCTCTGGCTCTAAGAACTTCGAAGTTGCAAATTCTAACGTGTGGATGGATATGTGCGAACAGCATTGTAACAGTTTCTTTAACTTTTTCGAATCTCATGACTGAAATTTGCTAGTTACTAATTTATTACAACATCCAGCCTCGGTAACGAGGTAACGAGACTCTTGGAGTAGCGCCCAAGCTCAGAATGGGAATTTTCAATTAGAAAATGCGCGCGTGATTGGGTTCACATATCTCACGTATCCCGTCTGAACAATCATTACATTATTTATCATTCATCTCTCATTCTCCCTTCATGATTACCAGCCATTAAGCGGAAGACAAAGGGAATCCGCCATTTTAGCCGTGTACCCAGGAAAGGGAAGGTCTTTGAGGTTAAGTTACCTCCCTCACCTACGCTTAGTAATTCAATATGCACTCCTTATCAGCATCGTTTCCATTTGACCATCGTCTAATTATATTTCGTCCTTCTAGTCTTCTTAGCCCAGTATTTCAGAAGAGGACAATAGTTTTGAGGTAAAGAAACCAGTCATCCGCTAACGTTTTTCAACATAACGTTATGAATCACAGTAACGAGCAAAGATCACAGAACAGAGAGGAGAGGCTTGTGGGATATTCGTGGCCGAAGATAGATGTCTGCCACTGGCGTGTGGTTACGTAGAGGAGCAGGAAGAGGAGGCAATTGACGCGAGTTGCACCGTCTTTGCGTTTGGCAGCGCGCCTCGCCCCGCCCCTTCCCTCCTCACTTCGTCCCTCCCGCTCCGCTCTGCGCGCCTTACCCCGCCTGGCCCCACCACCATGTCCCGCCACGCCACGCCGCACCGCGCCGCCACCGGAAGCTGCGAAGGCTGAAAAAATAGACCTCGCTTCTTGGGCTCATTCCGCAGTGGGATATGGTTCGGCGTGAAGAAGAAAAGTCAACTTAGTAGGTACCGTGTGCGTATTCGAGTGGTTTTTATTGAGGTAAAATTACTTTTTTTACATATCGCTTCCCTCGTATTTAAAATGTGAAACTCAGGCCACACATTTTCACATACAATATTCGCTAGTACAAGCACATGACTTTTGTGCAGAATACTTAAACATCTACTGTAACAATCTACAAATTAATAAACATCAAGTTACTCAAAATAACGAACATTGGACTTGAGAATTGACATGCTTTGACTGGCTGGACATGAGAATTTACGAGCATTGGAATTGGGAATTTTTCGTGTAAAAATAATATTTCTATCATAAATCATCTATAATATATTTCTATCATAAAATATAATTTATATCTAATGACGTCAAATGTAGGGCTACTCTGTAAAGAACAGGTTGCAATTACCACTGTCCACCATGAGTTCCTACGAGGAAACACCGAGGGAGGAGGCGGAAAACGGAGGCGCTCACACAAGAGCGTTGTGGGTCAGGGCCGGACCCGCCCCTACCCCGCCCCCGCCGCCCTCTGCCACACCCCCGTCACGCCCATCGTAGTGTTATGACGTCCCACGCGAAACGTAGTGTTGTGACCAATAAACTTAAAATTTCGTACTTTGTCATTTTTTGTGACACGGTGCGATGAAACTTAATGTACTGAAGTATCTTTATATAAAAAATAGTACCGAAATGCCTCTATAATGCGTTTTGTTGTACCCTCAGATCTTTTCGTGTACGTTTCCGACGTCTCCACCAAACAAAACAATACATCTATGTCATGGATACAACAAAAGTTAATAAAAAAGGGTGTGGGATCTTTTGTAGATTTAATTTATGCGCTTGTCGGTATTTAAGTGTATATTGCAATCACGATATAAGTGCATTTTATAAAAGTGTACCATGCGAACTCGCGTGTAAGAAGCCGGCGTTGTGTTACCCCTGGACGCCTCTTGCCTCTGTCGACCACCGGTTGCTTTCGAAACTTAACGGTCCCCAACATAATGGAGTTGATGCACTGTTAGTTTGTTCCTGGCGCACTTGCAAACTCTCGCAAATTGGTCGGCGCACGCGTGGGCGACAAATCTGTTTCAGCAGCAGCGGCTGGAGCTCGGAGTTGGAAGTTGCCGCAAGGCCCCTGACTAGTTGGATGCCAGTTTGGAATCGGTGGGAATAGTTTGGGATTCTCCGCAAACTTTTAGTTCACGCATGCGCAGTACCTCCGCCTCGAGGGACGAGCGTTAGCCAAGGCAAACGAAACTGCCACCCGAACTCCTTCTCTGATGAGGTCCAGAGCCTCGTAAACAAATGCTTCACATTGTGAATACAAGAATCTGTAAATGCCATTAGAGTGATTGATTAGTATTACAGGGCACGTCAACAGCTAAGGTCGTTTGTTTCGTATCTGTAGCGCATGATTTTATCGTGGGATGGGGCGGTGATATCTCCCCCCAGTGGGTGGCGAGATACGGCGCCGACCTACACGTTAACTTTCTGTGATTTCCCAATGATGTATCTCCCAACAGCGGGGCACCGTTCCAGACAAGACACGCTATAAGCTCCCGTCTGGTCTTCCTACATGTGTGGCACAGTAGTACGTGTGTGTGTGTGTGTGTGTGTGTGTGAAAAAAGGGGTGAAGATAGGACAAGGTAGAAGTAGGAAATATCGGGGGTTGATCGGAGAACACACGGAAAGCTACCGATTATAGCAGCCGGCCGTTAGAATTCTCTTCCAGACAGTGGCTGAACTTTGATCTATAGCTATCTAGCTGGTATCGCGTGGGGGCTCGATCCTTAGGACTTCCCGGTCAGAGGGATTGCATGAAATATAAGGTATTTTTTAAAATTATTGTCTCAAAAACGGTTACTAATTTTCTCCTTGTATGCATCAAAGAAAGGTAAAAATTAGCGCTAGTCCAATTTCTGGCAAATTCGCTGCTTTTTCGAAAATTGCATAAAGGTAAAATTCCAAAACTACAAATTAGAAGGTTGAGATTACAGCCTTCGATTGAGATTATTGCTCTCGAAATTAAATCCCTAATCAAGGTTTTCTTACAAGATGTGTTTTCAATGTTTTCGCTACTCTGACTTTCCTTTGTGACACCATGCCACTGTAAGGCTTTTGTAAACCTTATTGTATCATAACATAACATAAGTTACCACCAATTTAATAGATCCATCTTCATCACAAGTGTTAGACCTGTTTTCTTGTGAAAAGGCTCTGTATTCCTCTGAGTTTTCATTACTGTAAGAATTATGAGAAAACCTTTCAAATAGCCGAAGTAAGAAATAACTTTACCGAATGAGATGGCATACGTAGTTGTGAAATCGCGGCAGCGTTGTGGATCGTCAGCTCGTAGTTTCGAATCCCGACAGTGATGAATTTTCAGAAACCTTAAACAATGTCGGGGTCAACGTCGCCACTGACCTGCCGGTGTGAGAATTCCAACGGCTCTCTGCAACGTTCGGTCGTGTCCTGTGTGGCATACTCTGATCAAATCACGGTCGCTGCCGATGATGCGTCCCAAACAACAGGCAAAGGACCGCGCGTGATCTTTCTTACCTATCCTACCCCCAGAGCCCACACTTTGTTCGCCCGGGAACGTGCTGCACCATTCCACATTGAGAGTCGTGAAAATAGTGCAACTAGGTACTTAAAACATTTTCATCGAAAATTCACAGCTTCTTTGCAGTGAAACTGTATAGTGTAAATACGGTACGTCATTTGTGTGTCAATTTTTGGACAAACTAGCAGAGCTACAATAGCACACACTTTCTCCCATTATTTTAACTTTTGTCATGTTTTAAAATTCAGAAAGTTCAATTATAATGTGATCTGCGCCATTCTAAGCATATTTAGTTCTCTCCAAGGAAAAAATGTAATCAAAAAAATTGGATCCATTTGTGAGTAAATTTTGAAAATGATGTTAAGGCTTCCGGTAAGAAAAGTACCCCCCACAATCCAAATATCCGTTCAAAATTCACAGGGCTTTAATTTTGTCCAGATTGATAAAGGTTTAAGCATTAGCATTGGCTCCAGAGAGACGTTTAGCCGTCAACCTATTTTTTTGAATCAAAGCCTAACAAAACGTGGGTTCTGATTATACAATGCGTCAGAGGAAGTATTTTACGTACAAGATTTATCCACTTTTTAGATATCAGACCTTCACAATAGTTTTCTATCGAAAATTCGCGTTTTTTTCCGCAGAAGTACGTTACCTTCTCGTAATTACGTTAGAGTATGCGAAAAAGTAAAAGTTGGATAGAAATTGTACTGTGTAAGACATGTTAAATTCCATTCCGGCTTGTACGTTAACCATCAATCTACGTAAAATTCCGAGATGCATCAATCTACGTAAGATTCCGTGCAGTCTTAGGAACCAACGAGTAAGTTTTGCGGCAGGAGAACGTAGAGTGGGCACTGCGCTTCCGCGGCGGAGTATTTACCAGTGCGCCTGTGCACACACCACTGCGCCGCCCGCTGCCCCCTTTCTCCGCCGTGACGGCGCGAACTGGCAGGGAGAGGCGCCGGGCGATGTACGTCGCGAGGCGGAAAAGACGTAGCGGCCTGTCGCGCTCGCCGACTCCAATATCCTTTTTTCTGCGATCGTATAAAAATGTGGGTTTCTACGTGCTGCTACGCGTGCGTGAAGCTAGTAATTTCTTGAAACATGGGAAAAACGTGTCGTCACCGTGCGTGAGAGGCTTTTTTTCACGGTGTCGTGGCAAGGTGAAAAAAGACTTTCGGACATGGTAGATAGGTCATAAGAAAGGCAAGAAAATAGAACACGTGTTAATGGCAAAACAAGTTTCATATTTCACTATTATTAAATACTTCTCAATAACTAATAACTTATAATTATCTGTTAATACGTAATTAGTATGTAATTATTAACACATTATATATTATGAAACTAGTATCAACTCTTATGTAGATGTACACAAATTTCTCAACTGGCGGTAAGTTATTTTCGTAAATACCTTAGGAATGATGGGTAATAAATTACTGTAGATACTACAGCGTTCGCATACTGCAGCAGATCCAAACATCTCTTGGGGAAAGTCAGCAGTAACTTGAAATTCAATAATTATAACCAGGACCACAACCACTTACATAATAGGAAAGCGTATCGAACAACAATAAGTCAATACCTTATTAGTAATATACGTATTTCTCTTTACATCATCTTTGTATTAAACTGAACAAGTAACCTAAACTGAAAGCCTCTTGTAAATGTTAATACCTCGCTTTTGGTGAAAGTTTGGCTTATCTTATTACGACATATCTTGTTCGTTTTAGTGAAGGGCTTGGGGCAAGTAAGAAGATGAAACACACTTTGACCAAAATCGACGTATTAACATTTGAGAATACCGGGCGGCTTGCTGTGTCTGGTGTGGCTTATCTTGTTTCTGACCCAAGCCCTTTAATATAAGTTCATTTATTAGGCATTGAAGTTACATTTCATTGTTATAAGCAGAGTCCTCTAATTTGTTTATCATGAGAATTATTTTTCGACTGATAAATACAACCCAACTGACGGTTTAGTTCGAATTATATTGCGCGACATTCAGCTTCGAAGAAATTAAGTTTAAGATGTCTTGAAAACATTTGAAAATGTGCTTGTTTTGTTGCTTTCAACTGTTCAGCCCTAGGTATGTTACGGTTAGGGACAGAAGTGCAAGTAATTGAGGTTATTGTATGGGTATTATTTCATCTTATTACAATGCACAATATAAATTTCAAACTGTCAATCGGAAAAGGTTTGCCATTTAGAATAAAGAAGGCAAGAAGATTTTATTTGACTAGAATGAACAGTTTGTTGACAACAGACAGTTTGAAGGTAAAGTAAATTAGTCGTTTCAAAGCATATCGTTGATATTGAAACAATAGAGATAGCGGTTGTGAAAATCACAAATGGAGGGCAGACAACTGAAAAGAAGTGGCTAATTGATATAACGAGATTGTCCTTGAATCTTCTAGAATTCGTTTTTTTGGAGGGATTGCTCTAATGTTGTAAATGATCTCCCTTTAAGAATTAGTCGCAAGGTCTCTTTCAATCGCTAAGAGATATCTTGATTAATTTTTTCCCAGTATCATTTTATCATTTCAAGAACTGTTTTTAGGTTCTTAGTGCTCTCTGCGTAATTCCTTGCATCAAGAATGAATAGCGAAGCTAAAGGCCTATAAATAGAATACATACAAAGAATTAAAAATGAAATATTGTTAAACATGTTAAATGCATGACTGAGTTGAATCAAGAAAGTAGGAAGTCCGAAGAAGAGGCGGTAATCGAAAGGTAACTTTGCCGAAACAGAGTAAATTAGCCAAATCCATGCAGCCACTGATCGTCATGATAATGCCTTATGTTTAATGTACAATACGTTATATTTTATAGTATTATAAATTTTATAATATGTAACTGAACAACCAAAGGGTAGTGAATTCATAAGTTTCGTTAAGAGTGTGATTCTAAGTGATCTTTAAACGTGTGGTATACAGTTGCATAACAAAGACCACCATCAAACAATTGAAGTGAACTGCACCTTGGGCGGGCTGTGAGTATTGATTAGGGATGGGAGGAATAATTGAAAACCTGGGTTTCCTTTCAACCCTTAGCGTACTGGTTAATGAAGTTTTCTGCTGCTGGGTAAACCTATTCTCGCTTCGCTTCCGTACCCGGTGTCGATAATTCGCTCTTTCGCTTTTGCGCCCTACCGACTGACCGGAAGCTGTATTTTGACGTAGCTCAGATGCTAGTCCTTCCAGACGAAAATTCGGCGTCCAAACTCTGATAAGCACAACTGGTATTAGAAACCTGATAAAAGTCAAGCCTTGCTACGGTAGACCCCGCTTCCTGTATTCGGCGATATTTTGTTTCTTGTTGGGGTAGGAGGTATCTTACTGATCAGGATAACATTTGACATCCTAACATCTTACATAAGTATGATGTTCTCTGCCCTTGTTTCATTTCATGCCTCTTTATTTTGTCCTCAAAAATGTTTTGGAGAATCTTATCTTTTCCAAGAACGTGCCCAGTTAGATTTTCTACGCGTTTTTCGATTTCTTTAGGTGTTTTTCTTTCTCCTTCTCATTTTCGCAGAAGCTTCCAATCACAGCTAATCTCATTCCTAAGCGTACTGGTAAGTCGCTTCCAGAACCTTGGCTCGTCTTCCTGGCTCTGGAGAAGCGGACGTGGGCGCGTGTGTGTGACGTGTGCGCGCGTGTTGTTGCAGGGCCGGCTGCGGCGGCGGGCGAGCCGGCGAGGGCGCGGGCGAGGGCGAGGGCGAGGGCGATGCCGGCGCTGCGGCTGCTGGGGCGGCGGTGGCTCGTGGCCACCGACGACCTCGTCTTCCCGGGCCTCTTCGAATTCGTCTACAGGCTCATCTGGTGAGTACTGCCTCGGTCAGAGGTGGGTGAATTCCGTAGCAGACGAATCACGTGCTTTGAATCCCTGGTGAATAGATGCCTCGGAATATTGTCAACAGATGTTTTGCGTTGGTAAAATTAAAAATATATCCATATCCATTTTCAAAATTGCAAATGTGGTATTTTGTTTCCAAATTAATTTTAAGACCTATTATTTTGTTCAATATTTCAATGTTATCAGATATCTACATGGTTTGTTCATGCTTAGGGTCTCTTAATACATTAATCCGGCCTTGGTCTCCGCCAGTCAGCATTCACGTTCAGGAATTACTGCCCTTTTTTTATTAAGACAGTTGTTATGGAATATAAAAACATTTATTAAATGTCACATTCATTAGGAGGTACTAATGAATGTGAAATTTAATGTTTTTATATTCCATAACAACTGTCTTAATAAAAAGGGGGACTATTTCCTGAACAGGAAAAAATAACATACAATATATAAAAATAAAATCAGTCAGCATTCACACCCTCCACGATGTCTCCTATTTAGAGAAAGAAGTAGTTCATAAACCCGACTCAACAAGATACAATATTCTGTACAGAAAAATGTTTAGGCGACAAAGTGGACTAAGTTCCGTGATCATAGAGATTCCTGCACAAAATCACAACGTAGTTAGATTTTTCTGGCTGACATTCATTCAGACTGATCGTCATATGACTCATGAGAGAAAGAAGAAATACACGCTGTGTGCTGCTTACGGTGGGATTTGAAGAGAGCATCTCACTCAGGGTAAACATGAGAAAAGGGGGCGTTTAATATTAATGTGATTTAAGAGGTGCAGTTCTAAATGTGTCATTTTCAATGGAACTTGGGACGTAAACGTAGAAGCTTAGTGAATTGTTATTCGATGGGACCATTCGCAATGGTGAACGTAAACGTTAATCATAAATGTGAAGGTGTACATACTATGACACGACCGTGAAACTTCGCAAGCCCCAAGCTTTCAAAACCCAAAGAACGTTTGCGTTTGTGTTAGAAACTAACATAGTTTGTGAGAGATAAATTTCCAGTCATCATAATTATCATTGTTACATTGAATAATTCGCCACGCTCGTGGAATACCAACCAATTACCACCTTCGCATGATCGCATCTGTTTGGCGTAACATCATTCAATTGTATATATAATTTCTGTGTTGAGGTTTTATATAGTACTGATATCGATTTTATTGTATAGTATAATACTGAATAAAATGAATTATTTCAGCAAATGTTGAAAACGTTTGAAATTAAATATCAGCATTACGTAACACTAAGCTACGACCCCCCCCTACTCCTAAGTACCGTTGCCTGATCCCCTCCCCCTCTTTCGCGTTACATAATGTATGCCTGACTTGTAAGAAGAGCTGTGCTCCGCCCGCCCGCAGGCTGGTGTTGGTGGCGCTGGTGGCGTGGAGCCTGGGCGCCGGCTGGGGCTGGGGCGGGGGCGGAGGCGGGGCCGGCGCCACCTGCACCGACGAGGAGGGCGGCGCCGCGGTGCGCGCCTACCTGTGCGGGGAGCTGCTGCTGATCGCGCTCGCCATGGCGCTGCTGGCGGCGCTCGTCAACCGCAGCGCGCAGGGCTCCGTCATGGACGCCCGCGCGCGCCGGCACGTGCCCGCGCTCCTCACCGCCAAGTAAGCGGCCGGGCGCACGCCCGCGCGGTGGTTGGCGGAAACGAGACACTGAGTGAATGAATTAATACATTTAAGAAGTGAAAAATGAAAAAAAGGGAGAGAAAGAGAGAGAGAGAGATGTGTGAATGAATGATAAGTGAAAATAAATGAATGATGAATGAGTAAGTAAGTGAATGATGAATTAGTAAATAAGTGAATGATGAATGGGTAAGGGAGTGATGAATAGATCAGATAATGATGAGTGGGTAGGTAATACTGAATATGTAAATGTATGATGAATGGGTAAGTAAGAGAATGATGAATGAGAAGTGAGTGATGAATGAATTTAGAGAATGGGGGTAAAAAAATGAACGGTGGATGAGTGAGTGAATGCCCAATAAGCGAATGAGTGATTAAAGGGAGGAGAAGAGAGTGAGTGAATATTGGTTAAGTGGGTGAATGAAAGACGAATAAGCAAGTGATGAATGACGATTTAACGTCTGAAACGGCAATTGGATGAATGATATATGGAGAGAATAAATATTTGCAGAGGGGAGAGGATAAATGATGAATGATGTAGTAGGCTATCTAATGGTGGAGTGATGACTTATCGAAAGATGTTTTAAATAAGGGAATGGTGAAGGAATGGAAAAGAGTGCTGAATGAAGGAATGAATGTAAGGGTAATGAATGATTAAATAAGGGAGTGATGAAGGAAATAACAAATGACTGAGGGATAATGAACGAAGGATTGTACGAGTGAGTGAAAGAACCAGTTTCTGTGAGGAAGCCCAAACGTCTCAGTCGCCGTGCCCAAAATGAAAGTCCATGTGCGCGCGTGTCGCAGGGTGCTGCTGATCGTGCCTGAGGTGGCGTGGAACATCCTGGGCACGCTTTGGGCCTTCAGCGACACGGTCCAGTGCAGCAACGAGGAGGGCTTCACCAAAGCGGTCATCGAAGGTTAGTACCAGGCTACGCTTGCCGCGAGATTCGCTGGAAAAGAAGGCGGCTTAAGGCAAGACTGTGCCAAGCATAGATCGCACGCAGATTAACCGGCGACGAAAGATAATACAGGAATCTCAGTAGACCTGCGGGCTTTCGTAGAAGGGATTACGAACACAAAATTCAATTAAACGTATGGAGAAAGTGAATGATGAGTGACAACTTGGAAAATTACACAGCTTATAAATACACAATTAGTATTCTTATTGTTAATAATTTCATGATAAATGTATAAATCTGTGATAAGAAATGTATTAACTATCATATCAAAAGTTAATACTACTGGAACTACAAACATGAAATTTAAAATTTGTTTTACGATATAGTACACGAATACTAAACTAAAAAATATTTTTTCACAAGGCGTGAAGAGTGAAAAGAGGTGAAATAAAGGTTTGATACTGTTGGTTCTCTGAATTGTGCATCTAATGTTCACAGTTGATTGAAACAATTACAGTGGTAGTAACGATATATGTAGCGAACGTCGTAAAGCAAGGTGGGTCATGGCGAGATGTGATCATGGCGCTGTCGGGAGAAGCAAGGCGGCGCGGGGAAGGAGAAAAGTCCGGCGGGAACGGTTGAGAAGGTTACTGGGGCAAAGCCTTTGAAGAGACAAAAAGGTTTCTCTACATCGTTTTAATGCAATTCGCAATGCATCTCGAATTCCGAAGATTCAAACCACAAAAATGTGTTACTATCGATCTTCGCAGCGTTCAAGTGACAATATCCTTTCCATAATTAACCAAAAAATCGAAAGCAATCTTCTTTTAAGATCTAGAAAGAAAAATCATGCAAGTTTGGGAAATTCGTATGACGGAAGTAACCATCATATCATTTTTTTAAATAATGCATTGTGACTAAATGAATAGGCGTGTATTTTATATTCCGTTGTAAAATTTATTTCTACGGAGATTTATTTCTGTTATAGGTTTATAGATTTCTGTTTCCAGCTGAAGAGAAGCATTGATGTCCGATTATCAGAACGAACGTGCTGAGGCTAAAATTAGAGGCGGAACACTTATTAAAACTTTTATTTTTATTTGATATTTTTACACAGTCTCCTTCCTTAGTTACCAATACAAATTCTTAAAGCAATATCTTCAGTTGTGCTTCTTTAATGTGATCTTTCTTTAATTGAAAGGAACGCTTTTTGTCTCTGCTATTTTTTTGCCCTTCATCTTTAGACTCCCACGTTCGCCTCTGGTAGATTGAGGATCTAAAAACCGTACAACTACATTGGACGTTGATTAAAAGACTAATGGAAGTTTTATGTGTCAATCAAAATATATGATGAAGAAGTAGAAAAAATACACACTTTGTTCATTCTAAAGCATTGTAATTATAAAGAAGACATCTAAATGAACCTTCAAGTGAACCCTTCATTCAAATAATGACACATTTCATTTCTTTCTACTTTCTTGCATGTTCTAATATGTCTGAATATAAAATGATCTTTAGGAGATTAACAAAGAGAAACTAATATCTTCAAATAATGCTGTAATCAGGATTTTCGTTCGAGACAAGTTCGGCCTACTAACATTTAACATAACTTCCAAGGAACACATGAGGCGGAATCCTAGGTAACTGAGGCCTTATTACGTTACTTTCACAAAACCCAATTATGAAATATCTATACATTTACGAGTTGTAGTGAATTGTAAACAAGTTGTGAACGAGTTTCTAAAATTCTTCATATCATTTCTATGACTCCGGTGAATTAGCTGATAAGTCGTGAATGCTTAAATTTTACGGGAGAAAAAAAAATTTACTGAAGTAAATCAGGGATTAATGGTGTTCAAACAAAGGTTGTATTCAAAGAAAACTATTTATGTGTAGGTTTCGTTTGTAATAATTAATCTCTGATTTACAGCATCAGCAGAAAGTTGTTTTGGCTCTCCTGTAAAATTTAAGCATTCATGAATTATCAGCTTATTCACCGGGGTCAAAGATTTATTTACAATATTTTTAGTAAATGTCTGTGTTCTGTATATTAGTTCACTGGACATATGCAATTCTCCAAAGATTCATATCTGACCCGTTATACGCAAATACATCACAATGCGCTGTGATACACTAGATAACAACCGACAACATCTTCCCAAAGACAAAGCACGAAAAACTCTAGCAGTAAAATGCACAATATAAGAGATTTAATTTATCCGACTTTGTTTTTCTAATTTATAAAATTATATAACAAGCAAAAGTAATGGAACAATGACATAATGAAAGGTAATCTGTGAAAGCTTTATTGGATTATCTGGGAGAATCGTGAGGTAAAAACAAGAATTTTGAAATTTCGTAGCTTTCAAATCAATTATTATTATTATTATTATTATTATTATTATTATTATTATTATTATTATTATTATTATTATTATTATTATTATTATTATTAATTATTATTATTATTATTATTGATTATGAATTATTTATTATTATTATAAAACGTAAATAATAAATTTAAAAAGTATTCTTGCTATTTTTAATATTGACTTTTAATGTGAATAAGGTTGTTGCAATAAAATGTGCATTTGCAAGTTATTAACTTTTTTTGGCATGCCGATCGTCGAAACGCAATGTTTTAATAGATGAATTCTTAACTTCAGCTAACTCATTCATTTTTAAAGTGTCCATAGTCTCGACATTTTCCATAAAACTGCCGGGGAAGGCAGTATGGATTGAGCTGAGGCTTTGCTGCTTTCGCTCGAAAAAACAAAAACTTTCAAAGGAATAAATTTATTTACGATCTGATTCGTTCACAGAGCACCGTCCGTCTGTTTGCTCAGTAAAAATATCTCGCCAGTCGAAACACATGTCGCCAGTGTCTATTTGAAGAACAAAAATAAGACAGGAGTAATGTTGTCGTCGCAATATCGCGAAACGTCTTTCAATCACCAGCTGCTGCTACTCCATTCCATAACTTTGAGCAATCAATCGTGAATTATTTATGATTGATTGACACGTTGCTGATTCGAGTGTGATAAAAAGAATAGAACCAAGTGAATTTGTTATCATCAGAAAGCCGAAAGAAAAATTTAAGAAGATGAAGTTTGAATACTTCTATCATATCTTGTTGAAGGTATAATATGTAAAAACCGCAATAAAAGATGTGTTTTATATACGTTTATTTGATTTTAATATTTTGTGTTATAGGGGTTTTCATTCTTGGCATACACATTTAGCATAAGATTGCTGTACTCAAAATGAGTTCTCTTTGCTAATGATACAATCAGGAAGAAATTATCACGAGTTGCGAAATATTTATACCACTATTTCTCGTGTTTTTAAAAAGTAAGAAAATATGATTTAAAAACAGTGTTTCTTTCCTTGCCTCTGCTGGTAAAAGCTGTTTTCACTTTTTACGATAAATAATTGAATAAATTTCGCTGAATTCGACGTAGAACTCCTGGAAATGAAATATAACGATACCCAGTACGAAAAACAAACTGCGCACTTCGCTACCTTATAATTTACATGGACCCACGAAATCCTATGAAGTGCATGACAATTTGCGGTACATGAAAATTAATTTGTTAACTCTCGTTTCTGATTAAAAGAAAAAATTCTTAGCAATTGTCAAACGGTGCAATATCAAGTTCTCGTTGTAATTTTAATGAACAACTTTTCTCTTATCTTGCAAAATAAATTAAGAAATGGTTCCTAATACGACAATTTAGGATTTGTCATTGTCGTGAAAATCTAAACTCAGTCTGTAAGTTCAACCAACAATATAGTAGGTTTCTAATAGGTACACGGATAGGATCACTGAGGAAGCTTGCAAGCATTTGTGGACCGCGCATACGCACTTCGTGGATGGAATTCTGCGTGCAAAGACATTTAATAAAAAATAAAAGTACATTTGGCAAACCCATGAAACGAGCCGGAAAAATTCTCTGTGGTTACAATTATTTGAAACATACCTTATGTTTTGATCGCTTCCTTTCAGATACATTTTTATCCCGGTATTATAGTCTTAATAAACTTGTGAAATCGTGTTATTCAACTTGGATTATTGGCACAACATAAACGCGCTTTCTAAGAATTAGACTGTGCCTGAATAAGGAGAAAGGGAACTTTTTGAAGTTTGGAAGAAAGACTTTTGTGCTTGTCCGAAAACTAAGCTCGTGTATCTTGTATGTTGACGGAATTTGATGAGACTGATGGCACTGCTATATTACATAAAATGTAAGAACTACGAACCCGATTTTAAAGGGTAAAATTTCAGCTAAAGCAAGTAAAGAGAAGTGACTCATAAGAAGATACTAAAATGGAATTATAACAAGTAAATATATCGTTTATATATTGCTTTTCTTTACGATGAAAAAATCATGCATGATTACATTCGGCATTCCAAATTATTATCTTTTTTATTCAGACTAGTATCTACTCGGCAGATATTGTTATTATTTTTTTGAGGGAAAATTCATTTCGTTTTAGGTGACATATCCAGTACCATTCCCCTTCTAAAATGCCCATTCATTCAATATGCGTACTAGCTATTTCCGGATTTTTAATTACAATCTTATAGATTTTCCCTACAAACGACTACCTCTTAACTTTTTAACAAATTGATTAGTACGTCTTTATTATGTATCCAATTCTTAAGACTGTGGCCATATCTGGAATGCAAGAGTTATTTGGTAGATAGGTGACAGTATTCTTAGTATCACAATGGAGCAATGGTGGGATGAGAGGTAGGGAAAACAGGAGAACCTCCAGAAAATCTGCCGCAAATCCACTTTGTTTACCTACACCGTTTGTTTATCGTGCGTGTTTGGTGAAAGTTTTGTTTTCCACAAGTATCGACCGGGATTTGAACCTTATTACTTAGACGGGAAGCTAGCTCACCAGCTTCTATGTTAAGTGTCGCCACTATAAATAAATAACAGCATTTACATTTATCATTGTATTTTATTAGTGTTTTCAATAAAGAAAAGAATTGAATACCGCATCCATACATGTTCACTGGGTTTGGCTCAGAACGGGAAGTTCGTTCGATTTCCTTGAACTTGCGTAGCGGCAAGCGCCTGAAAACTATGTTACCCGCTATTCAGGCATGTCAAACTTCGGAAGCAGACTCTTTCGGTGACACTACCTCACGGCTCCTTATCAGTGCAATGAGCTGCAACCCGCTTGCCGTAGCAGCCTAACAGAGCGCAGGGCAGTATCCCAAACGAACTTCGTTCCAACAGCAACATAATACAAGGATGTAATTTATTTTATTGCTTATTCTTAGTATGTAGCTTTGAATTATTGTACATTTCTGGCAAACCAAAAAATGCCGCATTAGTGTAGGTACCATTATGAATTCTTACACTAACATAACAATTTCGAATATATTCTACTTTCATTGTTGGTACATTATGTTTACATCTAATGTTGCTCATTTGCCGATGCAAATGGTTTCAAGTTTCGGGAGTGTACATTATTTTCAAATATAATCAACAACGCTTGCTGTTACTTTAATCCCAATTCAACAGTGCAGTAAATGAGAAGGGTAGAGATTCCATACCTCCAGAAAACTGCACAGATTGTATTCCCTCGCCCATACGTTACATTAAGTTTTTTTGAGTTTGCTGTTAAATAGTAAATATAAAATGAATGAATAATATCATTAGTTTCTCGTGTAACGTAGGGATTTCCACCTTTTTCTTTCATTGACTCCTTTAAAGAATTGTTTGTTCCATCGACCCTCATACATATTTTATTTTTTATATTATACAAAATCATAACACAATGAATTGCACATAAATGCCTTAAAGGTAACAATTTCATACAGCAAAGTTGTCGATTTTATCGTATGAAATCATGCCTCGAATTTTAATATTCGAATATGCTTCCGCTTCTTTGTAGCTGAGATTCTAATATTCGCTGTTGTGTAATGGTCTGTAATGTTGACTTTTTTAAAGAACTAGCCTTAATATTTCTTCACAGTGTTTTGCGAAGAGTATTTTCTTGAGCGATAAAAGTATGATTGCGAATAAATAGTTGTAATTTCTTGAATTCTATAAATATCCTAATTTCTAAGAACGAACTACGGATATGAACGAATAGCAACGAATTTGTAATTTATTATGTTCTGTTGCATCATATCACAAAACAATTAAATATCAAGTTCAATCAATGATTTTTTTAATCAATATCTTTAATATATTGATCAAAAGAAGGTTCATATTCGTCTATTGATCCCAGTCGACTCCTTGAACATCACTGCCACCTTCAAATTGTCGACCTTCAACCCCAGGGAGTCGATACTGACCTCTAGTGTAACGTGTGTGCCTTGTGTGCGCAGCGATGGTGCTGTTCAACTGGGTGCAGCTGGCGCTGACGCTGCTGGGGCTGGCGCTGGTGTTCGACCCGCTGGGCTCGTCGCGGCTAGTGGCGCCCGCGCCGCCGCCGCCGCCCCCGAGCCCGGGCGCCGACGGGGACGCGCCGCCGCAGGAGGACCCGGCGCAGGAGGAGGCGCGCCACCGCCGCCTCACCTCGCTCTGGATCCGGCGCTTCCAGTGGGTCTTCTGCTGGGTGCGGCGCGACGAGCACTGCCACGAGGCCTTCCAGCACATCGCCAGTGAGCATTCGCGCCTCGCGCTACGCGCCACTCCCCCGATCAACGCTCTTCACGCGCTACGCACGACAAACCCCCCGCAGCACACGCCCCCGCAGCACACGCCCCCGCCCGACACGCCCCCGCCCGATACGCCCTCCACACGACACGCCCCCCGCAAGACACGCCCCCGCATGACACGCTCCCCACACGACACGCTCCCCACACGACACGCCCCCCACACGACACGCCCCCACACGACACGCCCCCCACACGACACGCCCCCCACACGACACGCCCCCCACACGACACGCCCCCCACACGACACGCCCCCCACACGACACGCCCCCACATGACACGCCCACACACGACACGCCCCCCACACGACACGCCCCACACACGACACGCCCCCCACACGACACGCCCCACACACGACACGCCCCCCACACGACACGCCCCCCACATGACACGCCCCCCCACACGACACGCCCCCCACACGACACGCCCCCACACGACACGCCCCCACACGACACGCCCCCCACACGACACGCCCCCCACACGACACGCCCCCACACGACACGCCCCCCACACGACACGCCCCCCACACGACACGCCCCCCACACGACACGCCCCCACACGACACGCCCCCACACGACACGCCCCCTACACGACACGCCCCCACACGACTCGCCCCCCACACGACACGCCCCCACACGACACGCCCCCACACGACACGCCCCCACACACGACACGCCCCCACACGACACGCCCCCCACACGACTCGTCCCCCACACGACACGCCCCCCACACGACACGCCCCCCACTCGACGCGCCCCCGGCACGACGCGCCCCCGGCCCGACACGTATCCCGGCCCGACACGCCCCCGGCCCGACACGCCCTCCGCCCGCCACGCCCCCATCATATTAACGGCAATAACGTTATTAGGCCGTCATCAAGCAAAATAGTAACAGATGGGTCTGTAGTTTGTAATGCGAGGCTGTAACCGACGTGTTCAGTGCGTCTCAGAATAAATGTTACGAACTTCTAGAACATACAGAAGGGTGAAAAATGACCTCATTATGTAAATAAACGTGTAGTGGTAAATCATATATCCCGGAATTATATCTTTGGCTTGGAGCAAGAAGGGATAATGTCAATATTCAAAGTTTGACAGAATCAGTGGTTTTCTTACACCATGGAAATGACAAATCAATCGGTGGCCAAAGTACATCAATCTGAAATTAGGAGTTAGGATTGACTTTTGACTCTGGCCTTTTTTGTACTTAAAGGAGCTTTAAAGCTCATATTGGCCATTCAAACAGAATATCACTAAAAAATGGATTTGGACCTTCTCGCACCATGACCAGATATATATTTATTTATAAATGCAACATTTGCCCCCGATTATTAGACAGCTCGTAGATGAGAGGCAAGTCACATTCTGACGCAGTCAAGGAGATTTTTCGTTCCGGCTGAACGTATGTGCAAATGGGATCCGAAAAATTGGGGGGCCAATATCATGTGTAAAAATGCATATAATTCCGTTATATGCAATTTCTCACTACATGTTCATGGGCAAAAAATGATCATTGGTGACTTCTCTACACCTTTTACTTGTTTGTAACTTATTCTCTGACACCTTGTGAAAACCAACCGAGCCTACTGTGTTATTCAGTGTCTGTCATTCACTCAGACACCTGTAACGTTCAATAACTTTTTCTAATTCACCTTCGAATAAGAAAAATATATAAATAAGAAGGAATACGAATATTTTTTCTCGAATATTTGCTTTAAGTAGAAACATTTTCACGCAATCGTTTATTTTAACTCATTTATTCCCCAAAATGAGTCAGCGGTCTGCAAATCTTAAACGGTCGCCGGCCGTTTGGCATTTTATTTCGCTGTTTGGTTAAGTAGATTTATCAGTGTTCAATTACAAAAACATGTATCGTTTCCATAAAATTCCTTCGTCTATATGATATGATGAAAAACAAGTTCTCCGAAAATCAGATAATCCGCCTTCAGTGGAATGGAAAGTTCCAAGAAACACTCGAGGAATGACCTTTATTGACCTTGGATAAGACAAATAGCGAGCATTGCGCATTTTCAACTTGATTCATCACCCGTTGTCATAGAGTTCATTCAATGGCGCATAATAAACTGCAAATTGGAATTACGTTACATAATGGCTACTGCTGAGATCATATGTCTGCATTCTTCTTCCTATTTTTGTAATTACGTGAGTGCCTCCGTCTGTGATTGATCGCCTCGTTTCTTTTTTGACCCTGCTGAAATTACTCTGCTGTTTGAGCAGAGTAATTTCACGCTGTTGAATGCAGGGAGCTAGCAACAACCATGATGACCACACTCACGTCCATGATTGCGGAGGAGCATGCGTTTCTTATTTGTAATTCCTGGGTACCAAAATACATATTCCTGAATCATGTAAGGCTAATTTCAAAAACTAAAAACAAGCATCTTATACTTCGTTGATGTATAAGACAATGCTGATGATGTAAGAGACGATACTGATGTGTATAAAAGTCTGAACATGTGTCACACCATGTCGAAAAAGGTTTCCTGGTACAATAAACCCCTCCCAAAGTGCGGAAAGGTATTTCCGTGCTTAGTTCTATCCGTTCCGTCGAAATGAGAAAATGGTCCAGTAAAAGATTTGAATGTAGAATAACGGTCTTCATTGTAACACAATACATATATTTGTATCAAAATCGCAAAAACACCTTTGCAAAATAAAAATTATCTTTGGTTACAACTAAATGATTTGAGTCGCCCAATAAAATTAGTCGGTCCAAAACAAACTCTCATTGCATGTATCACCGGCAATCTTCGTAATAACTTTGAAATTAGGGGTCAACAAAAAATTCAAAATTATAACCTTTTTATTTGCGTTTTTAGTTTGTAGCAAATTCTTCATCGTCAGAGCCCAATTCGGAGTCGGCTTACCTTGAAGGAACGCTTGCTTCACTTGGTTCATAATCGTAGATGAGTTTACTTATTTCAAGAGCTCGAAATGTGTTTTTTTTTTTATTTCTTATTATATTCGGGGTGAATTCTCATGGGCGAAAGAAAACTACATCGCGTCGCGTCGTGGAAGGCCCTGGTTGTAAATGTTTGCGCCGTGCTGAAGCAATGTGTCCTCAGTACCGCTCAGTGCTGTACGAAGGAGGGTACACGATCTTAGGCATTAAGTAACTTACCAACACTCTTTCCTGTCAGCGTAGAAAAGGAAAAGAGCGGCAATTTTCTAGGCTTTCAATACAATAAAGTACATAAGCTACATGTTAACAGGTAATTCATGAATGTAACACATACCCTCAGATGTAAATCCTAAGTCGAACTGTACCCGTACAAGAATTTGGGCGAGACGCAAAATTTCGCGGCTTACAATTGTCTGGACGATCGCCGTATTACCGATATCAACACAGATACTATGATAAACGCCGATAAAGTACAGGCAGTTTCCAAGCCGCGGGAGTACTTGCTTGTACAAAAGAACCGATCTTGTGGAATTAGGCACACAGGAATAAGAAATAATCTTCGCAATCATTGCGTGTCCCTATTCACGCAACTGTAAATAATGCTGTACATTTACAAATCTGTCGTATCATTGCTGTACGTAAACATTTTCCAATGTATGTGTGTGCTCGAGCGCGTGCGTGCCAGCGCATATGTGTGAGTGTGTATGTGAAAAAACACTTAAGACATATGACGTGTGTTCTTTTCCCCATCATTTATGTATACAATACACACAATACAAGCATTCAACAATATTGTCAGCAAGCTGTTTGAAACATGTAATAATTCTGAATACCTGTAATGCTTCTGGATGCAGGACCCTAGAGGAGATTGCGTTTCGTCTAAACATTAAGCAATCCTGAGGGCGAATGCTTAGATGGTCTACATCTGGACAGTAAATGTAGATTTCTCCACATTTGCATACAGTGTAAAACAATTTCTTGCATTCCCGTGATTGTATATAACATATCATTGGAGCAAGTCCAACCAGATAAAAACCTGTTTTGTTTTTGTTTTTTTCATTTTTTTCATCTAACTTATTGTGTAAGGATATGCCGCCAAAAAAGGTTTTTCGGATAAGACGGAAAACCGTCAGAGTTCCTATAAAATGTGATGCTATTGTAACAACATTAGCGGTACAATTTGCTGCGTATTTTGCAGCGGAGTTTGCGGATTGTTTATAGTAATGTAAATTGAATTTGCTAAATACAGTAAAACACCGAGCAGGTTGTCTTGAATTTGAGTACTTATTGTTGATAATAAAGAAAATTTTGAAATGAAAACAAACAAAATAGTATTAAAGAATTAAATTATTCTCTACTATTTATTACGATGAATTATTAATATGGGAGATTCATTTCGCCCCCATCAATTTCGGTTGTATTCGATTCTCTAGTATTCCATATTGAATTCAGTACAGGTTTAAAAAGAAAACCCTCTCGTCTCGTTTCTCGTTTTTCGCTTGAAGAGGTTTTATTTTTACACAGAATCGTTACAATTAAATGCGAAGAATGCTCAATCTTTACTAAGTACTCTTAGAAAAGAACTTTTAATATTTCTCATTAACATTGACTTTTTTTAGTCATTATGCTGAATGTTCTCGCTATGAAAAGTTTATTCGAACTTTGCTCTTCTGCGTCACTGCTTTCCAGAACAAACTCGGGAGAGACTCTGTCAGTCAAAGGGCATTCATTAGAGCTATTCGAAATAAGTGCGTGAATAAACACTCAGAACGTTCTAAGGAAGAAATATCACAGTAAACCGTTACAATGTCGAACGAGTGCTTGATATTTTGATTATATGTGTATGTATGAATTAGAAAACGTTGATGTATGACCACCATTTGAAACATGTTCAAAAAGCGTTCATAGAAGAAAGGATATTTCATGTAGTTTGGCTATAGGAATATAACTAATTACTCAGATAATACCATCTCAAGCATCGTTGACCGCGAAGTCGTAGGGTACGTGTCCTGACGGTAGCGGATATTTGACAGTGGTTACATAGCTGGATCGAATTCATTCGTTGTCTGGAGAAGAATTCTAGTGCCCGGCTGCTGTGATTGGTAGTTTTTCGTAGTTTCTCTATGCAATGCGCCATGCGAATGCCAAAGCAGTGCAACAAACGGCCACAGATTACGCGCGAGCTATCCTTCCCCGTTGTTGTCCCCTTCTCTCCTCTTAAACACACACACACAGTTACACACACAGAACCGCACATGTGAGGAGCTTGGAGCTTCACCCCACGGGGGTGTTCCTCACGGGGAAGTACCTGGTGGACGGAAAACCTCTGTTCCCTACTTGTTGTTCGGAGCCAGATCTCACGTTCCATCTGAGTAGGAACATATCGACCCCTACCTCCAGGCATAACATGCACTTCACTTATGGGACAACGAAATAAGACGTTGACGCTTACAGAACCAGTAAATTCTCATTCACCTCTTTAATGCATTCCACTTTAAAAACATGACTGTAAGCGAGTCTCGCCTATCCTGTTGGCCACTTGTGTAATATAGACCGTGCGTATATGCCGAGTCGGTGTCTGAAGAGAGCTTCATTAACAGTGGGTTTCGACGGAGTAGGTAGGTGGAACGCTGCTAGGTGATGCCTGATATAGAATTCTAAAGGACGGAGCGCTTTGGTTGGGCCTTTCCGAGCTTCCCCTGCGTTTCCAAACTTCTTTCCATTCCAGGCGGGGTGCCAAAGCAATTGCTTTGAACAACGGAACGCGCGCGATCCTTCTTTCCCCATCCAGCCTCCACAAGCGGGGCACCGGTGACGCTACGCGCCAGAACGACATTCCTGTACAGTTTGTTAAGAGTCCTTTCTGCTGACTTTTACTTTCTCGTCATACTACGTTCTTAAAGATCAAAGAGAAAGTATTGTAATGCTGTAGCGAGAAGTGACTTTTTTCCACAAAAAAATTCATATCGTGCGGCCCTCATATGGAAAAAATTGGATAAATCTTGTTCTTATATTGAGGTTTTGGGGTCCTTTTTATTGAAAAATTGTTTGACGGCATGTTCGTTTGGCTGTAGTCAACGCTAGCGCCTAAACCGTTCAGACGATTTTTTCCAAAATTGGGATTTCCAGATCAATTTGGCAGAACTCGTGGCCCTGTGAGTTTGGAAGGGATATTTTTAATTTGGGGATAAAACTTCAATTGGGAGTGGTTAAATTACAATATGTACAATATTTTGAATATGTATGTTTCGCGTAATTTTCAGTGTAATGTTGAAAACGTTTTGTTTTCAAACTTGTCTCACTTTTTATTGAAGCTAGACATTTCTTTCTCCGTGCATTCTATTTCTCAATAATAGATCTTTCAATAATTTGTTGTTGTTATTATTATTATTATTATTATTATTATTATTATTATATTTTATGACCAATTTGCATTTGATTGTCAGCGCTATCAGATTTACTGTGCTGCGAAAAGAATATGTTAAACCAAGGTACGTAGAATAAGAGAATAAGATTCGTCTACCAAATGATTCCATACCAAATGGCAAATTCCCATGACTCCGTAGTTACTGCTGCTCCGGAGTACTCTACCCCCCCCCCCCCCCCGGAAGGGGTTCAGCAAAGGCAACTTACCACAGCCACATGCCCCGTCGTAATTGAAGCCCCGATTGCGTCATTCAAAACAAATAAATATATTTACTGCTAATTCATATTAATCTGTATAAGTTATTTCTGTTGTTTGGAGAAACGAATTCTGTTTATGTTGTGTGTGTGGCGGAATTTTTGTTTGAAATAAAGGACCCCGTGGATTTACTATCCCAGGGTTCTCGTTTTCTCGAAGCTCCTCTCACGCTGAAGTATGCTCGATTTGAGAGTGCCATGTACGCCCTAAGAAGAAAAGCTAGTGGTGCTACAGTAGCGCATACTTTCTCGCTTTATTTCTGAATTTGCAATTTTCGAAAATTCAGAGAGTTCAACGAAAATAAGACCTCACCATTCTTTTAAGCATCCCTTCTTTCCGTGGAGAGGAAAAGAAAAAAATTGGAGCGGTTTTTGAGAAAAAAATGTTTTTAACAGACGGATAGATGGGCGTTTTTTCGTTAATATATTTTTCGGTATAAAGAGCCCACAAAATATGGATTTTGGCTGCACCACTTGTTAGAGGATTTTTAATATATTTGGCAACATAATTTACCCACTTCTTCGTTACCAGAGTCCGGCAATAAGTGTTTTTCTGCCGAAATTTCGCAGTTTTCCGGCGTACGATTACATAACTTTCTCTTTTTACTTCTAAGAGCGAGAAAGTAAAAATGAGTGACCTCTGTGTTTGTGTTGCAGGCCTGTTCAGCGCCCTGCTACGCAATACGGACATTGTGCCGTCGGACATGATGGCGGCGCTGGTGCTGCTTCGGGTGATGCAAAAGCGCGAAACGCGCGAGCTACGGCGCCTGCAGCTGCTGGAGAAGGACCAGCCCAAGTATTACCTGGGTGAGCCCGCCAGGCAGGGTTTAGGAATAGATTAGTGGCCTGCATTAGCAAAAATTCTGCGGTCGAGTGCGCAGAAAACGGGATCCTGGAGCTGCAAAAATGCTGCTTGCGAGCGTGTGGAAATCGGAATTTTTGCTGGTACAGGCTCCTGGATTCAGAGCCAATAGGCTTTGCAAGCCAGCGTGAAAGTCAGTAAAAAAACTTGTTTGGAAATTACTGCAAGGAAAGAAACATACTGAAGACACTTAAAAACAATGTAAACATAAAAGCCATATTTACGATGTTATACAATCGCGAAAATTGGTCGCAGCAAATATCTTCGAAACTTTTGAGGTATCGAAATGCGATTGGCGCCAAGTTATTGTAGATGATAAGGTAATTTTCTTGTTTGAAAGATTTTTATTTTGAGATACTTACAAAACTTCTATTTTTTAAATGGAAGTATATATTTTTTCATTCATATGTTTTTGAAAAGACGAATGCAAAGATATAAGTAGAGAAAATGCGTTCCATTTTTGTGTGTATGTATGAAACTTACGTATCTAATGTATAATCTAATAATCTAAAGTGTATTTTTCACTCAAAATCGATACTGTTTCATTGTTTTTGTATTTTCCCTGAGTTCTTGGAAATGTAATGAAATGATAGACATCACTCACAGGGCCAGACAGAGAGTATATAGGCCAGACAGAGAGTATATATAGAGGGGCCAGATGCCGCGTAGTTTTCTTTCAATTTCTGCCGGCATTAGAAATCAGTAATATTGATGCTTGAAAAGTCTAGCCTAACTTGCAAGGCCTCAAGGGCCACAGCTATAACCAATTATACTGTTGCGGGCCATATTTTCATTACACGGGCGACCCACACCTGACACCTATTGTTGAACTCACCACTTTGCTCGGCTGCTCTTAAACGGTGGGGGAGGGGGGTGAATAGATTCATGCGTGATATCAGTCCGTACTATGTATAACGCAAAGTAACACATTCGGATCATTTTGAATATTTTAATTTACTAGAAAAAATCTAAATATAACCTGTAATCAAGGAGATTTGACCTCGATAAGCGTGCGATAAGCACACAATGTCCTCACACGACATGGATGAGTCAATCCAGTTTAAGCGGTTAAGCTCTGGTCGCTCGACCATTTCGGGAAAATATTCATATTTTGTACATAAATATCCTTATGTTTTGGGTGTTTAAAAACATATTTAATTATTTTTTGGTGGATCTGGTATACAAATGCCGGCCACTTTTGTTTTACGCGTTTGTAGACTCATCTCTGGGGTGTTTTAGCATTCTAGAATAAAAAGCACTGGATTCAGTATACTCTGGCCTAGAAATCAAAAGAATTATTTACTTACCTTCAATGTTTTTTTTTATTATTTGGGAGATAATGACAATGCAGGCTGGGTTTACTTATTATCAGTCAGTTTACTGTATCAGGTAGGATTTTTGTATAATTGCTGGAAAATATCTCGTCCACATAGGGCAACTTCCAGGGTGAACACACAGAGAGAGTTCAAGTAGAATAGCTGGAAAAGGTTGATCCCAAGCACTATCTTAAAGAGCACTCTGGCATGGTTATGCTGTAACTGCTGAAGGAGGACTAGCCCAAGTAGTGGCTATTGCGTGGATGAGCAGGAAGGCAAGATCAAGATATAATGTAGCTGTTGACTGTAGACGTGCAGAATTGATGCTGGGTTCCTAAGTTCAGATGCAGAAACATTTAACTTTTCGTGAAATGCCCCTTCCTCCTCAGCCTGCAGTACTGAAATGGGAGAGCTCAATCGAGCTGGGTACTGTAAATATCATCTGAAAGTTGATTAAAAATACTGTTCAAATTGAATGAAAAAATGAACATCAGCTTTTTGGCTGAATAATAATGCACTCTACCATTTAAATAAGAAACTATCCCACACAAACCAACAGCACATAATTTAAAATTGATTTGATCACTATCTTAGTAATCTTAATGTTTATAATGGATAGTGATTATCTGGGCTCTAGTAATGAGTCACTTCTAGTACATCACAACCCTAGACAATTCCGACATTGTAGGAAAGTTAGAACATGGGAAGACATCGCACATGTTTATTAATGTCTTATAAAATTAGTACAAAATGTTCTTTGCTTTTAAAGTAAGATTCTATAAAAAATTCAAGTTGAGTAATATTAATGCACTTAAGTCAGTTATGTATTCCCCCAACATTTGGAAGAAACAATTATGTAGGTTCTACAAAGTAATCAAAACGAGTTAATCAATGACTGCTTGATTCTTTGTTGCTAGCCCATATATTGAAATAAACAAATTTATTTTATAGCAATTCTATTCTGCAGGTCAGAGTAATAATGACTATGGTATTAATTTTCCAGATACTCGTGAGGTGTTTGCAGAGACACCAAGTTGGATGTCCCTTGACCATGCCCTTCATTTCTTGAAGATGTCAATGGCAGCATATGGGTGGCCTTTTGTCATGTATCAGTATCCAGCTACAGGCTTGTTTCGAATGTGCCCGCATATGACGTGTTGTGCTTGCTTCAGGTAAGAACTACTAATTATAAAAGAAAGTTTATTGTGAAAATCTTGTCAAAACAGTACCTCTTGAATCTTTTGTGGTACTTTACACAATAAGTTACTTAACACTTACTACATAATAAATTACCTATTTTACATTAACTATTAATATCTCTTAAGTGTTCTTGAAAATAGTATGACATTATTGAACTAAAATTTCTCTTTTCTCTTTGATTTTATTGTAACTCAAGTGTTAAGACATAACACAATTGTAATGAAACAAAATTTACGCAATTAAAAATTGAGATGCGAGTTGTGAGAGAAAATATTCGTTAAATTGTTACATAGGTTAAGAATTCAAAAGTACAACAATTTTCTATACAACATCCATTTTTTCCAAAAAGAGACCTTGCATTTTGAGCTCTGCCCAGATAGTCAATACTGGAGTGCTTGAGCTCTCAAAACATTATTTAAACTGAACAAAATGTCTCATCATACTAACACATGTTAAGATATTTTCCAAGATGTCTTTTAAAAACTAATTAATGTCTATTGCATTTACAACCTTGGACTTTGAGTTGACACCTACAATTATCTAACACCTTACATGTATCATGAAAATATTACAAAGAATTTGTTCTCTTGAACAGAATGTTTGCTTGCCATTACTAATTATTTGATGATGACATGAGTAATACCATCAATTACAAATATTCTCCCAGGTGCAAGGCTACTGAAGTGAAAGATGACAATTGCTGTTTGTGTCATCTGGCTGGAGTGCGATACACATCACAAGTAGACTACGAAGACATTATCTATGCCTCCTTCAGCAATGACATGTGCCAGCTTCCATTCTTTGTGCTGGCTGACCACAAAACTAGTAGCATTGCCATTGTAGTGAGGGGCTCTATATCTCTGAGAGATGTATTCACCGACCTCATTGCAGGAGCAGACCTCTTTGAAGCTCCAGGTCTGCCAGAGAACAGTATGGTGAGTAATATTTCACAATTGATAATCACAAATGGATTTTGCAAGCAAACCTGATCATTTTTTATTTATTAAGAAAAGTTAAAAACTGAATGATATATGTGGTTAAAGTAGTATTGATGCACATTTTCTTGAGCTCCAGAATCCCTACCTTTGTTTTTTTACTATATTAAGTTGAATTATTAGTAAAGGTAGCAAAGAGCATTTGGGAAAAATTTTATAACAAGAGAATCACTCTCATGTAATAGATATTACTAGCATCAGTAATTAAATTCTAATTCATTTGATGTCATGCCTGAAATTAATTTAAATTGTGACCCAAACACACTCTTCTATTTCCAACACAAGATTCTCAGACTTATGGAACTCATTTTGTAAAATACTAGGATATGTGCGGAAGTAATGTTATTACATCTACTAGTTCTTTGAGAGTTATTTAACGTCATTAATATGAGAATCTATTATGCGTCCTTTCATTTAATATTTTTAAGCCATTAGCCATTTGTATGTAATTTTTAATAAAATTGTTGAATTTTAAAAAAATTGGATTTTGCTCTGTTAGATATGAGCAACATTGGTCAAATGAATCTTTAAAACATAGTAAGGATATTGGTCAAAATCCACTATAAAAAGAATTTTCATTTTGAAATAATTTTGATAATATCTGTAACTTTTCATAACAATATTCTCAACCCCTATCAGTTATTAAGCATGGACTAATTCTCCTTTATTCTAGTCCATCACATTCACTAATTCTCCTTGAACATGGTCTGTTTCTGTCTCGTCTTTGCTTTTTATTCGTATTGGCCGGGGGCTCAGCACCATTTGAATCTGTGTTTCCCAGACAATTACCCATTCAGGAACCCTCAGTGTCTTGAGCTGCTTTGTAATAGTAATAATTATTCAAGATAGTATTGTTATAGCTTAAAGAATCAGTAAGAAAGCAGGTGAAGGTAATGTAAGTTTAATATGAAACAGTTAAAAGTATTTTGAATGAATTTATTTATTTGATTAGGATTATCTTTTAAATGATTGATTTTTATTATGTTATAAACAAAAATAAAAGTATTTATTTTTATTTTTCTGAAAATAGTCCTGATCTTTTGAATCAATTTTTATGCATCTTTTTTCAGGCTCACAGAGGCATTTCTCTGGCAGCTTATTACATCTTAAAAACACTGGAAACCTCTGGAGCTTTGGAGAAAGCATTCATTCTTTACCCTCATTACAAGCTTGTATTGACAGGTATTCAATATTTGTACATAGAATTCTATTTTTAAAAAGAGGTAATTGTAATTGACATCAATGGAACTGAGGCAAATTGCAGACTTTCACAATACTGAATAGTTACTACCAAAGTGAAAATTAATGTAGTTATTGTTATTTTCTATATACATAAAATTGGAGTATTTGTCTGTGATTTCAAAATAACTGCCTTTTTATAATATCATATACTTATTTACATGATATAAATACAATTCCATTGTTTTTACAAAATTTGTCTATCTGCTTGTCCAAGGTAATCTTTGTAATAGCTGAACTGTTTTCAATGCATTGCCCCTCAAAGGAGTGTGTTTTGTCAGGCATAACTGTCAGGCAGCACTACTTTCTTTCAAATTATTATTTCCTCTTACATAAAGAGGAATGTTTGTTTGTTTTTTCATACAAATCTACTCTGATCTTAGGTGTGCGTGGACACTTTTTCATAAAAATCCCCAAACATTGAGGAAATTCACCAAAGTGAATGAAACATTTTTTTAAATATTTTAAACATCCTTAAACATAAAATTCATTTTTTATTGTAATAACAGTAAACTAGTATATATAACATTACTTTCCTAAAAGTAGAAATCAAAGATACCCATTCTGTTTTCAGGACATAGTCTAGGAGCTGGTGTATCAGTTTTACTAGCTCTTCTTTTGAGACCTCGGTATCCTGATCTCAAGGTGTATGCAATTTCACCTCCTGGTAAGTATAATTATAAAACATTAGATAAAAATGAAAACTTATACATACTTTCATCATAAAATATGGATCAATTTAATAATAAGCGTAGTAATTTGATATTAATAGATTTTAATTCCAAATGTCATTAACCTTGTTTTCTCTTATTACATCTTGGATACACTAACACCATATTTTCTTTAAATTTTTATAATTTGAGGTATAAAAATCAAAAGATTGTATTGGAAAATAGTGTCACAAAACTACAAGACTGCTTTGATTTATTTGAAGGATTGTGTAAAAATTGAAGGTTGAATGAAATAAATTGGGTGTATTTTGTATGTATTTTAATTTTGTATTTTGTAGCTGGTCTTCTGAGCAGAGAAGCTGCAAGAGTTACAGAGGAATTCACATTTTCAGTTGGTATTGGAGATGATTTTGTAATGCGATTGAGTGTTGACAGTATTGAGAATATTCGAACCAATGCTCTCAGAGTTCTCAAATTCTGCAAGCTACCAAAGGTTTTTATATTTATTTTACTATCAATGATTTTTTCAGGTACACATTAATCACTTGTTAATTCCAATCAATTATTAATTTTTAAAATATTATAAGTTGGTTTATATAATAATAATAATAATAATAATAATTTTTATTATTATTGTTGTTATTATTATTATTATTATTATTATTATTATTATTATTATTATTATTATTATCTAATATCATTTTGCAAATAATAAAATAACTTCAAAATTGTTGCATTCTTCTTCTTCTAATGCTGTACGTCCTTCAAATGAACTTGGTCTGCTCAACTATCCTTTTCCGTTTTTCCCTATTCTTTGAGTGCTTGATACAATTAAATTATTGCATTTCAAAAAATTATGTTTGTTTTCTTTTTAATAAATTAGTAGTAAACGATTTGTGTTTTTTTAAATTATTGTGATCATCTTTGTTTCCTCAGTATCGAATCATGTTGAATGGTTTTGGATATGCCATATTTGGTATTCCAACTCGTGATCTGGAGTCTACTTGGAAAAATGATCTACCAACTCCTTCAACTCCAGGCCAGCTGCCACTACTACTTAATACACCACCAACTTCAAGCTCTGATGTAAGTTATTCACCATATCTAACAAACAGAAGTACACAACCCTAATTACTATGTATTGTGTTTTTTCTGTAAAATTTTTACTCACATAGTAAACAACCACTTTGTGTACCCATATTTTAAACATTAGATTGTGATGGAACTAAATTTACTTTCACTATTTCCGCTAAAGAAATTGAAGATGTTTCATAAAACAGTTTGAGACTTATTGTAATAATTATTTAATTTTACTGTTATTATCAATCCAGGTGAATTTGTGCTTAAAAATAGTAGCCTTCATTTAAATATGGGGAACTTTAAGTTCATTTGCTTCGTGTTATACGAGTACATCAAATGCAAAGTAAAAGATTTTTAAAATCCAAACAAATGGTGAACCATATTATCCCTATTTCATTTTTTATATCAAATGATCCCTATTTCTGTGTTGCAGGATTCACTGCTATTTGTTAGAGACATTTCTCAGAGAAGGTTCTCAAGAACTCACTTGTACATTCCAGGAAAGATTCTTCACATCACTCGTCGCAAAAAAACTAAGCAAGAAAGGTATGTGAAATTGTAAAACAATTTTGTTAAGTGAGATTTTATTTTCAATGATCATGAGAGTATCACTAATAGTTGATGGTCCAGTGCTTCTGTGGTGGTTCTATACAATGTGTTTCATTTAAGCACTCTTAACGTTTAATAGTTTTATATAAATTTGCATTGATAAAATATTAATCTTTTATCAAATTTCTTACATCTTGTATGTTACTAAATAGTGTTAATTAAAAATAGGAAAAAGGAATCACAACTTACGAGTTTGGACACTCTTTCCCATATTATAGATTTTTTTCTGGAACTAGATAATGTTTTATACTCTTCAGGACACCTCTTCTGATTCATAAATTTTAACTCACCTCTTGGATGGTTTTCTATGGGACCAAAGATGTCCAACTTAACATTGAGGTTTATTTCTGTGCTAGTATGTACTTGTCACTAGTGTTTAATTTAATCTTCCAGTTGAGTATCAATTGTGATTGCATGAATTTATTTTTGAGAAATTTGTCTTTGTATACATAAAAAATTGAAAATATGCTCATCTCGTGCTACAACATTCATCTGCTGCTTGATAGCTGCTGTGCTTGTCTCCTTTCAGGAGAAAAAAAGAAAAACTCTGGTTTTCAGCTTTGCTTCAATGGAAATAGATTTTGCTGTATTCCTATTGGTGTTTATTTTCTATTTACAGGAAAACAAACACAGGAGGACCAACATATGAAATGCGTTGGGCAGTGGCAGAAGAATTTACTGAGTTTCGAATTATGCCTCGCATGATTCTTGATCACCTGCCTGACAACATTTACAAGGCTTTTGAGACTGTTCTTGATGAACAGAAACAAATTCGCAAGCGTGTGCCCACTGTTGCTGTTCTTTAGATGAAAAGTCTGTAGCTTTGAAATGTAAAATAATTATGCAGAAGACTGTGACTGAGATGGTTGGTTGTCACTTTTAATGTCTCTCTTAAATCCACAGCAATTAATTTGAGAAACATGTTTGTCGATAATGTGAAACGTGTAAAAGCTTGCCGTAAATTTTTTAACCGAAACTTGTCAATTGTGCTATCAAGTAAATAGCATTTTGATTTTAGACTTTTTTAATACTCACCTGATAAAAACATAGATAAGTATCCAACCTCCAACCTCTCAGTCAAAATTTGTTTCTTTACCCAATGGAAAAAATAACTTTTTTTCAATAGAGAGGGACTTTTATCATGGTTGTGAACTTAATGGGAGTTGCACTTTTCCATATTTATCCCTGTCTTACAGCACAAAGTGCAACAAACGAAGAAGGAAAATAAGTGTACTTAAGCCACATCAATATCTCCCAAGACAAACCAAGGATGTGGTATTTGGAATATGTCTCGTGTTTTCCATGATATTTTTATTCAAGAATACTCAGGCAATGTGCAAGTCACTAAAGAATGCTTCTCTTGCCAATGTTGTATTTGACTCTCTGAGAGCAATAATTAATGTGACAACATCCATGTACTTAACATTCCATTGTTCAGTATTTTGAAACATGCAGGAGTTATGTACTCATGTCATTTTCAACAAAAAATGTGTAAGATATATTTCAAGAAGTGGCAAAGCTACTTAAATCATTGTGACATTAAAATGCCTAGATACCAAGTGCAATCTAAAAGGATTTAACCTTTTGAAGGAATGCTGCAAAACAGTTGGTAATAGATCTGACATAAAACTAAGGGTTTGAAAATTATCTATCATACTGTGAACTTTGTAATCATATTAATTCTCAATATGAAAAAATTGTAGATATTGATGTTTAGTTATCCTTTCTTCTACTAGTATTTTTCATTTTGTTTAAAAGACTATAGAAGTTTGACTGTCAGGAAAAAATCAGAAGTAGAATAACTTGTGAAGACAATTTAGTAGATCCTGTATTTTAACAAATTACACTAAACTGTTCTTCTTTTTGTAACTCTTCATTTCAGTGTATACTGTACAACAAAATGAAAATCTAGACTCCCAATTTCTCAAACCCAAATGTAGGTGACATTATGGATGATTAATTTAGCAAAGAATCTTCACACACAGAAAAAGAATCATTTTACCTGAAAAATATTTGTTTTGGAGTTTCAGGTAATTGTCTTACTTGTGGGTTGTGGATGTTATAGACCCCTTGGGCACCCAGTGGACTAGCAGATTTTCATGACAAAAGTTATCCATGTTATCTAAAGGCATTGATGTAAATAAACATTGGCACAAAAATATCATTCGATGTTGGATGGTGGACAACATATCAATCACATACAATTTCCTGCTACTATGTCAATTTTCGTCAGCACTTTGTCATTCACTCCATAAGAATCCTAACAAAGTTTCTCTCCTCTCATTACCCATTTAAAGATGTAAGAAGGATATTGTACTAAAAATTTTTCACAAGTAATGAACACCTATCAAACTTGCAATGATGGAATTTTTATTTATAAAAGAAATATCATTAATTCTTCGTTCAACAAAAAGTAGTAAAATGGAGATAAGTTTATAAATATTTTAAAGTTAAAAATCATTGGTGTGTTAATGGTTTGTACATTAATGATTTTTAAATTGTAGTAAGTTGTGAAAAATTTTTGTACTGCCTTTTTACACAAAAATATGGTCTCACTTTCATATACTAAATATATTCATGTATATTTTCATTGTTAAATAAATATATTTATACACACATTGCTAGTACTAATTTAATTCATGACCTGATGTTCTAATCATTCTAAACATTGAATATTTTTAAAATATGTGGTAAAGCAGTAACATAATTCAAAAACACAAGGAGTTAAATATTCTGTGCCATATGAAAAATAAGTTCCATGACAATTTCAGTACATTGACTATAGGCATTATAAAATGAAGAAAATAGGCATTTTAAAATGCCCAGTTAATGCATGTAACTAAATGTTAAATTCTAGAAGCAAAGTGACGAAGACAGATTACTGTAGGTCAACTAAAACAATGTTCAAGTTAGATTCAAATATATGAAAATGATCTAAATTGGCCCATAGACAATAAAACTACTCGGAATGCATGGCACATCAAAACATTTCCTCCTCTTAGTGTTATTACTCAACAAAAACTCTTTTTATTTTTAAGTGGATCACTGAATTCAAAGATATAAAATTGAGGGATAAATTGTTCTGGGAATGAAATCTCTGGTTTTTATTACTGCAAATTTAGGACAGAATTGAAAATAAATGTGAAATTTTTCAATTTTCAAAGTTTCAGAGATTTTAATGAAATTGAGAACTCTATCATATTTATAAATGCACTTTCTTCTATTCAAGCAAAAAGTTTAAGGAAGAAAATTTCAGCCATTTAGCAGAAAATTTTGAAAACATCACAGGGTATTTATGTACCACCCACAATTAAAATTAAATTAAATATTGGTAACTTTCGTTCAACAAAAATGATGTTATTAAGCAGCAAGCTTAAACAATAAAATTTTTGAAATTGGCCAATCTTAAATGAAGAGAAAATGCAGAATGCTAACCTACCTCATCCACAAACAAGATTATTTCTTCTTTGTTGTGAATGTTTGTATATACAGAGTAATGCTCGTATTAGCGTAGAAAAAGTTGTGTAATTCTGAAGCCAAATACTAGGATTTAGGATACTGAAACTGATATTGGAAAAAGTTCCCCTGATACTGAAAAAGGTTGTTTTTTCCATTTTTTTTTTTCCTTTTTCTTTTTTCTTTTCGTTCAAAACGGTCGGTTTCGGTCCAATCACATAGGTCCGTCGTTCCGTCTGTGAACAACACTAGCGCCTAAACTACTCGTAGATTTTTTTACAAAATGAATATTCCCAGGTCAATCGGGCCCGACTCCAAGCTCCGCGATTTTAAAAAAACATTATTTTAGTTTCTTTTACAAGAAGCCCCTGCGACATTTTCAATTTTTTTTTTTTTCAATAATGGTTTTAAATATTTTCTTTAAATAATTTGTAAAAATAGGATTAAATACACTTATTAAGATAAGATATGTTCAATTTTTCACTGTTTACTTTACATTTTCGAAAATGCCCCCCCCCCTCCCCCCGCGTACGACTTTATTATTGAAGATGGAGATTTCTTCTTCAAATAAAATGTGTTTTCCACAATGTATGCTTTAATTAATGTCAACTTAATTTTTTGAAATATTAGTGTTTTTCGTTCAATTTTGAATGAAATAAGGGCAATACAAAAACACAATTTTCTCAAAACGATAACTTACCAAATGTTTTCTTTAATTGTTTTTTAGGTATAGAGCTAAATGCGCGGAATTGCATGGCACAAATGCTATTTTGATGTATTCTCCTTAATTTCAAACATTTCTTACGTGAATTTTTAAAATATCTCTCACGTCGATAATAGTAACATTAACGGAGTTCTTTTTATACGAGATTATCACATCAGTGAGTCGAAATCTTCAAATAATTAATTATGAAGTTTCGTTAAAATTTAAAAAAAATTCTGTGAAAATTAACTTAAAATTGTACCTTTTCAGAAATGCTCAAACGCGATTTTCTCAAAACTTGCACTAAATGTTTAAATATACATATTATGTCCAGGTTTTGCTATTCTATATAATTCTTGAATTCTTCTCGTATTCCGCCATTAGATAAACCGAAAAATTGAGAAAATATCAACAAAAAAATCCTCTTTGATGCCAAAAGATGGCAAGGAAGAGGCTGAGAAGAGGGAGAGGCAAAATCGAAAAGCTAGATCAGACTAAAGAGATAAGAAAACTAATTAATTCGAGAATGTCTGTGCCATTCTACAGCACCATTAATTTATTTATTATGTATGTAATACATTAGTTTCTTGTGTGCTACGGCTAGTAGTATTTATATAATACACGTATTGGGAGACCTTGATAAAGAAAAAAATGTTTCTTCTCAGTGACTGTCCGCCTTTCTGTGAACAACTCTATCTATTCTGTGAATACTATAGCAATTTTCGAAAATTTATTTTACACGATGTATCATCAAGAATTCAATTCCTCGAAGTTCTATATTACGCGTTTACTGTACTTTCGGTCTAACCAAACAATCTTCCATTTTTATGCCTTTTAACAGACACAAATGGTGTGCCAGGAGCCTTTTCCCGTTCTGTTTCAACTACGAACTCATTTCTTTCCTTTTGGCGGCTCCCAATGTGGCATTCGTAAGGAAGGTTTATCGCTGCTCAGGAAGTCCTCTCGACGACCTCGATACATTAAGAAACCTCCAAATAGTCATCCCACTGAGCCTTCAGGACCTCTGTGGAAGCCGCAACAGAGTATTTTAAGCCGGTACCTCTTCTCTCCGGACGTCCGGTGGGGGAACGGCGGGAGGCGATGATGAGGGTCGAAATTCTTTCTCTGTCTGGAGCACAGAACTACAGCATCAGAGATTGTACAGTAGCAATGCGGCAGCAGTAGTAGAATTGGATCGGTATGGGCTAGTATCAGGGGTACATTGACGTTTAAGCGAAATAAACGTGCGTTATTATTATTCTTTTTAATTTTTTGTAACTTAATAAATATGGGCTAATCAAAATAATATAATATACAATTTGACGTTTTATGGAAAAGTTTTTGAATTCCAAAGATAATTTATGGTCTTATTAATTTTGATTATACTTCTTATTTCATTATTACTCTTATCTCATTATTTCAAAATTAATAGTAGGCGGTGTTGCAAAAGTTATAGTTTATTTTTTTATTAACTTTAATTACATTTTTCAATATTCCAGAATTATTAGGAGGCCCCGTAGTATGGTCATGTTGAGGATCCTTAAGATATTCCCCCCCCCCCCGCGGCAATATGGAATGTCGGGAAGTAAAATCATACGTGAAAATGATGCATACCAGCAGTAATTCGAGTCCGTAGTTTGAAGTAAGTTCATAATCGTCTTTCGATTACTTAGATTCTTCGATTCATTGAGCCGTCAGAGATTCCTGATATTTTTTTATATTTGAAGCATTTCGTCACCTCAGTTATATTTTTGTATTTTTCTGTGAATAAGGTGTTATGTTTAATAGGAATACGTTGCCAGTCAAATTCATTTGAAATTCTGTTTTTGCACGCTTAAGTACGTAACTGTGAGAAGTCGAACGTGGGTTAAACGTGCTTTCATTTTATAGCATTACTCACGGTTTGGTTTTCTCCGCATTCACTTGATTTCACCGTATTCACTTTTCTCCATATTTTCAAATTTAATAAGTTTGCCACAACAAACCACGTTTTTGGAAATTTCTTAGAATCGAAAACATTTTATCAGTTCCCTATCAGAAGACCGAGGCGCGTCTAATGGCACCTCATATGTCTCGATTGGTGCATGGGAAGTGGTCTAACCGTGGGTTACGGATCCGCACACACATAATTACAGTTACTCAAATACTATATAGAGACTAGTTGTGGCGTCAATAATACGCCAATAATACGCAGCAGCTAATTATGTTTTACTTCTGACCAAACATTTCCAATCCTAATGGCCTTGTATGTTACCTCCTTAGGGGATATGAACGAGTAACATTGCAATTTCAAAATTTTAAACGCTGAAAAATCACTTGCAGGTACGAATGATGCTAAATGGTTAGAATTCGTACAGCTACATTTTTACGTTTTTTAGCTAATATGAACAAAAGCGCACATAAAAAATAATCTGTAAGCAGCTATTCAGTGTTATTCTCTAATAAGATCATTCTCAATTAGTTCCGAAAATTCTGTTGAAAAATCTTTTTCAACTACATTTTATTCTTCTCCAGATTTGCTTAACACTTCCATTTTTTGTCCCCTAATTTTTGAATAGATTAAAACTCCATAAAATTAGTCTAATTGTTATCACTTCTACATCTGCAAGTGCTCTATTTATCATTTTGTAGGGGAATCTATATAAACATTAAAAGGCGACTGTTTTGTATGTTTATGTGAATAAGATGCTAGTTACGGTTTAATAAGAATAAGTTGTTCCATTCATTTGAAAATCGGTATTTGCACACTTAAGAATGTAAATGAGAGAAGTCGAACGTAAGATCGTAAATGTGCTTTTGAAGCATTACTCACTGTTTGGTTTTCTCCGTATTTATTTGAAATTCAAGTTCAATAAGTTTGAAGGCAATATTGTTCGTAGGTTTTTGCAAATGTATTTTTAAAAATAAGTTAATAAGGATGCAAATTAAATGAAATCTGCTGCGCGGCGGTTCCCTCTTGACGCATTCAACGTAATCTATAAAGATTAATTTGGGTGGCGTTGGTTTAATTCACTGGCATACTCACTAAGAAGGCAGCAAAATTCGAAACTAATTACTTTTGCACTTTTCCCGAGTGCCAGGGTATCTAACGAGACTCTAGACACCTCTTCCTTGGTTGGAGGCTCGATAATTTTCGTTCAATTTGTGCGCGCTTTGGAAATTAGTAATGCAGATATTTTTGCTGAAAAAAGATCTGACATGGCGAGCTAATGGTTTGTGGCGTATGGAGTTACGTGTAGCAGGTAGGTGATGAAAACTTTCATTGTGTTACAGAAGGATTTCTAAATACTCAATTCACTTCTAATATATCGATCTAAGAATGCAGATGCTTATCGAACGCCAATTAACAATTACGCATGTACATTGTTTCATAGTTTTTATTGACTCGCATACTATTTGAGTAATATAAAGAAAGTAATGCTGCAACTAAAAACGGCGATTATATGGTTTGGGTCAATATTTTGTTTACGACTGCCAATAAAAGCAATCAGAATTGACAATTCTCAAATAAAATATGACGGGGATCTACTTTGTAAATATATTACCAATACCTAAAGGTGATTATGAGAACACTCGGAGGTAGATACCTTGAATTTTTAAGACGGGACGTCATGATCGCAGGTGCGTATCCACATTTCAGTAAATATTAATTTTAACATCTCATGAAACTTTTAAGTAACAAGTGGTGCGAAAATATCACTTTTCGCCCATATGTTTACGCAAAATTACGCGAAATATTGTACATGACCTTATTTCAAAATCTATCTTTAAGGAACAGATTTCAATAAGGGAGAACATCTCTATCTTTAATATTTTAGTTGTAGAAAGACTACGAAAAAAAAATTCAACTTCTGAAATTTTCCACAAATTATGTTTTTAACGAACGTGAGACCTGCACTATTCTCTTAGACGTCCTTCTCACTATCTAACAAAAAAAATAATTAAAACGATGGAGCCTTTTCTTTTGAAAATTTGAAAAATGTCCCAGGGGATTTGTGTAAAGTTACCCCCAAAATTGAAAAATCGGTTTCAAATTCAAGGAGCCGTGACATCAGCCAGATCGATTGGGGAATATCAATTTTGGAGAAAATCAACGGAACGGTTTAGCCGCTAGCGTTGTTCACAGACTGGCAGACGTTTTGCTGTCATTCCATTTTTCGATTTCAAAGACCCACAAAACATAGTTTCTGGTTACACCATGTGTCGGTGGATACACCACGATGGGGTCACTATGTCCCCATCCAAAAAAAGAGGTCCAGAGAAAACAAAATGGTAAAAGTACAGCAATAATTAAAAATAAGAAACATAAGGAAGAGTTGTAGAAACGTCGAAATGTATCGAATAAATAATCGCACGTTCTGTCCTTAGCCTTTTAGTTACTAATGGGAATCCTGAATCTCGCTGTATTTTAGCTCAGTGGTACGTTTAGAAAATGTCTTCCACTGTTCTCCAGATGCGTGTGACAGTTCATATCTCCGCTTGACAAGCGTTGCTACGGCGACTTCTACGTATTGGAGCGTGGTCGACGCAATCAGAAACTGTTGACGGAGGAAATTCTCCAGGTGCCAAGCGAGTGATAGTGGGTCGATGTGACATTTCGCGCAATTACAGTGTGCCCGAAACAAAAGATTGGGGCATGGATCGCTTACATGCGCCTGAAGACGTCGCGGTTAATAAGTAGACATCTTAAGAAGAAAAATAAAATATCTAAAAAGAATAAGAAGAAAATAGAAAGAAATCTAATGGAAAGAATACGTGTAAGAGGCTTGAGACATATTTTATCCTGTCGACTTCAGTTCTGGACAGATATGTTTGTATGACAGCGAATGTTCGATTTGTAAATCGATATCATACGTTTTAGATAAAAAAAAAAATATATCTGTTCATATCTGTATCATAGAATGAAAAATATAAAACCCTAATCATTCGTCTTTTGACAGCTCTAAATTCAATAATTTTGATAACAAGTTATTACTATTTTTTTAATTTAAAATCTTAAAATACTCATTAAATATTACATTTAATATTTGAATCCCGTTAAAAGCATTTTAAGATAAATAATTTACCTTGTTTATAATTATATATATATTATTTATATATATAATATATATATAATTATACAAATTCCTACAAATTCCCCGCCCCCAAAATTCGTCTCTGGATCCGCCCCTCACGCCTACTAGCCAGAAGAAGGGACATGGGCCAGATTTAGGTTCTCGAGGAGGGGGAAGGGGGCATGAGATGAAAAAGGTGTTTCCCTTCTCCAGATTTAATAAAAACACTATAAATTAATAACTTCGTGAACAAATATATACTCAGACTTGTTTACATTTATTTTACAGGTACGAAAATATTTTACAGAAACATATTTGACATTTTTCGAATATTTTATGAAGTTTATTCCGACGTGCGGGGCCCCTCATGCAAACGGCTTATTTTTCTTGGAAGTACATATGGCTCTGCCGGTAGGTAGGTACTCGAATATCGGTACCTCGTGTTGACGGGTACTCGGAGGGCCCCACCCCGCCCTTTTCTGCAGCTGGCAGTGCAGTTGAGCGACTTGGAGCCCGTGCAGAGCGCATGCGCGCGGAGGTTCCCCCCCCCTCCCACTTCCCCTGCGCGCCGCGGGGCCCCACGAGCGGCCGGCAGGCAGCTGCTGCGCCAGTGCGCTGCGAACCCGCCCCGCGACGCGACCTGCCCTCCGATCGCCTCCTGCCGCATCCGCCTGCACCTCACAGCGTCGCCATGAGCCTCGAGTTGATCACGCTGCTGGGCGGGGCCCTGTCCCTGCTCATCGTCGCCATCTACCGGTGAGTTCTCCCCGCCCGGGAGGGGCGGGCGCGCGACGCGCAACAGGTCCCCAGAGAGCCACCCCTCGGATCTTCGTCACGGGCTCGTACGAGTGGAGTGCGTGATCTTGGCTGTCCGGGTGACAAAGCCTTCGACGCGGCGTCGCCCGGTCAGCCAAGACCACGCACCGCGGAAGCCTACGACTCGTACGAGTGGAATTGGCAGAATTCTAGTTGGGGCACAAGAAAAAAAACACATCTCCGTAATTATCAATAGGGGGCTGATTTTAATGAAATGTCATTTTTTTTCTTTTTTCTTTAGAACAAAGACGTTCAGTATAGAAATTCATTGTAGCTTATGACAAAACGAAATAACCCATTTTTATCTGTCATTTTTGTTGTTGCATTTTTCGTAGATTTCAACTAATAGGCCATATTTTTTACATTTTGATGTTATTTTTACTGCATTTGTCGCTGATTTCATCGATTTTAATATAATTTGAAAGGTACTTGCTTCAAACAATATTTACGAGGTGCAACAAATATTCACCACAGAATTACTGAGTAGCCTATTCGATGTATTGTAATGTATTGTATTGTCAGCCCTTGTGAGACAATGTAATGTAAGGTTCCTGTGACGTGTATCGGCGCCACTGTCAGTCGCGACACATAAAGGCAGAGGTTTTCTTTTAAAGAACAGTCCAAACCAAAAGCTCGCTAGCTGAGTTCACATGAACAAAAGGAAGAAACCTCGATTACATCAGTAACATACTCAACACATTGAGTTGTTCAACTGAAGTGGTTTTGATCAATTTTTTTACGCCATGTTTCTTTGATTTTAGGGGATTTTAAGAGTATTTTATTGATCATTTTTGGCAATGTTTTAGGTCATCAAAATCAGCCCCCTAATGATCAAATTGCTGGTGAACGATTTTGCTTCAGTTGAGCGGTTCATTTCGCGTCCTAAGGTTTTAACCTTAAAATCGGCGTGCTTATGAAATTTCATAATGAGTAAAATGGTCTGTTTTGTAAACATACTTTAATTAACTAAAAAATGACGATGTAATATACCTGACGGTTTGAGAAATGTGGGGTGATATAGAAGTCATGAGTGCCGCGAAAGAAGGTGCTCATCACACCCTCACAAAAGATATCGGTAGATCGATCGGCAAGTTTAGCCATAACGAATTCAATTTGATAATAAACAAAATCTCTTAAAATGAATTAAATGACAATGCCGTTGACTCCAGGTATTTACTATAACTAGAAAAATGCATTTCTTCGTGACTTTCTTTGTGAGCGAACTCCCAATTTTGGCCAGACACCCAACGGCGCCTGTGGTTGAAATCCAAGAACTTAATTTTCACGAAAGAATACAATTTCCCTAAAAGTTATCACCATGGGGTATTCTATGCAACTTCTATGGGGTATTCCATGGAGTAAACAAACCATTCGACCGAAACAGTTTAACACCAGATAAGCGAAATTATTCGAATGTGTGACGTATTCTACCCCCACACACGTTAGTTTAGAGGAATAATTTTATGATTTGGGATTAGTAGAAACTTGCACGATCCCTTAACGTTGAGAAATATTAAATCTGAAAAAAAATTGTTATCAAACGGTGCATTAACATGCACATCTGTACCAACTGTTGCATTTACATATTGCAAACGAAAATCGCCTTTTTGTCACGTTTCTGCAGTGAGACACATAACTGAGAACTTCCACAGATGTCCGTGACGTGTCACAAGCCTTGTTCCGGCTATTGAGTCGCTTTCAAAGAAGAGAAGACGTAATTTCAAGCGACGGTCAAATAGTTATTTGAAGCTTCTCGATCTTTCCCTAATAGTTGAGGAATGTGTTCTCAAAAATATTCACTGAAGAATAAATTTAACTCTTTGAATTACATGCGATACATAATTTCACCATATGAGCATTTCCAAACTCAAAGAAATGTATAAGTATGCCTTGCCTTTGAAGGTGCAATATCAGAGTAGTGCGTGACTAAGACCAGAATCGTTCGTTGGAGAAATTAATTGTTTGTGAAGGAAACAATAGTGTATGATAAGAGTATTTTATGAGCAATTATTTTACCTCGATTATTCGTAAAAACTCTGGTTGGGAGTGTACTACTGACATAAGATAATAACATGTCGTAATTCCAAAATTCTAACTACTGGTGCATAAGGTTCCTTTCACAACCTCCTCTTTCTTTGTAACTGGTAAACTACATCGACTATCAAACTCAGGAGAATATTCAGTGAAGAAGGAAATGTTCCGGTCTTTACGACGCGTGCTGCTACCTACTGTCCTATGGCGTAATCATCAGAGACTTGGTCACCCACAAATCTCAGTAAAGGTGATAGGCGTAGCAAAAATCGTATGTTGCTCAGGGGCAAAAATGTTATTTTTCAGCAATATCCGTCGTTCGCGGCCACGCATCCAACTGTAACTCCCTCGTTCAAACTGTTGGGTATCGATGACAGTTGCTCTCGAGCACGTTCGCGCCACACCCAACTGCTGGGAACTCGGCAGCCAGACTCTCATATCTACCTTCTTTTTTTACGTGGGAAAGCGAAAATCTTCAAAAGATGTTGCAGAGCTCGTACTCTGCACCATTTGGGACTGTTACCACACTATAAACACCACACTTTTTCCAACCCATTTCGCCTTCGCGGGACTACCGTCAGGTATTTCATCACGGAGGGGGTCATCTGCGTGTCGTCTCTGTTGAAATGTAATTTCTTTTTCAAAACATTTACTATATAGCTCTCTATTAATTGTCACTTTTCCTTTGTTTCGAGCGTATGATCTACCATATTTGTCTTATGGATAACCGTTCCTAATCTTCAATTTAGTGTCTTTATCGTTTCCGTGCAACGCAGCCGAGCTTCATAGATATAGACGTCAGTTGAATAATATAAATCCATTGAAAGGCGTACTACATCCTGAACACGAATATTTTTTGACAGATGGCTAAAGCGTATGATTAAATGGAGCAGATGTGGAATACGCGTATTTAAGTGGAAATACATGAACGGAAGTTAAGCGAGGGAAATTAGTCACAAGTCATGTTTGCATTTTGGCGTGAAGTGAATTGGAACTTTTGCGATGATCTAAAATTAGTTTTACGTTAATCGCGAAGGACGAAGGCCGGAGCCTCACCGTTAACTTGGAAATGCGCGATCGAAGCAAGTCAATTTGACGGCAAATTCTATTTATCCATTTTCTTTACGGCTTTGCTTCATTAGACATTTGTTAAATGATACTTGCGTCCTGGGAGCGGATATATTTCACTTAATAAGCAAATGGATTCTGGCCAAAAGCTGCGTGGCTGTGCTTTTCTATAGGAGACCGACATATTGAATTAGTTGGTGGGGGCGACAACTGCAAGCGGGGAATTTAAAATGCGTAGTATCCTCGGGCTCAGGGATGGGGCGCAGGGTGGCCAGGACCCCTCCGAAAAAATTGAAAGGAACCTCATGGCTTTACGTAATAAAACGGGTTATTTCTGTAAACACTTCCAGTGTCTGATATCCCTTCTTTTTTCTGACAATTTTGGGAATTGTTATACATTTGAGGTGGAGACTCCGAACCATCTGGAAGCACTGTAAATGGTTGAGAATAAAATAAATTGCATTTAATTGTATTATTAGTGTTAAAATTTCATTCTAGTATTTGTAAGTTAAATATTACTATATAAAAAAATTATGCATATGGGGTCTAGAAATGTATTTGCCTACATTTCCCTTTCGGCTCTGTACCTCTTATTTTCTCGGAATGGATCGTGGAATGGTTTTTTGTAGTTGAAATTTTAATTTGTGGCGTAAGCACTCCATGCTAATGGGCGAAATCCATCGGTGTGCAAGACGACGGGCCGCAGGTGGCCCAGTGGCGTGAAGTGCTCGATTCTTGGATGAGCAGCCAAACGAGACGCCATTCTACCGGTGAAGCGATGGCGTCAATTAGCGAACAGACTAGACTGGCACACGGTACAGTGCCTTTTCTGCGGTCAGTGCCTGGGCCGAGACGCAGATAGAGATAGCTGAAGTTCTCCATTGGCCGATATACGGGCGGCGCGTGGGAAAAATAGTAAGTCCCAAAATTGAAACTTTTCATACTCTCGAAAAAGTTCTTGTCGCTCTTGTTGTGGATAGGCATTAGCCTAGGTCATGTTGAGCTCTGAGGCATCTTCAACCATGTGTGGGAAAGTGGTGTCCCAATGGCGAGGATTAAAGGAGCAACGCGAATAGCCAAGGAGGCACTATAATGTTCCTCCAACACCAGAGAGCAAATATTTAAGCGTAAGCAGACTAAAACATGCGCGTCCTGCTGGATAAAGAGGCCAAACATTTTTCTAAACAAAATTTATTAGTTAATAAATCTGTATATTTTAATTTTTTAATTGTGAATGTTATAATTAATTTTAATATTAATTTTGAAGAGGCGTATTCAGTATTTCAATATTAAATAGGTGACATCAGTCTAATCATGGTAAGCCTCTTACGATCTTTGTCTAGTAATGCTTCGAGGCTCTCAAATCCATGGTGAATTATATTGAAAGTCGAAAACCTTTTTGCTGTAAATACTTTCAAATAAATCGTTCTTTTGATTTGCCACTTATTTCGAGGCAGCGATAAAAGGTGATAAATTATAGAAGTAGGACCTTACGTTTCCACGTGAAAAGGGATCCATAATCTAGGCAGACGCCAGTATGACGTCGAAGCCTTCCGGTATAAAATTGGTATGGGTGAATACCTCAGAGTGATTCACCGGGTAATGAAAATATTAAATTTAATTATTGTAGTGTTATAATTTGGAATAGATTTGATTCACTTTTTTGTTAAACAATAAAATGTTTCGATATTACAGTATATTGAAAAGAAAATTCGATATTAGAATACCGACATATTGAAAGATAAATACCGATATATTGACAAGCCAATATTTTTTTCCATATCTATAACCAAAAGAAATCCAATGCTGCTCAAAAATCTTCCGACATATATATGGACATTCAGAAGGGGTGGGTAGAATATGTGAGGCATTGTTTCGCAATTACGTTCGACAAAATTTCTTTCAAATAAATACGTAATCCAATTATGTGACTAGCAACGACGGAAAGTTTACTACATTGTTGAAGTAGAGGACACTGCATATCGTTTGGAAAGATAAAGTAAATAAGTGATTCATGATTACTTCTCCCTACAGTAATTGCAGAACCACTGTTCAGTTTTGACTTTCGTTGCAATGAAAAAAGAAATGATCAAACCGATTTGATATTCGTATATTTTCTCAAAAATCTTATTGATATATGGTTTCAATATACTAGTGGTAGTTTAAAGTTTTATAAACCATCATTTTAATTTTTTAACTTTTAAGCATTGCTGAACTTGTAAAGCTCTGACCTTCCACCTACATTGCCACCCTTTTGAATATGGGCGGGGTCCCGTGAAGACCTCGGCTAATATTGATTCGTTTGGCCGGAAGTTCGTTCTACATGGTGACTGTTATTGGAAGATATCGGTTACTTTGTTGATTACGCCATCTCTCGTCAATTAATACTCCATTACTGCTAATTGACGTCCGGTCATTGACACCAAAATGTCCTCCACACCACTTGCGATTAGCGATTGATTTTTATATGGTGTCTGTTACGGAACTGGCACTCGTGAATTTGTCAATTCTTTGACCTATATACTATTTGAAGTCATGTCGTTTTGCTGCATATTAATGAACGAAATTCTTAAAGATTTCCTCAAAAGTGCAATGTCTTTATAAGACTGTTAGCTGCTGGCACATTTTTAAAAAACAGCGACTCCCCAAATTTTGAAGCAGACCCACGTGTATTTGATTATACTAGACTCCATATTAAGCACTTTTATGGCATTAGGTAATAAAAGTACAAATAGCCTGACATCCCCTTTCTCCTTTGATGATTAATATAGCTAAATTGGTTACATTCTGGTGGTATGGAAGAGTTAAGATTGGAGTAAATTGTCTGTCTACATGTAAACTTATTTCATAAATTTGGATTTGTTATTGAGTTGAGACCTAATAAAACTCAAAATAAATTTTATTGTACGCTTAAATATCGTTGAAATGACCAGACAACTTGTCATGAGTATACTACACTTTGGTTAAATTCTTCAGATTACGAGACTGATTCAAAAAGAAATTTTCATAAAAATAATGTAACATACATTTATTATTAAAGTTTGTTTTTGTCATAGCAAAACTTTGACTAAAAATAATGAAAACATTACAGAGAGATGGCATCCAGGATTATTATAATGAATTCAAGCAATTTATATTAACAGAAAATGTCCCCAGCTATTTATTATTATTATTATTATTATTATTATTATTATTATTATTATTATTATTATTACGCACATTATCTATTTTTCTAGTTGGAATATTTATTAACGGAACAGAACAGTAAGAATCTTTAGTTAATCTTTAATAAAATTGTATTTGATTTTCATAGTTCGATCTGAATGCCCGATAGTTTTCTTTGTTGATATTAAGACAATTTTGTGTGGTAGCTTGAGTAATATTTTCATCCAGTGCGGTCCACTCTTGTTTTTCGGTACATAGCAGTCCTGTGGATATCGACCAGGACCAAACTGGGTGGCTGTGAGATAGCCCCATGAGTCACTGCCTGTAGAGACAAGTCACACGTAGGTTAGAGGATCATCACTGGGATTTCCTTTAGCATCCTTGTTGACAAAATTTCCAATACAGTATCTTAAATGAGAACATCTTCAGGTACACAAAGAACAAATACGGTTCACCAATTAATTAACCTGTTATTAAAAAAGAGGAAATAGCCAAATTAACGCATTAGTGAGGGTGAAGTTGGTACACCAGGACTACCATTATACCCTTCAACTACCAGCAGAAGATTTCAACCTTTTCTGGATCTTCGCTCCCTCTAAAAGAAAAATATTCAAACACGCGGTAATCTATAACAGTTAATTTACATGAAATATCAAAATATTGTTCCATATTTTCTGTATCTAATCTATCTGCTTATTTATCTATTAAAAATCGTAACGTAAGACACTAATAAAACGACAGTCAAATGTACAATAATATTTTATTACAATTTTAAATATAACCTCAAAATCAATAAGAAATAAGAACAATTAAACACAAAATTAATAATAAATTGAAAAAACGAATGAAATGGTTGAGGCTGGTAGAATTTTAACAATTTGTCGACGCCAGGTTCCAACTCTGTAAACATCAATCGCAGATCGCCACGTTCAGTGATGAGTATGTTCCTCTTCTTGGCAGTAAATAAGCTACTTTTAACAAATACTAATTTCTTTCTCTTTAAAAAAATTTTGCATGGCATTAAATATAGATTCTCCCTTTCTATCAGTTTCCATTTTTGTAGCATAATAAGAAAACGAAATACGGGCCAATGGGATGTTGCCTCCGCTCTGCGAGCAATATTTGTAAATTATACTGAATAATTTAATAAACATTTTAAATATTGTAAATAAATACTTTTAAAATACAGGTGAATCCCGGTAATTCGAACTAATTAGGGGTGTGGTCTGTTCGGATTCGGAAATGTTGAGATTATCTGAACAAATTTACGGTACTTGTACTAATAATTGTATAGAATTACCGGACAATGCAACGTAGTGTGCGATGTGAAAAATGGCAACGTAGCAAAGTGATCGCATCATCAAGCAGATTCAGATCTTTACGGCAAACGAAGATTACCGATTTTGCAAGTTCCTCTTAAGTGAATATTACTGCTACGTGAACACGTGATGTGCAGCGTAGTTAATATTGTTTCAATAAAAGTTTCATTTAGACAACTTGTGTTTCAATAATTAGTTGTTCTACAATGATTATAAAATACTTTCTTTACGCTACAAATTAGAATTTTATTTATTTTTCCTCCGTCCCGAATCTTGTTCAGATTATCCGAAATTTTGGATTTGCGGGGTTCGGATTAGCGAGGTTCTACTGTAGTTCGGTATTGATAGGGTAGATACGCCACGTCTTCCCCTCTTGACTTCCTCAACGCCCCCCGCCGCATTTGCCTCTGCATCCGCTACCGCCCCCTGGAAGGCTCCAGCGCCCACTGGAAAGGAAGGGCAGTGTCTGTGAGCTATCACACTCCTCCGCATCGACTACCCCCTGCAACGCACACACCCCTTTTCTTCGCAGCACATTAAGTGAGTTTCATGCGTTTTAAAGTTGAAACGTTTAAAATTGACATAGTGCATTTGTAGCAAGTTAGCATTCTCGGTTGTAGACGAGTGGAGAAGGGAGGTAAATATTATTTTACTTCCTCTTCCGATTACGGGTCAATATTATTTGGGGGCAAGGGGGATTATAGTTCTTGCCAAATTCCTCCGACCACTACCATGAATTGTATTGATTTTTTTTAAATAAAACGTCTGAAATATATTATTCGTTCACGACCTAAAAACGAACGAAACATTTCTTAAAATGACGTCTCTAAACAATTCTTGCTGTAATTTACTCTTTATTTTTAGTATTCTGAAACATGAAGATTACAGTTCATTACCCTCAAAATAGCTTCAACTGTGAATTGATCTGTCACTAGTCACGACTTTAACACTACTTTTCATCGCATCCCTTCGGCGCCACAGCCTTCGTTGTCGCAGTGCATTGAGAGAAAAGACAGTAAAAACATCAGCAATTCTCAGGGTGTTGCAGAGTTGGAAGTGTTGACAGCTCTCTGCGCAGTACAGTCTGCGACCAAAGTACAGTCACACAATATATCGGATGCAGCATATGTTATTATAACCTCCTACGCTGCGAACATATTGCTCATTCCATCTCACCGGACACCATATAACCGGCTTAAACATAAGAGAATTCCTTTACTAATTTCACGGAAATGATAGATATAAGTGCTTCTATGGACTTTCTGAATCTCCAGACCTTGGCCCTTGAATATATGGAGAGTTATAAGGTTCAAATAATTTTCTAACAAACTAAGGGGATTGGATTTGTAAAAGATTATTGACTTTCACCTTGAAGAAATTTTCAATACTATATTAGAACTTAGTGACAAGATATACAGTTCAGTAGCCAAATAAGTGTTAATTGTTTAGACTAATACGACTGCTAAGAATTGTTTTATATCATTTTCAAAATAAGAATGAAGCAAATGTCATTCAAAATACGCATTAATAAAACCAATAGCTTAGCCGCATTGATTTGGAAATAGAAGATCCGTATTTTATGTTAAATTCCTTTGGGTATCTCTACCTCGGTTTCTTAGGCTGTCACTTCCTCACTGCTGGTATCGCTTACTTTTACATATTTTCCCTCAAGATCTGTCTTTTTCTCCCTACTCCCACCTTTTCACTTCTGTTTTTTGTCTTTTGTCGCCTTCGTTCTATCATTATCGCTCTCACTCACCCACTCAATATATCTTAGAATCAAGCATTCTCTTGCCTTCTCCTCCATCCTCTCTCCTTATCTATCTACTTCCTTTTCTCTCTACCTCTTTCCCTCTCTTCCCCCCTCCCTCTCCCTCCCTCCCTCTCTTCCCCCCTCCCTCTCCCTCCCTCCCTCTCTTCCTCCCTCCTTCTCTTCCACCCTCCCTCTCTTCCACCCTCCCTCTTCCCTCCCTCCCTCTTTCCTCCCTCCCTCCCTCTTTCCTCCCTCTCTTTCCTCCATCTCTTCCTTCCTCCCTCCCTCTCTCATTATCTCCCTCTCTCATTATCTCCCCCCTCTCTCCCTATCACCCTGTCGCAATTTTACCCTCACTCATCCCCTCTCTGCTTCTCTCCCTCTTTCCCTCCCTCTGCCTCTCTCCCACTTTCGCACACATCTTTGCCTGTAACTTCCTGTCCTTAGCCAGTCTTCCTTCCTCTTTCGCTGCAGGCAGCCTCCGCCGCCTCTTAACGCCTACGCCGCTGCCACCGCACCCACAAGAACAGCCGCGTGCCTGCACCGCCGCCCTTTCCCACGTGGCTCCAGCCATAAGCGGTTGCCAGGTCACTGGCATCTCGGTCTAGAGACCTTGGTAGATTTTTCATTTGGTCATCGTGGATCCAAGTTCTGAACGCGTTCAAAGATGAGGATATACCAGGCAATTGAGAGGAAATGAGCAAGTAGGCAAAAAGCCCATATTTCATCGGCACTCGGTGTTGGAAAACGCCACATCTCCAGAGAAGGGGCTTTTTCAAAATTAACTGAGAACCACGCCTGTTTAGGTTATCTTAACGAACTTGAATGTGACATTTTCACCAGTAATAATGATGAGAATTGGGAAAAACTGATTCTGATACCTTTTTATACAAGGTTAAGAATCGGAAACTTTGCCGGATGAATGAGATCGATTGATGTGATTGAAGTAAAATGTTGAAGATTGTATGAATACGTATGTCGCGTGGTTGGAAGAAGATTGCCGGAGGAGGATTGTGATTTGCCGTTTAATAAAGAGAACCTCTAGAAGAACATAAAAAGACTGTGTCAGAAGAGCAGTCTGTCATGAAGCCTACGCAACCAGTCTGTCAGGAATCTTCCTGAAGACGAGAAACAGAACACGTTAAGAACTAGAATGCGCCAAACGAGTATAATGATGGTCTAAATCTCAATTTGCTTATTATATTTACGCTTCCAGACAATTCTTATTTTATTAATAACCAAACTTTTAACACAGTTACAAGAACGGATATATACCAAATTGATAATAAATCATTACATTTCGACTATTACTTCTCTTCAGGTATTAACCTAAAAGATTTACTCTTACTATACCTTTTCTGTTAAAATAGGATCGAAATGATTTAATGTCGTAACCGTTGTTGCATGTAACAGATGTAACTAACTGATTGTGTAAAGTTGGTAGTCAATAAAGTAAGATTCTTGCATTGTATTAATGAGTAACAACTGAAGCGTCGTGTTCGGACTAGTCATAAGTGAATGTGCCCGTGGATTGGATTTTTGACGCAAACTAGATAACGGAGTTGGGCAACGTCAAAGCCGGGGCAAGAATTCTAGAGGCAGCTCTAATCGGCAGGTCTAATCTCTAGCGGCTCTAATCGGTCGATTCTGTGGGATCTTCCTTTCAGTTTCAAACAGATTCATTGTCAGTACCTTAAAAACAGATCCAAGGCCAGAATGGTTCTTCCTCATCCTGACGCTACTGAGCCCAAAGGAGCAGGGTCTAGAACAGCCTCTATTCCGAAGACTCATCTCCCATAAATCTGAAAGACTCTGGCAATGTTGCCACTAGGCGAATATCAGTCCAAGCACTTGCAGTTAGGAATGGCAAAAAACATAGATGTTTTTAAAACTTCGATTTTTTTCGATCAAAACATCGATATATTAACATCCATGTTTTGTGTTCGATGTTTTCTTTATATTGATATATTTTTCCAGAAATTATCATGATAGAAATAAAATTCCCAGTAACTATTTTTGTGCGTTGCTCAAAACCAACAGCTACTGCCATCTATCACTGTTGTCGATGCCCAGACTGCACGAAACTGTTCACTACTCGCAAGGTCTCTCCCTTGTTTCCAGGTTAAGTGATTTAATTTGAATGTTTATTCCCTTTTATAAGTAAATTTGGGAGGAGGAGGAGGTAGAGATTTCTTGGTGATTATTTTTGGTGGGTTGTTCAGGATGTCTCACTTTTACATTTGATGGCATTTTAGATTTGATCACACTCGCATCACATTTTTAAAACATCGATATTTTAAGGATCGATGTTTTCATTGACATCGAAAGCCTTGTGGCGATGAATCGAAATATCGATGTATCAATGTTTGGGTAAAATTTGCCATTACTACTTGCTGTGCTGCGAAGTATCGGAGAAATAACGAGGGAGAGTGACAAAGAAGACAATTTTTTCAATATTGGCTGCTGGTGACAAAAAGATACAACTGAGGGTCTTTAGTAACGCAGTTCGAAGCATATGATGCATCTGCCTATGTCGATTGCCCTGAGAAGCCTGTCTCCTTTCCCATGCCCGCCAGACTCACCATTTCAAACTGTTTCCAAATAAAAAGAAAATTAATAACAATAATCAAGAGTTATTAAACATATTATGAAAAATAATGTTAATAATAAATATAAAAGAAATACTGAGTAAAAATTCGTGACCGGGCGATTGAATTGAAGATCGGTAGTTACTGTGGTAGTTATGTTGGCAAGGCTGGAATTTTGCCATTCTTACCCTTCGTTAGATGTAAAATGAGAAAGAAATGTGGACTACACAGTTTCGAAGCTATAAAACAGTATTTACTCGTGTCTCCAAGCACCAAGTATTTTTCTTATTTTTTCCACAGAAACAGACTGTACATTTAATATTCTGTTAAAAGGGCTTATCTTGAAAGAGCTCGTGTGTAAATAACACTTTTTTAGAATGAAAATGTGACGCTGAAGTTTGAGTTTATTCCAAAAAAGCGTTTCAAAATTCCGAAGAGCTAGTAAACTTTCTTTCATCGGTGCGTAACGTACCAAGGGGATTACTTTCAAGGCGAGCAAAGATATTCACCAATAATAATCGTAGTAATCGATATTTTCTGGGAAAGGTTCACGAACTTAATTGCCGTACTCCCAAGTGCCATTCCGGGATCCCCAACATCTGGGGCAACGGAGCTGCTAACTGCTGAAAGCTGCTATTGATCGCTAGCAAATCCGCCACATCATTTCTCGGAATGGGCCCATTGGCATTTGCAGTCAAACTAGAGTAATGTGCAGTGTGTTTCAATGATTTAATACCGAATAATCGTGAACGTTTAATATTTGCTTCTGTAGGCCTAAATCATCAATTTGAAATGCAGATGGAAGAACGTGTCACAACGACATGCTCTAAAGAACGTTCTAAATTGGACTCGTATGGCCTTACTTTTTTAATGATAAGCGTTTTCATGACATATTCCGCCTGCAAGACCTGTCCTGTAATTATGAGTCTCTTCAGCCATCGCGCTGTTTCTGTCCGTTTTTACACATTGAGAATCTTTCACATTTTTCCGCGAGAGATTCAAACTCCGCGATGAAGCGAAATAACGGCAATGGTTTAAGTACTTGAAAGTAGCCTTTGTCGATGCCTAGCGTCGATTTGTTACATCTGTTCTCTACACGAGCTAGTTTTGTTAACTTAACTTTTTCTTGCCTTTCTTCATACACGTGCAGATATATGGTATGAAAATGTCTAGGTACTTAATTACAGTTTTGTAATTCAAACAAATGGCTGAATGCACTTTCGTCATTAGGAAATAAAAATGAAGTCAGTCATAAAAATATCCACAGCTGGCACATACTCGGTAGAATCATGGGAGTCAATTTTTTTTATTAAAACACCACATACCTAACCTACTAAAAAATATAAACAAAAATTTTTACCCAACAAAAAAGCAGATCAAAGGTTTTCAGAAAATGCATTGAATTTTGCCGACATAGGTTTATTCAAAAGAACTCTGCAGTAATGTTCATTCCTCTCATGCATGGATTAATTTGAAGAGTAGTGAATATGAGATTGGTGTTGTGTATGTGAAAAATGTTATTAAGTGTGCTAATTATAAACTTATTCCCTATGTTTTCCGCAAACTTATTTTTTCCTATTTTCCTCCGTTTCAAAAACATTCAACAGTTCACAAAATTCGACCCAAAGGGATGCAAATTACTTCTTTAAACCATTAGATTGTATTAGGCGTACATGATCGCTGCTGCCGGCTAGACAGCGCCGACAGTTGCGTCATTCTTTCTCCTGGAAAGTTTAAATATCTTCGAGTGCAGATCTTCAGGCTAGGAGTTCAGCTCACCCACATCGTTTTACTCATAATAACAATGTGGTTAGCTTTCAGTAAACTGTGGGGTAACTTTAGGAATCGTAACATACTATGTGGATGCGTGTGGGTGGTCAAAATTAATTTTACTAGAGGTGGCATGAGAGGCTATTTTATTGTCGTAGGTAGTAGGTGCCTTTACTTTCCATTTTTACTTCCTTTTGCACCTCTTGTAATTTAAAACAAATATTTTTTCAGTAATTTCTTGAAGTAATCAGTAGTTACTCGTGATTATCTGTACGTGACCGCGAAGCTCAAAACCCTCACTGCTTGTTCCCTGGGATTGATTGATAAATAATGATTGAGGACGCGTCAAGTGCTAAGGTCATTAGTTCCGTAAGTGTAGAGCATGATTTCATCGCGGGAGATGACCACGAGAAACCAGTGAAAACTCCAGACCTGTGAATTCGATCTAGCTATCTAGCTAAAGCCGAAATTCCTGCCACCCGTTGGGTTTCGAAATCTTAAAACCACGCGGTCAGAGGAACTGCAGTGCCCTCAATTGACGCCCTGACTTAGCCGCTTCTTGATCCTTGGGAGAATATAGTAGTCTTCGTGGAGCGTTGTGCGAACTGGCTTTGCGCCGCCGCCGGGGCAAAGCATGTGCGAAGGCGCACTTCGCTCGCAGCGCTGAAGTCGCGGGCGGCGCGACGGGGCCCCCTGCTGCGCTCCAGCGGTGCAGCGGTGGGCGGCGGCGGCGGCGGCGGCGTTGCGGGCGCGCCGTCGGGCTATTTTTGGTCGCCGCGCCGCCGCCGTCCCCGTCCCCGCCCCGTCCCGCTCGAGCTCCACGCCCTTCCCCGCCAGTCCCCGCCGCCCGCAGTAGTTCCGCGCGTTCCGTTCCGCCCCCTGCTCCCCGCCGCGTTCTCGCGTTCCGAGCCCACCCCTTCCCCTCCCGCTCCCGCGCGGTCTTATCCCCGGCCCGCGCCGCCCCGTCTTGCCTGCCTCCGTTCCGTCTCGTCGTGACCCCTCCTCGACCTCCGCCTCGCCTCTCCTCGAACCGCCGGGTCGCATTCTCCCGTTTCTTTTCCTTCCGCTGCTCTTCTGCCTCCAACATGCCCCGCCCTCTTCGACCCTTCCTGTCCCTCCCCACTCCCACGCTGATCTCGCCCCGTCTCGCTCCACTCCACCACCGTTCCAACCTGCCTTCGCTTCGCTTTACCTCTCCTCGCTTCAGTCCCGCCACGCCATTTTCTCTCTTTCCTCTTCCTCGCGCCACTCCCGACTGCCCCGCCCTGGCTCCGCCCCGCCCCGCCTTGCCCCGCCTCGTCCCGCCTTGCCCCGCCTCGTCCCGCTCCGCCCCGTGCACGCCTCCGACTTCGCCTGCATACGCGGCGCTTATGTGTCTCGAAGTTGCAGCGGGCGTCTGCGTTCTCCAGCGGCTGAGATGCTGCCATTGGAAAGCACTTGCGATGAGTGATCGCTCGCCCTACTTCGGGATTAATGCCACGGATAAAATAGCTCTGTCTATGATGCGGAGCTCCTTTTTACTTTTATTACACTACTGACGACCAGTTGCCCCCTTTCTGTTCCTCTCTTGTTTCCTGAAATGAAATAATGCGCTATTCTGGGACATTCACAATGTTACACGTTTGCGAAGGACCGTACCTCAAAAAATCAGCAGAGAAGTAAGTTGTTAATTGTGTAATTACCAATATTCGAATAGACCGGTGTCTTTGTCAATGATCAATACTTTCTTCCGCGCGTAATACGGTCGGATTGACGTGTCGCGTTGCTAGAACTTTGTAGAATGAAGCCAAATACAATTCCAGTAGTTTCTCTTTTAAATTAGAGGACACTGGTCCAATTGACAGTCGTCCCCCAATTTGCTTTGCAAATCTGGCGCCTGCAAACGCGATGCAGGCAGGGAGGCGGCAGAGCAGCGAGAGTAGAGTGAAGCGGGTGGGGGAACGCTGGGTGCGGGGCGGGGAGGGGGCGTAGGGTCCCAGCGGAAACCTCCGTCTCTGTGCAATCAGGCTTCGCCCGGCGCCTCATTTCCTTCGCTTCCGGCAGACGTTTCCGTCTATTTACTGAATTGAGCCCACGTTATCGATCTAAGTATCGACGCGGTGAGGAATCGACGCAATACGCTGCAATCTGTGTCACTGTCCTGTGGTCGACTTCAATCAAAGCAGGTTTCTCTGATCGGTAGTTTTCGGTGATTTCTCCGATCAACAACAGGCAAACGCCAGAGCAATACCCTGACAAAGGGGCTACGGATCGCGAACGATCTTTCTTTCCCATTCCTTGTTCTATCACCCCGGCTGGGGCGGTGCCCCGCTAGTGTGATATACCTGATTGGGGAAAACCCCGCTTGCCGACGGGAAGGTCGGTGCCGGATCTCACCATCCAGCGGGGGAAGATCACCGTCGCCTCCCGAGGAAAGAACACGCGCTATACTTTACGACATTAATGACCGTAACATTTGACACGTCGGGAATCACTGATCAATCTTCACCGTTCTGCATGTAGTAATAGTGCGAAGCCGTTACAAATAATGTGGGAAAGGAGTAGTGTTGTAGATAACGACAGACACGCGTTGGTCGAATTCAGCCGCTCTCTGGAGGAGGCCTGCTGCTCTAATAGGTAGTTTTCCGTGGTTTCTTCGATCAACATCAAACGAATGCCTAACAAACGGGCCATGGACTGCGCGATCTTTCCTTCCTCTTCCTTGGCCTATCTTCCTCACACATACTTACAGCCTACACACTCACATACACACTTACATGTACTTTAACACATGCTGGGAGACCAGTCGAGAGTTAACAGCTAGTCCCAGGTGGGGCGGTGCCCCGCTGTTCGGACGCGGTTACCCAAACAGGAGCGGGATATTCTGGGGATTTTTGAATTGAAGCTCCCGTTTGGCAACCGCTTCATCGGCATCCCAACCGATCAGCTGTCCAATCCACTTCGATTTGGAGAATATTCTCCGATTTAAATACACGACGTTTGATCAGCTGGAAAGCGGTTATCCATTCGGGGGCTTCAACACCAAAAATGAAGTCGTAAAGAAGCTCCCGGTTGGATAGCCGCGTCCAGCTGATCGGACGTCAGACGTGAGCTGAACTGAATCGCAGTACGGTGGTGAGTGTGGAAGACGGGGCCTCCGGGCGGGGTGGCCGTGCAGCGGCGCTTTGAGCCGCGGCGCGCGGCAGGCACGCGCATGCAGCGGGTGACGTGGCGCGACGACGTGGCTGGACAAGTGCGCGCGTGACGCCATCCGCGCAGGGGGTGCGGGGCGGGCGGCCGCCGCCACCGCTCACGCCCTCCCATGAGAGACCATCGAAGTCGATCGATTTCGAGTATTCTTTTTTTTTTTTTTGCGTTTATTTGGAGTTTTATTGGAATTATCACAACCAGAATAAAATTTAGAGACAAAAATCGATCAGTTAAGTGTCTTACGTTATTATCCCACTTTTAAAATCATTTCGTGATATCTAAATCTCGAAAAAATATAACACATCTGCAAGATGTAGCACCGAGTGTTACCCGCGACTGCTCAATGAAGACGTATTGGCAGGCATGCCAAGGGTTAACGTGTGTTCTGATTCACATAATAAACACACTTTACACTATCAAACATTGACGTGCGGGTATTCTTGGTGAAATTATGATGGAGCAATGATGCAATGAGAAGGTAGAATGAAACAGTAGAACGGGAGAAAACCTTCTGTCATTCTGGTTTATCTACCAACATTTCTATACATATCGCCCAGGAATTGAATTCCTATGCCGGCGTGGACGTGTAAGGCGAGCGGTCTGACCGAGGTACAGACTGTAGCACGATATTTACTGACTGCTTCAACATCAATTCGTAAACTTCAGTATTCTTAAAATTTGAATGTTCTTCAAAACTTCGATTTCCCAATACTTTATATCAAAAACCGAATAAATTGTTAATGTACAAGATTGTAAAAAACTTGAGAAAAGTTAGTTCCACGAGTGGTAGTGAAAGCGTCGCCTACAAACCTTGTCTTCTTTCAGTTCGACCTTCTGTCAGCGTGCTGGTGGGCGGGTGAGTGAGCAATGAATGAGGCGAAGCAACGATCATATGTGATGCACGATTGGCACTGTGTGCGTGCGGTGTAATGCTGCTCTTGTAATCGCACTGTCAAGGGAATCGAACGCCTGACCACACCGAATTGAAGGAGCAAGGGAGAGGTTCAACCTGGCTGCTTGCCGCGGCGGCAGCTGACCTTTCTCTCACCTTCCAAGAGGGAGAATAGCTGTAAAATGCATAGTAATGGAAGGTTCTTGTGTGTTCCTTACGAATTTCATCTACAAACACCAGAACTAAAGTAGATATGTAGCATTATTTACTTCAAATATATTAAAAGTCCATAATAATGTGTTTAAAGTTTCGAAGTAAATGCCCAATATTTTATCTCTTATCGTTTATTTTACAAAATTCCATAGAGTAATGCATTACAATTTTAAGCGACAGTTTTGGTTTTTTGTTCGGCTCGATTATTCATAATATTGAAAACTTCCTTTTACCATCGAAGTTTAGAGAGCTCCAACAATTGCATCGAGGGTAAATATGGAAAAAAATACTCCTCTTTAAACTACTTACACTGTGCCACGTCTACAGGTCAATAAATTGTTGTTTGGTCATCCAAATGTGTTGATTGAATCACAAGTTTGGAGGCTAGTTTCACAAAACATCCTGAAAATCATAGCAATCCTTTCTTTATGCAGTCCGGTAATTAATGGCTGAAGTATTAAGTGCCGTGATGCCATTGTATTTGGTTGTCATGGCCGTGACTATTCCAGGCATAAACGATTCCACAGCGTGCATCTCATTATTGATTTGAGTATCGCGAAATCTCTTTAATAACAAATTCGAAAGTAGGGATATCCGCGATAAGCATTAAACGGAAAATGTTAACACAAACCATTATTGTCGCTATACAGCAGCATACTTTGTACATGCCAAATAATGTACATCACGCGAAATAAGTCTGCTGACGAGAAGACTTTCTACTCGGATGTTCTTTACCGAACGAATGTATAAGGTTACAATCTGCAAAATACTTGGTGTGTAAGTGTAGTGAAGGATTTGAGAAATATCGGTACACAAAGTTTCTATGTAAATAAATAAGTTTATCTTGATTACCAATTAATCGTTGAAAACTCAGACAGCGGTTAGCACAAGGCTTTTTTAAAGGAGATATGCCCTCGCGTTTCGATTGCTTAACGATGATACACATCAGTATTTGGGCATCGTTTGTTAATCGCTGATTCACAATTATTGCGCCTTGAACGAAATAGAATATGTATGTATGTGTATATGTGTGTTTATATATATATATATATATATATATACATATATATATATATATATATATATATATATATATATATACATATACACATATACGAATGACGACCATCACAAGTGCAACTTAAAATTGAAAATGATGAGTATCGTTCACATTATTCTTGCTATACGAGAAGGAAATCTCGCTCTCAAAAGGTAATGCGTGTCGCACTCGTTTCTAGTATGTCAAGAGCAGGCGAGAGGGGCTTACAGTTTTGTTCCCTCCTCTTTTCTGGACAAGATAATCATAGCCGTTGTTCCCCAATACTTTCTACTGGATGAAGAGAGATAATAGGTAGATCATGAGGAATGAATGATGAGAAGTGATTATGAATGAAATGATGGTTCACGAACCTCGAGGTACGAGAAGTCAACCAAGCCTAACACCTTACCCTTTATGCAGGCCTGTAACCTGCATATATCAGATCTGCGTATTTGTATCGAGTCTTACTACGCCATCGAGATCGCCTATGGTATTGTAGAACACGAACAATGCGTAATGTTCCACAACCAGATAATGCACGATTTCCTAATGATGATTGGTTGATTGATCCCGGCCATGTCAACGGCCACGGTCATAGTCCCATCAAGTAGTGACTTTTATTCCGAGTGGTGGCGGAGTGCTGTCCTTCTGGATGGTGAGACCCGGTTTCGACGAGGATTCCCCTCCAGGTGTGTCCCCCTACGAGGCACCGTCCCAGCCGGGACAGACTAATGTCTCGACATGTGTGGTAGTGGCGTGTGCAAGTATATGTGGTAGTGGCGTGTGCAATTATTGTATATAAGGAGATAGGATAATTATTTTTGATAATATTGATTCTAGGCACAATAATTTCTATTATATCTAATTCATGACCAGCCACATGAATGGGTTTAGAAATTAATTTACTAGCTTTCATTCCATTAATATCTTCAAAGGATAATGAAATATCAACAGAAGCAGCTATAAAATATTCGAGGAAAAGGAGGAAGAAAAGATCGCGCGCGGTCCGTATGTTAAAGAGCACCGCTGCACCATTCGCGTGATGTTGATCGGAGAAAGAGCGGAAAACTACTGATCAAAGCAGCATACCTCTAGAATTCTATGTTCTAGCTATTATAGAAAATTCGCCGGGATTCGAAGTTGCTGCTGAGGCATCGGTAATCCTGTATCTCGGCTCAGTCGATATTTGTTAATGAAGAATAACCAACCAGTTTTGTTGCATTTTGAACATAGTCCAATCAATGATTGGTTCTCTAATCATTCAGACCTTGTTTCACTGTTTAGTGAAGACCGGAAAAATTATTTTTAAATGTGATATAGTAGTGGTGAGAGCAGGGAGACATGGTCGGCTGAATGGAAAATTACACAACTTGTGCAGCCGTGGGATGACACGGTGGTACACATAATCCCCGGGATGTTTCCAACGCTTGCACCATCGCATGGGGGAGCTCACGTCAGCGATTGGCCCTCTGGTCCAGGAGCGCTGGCTGGCGGGGGCCGAGGGCGGAGGTTGCACTAGATTGCGCAACAGGCTGTCGCATCGATCCTTCGCCCGGCGCCGCCGCAGCCGCCGTCTGACCCCGAGGCGGGGGGCGGCGGGGGCGAGGGCGGGGTGGGGGCGGGGGCGGAGGGCGGCGCCCGGGCGGGCAGACGCGTCTGGCGACAGGCGGCGCTCCGGTGAGGGATGGCTCAAGGGCGAAAGTCACCAAAGGTCACGGTCGGCGACAGGCCAAGAGCGTCCCGCTTCGGGGCAGGGTAATTGGACACAGGGCCCGACTAAGCGCATCCAGGACAATTTTTAAAAACATACTATTTGTTTCAATTCTTAGCTGTAATAAAAAATGTATTTTTATTCTTGAAGGAAATATTGGTTTGGATGTACTTCGATCAATATGTCGTAAAAATTTTGAAAAATTGAGAAAGTGTTGAAATCAATTGCGTGGGGTTGAGTCTTACTCCCATTCTCTCACCCTCGAATTCGTCTCAACATCCGACATTGGTAAGGAATTATAGCGTTACATTCATGTCTGATATTCTTACGTTTTCAGGTATAGCCCAGCTTTGGCTTGATTCCCTTTTGAAGGTAGAAACTTCTTGGTGCGTAGAACATTCTGAGGGGTTCAACACGCTTTATTGCGCTTCCGACGGGTTTCCAGTGCACTTCCATCACGCTTCAAACTCGCATCCGACGCTAGTCCCACTGGTCTCATCCGGTTGCAATGCTTCTGATGAGATTCTACTGTCCCCAGACTCGCTGCTGCCCTATGTTGCCCCCGCCGGGGAAAAAGATGGCGAATTTTCATGTTCGCCAACGCGACCAAGAAACGGATGTCGTAATTATGCAACTTCCCCTACAACGCGACTTTTGTTCGGCCTTTCAAGCTTATGAGATGAGCACTTTGTTTAACTTAAGTGTCAGTTTAAGCACGCATACCCCGAGACAGGTTTGATGGATAGTTCTGGAAAATTTATTGCACTGCTTCTCAAAGAGTGATGGTTGCGTTTGATCTGTGTTCGTGTTGAGCCATTCTCTTCTCCTGAAACGTTTTTGATATTGTACTGTTCAAGTTGCTGGTTTTTCTAATCCTTGGACTCCAGAAACATATCGAACGACATTGTCAATCCCGGATAGGGACTGAAATTCTAAGAATTTATCTTGTTCCCGTGGGATCCCCAACTGTTACAAACAAAACAAATTTCAAGTATTTTTTTCGAAAGAGATCTATGCAATAACGAGATCAGTCGACTATTCTGGATGTCACGGCTAGTATGGTAGCATGTTATGGTTAATGCTAGAATATGGCTGATTCCCAAATTCACATTATATATAACAATGTAAGGTTTCACAGTCTGCGTCAATTTTTAAATTTTGGGGATTTCCGGGGTGATTCGCTGTAGTACAGTAGAATTCACAGTTATTCTCTCAGAAGCTTCGTCTTCAACTCCTGCAGACGTAAGCAGCCTGGGAAAATGGTCCTAGACCTCTTAAGGTGGGCTCCTGGCCAACTTAATACTCTGCGGGGCTTCTCGAGTAGCTAGTTGGAATATGAAAGGCGCCGGCATCACTTTGTTGATGCGGATCAAACTGCTAGTGGGAAGGCTAATAGAAGACATGGTGTGTAGCTTCGAGTTCCTCTATGTTATTGGTAAATTTTAATTTACACAATACCATCTATCCTAACCACATATACATCTCATTTGACGCAACGCTATGCATTAGCGAGTTGGCGATCAAGCTCCGGCCATCGGTTTCATGACTTATGTAAAATGGCGGCATTATGTCCAACACATTTTTATGCCAACATACTACTTCCGAATACATGTCACGTCCCATGTGGACAAACACCAGACTTTAGCTTGTGGCCAATATTAGCATTAGCTGGACGATGCCCAAAATGATCGTCCGTCATTGACTTTATTCCCACTATCTGGCTAAAGTTAGGTTTAACCGGCTATTCCGGACAATATCCATATTTCAATATAACAGAGACATATTACGTATGTCGTTCCCAGGTTGAGTGGATTGGGAACATTATTAGGGAGGGAATATTGTGGGAGGACCCAATTTTCCAGAGCACATACATGCCAGTATTCTTTTTCATGCCATGCAAGCATTTCTGGTCTTCCAATATTTACCACCCGCAGCCGAGATATAATGCCAATGTGCTAGTTCTCGTATAACAAGAGCCATTTATTCCACATATTAATAATTAAACTAACTGAAGTGGAAGTGAAAATGTTTCACTGAAACTAATCGGGAAGGAGTCAATAATATTAAAAGTGAGATTAATATGGGTAATTGTTCATTTATGTAATAAACATATATAATAAATGTTCATTTTGGTAATTTCATACATTTTCTTCTATTTTGTTAAATAACCAGGGTTTTCTAGTAAGACAATCTAAACTCTATAAAATCATCTATATTAGTGTTGATTGTATAGGATGTAAAAATAATAGATCTTGAAATGCATTGCTCTCTTTACCATCTCGTTTTTCCCCCTCGGCCAGTGTCTTGAACATATCAGCCCTTGACCCGGTCCAATTGGGCTCATTTGTACTTCCTGCACTTCGTCAACCTCCCTTTGCCGGAGCCAGTTAGCTAGCTACCTCTCACGCTCCCTGCTGTTCTTGCAACTTCTCTCCTCTCCCTGCCCGCATCACTTTCTCTCTCCCGCATGCGCGCACCCCGACTCAAGTCTTCCTCCATCGAGACTTCTGCGCCGCAATTCTCAAAGAATTGTTTAATCAATTCTGTAACAAACGAATTACGATTCTGCAAAGCAAGCTAACATAGAGTTGATTTGAATTTTTATTTTTTTATTTTTTTTAGTTTATTATTGAGATCGTCGTTTTTGGCGTTGTTCTACGAAAGTATTGGCATCGCAAAAATACAGAGACTAAGATATTGGAGGAAAATCAGTCTTGAGGGTCCCTGAATTAAATGTTTTTTTACCATATTGTCCGTGTGAATGGATGTGCTGATGGATTTGTATGTGTGTCACGTATATATGGGACAAATACGAAGAACTTAGTGCACACTGCAGGAGTATAGCCTGTGGTGTTCCGAGGAAGATTAAGGTTGGTCCAGAAACCGAGGGCATGCATGCCATTTCGTACCAAAAATAGCTAAAATCGAAAGAATTACCACTTTGGCCAAAAGGAGTTAGGACAATGGGATAAGGAATTATATTGCTCTCTGCTCCCATTACATACGTCTCTTGATCCAGAAGACTTACACGGGGTCAAAGGGCGGGAAAATACATTGTACATTTTAAATGAAAAATTCCAAATACACCAAAATTGTTATTTTGCGAAACCTACCGTAGCTGAGACAGTGGAATCGGCAGTCAGGAAACGTAAAAAAATACAATCTTGCTTGCACGTTGTTACATTTACTTTCATATAATAACAACAAACTAAATTATAATATTCGAAAGAGACACAAGGAAAAGTTTCGGTACGGCCGAAACTAATTAATACCGGCAGTTTTTATTAATACTTATTCTGATCTTATTGTAACGAAAGTGCCAAGCTTATGAGACTTTTGAAATATAATTAAAACAATAAAATTTTCATCATTTGATGTACTTTTTCTTCAAATTTGCAAAACCATGCATTACTTATGTGCTATTATTTAGGTAGCATTGTTAAATCTAATTTATAATGATTTACAATCTGGTTTCTTTTTGGGGTCGTCCATAAATTACGCAGTAATGCGAAAGAGGGGAGTGGGTTTGAGACAAGGTTACCTGCGTTACGCAGGGTTAGGGGCGTTAGTGTAGTGTTACGTAACGCTGATAGTTTTTGTATTTTTCAACATTTTCTGAAATAATTATTTTATTCGGTCGTTTATCAAAATTTTAACAAACTACATTTAAACAAATTAAAATATTTTTGTGTTGTTGCTCGAAGTAGAAGTAGAAACATGCTTCTAGATAATGATTTGGTCATTCCCTTGTTTTGTTTTGGGGCCTTTCTTTATGTGGTAAATTCCGTTTCCGTGTTCACTTTTTATGTATTGAGAATAATATTAGTAATACCTACGTATGTATTAATATGCGATCTGACGTTTAACTGGATGAAATTTGTACGTGCGTGTGTCTGTTTGAAATGTGTGTGTGTGTGTGTGTGTGTGTGTGTGTGTGTGTGTGTGTGGGTGGGTGGGTGTGTAAACCTTCGCTCCTACGGCCTATGGTAAGAGACTCAGCTATTGCGTCACCTCTATTATAAAGCTGAGCCCACTGAATTTACGACCTCCGCGCTCTTTCCGAGCGCACATTTTTTGCGGCTTCGCGATCAGCCACCGCCGCCCAAGAGCCGAGGCAGCGTGGGTGCGCTGCGGGCGAATTAGATCGGGGCCTCGGAGACAGGGAGGGCAAACAAGCCGAGAGCCGCTCGTCCAAACAGTGGTGTTGATGCCCCGCGCTTCGTGAACTTCACTCCCTGCAGCGAATTGTCGAGGAGATGCTGGAGATCGTCGCTCTCCCCTATTCTACGATTTAAATGTAGTTTTCTTTCAGGATCATGAGAAGGAATTAGAAGGGAACGTTGCCATCCAATAGAGAGCTTCAATACCAAAAATTTAAGATGTAACGATGCTCCCGATTGAATGACAGTATTCCCCTCTCTTTCCAGCTCGTGACCTTGAAGGACACTATTTAAATCTGAGTACATAGAGTTTGCACCAGCTGGAAAAGTATTGATTTATCATCTTAAAATTTATTAGCTATTAAAGTACATTTAAAAACGTTTAATTTTTGATTTTACAAGTTTCATTTTGAAATATTGTTTATTACTAAATGAAAATTCTCTGAACATAAAAAGAGCTTCACGAAAATAAGATAACAGAATTCGTGGAGACTTACGCCGAGTCATACCATGTTTGTGATTGAAATAATGATTGTAATTAGTTATATTGGTGATGTACGTGTGAGGAATGGAAGAGGAAGGACCACGGGGAAGGAAAAGTCTAAAATATAAAGTGTGGAGGGGAGTAAACCACGGAGTGGTGTCAGGTAGATAAACCTAAGAGTCAGTATTCCATATTGACTTGCCACACATGACAGCTTCTTACATAATTGGGTAGAGAATGAAAGTATCAAATGATGGTGGGTATCAAAACTTATCATTCGAACACCTTGTTAAGTTAACATTTCGAATATCAGCCGAAGCTCCCTAGTCTCAACCTTCACCCTAGTTTCCATTCAATAACTCCGTGTGTCTCGAAAGCTCATCTTAGCGGAGAACCGTCTCGTGGGTCTTGTGACTCGTAAACTCTTGGCACGTAGGCATTCATACTTATTCCAAATACCCATATTTTTTGCGGGGGGAGAGGATTGGGAAAGAATAGGACTATAAAGGTGTTATACGGTGGTTAGGGTAAGGCATACCATGTCAATACTAAAGCAAACATCCATGCCCAAGATCGGATTCGAACCCGCAGACCCTGCAGCTCACGGCTGCTGTCGTTACCAGCAAACTACGGGACCCGACGTAATTCTAACTAACGTATATTTTTTTCTAATACCTGGTACGCGTTTGACATGTGCCAGAAGTGTCACCACATGACCAGCGACTAGATCGTCCCCGAAGAACCGAGCTACGTGGATGCGCTGCGGGCGCAGGTCGTCGAAGCTTTGGGGACGCGGACGGTAAACAAGTCGAGAGCGCCCGCCCAAACAGTGATGATGCTACGCCCACCCTCCTGCAATCTGACCGCCTCCGCAAAGCCCAACACGCCAGTAGCTGCTCGGACTGGTTAACGCTCACACGCCCTGGTGCAGATCAACGTGACCCAGTCTATTTTAAAAACAGCCACATTATTTTGCGTTAATCACACTTAGCAAAACGTTTTACGTTAAGTTCATGATTTGGTTCTCCCTGTGACTGTTCCTATCTTCCGAAAATTAATATTAATCTTACAACATTTTTTGAAAGGATTCGTCATGTCTTCCTCATTTATCCCTGAAACAAAGATTAGTAAGCTAATTAAAAATATGTTGATTAAATATCCATTAAAACATATTTTAATAATACATTGTCTCTCTCAAAAAGCACAAAAGCCTTTCTTCAACACGAAAGATACATAAATGGCGATAATACGTCATTCTTTGAGAAAAAAGAAGACCATTATATTGTTATTTTCGCTCCTCGACGGTTCTACCATCACGTTTCCCGTGTCGAATTCTTTCTCGAGCTTTCTAGATGAGAAGAGTATTTATGTTGATCATCCAGAGCAAACTTTGAGAAAACATATAGAGGCTCAGTAAAAAAGCATTCAAATCAATACCCTGACCACAGAAAAAATGAGCATCATTTTACTATTAATTTCCTTTATTTAATTGTAAAAGGAACTGTACATAGGGAGAAGCGAGGCATAAAAATCGAGTTGACTGTTTTAAAGGATCTTAAAAGGTCTTTTGATCTGTCTTCTTTTGATGTAGAGCGTAGCCAGGGTAATCCGTAATTTTTATTTAATACAGCCTGATCTTTCGATCTTCAGCCTGATTTTTCGAGCTTTGAAACGCTTTCCAGTTAAATCTCAGCAATTTCAATTTAACGAAGTCATTTTAGGCTTTTACGTGACGAATAGACATTTTATGATGCAATGATGAAATAGACATTTTAGGCGCCAGGTTTTAGTTTCTGGTATTGTTAATCCGAGATATGTGTTCATAAATTTTTCGAGAACATAACTATGAACGAGAGCAAACTACTCTCAAGTGATGTTAACACTAGGAGAATTGCAATTTCCTTTCTACCTTGAAGAACAAACCCGTCATATTGACGGGTATGAGTTTTTTGTTTAGCGAAACATTAACACAACCGCTTGGATTTTAACTGCAACTCCTGCATTGTTCAAGAATTTTATTTATGCATGCCTTGAACAATAGGTAATAATATTTAACATACGGACAGCGTGCGATCTTCCCTACCTCCTCGTGGTCCCCTCGTCTCCACAGCATTCATTCATACTACATGACAGCGTTCATACATACTACAGGGTTCGAATCCTGACGGTGACGGGATTTCCGACTCTGGCTACACAGCGAGGTCGAATTCTGCCGCTGTCTGAAAGTGAATTCTAGAGGCCCGCTGCTCTGATCAGTAGTTTTCCATTGTTTCTCTGATCAATACCAGGCGAATGTCGGAGCAGCCCCTAACAAACTGGCCACGGACCTCGCGCGATCTTTGCTTCCTCTTCCTTGTCCTGTTCTCACCCCTTTACTTACACCTACTCATACTTGCACTACACTACCATACATGTCGGGAGCTTAGAGCTTGTCGTGGTGCGGTATGTCTGAATGGGCAAAACCCGCGACTTGTAGGTTGGCGCCGGATCACGCCATTCAACGGGCGAAAATCATCACCACTTCGCGCCATAAAATCATACCGCACACTTTCGGGACCCTACACTTTCGATGGCATTGACAGTTGACATACCTGGAATCACTAATCAATCAAAAGCCAAATAATGAATATATCAACTTAGCGGTAGGTTTCCGTAAATTCTCGAATATTTAGTGGATATTGTAGTGAGAGCTGTGTGGCAGAGCATGGGTTGCTGTGTGATCCGCGCGGGACGAAGGGATGGGTACGGCGATCTGGGCGCAGCCCAGCCCAGCCCAGCCCAGCTCCGCCCCGCCCCGCCCGGCCCCTCCCCGCCCCTCCCCCTCCCCTCCCCGCCCCCTCCCCGCCCCGCCCGGCCCCTCACTGCCCCCGCTGGGAGGTCGCATCGCCCGGTGACTCATGTTCCCCTTCCTCGCCGCATCGCGCGGGAAGTGACGTCAGCGGTCGGCGCGGCGTCTTCGCGCAGCCGCGGAAGCCGTGTAAACATGCGGTGTCGCTTTGCGTTGCTGCGATGGATCAGCCACCGTTCCCTCCCCACGTTCCAGTTCTGCGGCGGCACCAATCTCGCGAGAAACGGGAATTTTTCTATAAGCCAGCAATCCGCAATGTAGTGATCGGATAGCACGCCATTCGCTTGTAGATACCGATGTTAGTTCTCGGTAGATCCGCGTGACATTTGCGGGTTCGCGTCAGGTTTTGTCGCAGTTCTGATTCTTAACATTTTCATTTAAATACGTATAATAATAAACTAATAATTATTAAATATTGTGAACAAATATAACTTCATAAAATAAACAGTGGGAACCTCTATTTGTGGGTGTATGTGCTTAGTGGGTGGGCGTTCATGCTTAGTCGGTACACCTGACTGGTATCATGGTGTTTTGTTTCGATGTCGGGTATTTGGAAAGCGATACGTAGGTTTCGATGTAGTACTCATGTAATTTGACACCTACATTCTATGCATACAATATTATTCTTTTTTTCGTAAGGTTATACTTACATAGTTTTCTTCGAATTATATGAGAGAATTGAATATCGCATTCTCCTTCCACTGATATTGCGCGAACAGTGACTCTGCCTATTGGCTGATTGCCATGAGACCTTGAGGAAATTTTGTGAGAAAATTTTTGTCTATATCGTCCGCGTAGTCAGCACTCTCACTTTTGAATGTCTATATTTTTACGCGTCCTTTTTGAGATGAAATGTAATTTGGGGTTTAAATTAGCCGCTAATTAGTTTTAAAAAGGGCAGTTGTTAAAATTTCAACGGAGTGTATTTTGTGAAAAAAAACCTTTCGGCATGATGTTTCTAACTTTATTGTTATCTAAAAGCCGCGCCTGGGAAGGCATTCGGAGGCCAGAGCCATCCTTCTCCTAGAACAGTATGCACGGTTAATCGGGCGGCGTGAATTTATTGATTGATTATGTCATGTTTCATGGCACGTTAACGGCTTTGATCTTTAGACGAGTAAGTGTAGTTCGTGTTTTTATCATGGGAGGCGGTGGTCTTCTTCCTCTGCTGGATGTGGAGATCTCGCGCCGCCCTACACGTCGGCTTGCGTGTTTTTCCTAATCTAGGCGTTTCCAATCAGCAGGGCACCTCCCCGATCCCTACCGAGACAAGTTTTAAGCTACCAACTGGTCTCTCGACATGTGTGGTAGTATGGTGTATGAAAACGTGTGGGTAAATAAAGGGTAGGAATAGAAAGAAAAGGTCGAGCGTGGCCCGTGGCCCGTTTGTTAGCACAGGCGTTCGCCTGGTGTTCATCTGAGACGAAACGGAAAACTATCAGTCAGAGCTGGCCTCTAAAATTCTCCTCCAGACGGCGGATGAATTTGACGTAGCTATCTAACTAGTGTCAAATCCACTGAAACACCAAGAGCAAGTTTTGTTGATGTACTTGAAACTTCGAGTAAACTGGACCCGTTAGTTTAATGAATTTGTTTTTGAACTAAATTTCAGTGATAATAAAAAATTTCGATTTGAATGAAAAATTGTATTGCCGTGATTTCTTTTTTGTTGCACGATTTATATGTACGATTAATGTATAACTTTCCAACACTAAAAATTTTAGATCGAAACGATCTTCTTCAAAATTATGATTGTAATAAAAGCTTGGAGAAAGTGAAGCATTTCAGTGTACACGGTAAAATAATCATACACTAATGGACGAAAGTAATATGATGAGAAACATTTTTTTTGTAGCATGCTCGACATATATTCCCAAGTTCCTATATGCATAACTCTGTCCTATTTCAGCTTAGTTACTGTTACCGTATCATTTTTCAACAAGTTGCTGTACCCATATCATTTGGTACTCATATTTCATACCTATTGTTCTAGAAGGAGGTTGCATCTGGGCTCTCCTCTACTACATTTGTTAAGCACACTTCTCTAGCAGCCGAGTCTTTCATTGTGTGATTCTGTCGTTTCTCTGTAGACTTCTCGTCGTCGTCTGTTATGGAGGTAATCTCAGTTTCTTGGTTCCGGTGTTATTGAACCGGCTCCAACCGAAATTATGGAGGTCACCCTGGAAGATATAAAATAACGAAATATAGTCACAATTATCTACTGCATCTGAAGTTTCTGATTTATTGTCAGGGTCGAGGTCAACTGTCCCAAAAAATGTGAAGCATGCCTGTGGGCTTCGTAGAGATAAGGCAACGCAATATTTGCGTTGCTGATTTCTGGTTTATTACGATCTAGGCAAATATATTTCTTCTTCTTCAACTTGGATAAACCTCTATCTTCATCTCCCAAATCAAGAAGTGTAAACATGAAGTTGAATTCATTAATTTATTTTGACGTTAAAATCCATTTTCTGTTATTTTCCCTCGTTTAGTTCTCTCCTTATTCTCCCTATCTGGCCTTCTCTCCCCCTGCGTCAAACTCTTTTCAAATTCCCCTCCTTCCCATCATATCTCTTCTCATTTCCTACTTCTTTCTCCCCTTCTCTTCCCTTCTTTTTTCCCCACTCTCTCTTTCTTTCTTGAAGCGTCTGAGGAAGAAGCTTTATCCGTCCAGCGCAGCGTCTCGTGGCAGGATGCATTTGCGTGGCGCAGTTCGCCGGGCCCTTGGGTTATGTCCCAGCGCGCAGCCTGAACGCGTTTCAGCGAAGCCCGGCATCCGCGAGGCCGTTGCTGCCCCACTGCAGCGCTGTGCAACTGTTCTCCGCGTGGGCAGACTTTCATTAGCATACCGTCGTGCCTGGCTGCATGTGGCCGCGTGCACTCCTTACTTTCTCACGCACACTCGCTGGTCTTCTTGTGCGTTATCTTCTTTTTCATCTTATTTCTAGTCTGCAATGGAATGCATGTTTGGCATTCAGCCATTGGCCTTGTGAGATTTAAAATCTTTATAATTGTTGAACTAATCAACGGATTTTAATAAGAGGAGAACAAAACAATTGCCTGCATTTTCCTGCATAAGTGTGAGACTGCATAGAATAATGTAATTTGTGAGATGAACACTGGAAATGTAACGTATTCGAGGACTTAATCACTTGACTCTTAAAGTACTTGACCTAGTTGGGAAATATGATAGTTTTGGGGCAGTTACAAGGCAAGTTATATCAACCATAGCAAGCATTCCGCTATTCATAAATGTAATAATACTTGTATGTGTTATTATTTATGCGAAACGTTAATAATGCTCCTAATAAATATTCAGTAGTAAGTAGTGTTAATTATAAATAAAAATCAATTTTTCTCTTTGATTAAATAAATTTAAAAGGAACTTATTTTACACATTTTAGTTTTGGATCGGCGTGTATATGCCAGTCAATTTTGTATAGTTTACGCAAATATTAGGCCCTCACACGTCTAAAACTTGATTTCTAGATGCGAGAAGCAAGGGTCAGGGTGACAGTCGGGAAAAAGATTGACTACGGGCCCAATGACGAAGCTGTGCGTGTGATCCATTTACAACGGCTTTTTTCCGCCGCCGAGATGGAGTTGCCTCAGGTCAGACCTTGTTCCCCGCGGTGCGTCGCGTCTGTGGAGAGGAGGGGCATGACGCGAGGGTTGCCATGGCGACTGGTAATAGCGTCAGGGAGGCCAGACAAGAACCAGACACTGGCCCTCCTCCCACAGATCGACCGGAGGCGTAGAGGGCAGCCAAAGGGCCACTCGGGCTCCGGCAAATTCAGGTCAGCTCCTTAACTTAAGGGCCATTTGCAATGAAAACGTTAACATGGATGTGAAGACATTGGTGCTTTTAACATGATGAACGTCTCATTCACAATGACTGTGGACGTAGGCATGAACATGCTGGCGCACTCTCAGTTGGGATGCAATAAAAACTCCTCACACACTGGAAGTGGCTCAGGGCATCAACAATGTCTAAGTGCCTCTGAACGAAAGGTCCTAAGGTTCGATTTACAACGGTGCCAGATTTTCTATACTAGCTTGCCAGCTAGGTCGAATTCATTCGTTATCTGGAGGAGAATTCTAGCGGTCGGCTGCTGTGATCGGTAGTTTTCCGGGGTTTCAAAACCAGGCGAATGCCGGAGAAGTGCTCTAAACAAACGGTCCAGGGATCTTGCGCGATCTCTCCTTCCCCTTTCTTTTTTCTTTCCCCATCCCTTACTTGCACACACACTTACGTGCACTATACCCACACATAACGGGAGACCGTTCGGAAGCTCAGAGCTTGTTGCTGCTGGGGGTGGTGCCCCGTTGGTGACAGATACCTGGTTGGGGAAAATCTGGTAGCCGACTAGTAGGTCGGCCCCGGAACACTCCAGCCAGTGGGGGAAGATCACCGTGACCTTCGGAGGAAAACAAACATGTGCTACACTAACGGGACTAACAACATTAGCAGTTGACGCGTCTGGAATCACCAATCAAATTCTGCACGTACGTTGAAGAGACAATAAGTAAATGACTGCGATGATTTATTGGTTTATTGATAACACATTGGTTTATTGTATCGTGCACATGATTCTGTAGTGCGTTTCTCAAGTGGTGACTGATGATTATGATGAATGGCAAAGCATACTCTTACAAACTGCATTACATTTTATCTAACGAAATCGCTATATTTTCTTTGCATCTTGCAGCGGTGCAGAATAGTGCATGATTCTTAAACCACGTTGTCATAAAAGTGAATTTTTGCAGTTTGTGCTTTGCGTTCGTGTTGAAATTTACCTTTCAGAGTGGTTCCAGGAAATAACTTGCCATAATGCGTTAAAAACGACGTAAAAATGTAGAAAATTACTTATTAATCGAAATCGACGAAAAACGCAAAAAAATTACCTATAAAATGGGTAATTTTATTTTGTCTTAACATAAAATGAATTTGTATACTAAACGGCACTGTTCTAAAGTGAAAATAAAAAATGACAATTTAATTAAAATCCACCCCCTAATTATAAGTATACTAAACCACTTCAAGAGGGTAAAGACGCTTGGCGTACGTACAGCACTCCCAGTGATTTAAAAATAAATGAAACTAAAACGGTCTGCCTGCCAGGCAATGTTCCCACCAGAGAGTTAAGTGATAAGGCGGAAGACCAGACCTTACGACATGATCCTCGCAAGAATAAATAGATTACTGTTTATTATTATTATTATTATTATTATTATTATTATTATTATTATTATTATTATTAAGATATTGTTATTATTATTACTTGCATATCAACCATTTCTGACCACGCTACACGATTAACGTGTATAACTATGGGATCAACTTTTTAGCTGCATCCATCGATAAGTCAAGGTCGCCTTGAATTGGGAATTGTGAGTTCATAGGATGATGATGAGAGGTGAAGGGAAATTCACCACTACGATCACGCCTACCCAGGATTCGAACATACAGCCTCCTCGGTGAAGACGACGGCTGCTGCAACCGTCTGCGCCATGAGCCGGCTTATTATTATTATTATTATTATTATTATTATTATTATTATTATTATTATTATTATTATTGATAAGGGCGTGCCTGGTTGGCACAAGGACTTGGAGCCGTGTCTACGTTCGCGGAGATGAAGTCTGTGGAAAGTTCCGATGATTTTTTATTTATTTATTTATTTATTTTAAATCTATGTACTTGTGTGTCTTCTCTTTCCACAAGTCTTATTTATAGCATTTATTATCACAACGATCCCATCCGTAATCATTCACAACTCATGATCACCTCTTCTATTATCCTCATTCAATGGAAGACAGTGACGAACCACCAATGTGGTAATCGTTTACAAAAGGAGAGGGCAGAAAAGACGTAAAGTTTTCGCCCACGCCTGCGCTCAAAAATGCCTTTGGCGCTTAAAGCGAAAGGCGTTAAATTTGTCTCGCAAAGTGTAAGTTCATTTATCAAAGAGTTTCGGACTATTTTTTTTCTGAATCTCCTTGACCCATTGTGCTTTACTGCAAGTCCAGCTATGGTGAGAGCTGATGAACACGTTTCAGGAGTTGCCAGTCTGCATGCTAACCATCTCGCGGCTTTCGCTGCCAAACGATCTACCAAGCGATGGCAGTCACATAGAAGCGTAGGCGAAGTGATGTCAGCCGTATTTTTTTCGCCTTCCCCGCACAAGTTGCTTATTCCAGCTCCAGCGAAGCTCGTGGCGGCCACGCCCTTTCCAGAATAACCCAGACGCCGCGACTTCCTCCTCGTTCAGCAAACGCTTAGTCGAACGCTGGCAGTTCGAAACTCTCCGGGTAGGAGGTAGTGCACTAACCAGATTATTCGCTCTAGGTGAGCTCTAACGTGGGCGTTCAATGCATGTCCTAGACAGAACTGATTGAGATCTTTTTACTTCACACTTCACGAAGCATGTTGACTAAATGTTTACCCGTGTATACTAATTGTAAACTCTCTACCTGGTTGTCTATTATGTACAATGTTAATTTCGGTTTTAAATTTATAAAAAAAACAACTTATATTTCCATATGCCAAAAGATATAATCTTGAACAGATTGCACAAATTTATCGGCATTATTGTTTATTTTGAGATGAGTTAAACTCACAAAGCTACCTCTGTGTAATGTGTAATAGGCGTCTGTACGTAGGGCGGGTCACTTTGGATATTTCGTGTTTTATAATTCCAAGGTTTTTTTTCATTTGGATATATGGGATAGAAGTTATTGGCAATTTAATTCCACATCCTATCAAAGTTTCTTCTATTCATCGGATTACAAGCTACATCATAATAACTTTTTCATAATCAGATTACCGCGTGGAATGTAGAACTCGAGCACCATGAGACTTTGCCTAGTTAGTGTGGTCGATTCTTGATACCTACGCGGTAAATCTGATGAAGGCTAATCAGTCAAAAGCGGCTAATTACAAGAATAGCAAAAACAGTTAAAATTAATATACCAACCTTTTATTATATGAATTATGTTCATTTGAATTTATTATATACTACTTACGTATCAAAATATCTGTGATTATCACATATTAATTTCGGTATCTGAATTGTTCTTAAATGTATCTTAGAACTCTCATTTTAGGATATTCAGAACCTTGGGTACCAAAAGCTACAAGAATGTTATGTCTGTAGAACGTTAATGTTTCTAAAATGATAATAAAGCAATTATTGTACGGAGCACTCAATGCCCTCCTAAATCTCACAAGCATCACTCATGGAATTTGGCTTTGTGCGACGTCGGCAGCCAAGTACTCGGTTGTGTTCTGCGTAGAAGTTGGCGACGGAGCAGCGGGGGCGTCTCCTTGAAAGGAGAGTTTGCTGCCAGTGGTCCAAGTACCCTGGCAAACAGCGTCCGACGGTTCTCCTCATGCGAAGCGGACGCGCCGGCCAAGGGGTCGCGGCGACTCCTGCAGACGCTGCCTAAAACGGGCATTCGCCTCCCTAGTCGCTTTCCTTCGGGCAAATTACCGTTGCTTCGCCACAAAGAGTTTGCTGATCGCTTTCTGGGCGGACATCACTTCAAACGCCTCAGAATAAATGTGAAAATTCCGCTAGAGTTCAAGTTGACTTCTAAAGTAACGGTGTGATACGAATTCTTTGAATTCGTTTAACTTGACGCTTCACAATGTTGCTTTTGTAGTACGTTTTTGTTTATTAATGAATGTTGTTTAGTTATTTTAGTTTACCAATGAATTTGGAGTTGGTCGATTTCAATAAAGGAATTGTCAATTCTCTTTCACTCTCCTCTTCTTTCTCGTCATATTTATCCCCATTTATTACTTTAAATACTTGGAGTACTATTATAAATTCTGCTCTTCCAAGTGGGTTTCTAAATCACGACAGATTTAGTAATAATTTCTAGTAGAACAAGGAGATGTGAAATATCCACAGTTTTATGATAAATCCCCAAATTTATCCAACACGCCAAGAAATAATGTTTTATCGTTTCTAAGATAAACGCATTTTTATTACGCATTTTTAAATCAATCAACTATTTAGATCTGACTGCCTTATCTTCATGTGTTATCCACACATTCTTTAGTTCCATGCCCTTAATAGTAGCGTTTTTAATATACGTCGACGTATAACATTTTTCAAGTAGAAGATTGAAGCCAATGTTGCATCTTCAAAATTATCTTTTCATTCCTGCGAAGTACTATATCTTTAAAGAAAGAATGTTGGAAGTAGAATCCTGGAAGTGATGCGTCAGATTGCTTTGTGTTTCTTTTGATACGAACAATGACAAATCAAATGAAATACAACACTTTAATCGCGAGTTCAGTAAATAAATCTACGATTGACGATATCACATTTCAAGACAGCAGCGGAAACATCTCGTATTACGTAGTTGAACGATCCGATGTGAGAGCCGTCATCGCTCATGCAGATGGTCATTGACATGGTTGGAATACTCGAGAAGAGTGGTTTTAATGTGGCAATTCAATTAATGCGATGTTCAGTTTTTCTGTTTCACGCACATTTTTTACTTTTTTATTTTTCAAAGACTTGTAAAATTTTCTATGAGCTTCCCAGGCGATAGCTTACATACTCAATCTATTCTTTCACTTCCGTATCAAAAAGTGAGTTGTGTTGTAATGTATTATGAATTTCCGAATTGTATTACTCGTTCCACTGTTTCCTTTCTCCATTTTCGTCCATCCTCCTCCTCTATCTTCCATATTCTTTCCTGCCTTCCTTCCACCTTTTCTTCGTATCATTCACCGATTCTTTCTTCCATTATCTTTCTCATTCTTTCTTCTACCCTTATTCCTGTCCTTTCTTTTCCTCACCCTTCCTCCCAGGCATGTCAACATCGTCTGAGCTTTCTGCTCTTTGGATGGGGGTGAAGGTAATATGATGAATAGAGATGGAAGTAAGGTGATGAATAGAGATGGTAAGGTGATGATGGAACAATAATGTAATGAAAAGCAGGTTCCACGGTCTAACCACGTGTAAACCTGTCCCGAACTCGCTTTTCTCACAACAAATTTCACTTGGATGGCAGGAGGATTAGGGTTACCTCTTAGGCGAAAAAAAATACTTTTTTCCAAAAAGTCTCTTAAGTTTTACACTTTTTGTAGTTTTAATAAAGATTTTTCGAGTGTTGGATAATGATCCGCATCTATTTTAGAAAATAATTTTGAAAATGTTTTATCACTCAAAATGTTTTGATTTGCAAAAAAATGTATTAGTTAAAATGTAAGAGATTTTAAACAGTGCTAATACTAAGTTAATATTTGAGAGCCTACTTCAAAATTCGGAAATATAGAGAATTAATAATAAAAATACATGAAAATCATAAACGGTGAAATCACAGATAGCGTTCCCGACAAGCCAAGAAATATATTATTATTTTTAAGCTTAAATATGTATAAAGTTTGATGTATTTAAACTCAGTGGTTTCTGCAGAAATATTGTGGAACTCCATGATTGTAATACATCGGGATGAAAAGAAATAATCTTCCACAAACAAAATTATTAACCAACTATTTGTCAGTTACAGCATCAGACATGTTTCGAAGTATTTCACCTATCTTCAGTGTATACACAGAACGTGAAGGAAAACTTGAAAACCTTGTAACATGGTCATCATGAATCGTGGTGTGCTCCTCGCATGGTGACATTTTGTGCATAAAATGAATAATCCTGATGTCGTTTCAAAGGGGAATGTACATACGAACATTTTAGCCTAAAATATTTAGCTATTATTTATAACAAAAAGTTATAAATATTTTAAACATTAAAATATTCACATTTACAAAAATTGAGTTCATTAATAAACGCGAATCCAAATTAACACATTAAAAATTCCTATATTTCTAGTTTCCTATATTTTTTTTAATATTTGTAGCCTCATTTACGTAACTTTCTTATATTTATCAGTTCATTTAAAATTTAAGATTTTAAAATTATAAAGAAATTTCAGTGAAATTCCACTTGGTTCAAATAACTAAATTTGTGCTTCCCACAAGACTCTCTCATAGCATGTCAGATTCCATTATGTTGATTCTGTTTATTAATTCTAGTTGAACGTCACTAGCCAAAATACACCCATTTACTGAAGATTGTGACATTATTGGTGCGTGGCTATGGGCAAGGAAATATGTTATTTATCTAGATCGTCTTCCAAAAATACCATTCATTTTTTTTTACTTTCTTGAACATTTTCTGGTTATTAACTTCTATTTAAAATAATTCTTAGCCTGTAATTCAACTCTTTTAACATCGTCGAAGTGCAAAATTCGTTTTTTACGGGTATGTAAAATAATGTTGGAAGTGTTCAGGAAGGTGAATGTTGTCGATGGGATTTTAGGATAGTTTATCATCTGGGACTTCAGTGAACTTATGAATCATTTGTGAATTCAGTACACACATTTTATGACCTCAACTCTGTGATATCAATGCACAGATTTTATCATCTGTTATTTATGTGCAGACATGATATCATCCCTATTCTCGTACAGCGATTCTTCCAGAAGGTATCTTTTTTGTATAAACAGCGTCCATTACAAATGAAGGGGAAGGGAAAATCTCATCAGTACGCGTTTACTAAAAACTGAAATTATGTCTGTACGCTCAGCAATCACGTGAAAGAAGTAAACGTACCGGAAGTTAGTAGAAAATACTAGCGTGTGTTGCTTCGGTATTAAGATAATAAGAATCACTTGATATTGGGTAGAGCATCTCTGCAGTTTTAAGGACTTGGCGTCTCCGCGAATGTGTTCCGCTTGTTAGTCTAATGAGCTCGCGGAAGGGGCGCGCCAGGAGGGGAAGTTGAGCCATTAATGAGCTACACTGTCCTCGAAGCCCTCTGCCGTTCACAACTAGAGCGATCAATGTGAAATCGTGTTCTAATGAAACAAGGCGCTCAACCCATATCAAGAGTTTGTTAAAAGAATATTAAAGATACAACTGTAAGTGGATAATATCCATTGATAGTTTCGTAAACATGCAATAGTAATAACTGACATGGGTATTCGTATTTATAATTTTTGGTGTTTGTCATGGCATTCATTTGAGACTTCCACTGAACCGTTATTTCAGAGTTTGGTATTGAATGAAAGATACCGAAGTATCATCATATTATCTGTGTGACTCTGAAAATTAATTAAACGTAAAGGTTACAAAATGTTCGATAATTATTTACTTTTCAAGGAGGTTACCAGTCTGCATGAATCGATGTATCGATAGTATGTCAGTCGTCTTCGTGTGGACAATGAACATAATAAGACACACCATGATGAAAGGATCCTTGCATTGTGATACCGTCAACACCGCAAGGCATTTTGTATGTATCGACATTGACAAAATGGCTATCGTAAGGTAAGCTATAAAGCATGCTGATATTCAGAGCATACAATGCTAGTGGAGGGATCCTCTTTTCCCGGCCGTTTTACTTTCCTGCACTCCTACAATGCATTCCAGTCGCTTTCGACTGTATTCCTACTTGTTCTTTTTTAAGTTTATAATTTTGGTTCGCAATGCAGCAATTCGAATTATTAGCGACATCTTCAAAATTATTGGCAAAACCAAATGCTTTTAAAAGATTGGAGAGAATATATATAGAAAGAATCATTTGAAATTTCGTACTACGTTCCTGTAACATACACGTAAATGATTCAAAATAGCATGAATCTTATTAAAAGGTGCAAATAAAACCGAAGCACGATCTTTTCTGGATTCATTCAACCCTCACTCGATAAACTGACAAACATTGGGTTGAATTGCTTTCTATCGTCGTCTGTACTTCTGTACAAAACTTTCAATATCAGAAATGCTTCAATATTTTCCCTTTTTAAATAGTTGTTAAACATATCTAATGGCAGTTAAAAGGATAAAACGACAACTTGTGCTAGACGGATAGAACTTCTGTTCAAAATACTCGCGTGACATCAGAAAATAAATAAAGCGGAGATAAATGTGGTGCGTGTTCGGTGGAAAGAAGCAGAAAGTGATAAGAGATGGGAAGCTCAGAGATTCCAGGAAATAAAAACAATTGAAGAATAATACATCACAAGAACACAAACAATTGAAACATAATCTAGTCGGATCTGTTGAAATTAATCACGTAGATTTTCAGCTTTTTAAAGATATGTTCAAAGTTCCATATTCACTTGTCCACTCATGAATCAGTGTTCAGTCCAAGAAACAAGTGTAATGTCAAAGTTTTGTTCTACAGAATAAAATGAAAAATTTTCGGTCGAGTTGCATTGGGGTATAATTAAAACAAAATATGCTTATTTGGGTTGTGATAATTTCTGAGAAAGGCGCTCGTGTTTGCTGAATTCGGCCTCTTATTAGATATCTTAACATATATTCAATTCCGTTCAAATTCTACTTTTGATGAATATTTGAAACAATTTTGCCAATATACACTATATTTGTATTATTTTTTATACTTTACTTAATTTATTATTATTTCTGAATGTTTATTTCCTCTCATTTGTTCTTAGTACGAGTAATTCAGATAGAATTCCGCAGATTTTATTTTCCCTAAATGTACTACACTCGTAATCATAAGTATGTCAATGACGTTAACTTGCAAACCTTTGTTCCCTTTTCGGAATGTCTTATTGCATTCAAGGTATTGATTTACAGTGATTCATCGCATGACCATGAGTGATGTCATATATTTAGCCGACATTTACCGAGCTTGTCACGTCCATGTCGTTAGTTCTTCTGATGGCGTGCTCGTAAAAGCCTGCAGGGTATCGCAATATTGATTAAAAGAATTGTGTAACCTAAAAGACAGGTAAATGTGTATATAAAGTACATTATTCCTTAGAACTTTACTAGCAAAGATAACTTTACTAGTAAAGATTAAAGTACAGGCAGATTAATCATATGGCTGGATAAGACTCTTCATAAATTCTTTTAAAAATTTGCTTTATAAGTTCATAAAACCTTTTTTTATTATTTACTTGCCGCACCGAGGAAGGCCGCAGAATGGCGGTGGAAACGTCGGCACCTGAGCCTGGGACACAGCGCCTCCCGTACACTAGTGACACCGGCCGCGGGAGCCAACGTTCTCAGAGAGGCTCAGTTTCTTCCGAACGTGTCAATCACGCTTCATTTGAGTCTATTTACAACAAGAACCAGCGCAATGTCGAGGCGAAGAGGAAGCGTTGCATTGTGGAGACCTCATGTGCCCACAGCGCATCCGAGGTTTAGTTCGTAGTCTTGTCTGTGTCATTGATGTCTCGTGTCAGTGATGACACTATGGCTCTCTTGTTTTTCATAGTTTGTGTTTAAAATTGACAGAGGTAATGACCTCGAAAAATTACAAAAACAATACAGGGAAGAAACACTTCGTTGAACGAATTCAGAACCGGACCAATGTTATCAATCTTGGAATGCCTCAGCGGGAACACACAATAAAATGAATGAGGCTGTTCTACAACCGCACATTTTTCCTCGTACATATATAATAATTACTTACAAAATTACAATACGATAATGGAGAACCATCAAACCGAGGCCTTTAGAACTCATATGTTCTAATAACGCTTATTACGGAGCTGGTGTATCTTAGGGATCGTTTGACCTTGGATAAGGTTACGCTTACATCGAAGAATCCTCGCTGCTGGCTGTACAAATTGTTCTTTACCGGGCAATGATGGGAGAACATAAAGAACAGGTCTTGGCCGCAATCTTGAATAACTCTTTACAGCATTAATATGGTATAAATCTACACGCGTCTAACAAAGCGAAATTCCACGTAGTTGCAAAGTCTATAGTCTGAAGCCTTTAAATACTTTTTGTAAAGATTGAATCACGTTTGAAGGGGGAACTATCCTCTCTGCGTAAGCCAACCAATGAAACGTAAGACGGTGCGTGTGTGTTTCTCGGTGAGTTATAGAAATACTTTTTTTTATGAACCGCATGAACGCGACATCGACCTTGACCTCGATATTGACAGAGAGATAGACTGCATTTCCGGAATCGAGAGGAGCCCATTGGACTCTTTAAGAGGATTTTTAAACGAGGCAATGTCGATGAATCCACTTCGACCGCAACCTCTACTGCGAGTAGCGAGACATCTTCGAAAGGCGGGTACCAGACAAAACAAAACAGAAATCGCAAACGTTGAAAACAGTTTCTATAGAGAACTCGAAACCTAAAACGTTATTTTTCCTTAAATTCTCGCGTATTGCAGGAATCGTACGTAGATAGATAGAATGCTTTCGGTTTCTATTTTTAAAAGTTCTTAATAATATCGTGCAACCTGTTAGACTGTTCAAAAAAATATGTTTTAAAAAAGTGACTCCTAATTAATTGTATATTGATGTATAGCGATACATCGCAACTCCAAATTAATAACATAATAAAAACACGAGAAAAGCCATTTGATACTGTTTGAAATCGAACCCGAAAGGGAAACCAAACTATTTGATTAAGCGAAAAGTGATTTGACACGGCATGGTGGCTTGGTCTTTATGAAGTGGGCCCAGCTGTCAAATTTTTAGCGCCTGTGCAATGGAATGTTTCTTGTGCGCGGTTCAGCTGAAGGCTTTGTGTGATGGGTGAATGGGCGTTGTCGCAGCACGCCCCTCCGCTCCCAACGTCCCCGTCCGCGTCCCCGCGTTTACTGAGTGCGGCCGCCGCGCCGCCGAGCGGGAATCCAGACGTGGCGTGCCAGCGCACAGGCGCGCCCCACGCCGTCCTCGGCCTGCCGCCCACGCGTGCCGCCCACGCACGCCGCCTGATGCCTCGGCGAAGAGGCGTTGCGCTCTCTAGCACCCCACCCCCACCCTACCCCACCCCACGCATCCACACCATCCCACTTCACCCATCCACACCACCCCACCCCACCCATCCACACCACCACCCCACTCCACCCATCCATACCACCCACCGACCCACCCCACCCATCCACCCTACCAACCCCACCAATCCACCCTACCAACCCCACCCGTCGCCATCTATTCACTCCCCAACCCCGCCTCGCCCAATTCTGTGCCGCCGTGCACACGTCCCACGTATAATTGAAGTGTGAGTTCACGGTTATGGACGATGTTATTGTAAAAAAAAGAGTAAGGCGGTCGGAGATTTCCACACGTTTGTTTTCCCCTGGGAAAGCATTGCCTTTGTAGCATTCTTATCCGGGAGGTTCTAGAATTCGAGTCTCGCCGCCAGAGTTTGGACCCCCCCCCCTCCGGCAAGCGGATCTCTCGGTCGGTGCCGGATGTCATGTTCTACCACAACATCCGGATTATAACTTGTACTCTATTTGTGGATTTCCTGGCCTCAGTAGTTGATCCGCTCGAAATCAATACTCACAGGTCCTGTGTGTTATTAAACTACGAGTTTCATGAAGATATCCATCATATTCCATCAGTCTATAAAAATCTTGGGTAGAGTGTATTTTGCTTCCGATATCTGAATACAATATGTATTTATTTCGAAATGTTTGAAACTGAACTTTTGAGAATACTGGTGGCCGCCAAACTAACAAAAAAAAATAACGATATCTTTTGCAACTGCACAAATGTTTTACTATTAACGCTGCTAGACAACTGCTGAATGCAGAAACATATATCAGCTAGTAGTGAACTCTATATTCGGTGATCACGTCACAAAGAATGCTATTTGTCACCACATGCAACTCACAGCTGAACTATGGTAAAGATGAAAGAATGAAACATCTTTGCTCGATGATCATGACGCATCTAAAGATAATATGCATTGAAGGTACGATTAGAAGAAAACGTAGAAGTTTTAAGTTAAGCGTACTTGGTCGGTTTTAGAGAAAAATGTACTTGATTGTGTTTGCATTTTCTCGTAGAATATATATGTATATATAATATAGGTGTGTAGGAACCCGATGTTATGTTGTACTTCGCTCTCTAGCACATTAGGATACAGCTACCACGGCAATATATCTGATTAACATCCAACACGAAATTAAAAATTCTCACTCACTCAACTCATTTTATCACAATTAACCTCACTCTCGACACTCGTAATGGCACCCAACTGATTCACTGCGACATTAAAGCCATACGATTCATTTGTTCTAAAGTACAATTTGATGCATTGAATAGTGTTTCCGTCCGCATAATCTCCAAAGGTCATTAGTCTCTTAAGTACAGTGCATGTTCTTTATCGCGGGATGTGGGGGTGATCTTCCCTCGCTGGATAGCGAGATCCTCACCGAACTACATGTCAGCTTACGGGGTTTCCCCAACCAGGTATCTCCCTACATTGGGACTCGCCCAAGCATGGACAAGCTCTAAGCTCCTGACCGGTCCCCCGGCATATGGGGTTCGTGTAGTGCATGTAAGTGTGAGTAGGAGAGGGGAAGAAAGAGGAAGGAAATATCGCGCGCGGTCCGTGGCCCGTTTGTTAGTGTACTGCTCTGGCATTCGCTTGGTGTTGTTCGGAGAAGCCTCGGAAAAGTACCAGTTAGAGCAGCCTGCCTCTAAATTCTCCTCCAGACAGCAGCTAAATTCCACCTAGCTATCTAGCAAGTGTCGAAAATTGTGTCACCATCGGATCTTGAACAGTAGGACCTCCCGGTCAGAGGCACTGCTGTGACATCAATTTATACCCTGAACAGCCAAAGACGGTGAAATATAATTGGAGGTGACAACACTACCCAGATGTCAAAACTTCGGATTCTCTGATGCTTATGTTACGGCACTGACGTTATGAATTACCACGTGAGGGTACACGACGTCCAACTACACTGTTAATTTATTTTTAGATCAACCCAGATTGCATAATTAGTCTGAAATGTGAAGTAAAGCGTTAAAATGCAGTCAGGAAATGTTTGGAACATGCCAATGAAGCGCTAAGGCACTGCAGTAAAATATCTTATTAGTACTTCCAAAAGCTCTTACAATATTGTCATCTAACATTTCAAAGGTTTACCTTTATTCAATCCTGGTTGATATCAGTCCGCAGTACTTCTTTTGCAAGAGAGAGAAATAATTGGGTTGTTTGGGATACAATGTTGAATATAGGTCATACTTCATATCAAGGCCTACCGAAAATTAAAATGTTCTTAAAATGGACTCTTTAGCTCTGGAGCGGTATAGTGTTAAAAGTTTGTGACGTCCGAACATTGGTTCTGAAAGATATCAGAAAGTGAACAGTCATGTTCCACTAATGTTACCCGCTAAAGAATTTGCTGAGAACCGATACATTGCGTAAATGGAAAAATGCTTTCAAATGAATCATAGTTCATTACCTTGTTTTTCATATTCTGCTAGAACTTTGCGAAAGCGTACATAGCTTGTGTTGTAAGAAGCATTTGTCTTTGCAAAATAGTCAAAAACTCTCTTTGAAAGCCCACTTACAGATGAACAATTCAGCATCCTGTATTGACATCCTTATCTGCAAACGAATTCTGCTTGGTATTGTAACCATCTGTTAGTGTGAAGACAGTAGCTTTACGAAGAACCTCCTTCGCCTAGCCTGTATTTCTCAACGTTGTTTGACAGCCGGTAAAACTGCGGGGTTTCGCATCTCGTATTTCAAATGTATGTTTATAAGAGCGGACTTGTGTGGGTCTGCACCCAGTAAGAGAGAAAATACACAAGTCAACTTAGAACCAATTCAAGTCTCTCCTTTTGCTACACAAGCAGTTCGGTGTCCGACTTCGGTCAGGTTCCGTTCACATGCCTACACATTGGACCACGGGAAGTTAGTACAGGCCATGCCTTTCTTCATTAGGCAGAATAATTTGCGGTGTATGCAAGCAATGTGGGTTTAAACGATGGAATTTCTTGTTTCGACACCATCTTGCTAAAGGCAGTTTCAAATGCCTAAACTGCGCAAAAACAATTTGATAAAGAAATCGACATATGTCCATCCTCAAGTTTAGAGATGCAACGAAAATCAATTTTTCTTGCTACTTCGCATTTTTTACGATTTCCATTAAGTTTCAGTTATTTTATAAACAAGTTCAGGAGCATTGAAACAATAAATAAGGAACTGATAAAAGAAAGAGCTTCAATGTTCTAGTGGCAAATGCTAAGGGCAATTTTTTTTTAAAAAATATAATAATTTCATCATTTTCAAATACGAATAACTTAATCATTCCTAAGATTAATGATAATCGGCTTGTATTTATAAAAAATTAACTACTTTTCATACCACGGAAGAACTTTATATCAAAATCTACTTTCTCGTGCTTTTAAATGGCATGTTGCGTATTGCAGATTACTTCGGCGTTATTCGTAATTGATATAAGACAAATTTTTGTAGTTTCTTTATTGAAAATGGATTGTTGTTTGCTATAATAATGTTAATAGAACGTAGTACAACTTAGTGCACAAGCTGATCGAAAGGTATTCATTTAATTATTCCGTGTTCATTTGTTCTTTTTAAAGGGTTTAAAATTTAATTTTGTTGATTGATTAATTGATCGCCTGGCAACTATATCGGGATAGGTGGCTTAGGGCATCATCTGATGCTACAGCAGTGCATTTGACAGGGAGGCCCTAGGTCGGAGTTCCGACAGGGGCAGGATGTTCGAGCTCGGTCGAGTTCTGCCGCTGTCTGGAGGAGAATTCTAGAGGCCGACTGCTCTGATAGGTAGTTTTCCGTGTTTTTACTGGCAATACCGGGTGATTGCCGGAGCAATACCCTAAAAAACACGTCACGGACCGCGCGCAGGACCTTCCCATCCATTGTTATATCCTACCACTTACTTTCACACACATGCACCACACTACCACACATGATGGGAGATCGGTCGAGAACTTACTGCTTGTGCCGTGCTAGCGGGAGATACCTGGTTGGGGAATTCCCGGGTAGCGGACGGTAGTTCGGCGCCGGATCTCACCATCCAGCGGGGGACGATCGCAGCCACCTTCCGCAATAAACGCATGCATTCACTAAACGTGCGGAACTAATGACCTTAGCAGTTGACACGCCCGGAATCCCTAATCAGCCAACTTGGTAACTATAGAAGGAACGCAATCCCCTTTCACTTAGCGTTGGAAGAGTGTGGCCCACTGTTGTTCGCCGCCGCCGCCGACGCAGGCTCCGGCTGCATCCGCTTCCCGCGTGCCCCTCGCCCCGCCCCGCTTCCACGCCCCCGCTTCCCCGCCCGGAGGCTCGCCGTGCTGCACCGGCGCGGCGCTGGAGACGCGGTGTGACGCGCAACGCGCGAGGCGAGGCGAGGCGATCCATAGTGAAGCGCACGGAGCGCAGCAGCACATACGCGCTAAAAGGGCGGCTCCAGGAAAATATAAGGGAAGAACCCCGCTGGAACCGCCCATGTCGCATCACACACGTACACGCGCGCAATAACACACGCACACATACATGTATATACACCGACGCGGACATACACGTATTCAGTTCAGTACCTTCAATTAATTCAATTCAATTCAATTCAATTCAGTACCTTCGAAAGGTGTCTTTCAAGAAATGAGGAGAAATATATATGGCTGCGATAATATATAGAGTTTCAATTCAGTCAAGTTTGCTAAAAACAATTCTGATGACAATATTCACTAGCGTTACGAGAAAAAAATTTAGACATTTATATTTAATGTCACAACGTCAATGGTGTATTAAACAATTTTTATTTGGGAAGTTTGGAGTAGGAACTATAAAAATGGATGTACAAGTTAGGAAATTAGTTACGTGATTGTGTGGTAGATATATTTGCAAGTATGAACGTATAGTCTTTCTTTTATGGAGACATACACACCTATGGAGAATTCCATTACCAATTCGAAGTGACATAAACTTGTTCTTAAATAACATGATATTGTGCCCATGTGGTTTGGTATTGTTCTAAACAAATATGGACCAACATTTTAATTCATTGTCGATCACTATATACGTAGTTAACAAAAAGTACGCGTAAGACCTACAATGTTATCTTTTATTCCATTCACATGTGTATTAATAAATTGTCGTTCATTTTGTTTCAGGTGAGTGATGTGGAAATATATAGATGTTGATTATGTGTTCTCGATACTCACAATCACATCAATTGGTAAGTGTAAGTACACATTCTGTAGAACTAGTAAAATCAATAGGCGCTCGTTTGTTTTCTAAACTGTTGTTGCTTGTTAGAAAAGAACTACGAGTAGTGCTTAACAGTTGTTCGTTGTTGTTTTGTTTCGTGGTGTTTTTTATTTTTATTTTTTTAATTAATTAATTAATGTATTATTATTATTTTGTTATTTAAGGTCACATCAACATGTAGGTCATTAGCGACCATTAACATTTTTTGTTTCCCAAAATCATTCTGACGTCGTTCCGTAGACTCTAGTGTCCTTATCACGTCCCAATATCACGTATGGCTATTTCACGTCGAAAATACAAATTGTTTTACAATGAACATAAATTGCTTGATAGCAAACTTCAAAATTAACAGCGTTAGAACATCACTGTTCACTCTCAAAGAGCACTCGAGAAGGACTTTTGAAGAGCAGGGAAAGGTAATTTTGAATTAACATCAGGCGTCCAGTTCTGTGAATATCCATTCGAGATGATTAAGAATCTCCTATTAAATATTCTGAACGCATATACCTTAATTCTGTTCGGTCTCCCTACATCTATTAACATTTATTTGAAAAAAAATATCTGCGTTGTTCATTGGAGAATGTAGTTACTTGTCTGGAGCTGTAGATAGTAGACCTGGAGGTCCTAAATTTTAGTCATAACGGCAACAGATTATCGACTTCAGGTAATTAGCTGTAGCGAAGACGCACACTGCCTGAATGATAATTATACCTAAGGTCCTTTGATATTTTAGAGAATCTCTGATTAAATAGGCACTATTAACTGTTGATAACTATTTTTTTAATTTATGTAGTTCAAATTGTAAATGTCTAATGACGTTTCAGAAACCTGGGATTGTTCTCATCTTCAGGCATTTAATTTTCTCATGTTTTTATATTTTGACAAAATTATGGATACTAATTTAGAAGATTGTTTGGCCGAAAGATCCATGAGTTTAAGCATGTTGTGTAAGCATTCACAGAAATGAGCAGAGGATTCCAAAGAGCAGCTATTGTGACCAATTCCTGATGTATGCCGAAGGCCACGCGCAGTTCTTGCACTCGACTGGGGCAATTTGTTCTTATATTCTTGTGCAGTTGAAGCATATAGTAATCAGGTAATCTCCGTGTGTTCGTCTGTTACTCTCTGCGAGACCTCCCTGTACACCATTCAGGGCAAGTGAAGTGTCAGTCGAATCGTCATGGTCCACTGCGTCGAACGGGCCTCTTTTTTCGAATCCTTCCAGAAAATTGTTAGAGAATTCTAGAAGAAACGTATATTTTCTTGGACGCGGGGGTTTAAGTCCCTTAAACGAGTTTTGGGTGTCTCAGGGTTCATATAGTTGCAATTCGTTATGAATTACTATTATGCCTTTCTGGCTTAACGTGAATCGTTATGATTTGATTCACTAGATGAACGATAATGAAACCTAATTTTGCAATGAAGTATATTTTTAAAAGTATTTCTATTGCTAATTGTACGTGTAATTTCCTATGAACTAGCTAGGTTGTATTAAGTTTAAATTTTCATTTTATTATGAACTTATATAGTTTAAATTACAATTTTTTTTTTTTTTTTTATTTCAAAAAAATTTACAATCTATTTTTTACAAAATAATAAGTAAATATGTTGTTGTAGACTTGTTATGACAATGATTGATTTCCAGTGAAGGTATCCCATCGGTACTCTTCATCTATTTCTTCATACTATAACAAAAAGCAAGTATTATTTTGGGTTGGCTGCAAGTGGGATAGTTTATTAGCTGAGGGTAATGTTTCAGTTATTTGTTGAAAATCTATATGGGAGTTGTAGGGGTGAGGTTCTGGTTAGTCGATGGATATCTGCACTATTGTCTAGGATGTTGAGGGCTAAGTGGTTTGGATGGTTTTCAAGGCGCTGGAGATAGTTTGAGCTGATAAATTCTATTCTTTCCAAGACAGTGGGCATTTTTAAGTCCTTGTGCAGTGCTGCATTTGTGATGAACCATGGTGCTGCCGCGATCATTCTTAGGGTCTTGGATTGAAATCTCTGTATGATCGAGAGATTACTCTTGCTTGCTGTGCCCCAGATTTGGATGCCGTAGGTCCATATTGGAATTATGATAGCTTTATAAATCAACAGTTTATTTTCCAGTGATAGTTTTGAGTGGTATCCTAGTAACCAGTATAGTTTTCTTGTTTGAAGTTGAAGGTGCTTTTTTTTGGCTAAGATGTGATGCTTCCACGTTAGCCGTTTGTCTAGATGTATTCCCAAGTATTTTACACTTTCCACCTGTACTATTGGATTGTTGTTGATGTGGACAATAGGACATTTGTTTTTTCTCAGGGTAAAGGTTATATGGACTGATTTATTTTCGTTGATTTTTATTTTCCACTTTTTGGCCCAATCTTCAATCATTGTGAGATGTTCTTGTAAATGTCTTGATGCGTCATTAGGGTCGTCATCCGAAGCTAATATGGCCGTATCATCTGCAAAAGTGGCTATGGTTGTTTTATCTGATTTTGGTATATCAGTAGTATAGAGCTGGTATAGGATAGGGCCGAGTACACTACCTTGTGGTACTCCGGCCTTGATTGGATGGAATTCAGATAATTCATTTTGATATTTGATTTGGAAGGTGCGGTGGGATAGAAAAGATCTGATAATGTTGAAGAAGGGATACGGTAGAAAATTCTTGAGTTTGAATAAGAGTCCATCGTGCCAGACTTTATCAAATGCTTGGGCAATGTCTAGAAAGGCGGCTGAACAGTATTTCTTTTCTTGGAAGCAATTCTCAATGTAGTTGGTGATTCTATTAACTTGTTCGACGGTAGAATGCTGTTGTCTAAAACCAAATTGATGATCAGGGACTAGGTTATTGGTTGCAATGTGAGGACGTAATCTTGATAGAAGAAGTTTCTCAAATACTTTAGATAGAATGGGAAGTATACTGATGGGACGGTAGGATGAGGGTTCATGTGGAGGTTTCCCAGGCTTGAGAAAAACTTGAATTTGGGCTACTTTCCATTGCTCCGGGTAGTGCCCTGTTCTTATAATGCCGTTGAACAATGCAGTAATTATAGTCTTGCCTTTTCGTGGTAGTTCTTTGAGAAGAGGTGTTGTAATTAAGTCATAGCCAGGAGCTTTTTTGTTTGATAAGGCGTTTATGGTTTTGGTAATTTCTCTGGGAGTGAAGTGCGGGATTGGAAGAGTCATTTGGTTTGGGGAGTTAAGATAATCTCTGATTTGTTGCTCTTGGTTAGTATTTATAATGGGATGAGTCTGGAATACATTAGCAAAGAATTTGGCAAAGGTAGACACTTTTTCTCTGGGGTTTCTTGCCCAACACTTGTTTTCGTCCCTGATTGGGGGATTTGATTTGGTCGGTTTTTTTAGCTTCCCTGTGGCTTTAAATAAGGAGTAATTGGTATCTTCTGTTGGGGTAAGGTTGGTTATGAAGTCTTGAAACCTGTTGTTGTTGAATTCGTTTAGGAGGCGTTTTAGTTGCCTAGTTGCTCTGTTGTAGTTGGTACGGTCTTCAGGATATTTTGAAGTATGCCAGATTCTTCTTAGTCTTCTTTTCTCGGCTATTTTGTTCAAAAGAACTTTTGGATATTTCACGCAGCCTTGGGTGTAGTGAAGTTGCGGTGTAGCGGTCCAAGCTGCTTCTTGAATATTTTGTATTAAATACTCAGTCGCTTCGTCTATGTGGTCAGCTGATTTTAGTGGTAATCGGATGTTTGTTTTCATAGATATCTGTTTTCTATACAAGTTCCAGTTTGTCTTTCTGTTCGTTAATGACGCGGGAGGGGATTGTAGAATAATTTTGTTGCCGACTGTGATAATTATTGGAGTGTGGTCAGAGGACAGTTCGTGGGAAGATTCTATGATACAGTTAGTGGATGGGATTCCTTTTGTTATGAATATATCAATTACATCTGGGGTTTTGGTTAGGTCGGTAGGCCAATAGGTAGGTTCTCCTGTAGAAATGGTTTCTAGCTGAAGTGAGGTAACTGCTTTCAGCAGTTCTCTCCCTCTTGGGGTGATGAGCCTGGATCCCCATTGCGTGTGTTTGGCATTGTAGTCTCCTCCCACCATGTACCTATTTCCTAGAGACTTAAAATAGGTTTCAAATCGTTGTTTGTCTATTTTGAATCTTGGAGGGCAGTAAATGGCACTGATGGTAATTGGTCCACTCCAGTCCATAATTTGTACAGTTGTTGCTTGAATATCCTGTTCCTGTACAGCTTCCTGTTCTTGATGTTTTATAGTGCTTTTTATTAATATTGCTGTGCCACCATGAGCATTGCCACTGGGGTGTTTAGTATCGTATAAAGTGTAGTTCTTCAGTTTAAAGTAGCTTCTTTCTGTGAAGTGAGATTCAGAGATGAGTAGCATGTCTATTTTGTTTTCGTTGAGAAATATTTCGATTTCTTGGCGATGATTTGCCAAGCCGTTGGCGTTCCAAGCTGCAATGCGAAGGAATTTAGGCATTAGATAGTTTGGAGACAAGCGACGTTATGAGGTTGATGAGAGAGTTTATTTGTTGACTTTGCTGCATTAGTATGTTTTCAAATCTCTCAAAGGAGTGCTGTATAATATTCATAATGGAATGGCTATTGTCGTTGTGTTCATGTCTTTCTACAGGCTTTGGTCGCGCAACATCGGCCCATGTTCCTGCATTTACATGTCTGCTTCTTGAGTTTTCGTGAGAATAAGTAGTTTCAATGTTGCTGTTTTGTGTCTGCACATGCGTCTCTTGTTGAAACATTCTGTGTTTACTTGAGTTGCTGTACCCTTTCCTTTTTAGTATTTCTTGGTATACTTTGCAACCTTTGTAGTTGGCGGGATGATTGCCTTCACACAGAGCACAAGTTGGTTGACTTTGCTTTTCTTTTAAACACTTATCTGGGTCGTGTTCTTTTCCACATTTAACACACCTATACGGGTATGCACAGTACGATCTGGTATGTTCATATCTCTGACAGTTTTTGCATTGTACTATCTCGCGTTTCAGACGTGGTGGTTCGAAAGCAACAACACAATTTAACAATCGGTTAATTTTGAACACATCTTTGTTGTTAGGTTTGGGCTCAAGGTCTACAAAAAATAGAGGCAGAGGTGTTTTAGTTAGTCTGTGGCGAACATTTATAATGTTTCTAACTTTGTGGTCTTTTTCCAGAAGCGCAGCCTTGATATCTTTTACATCTACCGTATGATGTATATGTCGCAAGACAACTCTATACGCACGTTCTTGTTTCAACTGGTATGTATAGTATACGTGACTGTTGGCTGATAAATGTTTTATTATTTCCCTGTAGGTATTAGGAGTTTTCGGCGCTATTTTAATTTTGTCGTTTGCTAGAGATTTTATTTCGAAATCTTCTGTTTTTAAGGCTTCCTTTAAAAACTTTATCATAGCTGGAACATTATTCACATTTGGCACGAATATTGGAGGTACAGTGGTTTTTGAAAAGGTTTCCTCATTGTTTTCTGTTGTACCTTCTATATCAAGAGCACTGAATTGATTCTTGGTGGGAACTGTATATACACTAGTATTACTATCGCAAGACGCTGTCTTTTGCCTTACCCTTCTATTAGCATCAGGGTCGAGGACGTCAGGGTTCGGCCTTTTTGACCGAGCTGGTGTGTATATTTGCCATACATTCTGCGTCAGGTTGACGGGAGCAGATGAATCATGATCCATGGCGTTGCTGTCGCTGCCTGTTGATTCTTCGGATGACATTTCTTGAAGTAAACAGCTTCCCGGGTGTCAGTAGCATGCAATCGCACTACATGCTACTGATCCTACCCGAAAATACTTCGGTAATCAACTGAGTTTTAGTATATGTTATCTTTTGTTACGTTGATTTGAATATGAATAGGATGAAACACCGTTATGCTTCACAACTGTAACTGTTCACTTAGAGCTAGTGCGCACTGGTTGTTATCGCTAGACTTTTCCTTATCTTGGCGCCCTCGCGGGCGAGCAAGGTAAGACACTACGGAGCTGCGGGAACGATCCGCACACCACAGCGGTCAGGCGAGTACTGAAATTACAAAATGAACATGAAACCCTCAACGTTCAGCTTGGGTTCGATATTTTAATTAATTCTGAGAGTTATCTTTATTATGAAAAGTTAATAAATAAATAAATAAATAAATAACCCATAGAAATGTTTCAATTCGTGCCCAATGTTATTCACATATCTATTAGCTTCAACCTCATTAGTTTTCTTTTATGGTAACCAGAGTTATGTATTGTTCTCGACTATTCCACTCTGAAAGTAAAATGAACAGCGTTTAACTATTCATACAAAATCCCCCAATCAGGGCGGTGCCAAAGGTTTATCGCTTTTTCTATCCGATTTCTCTTACCGCTTCTACCTACTGGCTAATCATAAACTGTGACTTGTCTATCTTAGAAGGCGGTATATATCGATCGCTATTTCGATGTCCGAAAAACAGCGTACGTACTATAACGTAACCTCTGATTTTAACATATGCTTTAAGTTATTTTCAATATTTGGCGCATTTTGAAACTCAGTTGGTCATAATTTCACTCGTGGAATAGTCCAATTAAATACTTCTCGTGCTTTGGAAATTTGAAGATAAATCCCCTCCTCGCTCTGCGAGTCAGCAATTTATCAACAATTTCCAAAGCACTCGTGGTATTACCTACGATAAACTTTCACATGAGTAATGAAGCATGTTTTTAGGAAAGAGTAGTAATTAAATGTATTTGTATGTATATGACATTTTTGAGGCGAATGCCCGACTTTGGCGGCTAGCTGTTTCCCCATCATCTGGGCGAAGATAAATAGAAACATGTGGCGAACATGACGTATTCCCTTCGTCGGAACTAGCAAATTCCGTCAGCCTCAGCTTTCCTTCGTCACACAGCTACAGAAATGCGATTTTAAAGGAAAGCTACAACTCTATTTTTGCCTCGACCGGAAATCGATTCCGGGTTCACAACGCGGAAAATTAATGTGCTGCCCATGAGTCATCCTAGAGGTCATAATTAAATATAATTTAATGTATTGAATTGATTAAATGTATTTTAATTAATTACACTTATTTCACTGACTTACAATTTTAATATGTAACCAACATTTTAGTGATGAAATGTTCGTAAAAGATATTTTTGACGTACATAACCGTAAAAATATTTAGAAGGGAAAAATATCCAAAGGGGTCCTGCTGATTTACTTATTCGGAGCCCTCGCATCCCCTGGCTGCCGGAAGTTGGTAACAACCTCAGCCCTCGTTTACGACTGCCTCCGCCTTGGCGCGGCCGCTTGCGTCATGGCCAGGGAGGGGAAATAAAGTTATAACGACCGACATAAAGCGTGGATTTCGCGGGTGAAGATTCAATTGGCCGCTTCTCATAATGGGTATGATCTCCAGTGCAGGCGTTTCCGGGCTCAGGTTACGAGGGTCGACCACAATGTCGTGCGTTATGTGAATCATACAATTCTACTGTCGTGTGTCATGCGAATCATTCGCTCAAGAATTTAAGGAATTTATAATGACGCATCTGCGGAGATCTTCCGTTGATGAAACACTTTCACACCATTTAATTATTTTTTGAAGTGTTCCATAGTTTCGGGCTTCAGAACGCCTTTGCATTTCTATTTCCATTAGCTCGTCTTCTCTCAAGTAGTTGAATGATCAGGCAAGCTATTTCTTATGTAATTTAAGAATACCGTACCTCCTATAACGTATGTATTAATTCATTTATATATTATTGAACTATTTACTATCTGGAACCGAGCGAACATTCCGCACTTCGTATTTCATTGTTTTAATAATGAAAAAAGCTTCGTTCTTGAACCCAACTTCCCAGTCCCAGCGATACAGCTTAATAGCGGCGGTACTGTGTGTGAGTGAACATTGCAATAATGCACAGGAAATGAAATAGCCACTTTAATTTAATCGTAGAAGATTAATTCTAACTTTATTGCTTCATTTAAATTTTACTAAGAATTCGAGTTACTGCTCATTTCTGACCGTGGAGTACGAGTAATCACAATAGCTAAATTTCGAAAAATGTAGTAATTTCAGAAGTCTAATTTTGGTGATTGTTAGATGATTCCGGGAACATCAAATACGTAGGTCATTAGTCCCCTTCAGTGTGTGAACCTTTTCTCGCGGTTTTCGTCCCTCCAATGGATGGTGAGATCCGTCGCCGAGTTACATGTCGGCTGGCAGAGGATTTCCCTCTCCAGGTACCTCCCTCCAGCAAGGCTCAGCCCTAGCCGGGTCAAGCTTGACGTTCCTGATTGGTCTCCCATGTGGGATAGTGTGGTGCATGTAAGTGTGAGAAAGGGGGGAGGATATAGCAAGGGAGGAGAAGGAAATATCGCTCGCGATCCGTTTGTTAAGATGTTGTGGCAGCATTCGTCTGGTATTAGAGAAGCCATGATAAACCACTGATCTGGGCAGCCGGTCAGTAGAATTCTCCCTCAGAGAACAGCTAGCCATGTAGTCACAATTGTGCAGAAAATCTGCCGGCGTCGGAACACGAACCGTAGGACCTCCTGGTTAGAGTTGCTGCAGAGATAGAGGCTCTTTTCTAAACTCAGCCAGTGTCTAATTTTGTAGATTACAGCATAATAACTTTACTCGTGCTCCTTGAGGGGGAAAAATAATAATGAAAATTTAAGGGCCTTGGGCACGTCCTTTCCGAGTTATGCACGACGGCGAGTGATGCAGAGCAATTTGTTTTGCGGGTTGCTGTGCCACTTCTGTTTCCCCTTATTCGGCCCTAAATATGTTTGATACTGGAGTGAAGGATCATTACCTACCCTGCAGTAGCACACTTGCTGGGCTCTGTCTCGATGGTTCCTCACAAATCCACTGTCGAAGCCACTATGGTATTTGATTTGTTGCATGTATTAATAATATTTTTTAAGTGTTTTCGAAGTTAGGGTACTAGACAGCGTTGATATTGAATTCGCCTACAGTCGTATGCAAGATTAACCTGTCACGCTCTGATTCCACAAACAAACATTATGTTGTAGACAAAAGTAAGCAAGTTTAATACACCTGTACACATCTACTTATACAATTTTTCTATGAAAATCAAATAAGAATCTAAAACAAATTGTGCTTAGTGGCAAAGGCTGATTTAGAAGGTGTGGAGAAATACGTGATAACTTTAATTCAATCAACCTACGTTGTGTAATATTATTTCTTACTCTATACCTTCTAAATCAGGGGATTACTCAAAATTTCTGCCTTAACCATCGATATGAGACTCTGGTTAATGTGATGGCAAGTTGTACCCAATCATCGATATTTCGATACATCACCAAAATGTTTTCGATTTCGATGAAAACATCGTCAAAAAGATTGATGTTAAAAACATCGATGTTTTAAATATGATAAAAACGGGTGGTATTTTTGCATCCTATTTGCATTTTATTTATTATACTTACACGGGTTATTTATTATTGTTTTGTCACTTATCTGTTTATATCTGCCAATGAAACAACAGATATTTTGTTAAAATTATAATAAAAAGTGAGATATCCTTGACAAACCTTCAAAAGTAGCCTAAAGAAATCCCTCCGCCAGGAAATCGACAACCGCGATAGATGTAAGTGGCTTTGGTTTTGAGCAATTCACAAAAAAATAGTTTCTCGAAATTTTACATATATCATGACAAATGTTTTTTGGAAAACATCGACGTTTCTGGAAAAATATATTAATGCGAAGAAAACATCGTACATAAAACATCGATGTTAATATATCGATGTTTTAAAAACACCGGTGTTTTTTTGCCATCCCTACTGGTTAATATTATTTAATTACTCTGAAAAATTGTTCCCCTCGTTTTTGACTTTAATATATAGCAAGAGGAAGAAAATCGAAACATTTGTAACTTCAGTTAAATGTGGATGCTGGGCCTGGCGGAGGTGACCTTGACCCGAGGAGGTGCAGCGGTGGCGCAGCATCCGCGGTGGCGCAACGCCGTCCTCAGCCGCACCGCGCCGCGCGCGACGAAGACGGAATCGATAGGCGGTGGACACCTAAGACACGGCAGGTCGGCGCCTTCTCTACGAGCAGGGGCTCAGGGCCCATCCGGTTCTGCCGAGGGCCCACGCCCGCCGGGAGGCGGACTCGAGCAACCCGCGGACCAGATCTTGACAGTGAAACCTGACTTAAGCGGGCAGCAGTGGACAAAAATTGCACTTTTGTACTCCGATTTAAACGTGTGGTACTTCAAGATCACGAGGTGGAAGGGGAGGGGGACATTCCCATCCAATCGGGAGCTCCAATACCAAAAATTTAAATCGAGACAAAGCTCCCGATTCGATGACGGTTTCCTCCCCCCTCTCCGTCGAGCTCGTGATCTTCAAGTGCCACTCCGTTTTAATCGAAGTAAAAAAGAAATGGCCGCATATTTAGGGGTTATCAGGTTTATAGAAACGTAAATCAAATCTCAAGGTGGTAATTGTTATGAACGGGAGTTTGTTCACTTTATCATTTTTAATTACCATAAATAACGATATACAATTTAATACAAACTATTTAGGATCAATTTGCCTTCTTTCAGCTGGTATCAAAACACATGGCACTTGACTCATTCTAAATCGAGAAACTCACTTTACATTCTCCTCGAATTAAATAAGAAAACACTTGAAGATGCAATAAATGTCCTGTAACAACTTTACAGTATGGATGTCTGTCGGCAGAGTAAGCAAATGACCTGCAGGACAGATTCGCCCACGCGGAGTGCTCCGCGAGGCCTTATCAGATTCTCACATCGGGGAAGTACTTGTTATCAAGGAACAGGAGTGCTGTGAAATGGAGAAGAGAACGCGTTGTTTCATTATGGGATATTTATTAAAATCATGTCTTATTACCTGAAACGGAAAGATCGGAAAGATAAGAGGCTCTGGATGTAGTCTTTCGAAGTAATCTCACAGTGCGTCTCGTACGAAGATATTAAATCAACAGAAAACCCATTTCTGCTTCGTATAAAAAAATTCAAATGTAATACAGTTCAAAATCTTGAAATACAGTTCAAAACAAGTTGAGGTGATCGCTGGATAAAGGTCAATCTATGAAATGTGCGTGGCCGTTGTCCGCTTAGCCAGGTGGCCATTGAAATAAGGGAATAATTACTCATGCCTTATGACAAAGTGAACCGGATCCATAAAAAAATGGCCATTAGTGTAGGTGACCGCTTAATGAGGTGGTCGTTTGAGAAGGTTTCACTGCATTTGTTTTGTTGGAATTTTGAGGCCCTTCAACAGTTAGGGTCATTGCGACACATGAGTGATTTAATCAGAAGCTGATAGAGAAAAGATAATGATGCGAATGGCAATACAGTAATGGTGGAATAAAAGACAAGGGAAACGTACGAACCTCGAGGAAACCTGCTGAGAGCTCGCTTTCTTCACCGCAATGTTCACATTGATCGGGATTGATCGGGGATCCGACCCGGACCCCAGCCCCAGTGGAAGATGTGAACGCTAGCCAGCACGCTATTAGATTCAGATGTGCACTAATATAAACGATTCGCATGTACAACTAAAAGCAATTTCCTGAAATTCAAAATGATATAATATTACTTTTATTTTACTAACTAAATAATTAAAATGCAATGCCTTGGAACATTCACTGACGATATCTTCACAGAGGAAAAGTTTTATCTCACGTACGTCTTCCTTCGAATGAAAAAGCAGTCCGTGCTATTTCGGCTTGAAAAAGATCCTGAAGTGTAAAAGACACCCCTGGGTATAATTGGAATAGGTAAGTCGTCCTCCAGATGATTGCATGAAGTGACAAACCATCACACAGTAGTAGTAATATTCGTAATAAACAACATGACGATCGCAAAGTCTACTCGGAACAATTAATGCTGACCATGGGCGTAACTTCGAGTAATATCCCCAGTTTTTACGAGCTCTTATCTCGGAGCATGAAACTAATATTTGAGTCAGACTGTCAACACCCACACTTAAAAAAGAAGTTGCTTTCGGACTGTCTCTCAAAGCGCGGAGTCTAACGTGATGCTTCCCAAAAATGTTGAAATATTATTTCGTGGAATGTAAAGAGAACCTTAGTCTGTCACAATTAGGTTTTCACACATTTACAAACATTTGTTATTATTTGGTAGTAATTGAAAATTGATAAGAAGTACATATTTAACATTTTATATGTTAATGCAATTTCAAACATTATAAGAAATTGGGAAAGAATTCGGTGAAGCTCAAAATATTGTGATGGGACAATGCATCACCCAGGTTAAGCCTTCATACGTCTACAAAATTGTTAGCCGTGATTGGTAGGTTGATCCGCTGGTGTTGGTGCAACGTCTTCGACCGAGACGTTTCAACACTCGTGAGAGCGGAGGCGGCGTCGACGTCTGCTGCAGAGGCGGCGTGGGCGAAGGGGCGGCACGTCCGCCGGAAGCCGGGCCTCCTTCCCTTGCCGGAAGTCGCTGCATCGCCGCTACCTCCCCTCCCCTCCCCGCCCAGCTAAAGTGCGGCGAGATCCACTTCTATCACTCTCAGCCAGGGGCCGGCGCCTTTTTTTTTCTGAACCCTAAAGAGGGGATTTCAGCGAAACTCATCATAAAATATTCGATCACCGTTTATAATGATTTACAATAAGTAAGCAAACATTGCGAAATATAATAAAAATATACATTTTCCACAAATTTGTGTTAGAAAAAATGTTATATTTGGTTACGTGATTTTGTGAAAAGAAACAAACAAGACAATGAGTAAAATGTAAAACAAAATATATTTTGTTAATTGGACAAATCTCCCCCTCCCAAAAAGAAGTAACTATGGGAAACATTACATCATTTGCCACTATAGACAAAACTAAAGGTACTTTTAAATTAACAAATTTCTTATTTATGATTAGATTTCGGTGTATTAAGCTACAAAATCTATTATATACCCGTAAAATAAGGGACTCTCAATGTGACGAAACTACTGTTTAATATAAATTGGTGGTTCATTGACAATAAAAAGTTTTATACATTTTATTTTACTTTAAATTATTTTATTAACAATACGGCCGTCAAATATTAAAAAGGAACAATGATAGCAATGTAAATGTTAAAACATCGATAACATTTTCACTCATCTTCTTATAACTAAAAAAACATTTTTATGCCAGTTGTGAGTGATGCATATTTTAATGTTGGAGAACAGCGAGTGAATTGTTTCATCTTCTGAATTAGAGTAAAGGAAATCCTGAATGCATATTTAATTTAAGAAATCCCAGATTCAGTCTGATTCTTTGCTTACACTTAGTAAGACTTTCGAGGGTGTTCTTCACTATGTCAAATACACAGGTTGTGCATTTTTAGTATTTTGACGGTGAATAGCCACTTTTTAGTTATAATTGTGAAATACGTATTTCTATGCGCTTTTAATAAGACACAAAGGTATTATTAACTCATGAAATGTAATCGAGTGCCTTAATAAAAATAATAAACTATTTATTTACTTACGAATACCAAGTCTACTAGATTTGTTTCAAAATTTGCATAGATTCCCAAAACAACGTTGTGCCCAATAATAGTAATCTTTCGTAGATCTTTCAGAGACCTCAAATATCCAGTACTGAATTGAAAATCAATCGAGAATATCTGGTGTAGACCACCCACACTGATGCAATTCATGTCCCCGGTGTTCCCATGTTAACAATTTATTGACTGCCAGCTCATGTGCGGAGGGCACTGGCCCCATCGCAGAGTCTGGGCGCAACCTCTTAGGTCAGCAGGTGTGAGTCAAGAAAGAACAGTAAGTAGCTTAGTTGCAGCTGACGCATGGGCAAAGTAAAAGTGTTGACTTTGCATCGAGTAGGGAGAGCAGTGGGTCGTGAGTGCTTGAGAATGATCAGGACATGAAACTGTTAAGTAATTCGCATGAATCAGCAGATTTAAGAAACTCGTGATATAATTTGGGTGGAGTTCGCCACCCTACCCCAACCTCTTTGATTTTCGCAGCGTTTAGCAGTAATTATCCTAAATATTAACATTCTGTTCTTTTAAAAATCATTTAAAGCACTGTAACCTTCGTATCGTTAATTCTGAGTAGGTGAGATTTCATTTTCTCTTACATATTTTTTTGTTATTGATTAGATTTGAGCTTTCATTTCTAATGTTATCGTCGCGATGCACTTTTTAATAATCGTGTTCTGACAAGGACAATTTATGTAAGTTTAAAAAGTGTAAGAGTAGATACTGCTATTGAATATTTCCAGTTATAAAATTATAGAATTCTGTTATTGTATTTCAGTAAAGATTGTTTCGTTTTGCGACTTCGAAATATTTGTATTTTACAAACTTGTGTCGACTTTTTCCAGGCTGATTATACCCTAATGCTACTAATCTCGCGCTTTTTTAAATTTTATTTATTTATTTATTTATTATCTTTAACTTTTGCTCATCTTTCAACTATATATAGTTAAAATGATAGAAAGGGATTCTGGAATTCAAGAAAACGTGCGTAGATGATCTTCTCCCCCATACGTCACATACAGTTTTACTGTTTTTGGAATAAATCAATCTAAAGCTAAACTCTCTCACTAATAAAACAAAACTTGTACCTAATTGTTCTCTAATTTCATTGGAAGTTAATCTCACATCAACACGTTCTATAATTGTTCTTCCTAACTTACGAATTCTTAGGCGCCACAATGCAATTCGAAGATTTGGCCTAATATGTACTGCCAGTGGGAGTCAGGATTAGATGAGGGAAAAACGCGCGCCGCCCGTGGCCTGTTGGTTGAGATGCTGTTCCCGCATCGCATTAGAATTGTTTGGAGTAAACCACTGCAACAACGATGAGCGTCTCTGGCTGCAATTTTTTTCAATACCGACGGCCTGCCCTGTTCTTGGCTCGGCAGCCCGCTACGGGGCTTGGCCAACGAGCGGTGACTCAGCCTCTCGGTCATGGGATAAGGGTTTCGCATGGTTAACACGAACACATCCCTTCACCCTATATACTGGTGTTCTTAACTTAGGGTACTCTTTTCTAGTGATAGTAATAGATACTGGGACATTTGTAAGGAAAGCGCAGAGTTATCCTCAGTCGGAAATCGTACCCTGGGTTACGCCGCGGAAAGCGAGCATGCTAACCTTCGAGCCAACCGGAAAGGTACCTACATCCAGTAGATTTTATTCCTTATTTAATATTTTAACTGCATACAACTTTAGTAAAATATAACTATGATATTTGTCCGTTGCTACGTATTCAGATTGAAACGAAAACGTGAGGTTCACAGAAATGTTTTGCCTTCCTTCGTTGGTCAAAAATTCAGACAAGCATGGAAAAGAATATTGTGGAGAAACTCTAGAGCTGGCTCCTGAGATGTAGTTTACCACTCGCGAGTAGGCATTTTCATAATTTAACGAACCGACCAATAAGCATACGCCTCCCCAAACGCTCTCAACTACAGCCCCGCTGCCTTCGCCGTCGCTCCCGTCGCTTTCTGCGTTTATTGAGAAATAGTATTGTCATGAATAGATTCTGCATTCTTTCCCCTTTTTACTTACTTTTGTCATAATAAGTACTAAAGAGCAAGTATTGTAATGCTACGGCGATGATTCTCTTAGTTTATCCGTGCTTGGGAGTAGGGATATTTACAAGAGTTTTAAATCCAAAGAAATTCAGTACAAGGTCGAGAAAGGTATAACATAGATGAGGACCTAAGAAGCATAACTGGAAAAACAGTTTTTTTAAGGACAAAAGGCGCATCACTTCCTAGTTTCACATGATAGATCGCGCAGAATAACTATTCATTGCCATTTTTGATAGAGCGTTTTTTAACGAAATGCATATAGGTGTTCCTTATGTCAGAAATTGTTCAAACGCCTATGGTTTGATACCTCGTTCATGGTTGTGCGTTTTCTAGATGCTTGCCGAAAAAGACACTGTCAAGATAATGTTTGTAATGATTGTAAGAACTAGGTGATCGCGCTGTAGAGTGATTCCCCCCGTTCCCCTGACTCTACGCCAGTCGCTCCAAAAGGCTGCAGCGCACGGTCGCCGGAAGAGGTGGGGGCAGGCGCGGGCGAGGGCCTTGGGTCGACCCTCGGCAACGCGTCCGACCCCTGCCCAGGCCCCCGCACAGTGCGACAGTTTTGCAATCTAAGAGGCCACTATTTCAGTTTTCGGATGTTGCAATTAACCAGATTAAACTTTTAAAATACAACTGTCACTAATGTAATAAGTGGAATAATAAAAGTGGCATTGTGAAGGAATAACAATTCGGAGAAATATTGTAATAAGTCTAACCTCTCACAAGAATACTTCCGTTCACATTCCCCCACCCTCCAAACACACACACGAGGGAAGCTGGCTAGAAGGGACGATCAACAGTTTCTGTGTGTGTTACGAAGGGACGACAGACTCTTCCTTGAAAGTAGTTGAACTCTTACAGACATTTTGTACGTTGTGCAGGTAAAAGAACACTGAATTAATGGCATTTTTAATAATTCCATTCTTGAAATATTATTTAAGATTTAAACCCTATTTTGAAACAATGCTATTTTTTGTTGTTTTATACGCAAAATATATTTCTTTAAATAGCAAGTTGTGCCGCGTCGCGCGCTTATTTTCAAATTTCCCCCGAGGAAAGGCCTTTGGCCTTCGAGATTAACAGCCAGGTGAATCCTCCGGAGACACGCATTTTGGGGGGTCATGTAGGAAAACGAAGACAACCGGGGAACAGTTGAGGACATTTCGGGCAAGTGGGGCCCGATTCTGTTCGTCGTAGTCGTTTTCAAGCTTGAAGTGAAACTAGAGCGCCGCCGCGACGTACTACGAGTACTAGGGCGGGAAAGGGCTTTTCTCCTGTAATAGCCAGAGCCAAAAAGTCGCTATTTTTCTGAGCACTCTAGCGCCTTAAGGAATTGTTAAAAAAATAAAGTTAAATATTAGTTTGTGGAGAATTGTCTACTTATATTTACTATTGGAAGGTCATTTCGGTAAAGCGCATATATGTCGAGATATAAGCGAAATATTGGAATAAAGTGCGACATGTTTATATTTTTTTTCTTTCTTCAATTTTCTTCATTAAGCTGACATTTCTTGACGTGGCGATCTGAAATTAGAATTCAGCCCCCTCCACATACACACATACAAACAAACATAGAACCAGTGAGAAAAAATCTTCCTCGAGAAAGACATTTTTTCCTGGTCCGGATACATAGTGACTGATCTCGTGTTAACGGCTCTGTAGGTCAGCAGCGTGGCGTGGTCCGCGTTCGGTGGCGGCTGCGCTTGGGCGTGGCGGCGGGTGGTGGTAGGGTGGGGACAGGTGGGCGCCGCGCCCGCGCCCCCGTCCGCCCGTGCAGCTGCTCTTCTCCCCCGCCCTCGCATGCTCCCCATAATCGCTGCAGGCCCTGCGGCCGCACGCCGGCGCATCCCGGGCCCTCGGCTGAGCGCAGAGAGTTTTGCGATTTTTCCAGCTCTACCCGTGGCAGGTATCAGCTGTTGACGGTTTCATCCAATCGGAGCTTAAACGTCGTTATGGTCAAACTGTCAACAGCTGATAGCTGCCGGGAGCAGAGTTGGAAAAATCGCACTGATCGAGCGCGCGGGCGCGTCGAAGCGGGGACAGCCAAGGCGCCACTCCGCACTCGCGTTTATACTTCGATTAAAACATCGCCCGCTCGGGATATGGAACACATTTCCCCGTGTGTGTTGGCGCGACTCGTGTTTAACCGTATAGAACCCAAGGCGCTGACAGATGCTGTTTGGGCCGGCCAACTGACAGCCGGCTGTCTGACTGCCTCCTCTGCGACTCGTTCCGAGCAATATTCTGGGCTACCGTGTTGTGGGGGCTACTGGGGGCTACGTGTTGTGGCCACAAATGGCAATGTTTGTGCTGACGAGTAAAGCAGAAAAAGAAAAATTGTCACGTATCTCAAGCGAGCGATCTCCTCTTTTTAAAGAGGCGATTTAAGCAAAAATTACGTTCTATCGTTGAACTACGTCGGCGAAACTGCCTATGTGCCGTTGCGATTATTTTCTTTCTGCAAAGGTCGAAAAATTACAATTTATTGGTATAACAATTGGCTAAACTATAGTTTTACGTGAAATTTAATAAAGCTCGGTTATTAAAGGTGGACCTACATTCATTTCAATATGACGCGAAAGGCCCTTATATAATTTATTTTTGTTGTTTCTATTTTGAATTCCGTTCATTTAGCATGTACAACTACCAAAAAACAGTCATAAACTCATCTGACAACATAAAAATGGATAACTTTACTTTGTTTTATGAGAGGCTTTAGACTCCTAATCCTCTCCGAACTTTCGTAATTGTATATGCTTTTTAAAATTGAACTTAATTTTTCTGGGCCAGATCCAACTGAAATAAGTAAAAATATGTGTGCGGATCCGAAAATAATAAAAAATTATTTTGGGGGTTCATTAAACGCTCTCACACACACACGATATATATTACTCATCCTTTTGTTATTGAGACTTAAATGTTCCTCATTGAATATATGTTGTCACATGTCACTCGACTTTCCAATGCTTCGGGACACTCTCTGTTTCTTACAACTGTATTGTTTGCGTACGGAAGAAAAACTGTTTTCTAATTAATATGAACCGGTAGTGTAGGTGCTTCAGAATTGACCCAGCAATATTATCATATGTTTTTTCTGTGATGTGTTCAGGGCTAATGATTAAGTGAACAAATCTGAACAATAGTCGTTGGGATGGCCTAGTCATAGAAATCAGAGATCTTTACTGAGCAGAATAAAATTACTTTCATTCTTTGGTTTTACAATTTTCGTATCATCAACAGTTTTTCCTCGCTATCACTATAACACTTTCAGTTGTATAGGGACATAAAATATTAAGTTTTGCAAATTAAAACAAGGATTATCTGCCCCTGATGATTCACTAGTTGCCTAAAATTGCATACTAAACCCTCTATCTACTCTTCTACCTGTTCATGAGTGTCACCGTCTTCAGTGTTTGTAAACAATCGCAGATTAAGTTCTGGGGCTCCTCTACCTTTCAACAAAAGCACCTTCCATTGTGTATTTTCAGAGCCCCTTTAAACGCCTAAACAATCAAATAAGGCGAAAGGTATGAACTGCCAATCTGAGCGACATCCTGAACTGAACAGGATTAACAGATAGCCACCATATTCCGTTTATTCACTGCTAAAATGAAACACATTCGTAATTCCAATAAATTAAATTCAAATAATTGAAGACGTGTAAATCTTCTATTGTTGCGCTCATAATTTTCTTTGCACATTAGTCAAAGGCAAATGTTTGTAGCATATATTTTTCCTTCTGCTTTAACTTAAAAACATCATTATTTGCATTCTGATGCAAATAATGTGTTGTAATTGGATATTTATTGCGTTTTTGCCATTGTAATGTTATTTTTGTTTATTATTTTTATGCAACCTATTTTTATGAAAATCTCAATATCCTATTTTTTTGTATTTTTCATTTGAAAATAATCACATGTATTTTGCAGCAATATTGTAAGAATATTTATATTAGTCCGCACAAAGGATGGAATAACATAGAGGCCTGCTGATGAAACTACGAGCAGTGTTTAGGCGAAACATTTTTCAGTGTATTTTAAAAACAACTATACTTTCTTGCTAATCAATCACGATGCAAAACTATTTAATACATTTTCTCATTTTAATCATTTATACAGACAGATTATTCATTTTAATGATGTATGAGTAACTGGCATAGCCCTCGGCATCTCGTTGGTTATCGTGCCCGCTTTCCACCGCGTTACTTCTCAGGTTGACAATACCAGACGTATTTCGTAGGGATGACTATGTGCTAACCTCACGTACTCCTTAAACCAAGGCTGCAAGGCCGGGACGCTTCTGTAACTCTAAGATATAATAGGTTGTAAACGATGTTAACAATAATTTTTCTGCAAACCAAACACTTGCAGTCCTTGAGAAATTTATTTTTTCGGATGATTTAACGTTACTTAAGTATTCTCCCAGCACGACGTGACTGGAAACAAATCGAGATGACAGCTAGATCAAACTGTGTCTCATCTTCGATCAGTGGTACTATCATCACATTTCATAAGTAATATGAGAGGAATGCGTACCTATTCTAAAAATCAATTCACAAGTGGTCACAAATCTAGTTCAAAAATTAGATTTCTCATTGAGTTCGTAAAAACATTTCATTCAGAAGAGTCCGGAGGTCGTTGTTCTCTTCGCGAATAACGACGTGGTACCGCCGCTTCGGCCTCAGTGTGAAGCAAGCGTACGCTATTACCTCACGCGATCCACCGTCGGCGCCGGTCTTCTCCAGCCAACGGAACGGCGGTCTCGGTGTTACATGGACTGCTCTTGCTGCATTTACAGGAACACATTTTTTATGGGCCCACTTCCGTCCGTCGTTGAACGTTTTTAGGAACTGCGGGGATAGCGAATCTGATCTGACACGAATTGCGGCTAATAGAACTACAGCTACCTGCGAAGTTAATCGAGACATGAATGAATATTGCAGTAATATTGTAAGAACATTTCCCGTAGCCGGCACAGTAAAGAAATGGTTTACAAAACGGAAAAGTTTCAATTCAGCGGGCTAGGTATGAACTGAGGCTTCTGATTCTTTATGGCTCTTACATCCAGTTCCCATATTCCTTAGGTCTTTGGTGTGTGGCTTGTTCTGACCTTCGTATCGAGGTTGTGAACGGGGAGTGAAGTCTCTCAAAGCGTCGCTGCCCTGATTGGCAGAGGCGGATGGGAAGGACATATCGTGTGCGGTCCGCGGCTCGTTTGTATAGGTAACAGCTGCAGCATTCGTTCGAAGAGATCAGGCTAATATTAGAAACAACTCAACAAATCAACGCAGGCGAACCTCAAACTCCATTCCAATAAGCGCCGCCCACTTGCTGGTGTTCAACACATCGAGCAAATTTCCTTCCGACAACCTTTCAGGACCGTATCTGCAATCTTCTAGTCGCCGACACCCTTGTCGCCATGCCGTGTCATAGGTGACACCCACCGTCGTGTTGGCGTGAATATCTGTGTTACCGGTGCCGGTTTCTTCTACTAATTGATTTGTAGACGGGACGTCTAATTTGCATTATGGCATGTTTTCCCTTCTCGTACTCGCTCCACGGAGTGTCATTCTTAAATTTGGAGGGTGATCGAGATGATGCTTATACCTTTCCTGGTCATGCGATCAGTGTGGTAGTCGGCAATTGCCTTTCACTGAATGGAGTGATTATTGCATGTTTCTGGGCGCGTCAATTACTACGGTCATTACTGTAGGTGTAGTGTATGTTAAAACTCAGTAAGTGGCCGACTTCTTCCCTCGCTGGATTGTGTTATCCGGCGATCACGTCCACTCTCAGGTTTTTCCTTATCCAAGTATCTCTCACCAGCTGGGCACCGCCCTAGCCGGGACCAGCTCTAACCTCTGGACTGGTCTTCTAACATATGTGGTAGTGTAGTGCAATCTACTGAATGCATAACGGTAGGAATGACTACTAGAATGTTAAGAGATGACTGGTTGTTGTGGGGGTGGTGTGGAATGGGATGGTTGTGAGAAGGAAGTTGGTTCGGACAGTGTACACGGTTGAATGGGAAACCACCCACGCTGCAACCTCATGGTGAAAACAAGGGACGGCTCTGAAACCCCCATCCTTCGTCTCCGTGAACTTGAACACCGCTCCAAGCCCCAGCATCACTGACGCCGTCCGACTGCATCGCGGAGGAGGCGTAATTCCTTCGATACTCCCCGCTGCCCCTTTCATCTTGGATTTCAGTTGATTGAATGATTATTGATGAATATTTTATTGCGGGCTGTGGCAGTGGTCTGGCCCCGCTAGATGGCGAGAAGTCGTCCTACGTCGGCTTGCGGGTATTTTCCCCAACAAGGTATCTCCCATCAGTGAGACACCGCCCCAGCGGGGACTAGGCCTAAGCTCTCGACCGGTCTCCTGACATGCCTGCAAGTTGTGAGTGTAAGGCTGTGAAAGTAAGGGATGAGGATAGGTCCAGGAAAAGACGAAAAGATTCGCGCGGTTTGTGGCCATTTTGTTAGGATACTACTCCGGCATTCGGCTGTACTGGGGCTGATCGGAAAACTACCGATCAGAGCCGCTGGCCGCTAGAATTCTCCGGACAGAGACTCAACCTGACCTAGATACCTGGTTAGTGTCGAAAATCCTGCTACCGTCGGGTCTCTAGGACCTCCCTATGTTGATCTCTGGAGTTGTCTGCAGGGAGAGGCGCGACGGCCTCTGGTCACGGCGGCTGGCCCCGAGCGCAGGAGGAGAGGGGTTCGCGGGCGGGCGGGCGGCGCGTGACGAGCAACGTGGAAAAGCTCCGCCATTAGCGCTCGCCGAACGGCTGCCCTCTACACCTTTACGGCCGGCCCGTGCGCGACCACGCCCCCCCCCCCTGCAGGACGCCAGGCGGCACGGCCCGACGCCTCGCGCCGGTGGACGCCCGTGTGGAGAGGGGCCTGAGACACTACAGAAATGCATTGACGCTTAGTTAGGCCGATGTGCTAGCCCTTTAACTCAAATAACGGACTCGTGTGTTATAAAACCTCGACTAAGGTCTCGATTTACAAATTTCAATCGCGTCCGTTACATCGACCCTCTGCATGTCAAGGTTCCTGCTAAGATTTCAGTCGTTTCGAGTAAATTAATGTCCAATTTTCATTAACACATTATTCAGCCATTCCTCTACCTACAGTAATGATTTTACTAAATGTATTTGTCCGCAGATTGCAGCACGAGTGTGTTCGACTTGTAGCTGAAGTCAGAGCCATGTCACACTAGCGTCATATTTTCTTCGATTTTGTCAGTTGGAATCTTCTATTCCAAATAAATATAACGAACGCGATTGATGTTTGGAAATCTAGGCGATAGTCGAAGTTTCATAAGTCCGTTATTTGTGATACCAATCGTCTATCGATTAATACTTTCCTTAACACATTCTTATATGAAAAGTGGTCATACGCCATGTGCAATCACAACCCATTTGTTTCCGTTGTTCATAATGTGAGAGGACTGTTCAGTTCTTTTACTGCGCTGGCCGTTAAAAAGGTAGCATTTCGTTCCAATGTTTTCGTTCAGCAGATACATCAAAACTGTATCACGGTATTTTTAATGTAGTTAAATGCAACTTCAATCACACTTTTAGCAAATAACTCATAAAGACATCATCTTCCCATGGCTCAGTTCCTGCTTGGTTTGACATTCGTGCAAGGCACTAGTGAGGTGTTTTTCTAGATCAGGGCCCATCGGAGCGCAGCATCCGGTGCAAAGAACCTCTCCTCTGCAAGAGATGCGACGTTCCAGGCAGGTTGGAAGGGGGAGAGACGAAAAGGGCTGCGTACCGCCCGCTCATCGACAGTTAATCCAAAAAAATGCAAATACCTGAAGTGTAAACTGGGGCAGAGCCCAGAGATGTATCAGGGAAACAACAGATGTTGGTAGATTAGCGTCTGAGACCGGGAGGTCTCAGAATTAGAGTTACAATGGTGGAAGATTTTCGATACTAACTACTTAGCTAGGTCGAAATCGTCCACCATTTGGAGGAGGTTTCTAGCGGCCGACTGCTCACTTTCTTAGTTTTCCATACTATCCTGTTAATCCAGTTTCCGTTTCTCCTATTTATACCAGGCGCATGTCAGAACAGTATCTTAACAATCAGGCCATCGTCCGAACCCGACCTTTCTTTACTTATCCTTGTCATACTTCCCCTTAAACTCGCACTTACGTACACTTACATTCACTACACAACCGCGCGTGTCAGGATACCATTTGAGACCTTTGAGATTGTCCTGGCTAGGGCGGTGCTCTACTTGCTGAGATACCTGGAATTACCTGGTGCGAAATTGAACTATTGCAATTATTCGGAATTATCTGAAGAAGCAAACAATGGACATGTATCGCTGACCCTCAACTCGAAGAAATTGCATTAACTTCGGCAAAATTTTCCTTCTCGTATATGCCTTCAATCACAACGAATTCGAGTACCCTTGTGTACGGAACACTGTGTTCAATGTCGTTATGAATTTTTCAGCCATCTCCCCGCCGCTATCTGAGTTCGTTCGAATCTGTCAACCCTAGAATCCAGGATCCAGGTTAAAATTATTTTTGAGAAGTGGATAGTAGGTCGTTGATTGTAGTTGATTGACAAATACTGACATTTTTTCAAAACATTTAAATGTAACGAACAATGTGTAGAAGCAATTCCTAAATTTTGTCATGAACGGGGTAGTGGAGTCAGACGAACATCAAGGAGTTCATGTTGATGAGTGTGAGTTTGACCACCCTGTCGTTCCTCAGTTTTGTTGTTCTGTGCGCGCTACTCCTGCGTCTGGGGTCTGCAGAACAATGCATTGAGGCCAAACGGCGGCGGTGGCGGTGCCAGCTGCTGCTCAGCAGTGCTGGGAACGACCGTGACGAGAAATGCAAATGTTAGTAATGATCACAACGGTTACCAGGAAACTCCTGTAAGACATGGATTGAACTGTCGGACGCTTTCTCCTGAGATTGATCAGGTTTGATTCTAGATGCAAGGAAATTGTTTCATCAAAGCGCTATTATTGAAAAGGTACGTAATTTCTTAGTGAACCGATTTACTTATATTTACTTTCTCGGCCGTACTTCGTATGAAAAAAGTATTGTCATCGTGCGTCGAAAAGCTCATATTGGGCCCTCGTAATGTAAAAGTGGATAAATCTTGTTTCTGTATACACTGTATAGCAAAATACTTCTTCCAATACGTTGTTTAGTCAGAATCTATGCTTTGTGAGCCATTGATTTCCAAAAACCGATTGACGACAAAACGTCTCCGTCCGTCTGTCTGTCTATACGTGTGTCTGTTTTGTGGTCAGCGCTAGCACCATGGACATTTTATCGATCGTAATGATGAAAATTCCCATGAGTTAAAAACGGTATGTAGATATATTGACTTTTATTTCCACCCATGCAAAAATTTAGTACTTTGTTCAGCCCATTTTCTTCAAAAGGAATACCGCCTGATCGATTAAAAGGAACTTTAAACTGCGAGTTTAAAACGTATATTTGAATTTGGAGGGTCACTGTACACAAAGCCTCAATTATATTTTCAAAATTTTCTCAAAAATGGCTTCTAATTTTTTGATGAAACTTTGACTTCGTATAGTAAAAGAGACTTTGAAAGAATGACGCAGGTCTCATTTTCGTTGAAATACTAGATTTTTTAAAAATCGCGATAATTCAATTTTTTCGTGTCTTACAACTACAATATTGAAGATGGAGATTATTTCCTTCATAAGGTATGTTACTGAAAGACAGACTTAGAAATAATGTCATGTTAACATAATCAATCCATTTCATCTACGTACACCATAATATTTATTTCTTTGCCCATGGACAGTTTATCGTTCGTAATTGTTTTCTGCATAGCACTGCCATATAATGTATTGTAAAAGAGAGAAATAAAGTTTTATTTACAATGATAACAATTCCTATGAGTTAAAAAGATATTGAATGTTATTTCCGCCCATGCAAACATTCAGTACTTTGTAAACCATTATTTTAAAAGCGAAGTACAGATGCACAGAAGAGCGAAAGCTCCAAAACCGTATTCAGAGCTCCAACTAGGTTTCTTTTTGTAGTTTACAATTAAGAAATATAACTCGGGATACTAAGGAGGTCCGGAATCCTAGCTGAAAGGGCATAGAACGCGCAGTTTTGTTATGCGATTGTAACGTGTGTTGCCGGTTGCATACCCGTACACTGAATTTATCATCAATCATCATTTATCTCTAATATTATACATTGTTACTTCTCAATATGATTAATACACCCTATCAAGCAGAATCACATTTACGTTGGCTGTTTGTCTTATGAACCGTACAAAACTGCAAACTTTCCTCAACGTGTTATAGAAGGGATATTCGCAATCGGAACACTTCTTTCATTGTTTTAATGAGATTTCGTATCTCGGAGACTTACACGAATTGACCCGTTGAGGTGTAAGTAAGTTATAAAATAAAACTCTCGGCAGCTTTATAAAGGATGAAACTGTATACCTTAACTTTCATCACCCAACTTGAAATGTTGGGTGAAATGTTCGTTCGAAGTTGTAGTTTAGCGTCTGATAGAATGCGTTACTTCCAACCCTATTTGCAAAGTGATCTGGCAACCTCGGCGTCGCTCGAGCACCTATGCCGGGCTCCGTCTCGGCCCTGTGCTTTGATTCGCCCTGCCCTCGCTGCAGCCGCGCACGCACGCATGCCATTGTGCGGCGCGGGAGCAGACTCGACCGCGCGCGCCGGCGGCGGCGGCGGCGTCGGCAGGCAGGGACGCTGACGCTCAAGCTGGGGATGCGTGAGTTTTACCTGTTTTCCCAGTCGACGCAAACGGTCGAGCGTCTAAGGGCCCCTTCCCACGTGAAGCGGGTGGCGCGCCACGCAGCAGCGGGCCGCGTAGCAGAGCATTGGTTTGAATGGAGGCCTTCCCACGTGCAGCGGGTGGCGGCTGCTGCGGCAGCAGACGCCGAGCTCCGGCCACCAGAAGCGCACGAGGGGCCGCGCGCCACCGCTAGCAGAACACAGCTTTAAATGGGAGCCTTCTCACTGTGCCGCCGGTCGCGGCGTTCTACCTGCTCGGGTCCCTTTGTTCGTCGTCGCCGGAGGGTCGGCGAAACCTACCCCTCCAGACCCCACCCCCTTCCACGGCGGGCGGCGGTGCGGCCGTGACTCCGGCGGTGGCTCCGGCGGTGGCTGCGTCGGAAGAGCTATGCTCCTTGAACGAAGCGCGCGGCGGCCGCGCCGTGTGAAGCGGGCCTAAATGAAGTCGTAGGCGTCCGCGGCCAGAGTCTTGTGCGTGAACTTGGTTGTCCGGGTGACGCCTTCGAGGCGGCGTCACCCGGACAGCCAAGATCACGCACGGTCGAGCATCTGTCCCCATAACGTAGCAAAGTTCAACAGCCATGCACGAAATCCGTGGCGTCTGCTTTTTCTTCGTGATACGTGGCTGCCCCTTTTTTTTTGAGAATTCGTGCGCGTAACTCTGTTCCGGGCACATTTCTGTACAGGGCAGGTAGAGATGTGCCTTCGTTGGACGAAGCCAATCGGCTAATAAGAAAGCAAAGGGAGCATCTGAGGAGGCACAAATGGCAGACGAGCTGAGAATACGAAACGGTTCGAACGGACAAACCTGGGCATTTGTGGGCGCCTTTGGAATACGGCTAATTCCGACCCGCGCAACACGGACAGGGGCAAAAATTTCGCTTATCCTCAAAATCATAGACTTAAAAGTAGTAGCTACTTGTCAAGGAAAGGCTGCGCTCATCATTTCTGACGCAGTCACACTACTCCTGGCAGAATCTTGAATTTTTAAGGCCAAAACCACATCGTTCAGTAGACCTCATCACATCTTTTTAAAAATTCAATAAAACGTAAACTCTTCCTAAATATATTTTTTTCACAGTTAGCATCTCTTCAGAGATGTGCTTAGATGCGACAGTAGATCCAATTTATTTGAGCTTTAAAGATTTATTGTGTAATAAGCAGATATTATAACCACATCATTCACCTCAAATGATCTCCCCATCATTCATGCATTTGAAGGCAAAGACAAACCACTGCCCTACGCTCTGAAAAGAAAAGGAACTTATCGCATCACACAACTGTTGTAGGTATTTCTTGCACAATATGTTATACACTGAATTATTTATATTACAAATTTACAATGTGCGCTGAAATTGAAAGAAAATTATGCAGACATGTGAGGTGTGTATTGTTTCGTTAGTTACCTGGAAACTCGAGAAAATTCTAAAACATTTTTATTACTCATTTCAGCGCTCATTGAAAGCTGAACGGTTTCTGTCTTCACAGAAATGAGGACGCTTTTTCAGACAGCAGTGGTCGATGGTGGTCATGTTCTTTGGCACAACAGCTCTTTACGAGCTAAGGCCTACCATCAGCGTCCCGGACTTGCGGCCATGGGTTAAGGGGTACGTGTGGTCAACCTGAGAAGTGAGCTTTGTCATCCTCTCACAGCAACAGATATTGGGACATTGCAAGGAAAGCGCACAATTAATTTTTGCCCATACGGGAAATAGAAACAGGGGTTTCGCCGTGGAAAGCGGGTACGCTAACCAACGAGCCACCGAGGGTTCTCTCTTAAATATATTATTAGTTAACAAAAATAAAATGAGGTAGATTTCACACTGGATGCTGAAAGATCAGATGGGTATTAGTGCGTAATTGTATTCGACATGTAATAAGCAAAAATAATTATTTTTCGCTTAATTATTCTTGTCAGTTTTTTTCAAAATTAAAATCAGTTTGTTGGAGGTTCAACCGTCACACCATGTGTACCATTCCTGCGAATAGGTTTGAGTAGTCGATATTAACACCATTGATTAAATAAAACTTTTATAAGCTATTCCTTTCCCAACTCTAAAACGCACTTTTATAATATATCCACTTTTCGATATTCTATTAATAGAGCAAAGTTTATTTTCGAGGAATATGCTTGTTACTCTCCTGGATTTCGGGGAGAGAAGCATTAGCTAACAATATACATTTAGTGGCTGTCAACATTTATTAACTTACTCTTGAAAACAAAATGTTTCGCTTTGCAGTGTCTCATTCATGAGCAACTCAGAATAGTTCAAGCACTCATGAACATACATATTAAGCAACCACTACCCTTCTAAGGCAATGCTGCTCTCAGAAAATACAATCGAACCCCTACCATACCATATATTACTGAATAAAATAAAAGTACGCTGTTTAGGATCACACAAAATGTTATAAAATGGATTTATGGAGGGCATCAGAGCTGTATCAAACCTTTCCTTCTGATTTTAGTTTTATTTATTAGTCATTCACGACAAATAATGGAACTCAAATACTTTGTGAGATCCTGGTTAATTACTGATATCGTATGTTGCAAACATTATTTTCTTTAACGGCAGCTATCTAGAAGATAATTAATTTAAAGAATTGTTTTGTATTTTTATTGCCCTGCGTTCGTTTTAATGCAGGTAATAAACAAATCTTCCTTTTTGCTTTTGTATTGTAATGCAGCAGCAAAAAACGCGATTTTCGACAGAAAAACTAGTTTTGTGAGTCCTTAACAAATTTTGTTTTTAGTAAAAAGCTTCTTTCAACACGTGTGGTGAGAATCCATGTTTTTTGGGTCCTTGGTATCGAAAAAGTGGTTTACAGGAAAACGTCTGTCCGGGCCGTCAACAAGTGGTTGTGTGGTTAAAACGTAGGCAAGAGTTTCATGAAATTTGATATTTCCCTTCGATTTGACTGATGTTGCGGCACCATTAAATTATTTTTATTTTTGGGGAGTATGACGCTCCAATCACAATGAACATTTTCTGGAAAATGACAAACTTATTTCTTGCCGTGTCTTGTTCTTACAAAAGAAAGTACACTATTGTTGCGATTTTCATTAAAACCACTGATATCTAGATAATCTGGCAAATCTTTTTTTTAAACACTTAGAGTTTTTGTTTAGAAAGAAGGTGAAGCTTTCTAGTGAACTACATTTTGGGATTTTGTTTTAACTGATAAGTAGTGCGCACCTGATGATTTATCCATTGCTATTATATTGCAGTTGTTTCATTGTGTAATCTATCTTTTGAAATCATTCGATATTTCCTCATCGAGGAATCGTGTGAGTGTAAGGTTGGTACTGAAGAAAAGGTGATATAGCGAGTTTTCTTCAGTTCGACGAGTGTTTTTAAATACAAAGATTTCTGAGTGTATGGAATCGCAATAGTCTGACACATGTTCTTTCACCAACGAAAAAGAACTTAGAGGTTAAAATTATGTGTGGCATGTTTTTTGTTGTTGTTGTTTTTATGTTGAGGTGGGCAGCGGAATTTCTTTGCCGTATTTCCCTACAGTATGCATGAACAAACCTTGATTAAAATAAAATATTTCTATTACATTGTTAGAAATATGTTGAACTCTGGGTTCGCAGTGAATAGTATTTGTTCCAGTTACATGTAAACCTCCCTTGTTTCATTAGCCTAAGAAACGTAATAATGAATGATATGCAAAGTCTCTCGGCGGTCTAGGTGACGCTGCGTCGAGGGCAGTGATGCCAACTTTAAAACCGTCATATCGTGGCCTTCTTGCAGAAGACTCACGTCGCTACTTTAAAAAGCGAGATAAACTTCCTGTCAACTTGGCAATCCACCTGGCTTCCCGCCGAGTGGTTAGTTTCCAAAATTTTGGCTAATTCTTCGCGATTCGCTAATTCTTCAGGGCTAAAAGGCCAAGCACTAGAATTTCAACCTTGAGGAAAGGCCCCGAATGTTGGCCGAAACGTTGGCAAAACAGCCCACGATAACACGGCGGCGCCTAAACAGCCAAGAGTATTCAGTATTGAAGAGGGCTAGCGGGTGGATGAGTGGTAGAAGTATTTTTGGCTGAGAGGCATGAAATGGGGCGGCAAATAACGGAAATGTGGCGGAATAACGAGGAGGCGACTGTCCAGTGGCTGGCAGCGAGCGCAAAGGGCGGGGAGAAGCAGACATCGTCGCGCCTCATTAACTGGCGGAGGCCTCTGCGGAGACATGCGGGAGAGATGGCGACGGAGGCGGGGATCGTGGTGGAGTCAGAGGCTCGGAAAATTATTTCCCGCGGCAGAGTAAATGGACACATTGAGCAATAGGAGATAAATGCGACACTTATTTTTTGAGTAAACTATGCGACAAAGATGGTCAAGACATTTTGTGTTTTTTATTGGAAAGACCTATAAAGCAGTGAAAACCGCGTCCCACTGAAGCCAAGAAAATGAATAGTAAAGATTCACGTGTTAGTTCCGACGTTCACTTTTAGTCTCGTGGAGTGACACCTTCGCTTATTATTCTCATTTTCTTTTTCTGTTCCGTTTTAATAATAAAGCCAAAAAAACTGAGGTCTCAGCAATGTATCGTAAAAGTATCATGAAACCAAGTCTTAACGTAACGGAAAAAAATATTATTTTACCGCTCGATGTCCTAATCCTGTTCGTATCTATCAAGATTAACATCTAACTCATGGCAGCTTCTCTTTGTTACCTTGGAGCTTCCCTGACCAATATGTGACCTGATCTCTTCCCTCTGCTGTTGCAGCTTCTTCAGGCAGCCGTACGAGTTCTTCCAGAAGCGCGGCGTGGCTGGTCCCAAAGGATCAGTGCTGTTCGGCTCCTGGTGGGGTCGGTGGAACAAGGTGCAGGGCGAGGAGGACCTCAGCCTTGTCAAGCAGTTCGGACCCATCTTCGGGTAAGTCATCATGATAATTATCATCTTGATAATAATTATTATTAATATTACATATTAATATAAAGTATTATTGCATAAATTAAGTACATTGAATGTGAGGTTTGGACGGCAGTTAAGCGGCATTAACTGTTCAGAAGCAAAGGAAATGATTCCATTCTCTGGGAAACTGAACCGCGTACCTATTGTTTTTGTGCTTCCCGTGTTAGAGTAGCCAAAAGTTCCCTAGCGAACAATACCAACGCTTCTTCTACAACGTAATTCATACTTGTTACCACCGACGTGGTAATTCGAAATTTGCTTTGCAATGATCGGATGCAGCACATAAATGGACGGAATCAATGTTAAGCTCAAAGAACAGTGTAATACTATATAGGAAATACAATTATTCACTTAGGGACGTCCAGACGGGCGGATGGGTGAGCTGATAAATTAAAAAAATGTTTTTTCAAGAACCTTTATCTGTGTGAAGAGCATAACATGTTTTTGCATCCAACCATTGAAAAATAATGTTCTATAGATTGAAGTAGTTTCTCTGTGTGAAGCATGCAAGAAAGTGATGACTCTTAATGTAGAGTTCAAAGGGCAGTTGTAACAATTACTACATTCATTATTGGTGTGAAATGAATATAAAAATAAGTTTGTATGCCAACGTTTCAAAACTTTCTTCTGAAGTATGAAGCTCAATAACATTGTTATCCGAATTCCAATATAATTTTATATTGATCCAGTACAATCATGAATATTATTTGTTATTGAATTATTCCATCTCTAAAGCCCTAAAGATAGGAATATATATTTCCGAACATGCGCTTATTTGTCATTCTAAAACATTTTTAAACCACCGTGTACGAAACATGTTTTCTGAGGCTTGTTTTCCGTGGGCGTAACATTACGAAGCATGCGCGAACGTCCTTCAGAAATGATGTGTAAAAAAATAGAAAACGCAACTCGGGCGCGAGGTGGTTCGCGCCCTTGTTAAGTATCTTACTATTTCTTCACTCCTTGCCTAGATGCCATAATCACAGATTCTACTTCATGGTGGTGAATCCCAAGAACTAAAGGTCCATTCACAATGAAACAACGTATACGAGAGGACTTAATAGTGCATTTAACAAAAGTTACATATCAAAAAGTGATCATTTTTCACCCCCTCTACATGCCCTAGCAATTTGTAACATTTATTCTGATACACTGTATACATTTAATTCAGATGTTGATATATTTGAATTACTTTAATAATAATAATACTTATTATTATTATTTTTAAATAATGAAACAATTATATAACAACGATTATTAATTACTTTATATTATCAGGTTAAATATTAATATTTTGTCAATTTTTCGTTCAATTACTAAACGGAATGATCCCAATTTGTGAGGCTCAAGGCGAGGGTATGTTTATTCGGAGTTAGCGCTCGGGTGCGTGCGTATCCACCTTTTAGAAGTGCCTTTGTTACGGGTTGTTACAGTTGTACTCGAAAAAGAATAAAACAGTTTTACTCATTTTCATTGACGTCTCGAGAATTTTCCGTGTTCTTTTCGAAATCACCGAAGACGTAGACTTAGACATTTTGGTATCGAAAACACTAACCCTCAGCCGTACATCCATATCGAAACTCGACTCTTAAATTCTCTAAACAATCGTAGGACAGTACATAAAATTATTGTGAACATGCTGGGATGACTAGGTTTCCTTATTCTATCCCGTACGTGGAGTAGGTTCAATGAAGAATTTCATAAGTAATGAGGGCAGTCTTTACTCTTACAAACAACAACGAAAACGCTAGACGTTTTTCGTATTTTACTACGGTACACGCTAGTCTATTGTTCTCGAACCACGTTGGCGAAAGCATGAAAGCCTGAAGCCAGCGACCTCTAGCGGTTACGTTTTGTGTTTACTATACGATCCTGTTATTCACAATTCTGGTGGTTCCATCAAATAATTTGGTTCCAAAATGATATGTTCACGATTGTTTATGTTTTATTGTGAATGGACCTCACTCGTCGATGCAAAAGTCGTGTCATTTCTCAAAAATTGCTTTAAGTGATAAAAAAGTCCAGAAACGAATACATATTTACTATTAAAAATAATTTACTGAACAACCGGTAGGTAGAGAACAATTTTATCTCCTTTACTGAGAATTAAAGGGCTCATGTGCGCTGTGTGTTGTGGCAGCGAGTACGCCGGCCGCACCCCCGTGCTGGTGGCGACGGACCCAGCGGTGGCGCGCGCGGTGCTCCTGGACAACGCCAACCACTTCCGCAGCCGACGGGTGAGTGGCAGCTCCGCGCCCCCCTCCCCCTCCCTCCCTCCTCTCCCCCCATCCTCCCCCTCCCCCACCCTCCCCCCCATCCTCCCCCTCCACCTCCCCCACCCCTCCCCCTTCCCCTCCCTTGAGGCAATTGCACGTGTGCCACATACAGTCCTAAGTGAGTGAGTAAGTGGTTGTGAGTGAGTATTTAGTCAACTACTTTGACAGTTTGCTCCGTGAGTGTAATGCTTCCTTTAGCCAGGAGGTGCAATGTTCCTCCCTGCAAGAATGTGAGATCCGGCGCCGACCTGCACGTCTGGCCGGCTTCGGTGTCTCATGGCATCAATTGATGCCGCTTCAGTGCCTATGACAGGGAGGTCCTAGGGTTCGAGTCTCGAAGGTGGTAAGATTTTCCACACTAGTTACATAACTAGGTCGAATTCAGACTTTGGCTAGAGGAGAATTGTAAATGCCGGCTGCTCTGATCTGTGCTTTTCAGTAGTTTCGCTTATCTATACCAAGCGAATACCGCAGCAGTGCCATAACAAATGTGCCACGGACCGCGCACGATTTTTCTTCCTCTTCTTTGTCCTTCCATCACCCTTTACTTTCGCACACATTCACTTGCGCATGCACACCACACTTGTCGGGAGACCAGTCGGGAGCTTAGAGCTTGTGCGGCTGAGGCGGTGCCACGTTAGTGGGAGATGCCTGCTTGGATTAAATGCTTCTTCAGCATTCTCCATTCGCCTGGTGTTGATCGGAGAAACCATGGAAAACCACCGATCTGAGACGGCCGCTAGAATTCTCCTCCAGACATCGACTGAATTCGACCTAGCTGACAAGCGAGTAGCAAAAATCCTGCCCTCTTTCAATTTCGTCGGGACTTGAACCCAAGGGCCTTCTGGTCAGAGGCATTACAATGACATCAGTTGATGCCCTAGCCACCTTTGTTGATAAAATATGATCAACTGTTCAGAGAATCATAAACCAGACTTTTACTTCAAATACCGATGACAAATAGTGTAATATCACAATGATAGCACTTGTATCACTCTTCCTCCTGCTAAAACATGCTAATTTTCATCACATTGCAAATTTTCATCTCTAACCTTCCCGAATAGTACACCTCAACCATTAATACGGGGACAATACGCGGAGAAATGTAATACAAACTGCTCGCGTTTACAAATATAATACACAACCACCAATTTTTTATTTTATCCTCAGGGCTGGTGTTGTTTTCATGCTGTTGATTTTTGTTGTTTTTTTTCCCCCTGTTTTTTTCTAAATCAGCCCCGAAGATGGAATACAAATATTCCAAAACGTCTGCAAACTAATATTTTAATTTTTCTACTCACTCCAACCAAATTCCGTGATCGACATTTCCTAATAATACACAACGTACATCAATTGTGAATGACGGCTAGTTTAATAGTGAACATCTAGAATGGGTAGGCTTGTGGGTCCTTTTCTACACAGAGAAACTTTCTGGCCTGCTTCCTGACAGAAGAGGTTAGCTTCCACAGGGATGTGTAAATGAGTTTATATATTGGGAAATAAAAGAATTCTAGCCATGTTGCGAGTGACAAATATAGTTAAGTTGGTTGGCATGTACCTCGTGAGATTACTGATCGCTGAAGGACAGGATTTTAGATTTTTTAAACTACAGGAAATTATTAAAAATGGAGCGTTGTTGGTTGATCTATCCGCTAAACTTGTGTTCATGTGGTACATGTTGGGTCTCCATTTGAGAGAGATTAAGATCAAGGCGTCTTATCTATATAAAAAATAGAGCTAAGTTTTATACGAGTAAATTAGATTGTGTGCTGGGAGCAGTTTCCATGCAGCTGTCAAATTACACTTTGCTCATATTGGAAGACCTCATTATGGTCCCGTTGGAGTATGAATCTGTCGGATCGTATTAACGGATAAATTCCAAGAGTCTTCGCAGTCTTTCCAACCAACAAGTGGGATCACTCACACCATCCCCATAATCACGAATAAGACACAGCAACCCCTGCAACTAACAACTTCCGTTGCCTTCTTTGCATGCATTGCCTGCTTTCACTGCTTTGCTTTGCCTGCTTGCCTGTTTCGTGTTTTCAGGTTACATCAAGCGAACGAACCAGAACAAGTGACATACCAACAAAATCTGACGTCCTCCTCAGCTGACTTTGCATGTGAAATCTGGCAGACGAGAGGACTCCCGCGCGCCCAACGAGGACCTTTGCATCTACAACTAAAAATGAATAAATTAACATTGAAAATTAATAAAAAACACTTATTAGTGGAACATTAACACAATCATAGCTTTATAAATAAAAAAAGTAACAGAACATTGCATGCAAAATAGGAACAATACATTTTGCATGTAACATAAGCACTTAGTACTTTCAAAATAAAATTTCTTAAAAATACATATACAATACCATCATTGTTTTCTGATAACAGCATGTATTTTTCTTTCATCCAAACAGTAGTGTGGCGTAAATAAAACGCTAATGTAAAAGTTATGAGAAAGGGTAGAAGTAAATGCCTGGATACCCCTTCCCTCTCGTAAAGTGAAACTGCCGCTTGCAGTTTTTGTGGATAAAGTAACAATGAATTTAATGTAATATAAGGGTTATTCCTACTTCTAATCCTCGCAAAGAATAAAATAAAACAGAATAGCTCCATAAGTTGGTGAATACAAATTCGATTTACTGCCTTATTGGATAGAGTGCGAGGGCATTTCAAATGTGGTGAAGTGTTTCGAGGGAGGTGAATGTATCCAAGAAGTAGCAACCAAGATAATATTAAATTATGTTTTGCCTTTCAGTTTTTCCCTTGCACATCCTTTTTGTGTGAGGGCTGTACGTCTAATCTCTTCTCCGTCACAACGAAGTAAATCGTAAAAGGTGTAAACGGTTCTTGCGCGTCCTTGAGAGGCTACTCTTGATCGTCTCTCTGACAAGGAAGGCAGGGAGGAATGTTTTGTGGAGTAATTATTTCCGACAATTCAGCGAAGCGACCTCCGTCATTTTCAAATCGTTCTCTGATCTAAACGAAACTATAAAACACAAACAATAACTTTTCTCAGAAAAGTGCATGTACTTATGATTTCGTAAGATTTTAAGTTTAAAAATACATAATTAGAAGAAAAACGTTCCAGAGCATTCCTTTTCCAATAGAATGAATCAATATAAAAGCATTTACAATTTCTTTTTATATAAATAAAATATTTAATTATATAAAACATAGCAAACGAGTCAAGTGTAAAAACTGCGAGTTGTGTAAGCATGCTTGCCTTAAAATGTGAATAAACTTGTCCTGAAGATCGCTAAAACTACATAAAGAAATGTTACAATCACTCTATTATACGTTGATATTATATAATAACTAAAGCATTTTAAAAACGAAATAAAGGCAGAGAATTCGACGAAAATTTTTTTAGATAACGTGAACGAAAGCGGAATTCAGTGATAAGGCTCCAAAACTTTGTAACGCTATCGGTCATGTTGGAAATGTGGAACTTACTATATGTGTAAACTTAATATTTACTATTTCCTTTAGCCCAATATGCAGAAAATTCTCAAATTTGTATTTTGATATATTACGGCACTCGAAGAGGTACCTCTAAAGTGGCCATAATGTCCCGTTTTGAACGGGGTCGTTTTTCTCGTTAAGTAGCCCAACCCGTTTTCCCGTAGTACCCTAGAACAGCAAGAGGACGCCAAAATCTTCCGCTTTCAGAGAGCAAGCCGCAGTGACAAATTATCGACCGAAAGTCAAGTGGAATTCAGGGTTCTGGTCAAGTCGAGAATAGTTATTCATTACACGAGTGGTAAAAGTGATATTGGCTTTTGCGAGTAGAAAATGTTGCGACCCGGGGTCGAGAGGGGTCGATGTCGCGTTTGGGGCCGAGAAGTGCAATCCTACGAGTAAAATAAATTCACTTTTACCTCATATGTCATACACTATTTTTAGACAGTCTTGCTGCCTTTCCTTTTATTTTAATTCAAGCATAAAAATCACTGTTAAATGAAGGTCAAGAGTTGCTGATGCGATCAGACGAGAGTATTTATTTCTTAGTAGAATTCACAGATTTATCTGAGCATCGTCTCACCTATAGCTAGCGCTAAAAACTTCAGCACACTGTGAATGTCCTAAAAGTATCCACTTTTACAAGTGGCTGTCAAAAATGTATTAAACTCTTGTTAGTTTAAATTTGAGATCACGTATATGTTCAAAAACTCAAAACATTCATTAATATCATAAAATTTTACATATTTGTTTGAAAACAATATAATGCATGTCATACAGATTCAAAGTTGTTAGAGTTGTTGGAGAAAACGTTAATTCAAACCTTTCCTTCTGATGTATGGTTAGGAAAGTCGTCCTTATTTGAAAACAGCAATCTGCTCCCCTCAGCAAAAGGTTGAACGATAACCAATCTTTGGCACGTTTTCAAAATCTTTATTGAGGAGGTTTGATGTTGAGGAGCCTCATTCATTACTTAAACCAGTTCCGCTTTAGCTCCTGCTAGTAAATGTTCTCTTCATGGCATTTTGAAGGAAAACTGTAGTGCCTTTTGATCTTTACGCACTTGCGTTACAATTATTTGGCAGAGTTGGCTCGAACGATACGATTAATTTTATTATTACTGACATTCGTGAGTTTAACAACCTCTGGAACTAATTCTAGGCCACGAAAATTTCTTTGAGAAAAAGGCGTTTAAAAATTACAATTGATCAGTAATTTCTGTGTAAATGTTGCTCCTTTATTAAAACGTGTGGGGAACAAAAGATTATTCAATTCTTCGTCTTAAATGTTTTTCTTATTTCTGTTGCAATTAAGCTTTGTTGAATAGAACACCAATCTCTAATATCATTTCCACCTTGAGAAAAAAAATGCGTTTTTGCTAATGTGATTCACATTCATAACTAGGTATTGAAGATCACTTTTGCCCGAAATGGTCTAGACGTGTGTGATGTATTAAGACGTGTAAAGAATAGTTAATGTCACAGGCGCGATCGCAGGCGGTATTTTTGCCGCCGACGAACATCATTTTCTTTTCTCAATATTGCGGCTTCTCTTGATAGTCAGCCAAGGGTAAATTATTAAGTGACATCAACAGTAGAATTTTAATTATTCTCCTGATAATAAATTTCTGGAGATCATCTGCAATATCCGTCTTCTACTTTGGCTTCCCAAAACAGTGATGACAAATACGAATACATAGAATAAAATAATGGCGTAATAAAAATATAAATTAAAATTTAATGATGTAGGAAGGTAAAACGTTAATAAGTAAGATGAAAATGGTAATGAGGGGAATGTGTAGGTAGCTAAAAATGTTATAATAAAACGAGAATAATAAGTATTATGAATCTAGATTAATAAATCCACTGAAATCACCTACAAATTACACGTAATGAATAACCAATTTATTTAATTTACACAATACTTAACGTAAGAGGATTATTATGAAATTTTTATTACAAAAATATACAAAAATATTCTTACATACTCATCGCACCCGTGAAAAAAACTGGAACAGACGCGATGGCGTGGCGGTGTTTATGCCGTAGAGAGCAAAGATTGACGATATAGGTCACTTTTGCTGGAATTTGGCTGAAATGTGAGTGGGTCTTAGAGAAGACGTTACCACTATCTTGAATTTCAATTGATAACTAGAGAACATCTTACTTACCGCGATGCTGAGTTGGAACATCCACGGGCAGCGCCGTTTTATTTTCAAAGGCGGAATTTATACCACACGCGCGATCGCTGGAAGGTTAATGAAGATAATGTGCTCAGTTCAGATTGAATTTTAATTAATGTTTGCGTACTGGTACAAACTTGTATTTATGACGCCATTATTAAGACGCCGTTTTTTATGATGACATAATCAAGATGCTTTATATTCGTTCGGTAATAAACGACTTTAATAGTTATGGGTCTTTCGCGTCCACGTTAATGTTTAAAAAGTAACAAACACAATAAACAATTTACAGAAATGTTTGATTTGTGATTTTTAAGTATTTCAAAGCAGACGAAGGTTTTTCAAACAGAAATTATGTAGTAAAAGCAAGTATTATTTCAGTAATCAATGTAAAGGATCAGTATCCCGAACTTTTTTATAACGAAAAAGTCCCCCAAAGTAGACCTTATGAGAGCTCGGTTGGTTTACCTTGTAATCCAACCTATTCATAAAACTAAAACTTTTTTTAACGAGAAGACGGTAAGAACGTACTATCCCTTGATTTTCTCTCTTAAGACTTAACACCGAATTCGAATGTCCTAGTAATATGTGAGCAAAATCTCTCCTTTTAGCTGTTAAAATCGTCTCGCGCGCGAGTTCCTCCATTGTCTACACATTGCGCGAGCCTTATCCAGTAATAATTTGGCATATGTGTGTAGCATGTAGCACATTTGGCATATAGAGATGCTTCCCGGCTAACAAAAAGTTGGGTTTCCCATTCTGACATTCGCACAGGTTGCCAGGTGGCCACTCCAGTGCTGCGTCCTTTGCACGTGCAGTTGTGCACACAACCCTGCGGAGAAAGCTGTCGTTAACAAAATATGCCGCTGCCTGATTTTCTTCGGATTACGTACTCTTTGTTCTCCGAATTCTTAAGATTTGTGCGCACAACCATGGGCCGAAAACTCCCAGACTCGCCCAGAAAAGCGCTTGGACAGAAGGGTACGACGCGTGGTGACGGTGGCACTTGGAGACGAAAGCCACAGGCGACCGCCGAGCGGGCAGTCAACAAGGACGGCCGAAAGTGGGCGCCTTCGGGATCAGTTATTAACACCATTAAGCGGATAAACAGCAAATAACGGACGCGGTTGAAGTTTGTAAATCTAGGTTAAAGTCGAGGTTTATAACCAACTGAGCCTGTTACCTGCATTATCGGCCGTATGCTATTCAATACATTTCGTAATACTATCTTGTAAGAAAAAAGGCCTTATAAAGAAGAAATACCATTTTTCTGTAAGTGTACTCTACGCCATCTTACAAATTATTTTTTCTATTCTTCGTAACTATTGGCGGGCTGTTTAATCCTTAACGGACGCCGGTCGTGACGAATAGCTTTTCGTTCTTTTGGTTGCATATAACAGTAAAGTATTATGGAACGATTAAACACGAGTCGCGCCAAAATGGGATGCGTGAGACCGTCACGTACCACGAGTGTGGTGGGTCCCTTAAGGTGTCATTTAACAGCAGTCAGGTATACCCATGCGAAGGAGACGTTTAAAAGCAAACTCTTCCCCCTGGGGGCGGGGCGCGACCGAGAATATCGACGCGTCGCGGCAGTGGCGGACGCGAGAATAGTCGCGGAGGAAGCGTCTAGACGCCGCGCCGCGCCGCGCCTTCCGACGCGGAATCCGCGGGAGGGGAGGTGGGGAGGGTGGAGCGTATTTCTGTGGGCGGCGCCACGAGCCTCCAGCCGAGTTCCTCCAGCGACGAACGATTTTAGCCCTCCGAGAATACCCCGCCCCCGGGTGACGAGTGAAAAAGGAGGGATAAGGGAGAGTAAGACTGGGATGGGAAGGTCGTTTCGTCACGTACCTTGGTCACTGCCTTACTTGTCGCTGGAATTCGATCTGCGATATTTCCTGATTCATTCAAGGTTATTATGCAGGGTCAAGGTCAATGGCCGTAGATCCGCACCCGGGCTCTGCTATGTTCCGCCAAGACGCACTTTAAAGTCTATCCCCGATGCGGGCCTAGGGGACTTTTTTCATGCAAGCGCGACCGTGGGCGTCCCTCTGAAGAGCTCGGGTTGTGACACTCATATTCTCCACCAGATGTCGGTCTCAGTTAACTATGCATTTTATACTTAACCTGAACCATGTAGAATGGTGCACTTCAGTCGCATACCATACACTTTCAATTACCATCTTCTGTATGTTATATTGACCAAAAATTCTTTTGGGCATTTTGCTGACAAACATTCCAGTAATAAGCTAATTATATTAGATGTTTGTTAATGGAGGACATCTGGCGACGTCTGTATATTCTGGGGCAAGCTTACAGAAAACAGTGGTAAAGTGCCATCGCCGGGATCAGAGCCAGGAACACCGATTGTCACCGGAGCCACGAGCTATGCGCTACCCCCGCTGGGTAGACTAGGTTCAAAGGTTTATTGTTATACTGATTTTATTTCTATTTATTTTATACCCAAATTTTATTTACTAATCTGTAATGTTATATGATCGTATTCACGAGGTTCATTGTATCTAAGGCCGATTTTCTGCATCTGAATTACGCAAGATATTGATGTGGTAAAGTACAATCATTTCGAGTAACACGTGATGTTAAATCAATCTTAAAAATGCTGATGAACTGTGAGTGCAACTTTTATTACTCCCAAGCCAACACTCATCACAACAGGACTTCTCTCACGAATAGGAATGGAACGAGGTGTGAATCATAAGAAAAAAGGATCTTCCTTTTGGATGGTTGAAATATTTACATACATCAATGGCTTAACGCACAAACATTTTATGTACACACATGGTCATTTTTTATTTTATCTATACTGCTAAGTTCATGTATCGGGGTTCATGTATCAGGGTTCGGGTTCTAATGATCTAAAAATTCTTTGAAAATGACCACAAAATGACTTAAAAATAAGAGGAAGTTACCTATAAAATGACTTAAAAATAAGGGAAAAATACCTATTTTTTTAAAAAAAATCCCAAAAAGTTGTTTGAAAATGTTTATTTATCCAATGAAAAAATTATATTTAATATAAAGTCTTTATTTTAGGAGGAAATGTAATCCATAGCTTCTATCTTCCAACCGGCAGTTTTTGAAAAGTCGAGGAAGTTACCGAAGATACCTGTAATTTTGTGAGTTCGAAAAACACTGCAGTAGTGAATTTTGTCATGAATTAAATAACATTAAATATTACATAATTACATTGTATTAAAAACGTTGTTACAGTGTGTCATAAATTCATGAAATATGCACAAACAAAAAGCACGAAAAGGAAAAAAAATGCATAAAAAGTACCAAAATGACGCAAAGGTCCAAGCACTGGCAAAAAATTGAAAATGGCAAAAAAAGACAAAAATGATCCAGTAATTATACATTTCTATCACCTGAACGTGGTGATAGATGTAGAATGCACTAATGAAATGCTGACATGTCATCAGAATCCGAGCCCTAATCATTAGCATGGAGATGTTTTTATGCCCTAAAAATCTTGAAATATGCTTTTATAAATATGGATTTAAGACCTACAAATTCTGAAATATGCATTTTAATATGCAATTAAAATTAACAATATTTCATTTCCTGTGTAAACCTTTCTTGACAAATTCAGGGAAAAAAAATGTTTGAAATGAAAATATATGTTTTTATGCCAACATAACAAAATCTATCTTACTTTTCTGGATAAATAATTGAAGTAAATATTCACCATAAAATATCAAGAAATACATTTCCACAAATATTTTCTCATCTATTGAAAAGAAAACATAACGCAAACTGTGACAAGCTCTTTCTAATCAATGAATGCTCAAAAATAAATATATTCTATGAAAATATGAAATGTTTTAGAGAGATAAGGGCCTATTTTAACGAAATATGGAAATGTGCACATGTAATAACACGAATGTGCAGTAAGAGGAAAAATCGGTTATATATGCACAAATATATACTAACACATTGATCTACATAGCATCTAAACAAATGCCAAGAAATTTCACTGAGCTACGCTCTGAAGCAACAGACAAAAATATGCCAACTCATGGAAATCCGCTCCTTAATGATTAGTTCTAAATAAGTACAAATTTCCTTCAATTATTTTGCAATTCTCGGACCCTCAGTTGAAACACCCTCAGCCTTGGTGTCCTCTGGTGTCGGTACGACGTTGGTAAGCGACTGTCACAGGAGGAGGAAGGGGCGGTCGAGGGCTCGCGCTCGGAGGCGGTTCGGGAGGGAACCCTCACGCGGACGGTCTATTCTCACACCTCGCTACGGCCGACTTCCCTCCAACCCTCGCCCAGGAACGCAGGCTACGAATGTAAAAGGTCCAACTTCCACGAAGATCCCAAAAATACTGGATAGAAAACTGACGAAAGCGTTTCAATGGTTTTCCAAAACAGCCACATTCTGTCCTTGGGTAGCGCAGGTTTCGTGCGCTGCCCAAGCTGATGAGACAATTTGACTCATTGCATGCAGATCTCATTTTTGCTTAACTCTCTGAATTTTAGAAAAATCACAAATTTAGAAGCAATGCAAGAAAGTACTACATGCTTTTTTAGCGTAACAAGTTCTTCAGCGAAAACTTAAAAAAATATCTTTAAAGTAGGTTACGTACAATGTTTTGAAACAAGTTGTGTTCGCGTAATTTTAACTTGAAGATAATGCATTTTTTAATTCTCAAAAAGACACCATTTTTTAATATCCTCCCACTCGGATTGAGCAAATTGTGCTTATAAAAATCGCGCAGGTCCATTTTCGGCGAACTCGCTTTATTCGATTGCAAACAAAAAATTCACATTGCAAAACTACAATACTGATTAAATATTTTTTTAGCTTTCTCGCCCTTATTTCCTAAGGAGAGAAAGTATTGGAATCGAATGTGGGAAAACGGCGAATTTTCGACAGAAAAACTCTTGTAAAGAAAAAGTGGATAAATCTTGTTTTAGATATAATAAATACTTCCGCCAAAACGTTGGGTATTCAGAACGCATGTTTTGTGGGTCCTTGATACCTAAAAATCGATTGACGGAAAAATGTCCGTCTGTGGTCAACGCAAGCGCCTCAACCGTTCAGCCGATTTTCTCGAATATTAATATCCCCGATCGATTTAAATAACCTCGAGGATCTCTGAAATTGAATCTGCTATTTTGATTTTAGGGAGTACTTTATAAGAAGCCTCAAATATTTTCAAAATTTTATTAAAAATGGCTTCAAATTGTTTAACGTAAATGTAGCATGGGAAGAAGTTCACGTTTCTGAGCTCAGAAATCCCTACGCTTACTTTTTAAGTTGGATAATGAATTTAGGTGTCAATGTGAGAGTTTGGAAAAACTTGTTCATTTTTCGCTCGTTCACATTCGACCTTCATAGGCCATTCGAGATCTAAGTAATTATTGTAGGTTAAAGGGTTTTTATACTAGCGTCACATGGGTTCTTGCGGAGATTGGAGCTATATGACTGAAGAAAACCTCGACATGATGGTCTAAACGTCAGCCACAAAGGCCAGACGTTGTTCTTCTCGTGCATCAAACAGCCAATATACAACGGTCGCGGAAAATTACGCAACCCAAGTGCGTTTATGTATGGGCTCCATTTGAGATGCCCTGTTCCTTGACTCGCACTTTTTGCTAACCACTGATATGAACACATCAGAGGAATGAATGATCGATGCGTAATATGAGTATGTGTATGTATTTGTCTGTACTTGTTACTTTCATTTTCTTTTGTACCACTAGATTTTCTCATTCTTGTAAGTATTCTATATCAAAACTCCCAACTGATTGCTTTGAGAGAAAAGAAAATTTTACGACTAGAATTATTTATTACAATGACACTGAACCTTTTACATACTGTTAGGCGCTGTACATTATATTGTATGCTGAGGATCATTGTTTTGTAGTATTGCACTTCTGCTAATACGTCATACACTTTCGCATTAAAAAAGGTGAAAGAAAACATTACTATCAACATCAACATTCTTCGATTAATGCGAGTGTCATGTTAACTACTAATATATTTAATAAAATTCACAAACAAATACTAGGCAAGCAAATGCATTGCTATAACGACACAAAATGCTTTTAAATGCCAAGTTTGCCGAACAGTAAGCATGCTCCGAGCCTTCGCAGCAGAAATCCTACCTTCCGTAAGCCATTTGACTGAAATAAAAAGCGCGCATCTGTGATGTCAGGGTGGATATTTCCGCAGCCGCAGCCGGTTGCAGCACTAAACATCCGCCCTCCGCCGGCCCACTCCACTCCGCCGCAATCGACCCCGCCTAGAGTGACACCTCTCCGAGTTGTATCCGAAATCTGCGCATTGATGATCATATATTCTGGGCTCCCAAATATATCTTAAAATCTTAATGTTCTCAATAATATTCTCCACGCATTTATCTAATCGTAAATTTGACGGACATGTAATGTTAGATTTACATCGATTTCTGTATTATAAATGAATTATCATTTCACAACATTTTCGCATTGATCATTTTATTTTCAATTCTAGATTTAAAAAAATAGAATTGTTAGAAAACAAATATACGTGCAAATTACAGAGAGCATACCATTGTGTAATTTGCTCTTAGAATGTAAAGTAAATGTGGCGATGTTTACTAATATGAATAATGGTCTCTATTAGAATGTGGTTTAAAATCGAATTGTCACTTCGACTTGCAATGCGAGACAACTGAGGTAAAAAAATGCGAAATAAATTAGCAAATCACAACGCATTTTTAAGATCTCACTTTTAGTGAACCCAGTCTGCCGGATTCCGTTTGCCGGAGTGAATGCCATTTCGTTTTTTACGCATTGTAGTTGTAGTTCGCATAGTACCTAAAGTAGAATAAATTGATCACCTGCCGCCGCGTGTCGCGATGGGGCCGTGCATGCATTGCCGCTTGCGGAAGAGGAGGTCGCGGGTTCGAATCCCGCCCTTTTCGAGTGATTCCCGTGGAGTCTCGTAACGAAATTTGACGTAATAGAATTATTACAAGTTTCGTTACGTTGCTCTCGGAAAAGTCTCGTAATGTTATAAGTACTATTTAAAACTTATAAGTTGCATTACGGGGCCTTTCCACCGGGAATCACTCGGAGAGGGTCTCCTCCGCCGGGAGTCGGCGCGCGTCTGAATCTTCTTCGAAAAGCAATAGCATGAGGTCCCATCGGGGGGCGTTTTGCAAAAAGTTATGCTGAATATTATGGAAAAATTTATTAAAATGCCCTACACATGGCATCACACTGGGACCTCCCAAAGCAGAGCAGACGGGGGCGGGCTGGGCGGAGGCGTCCCGGAGCACGGGCCAGCCTCGAACCCGAATCCTCCGCTTTGTTAAGTCTCAATGCTAGCCATGCGCCACCAGGGCACGAAGGTACAACCAGTAATTGTTCTATATGAAGTCAACCAACATTTGTAGACTCGTACACGTGGCAAAAATTCCACACTGTCTCAGAGGATTCGAACTCGCAACTTCGGTATTCCAGTCACAACACTTACCACTGTGCTACTGACCACGATGGCATTGGTGATCTTATCTCTTGGGGTATATAGTACGTATGATAAGACTTAGTATGCAAATCTGAGGGAAATTAAACCGTCTTTCACCAGATCTGAATCCACAGCATTCACACATCAAGCAGAGACCTGTTTCCTCAGCAATGGCAATATTTTAAATTATCTGAAAAAATGAAGTTTGAATATGATGCAGTGATTGATATATTCATTTTTTGTGATATCTCAAATTTGATTCTATGGTTATATTGCAAAGGAAACCTTCATTTGAAAATAATTTAAAACATTTAAATGAGGCAGGAAAGAGTTTCATATCAGTAAGCAATTATCAGCTAGCTTTGATGGTTCGGTGTCTCGAAGAATTGTGGTTTTCAAAGGACTATTTATGCAACAGATATCAATGACATAGTTTTAAATTAATACCAATCATTTTGCAAACCACCTCGAACTAGAAAGGAAATAAAATACTGGTCTCTGTTCTTGGATAAAGAGTAAATTGTATAAATGGTTATGGTGATTGTGTAGACATGTTTCTGAAGATACAAATATATTTCCAAACACCATTTATAAAATGTAATTCACTGACTGGAGTAAGGATATTTTTAATGGGGAATGAGAAGTTTTTTGGATATGCTTCTATTTTCAGTGCAAAATGCATAGCCCTGTTTAAGGGTACTGATTTAGTTATCCAAAGCAATATACGACATCATGTTATGTCTCTGTTTTGAACAAAAAACATGAGAGGGCCCTTATCATATTAGTTGCGCACAGTAGTGAAGCATTTTAACTGTCACATAATCAACCATTTTTTAAGATCCTGTTCATGTATATTCTGATTAATGTATAGAACAATGAACCATCATTTCTATAGTTTTCCATCAATATTTCTCTTCTTTGATTAAAATAATTCTTACTACACTATTCTAAAAACGAAATTATTCCCTCATCTCTTGGATCTTTGAAAGAGAAGAGGGGGCATCCACCAACCTTTTATCAAAACTACTGATGAAGATATTTCCCAGTGTGAAGGATAATATGCAGTACGTCCAAGAATCATTGGCGGCTGGTACCCCAACAAATTGGGAGTTGCAGCTCCATCGAATGATGGAAATGTTTCCAAAATTCAGAATAATATATAATAATTGTAATTAATTTACATTAATTGCAGACGTTTTAAGTTTAATAAAAGTCTTTATTTCAAACATCACTTACATAATATTATGCATAGTGTCCGTGGCAGGTTTACTCACCTCTGATGCACAGGATTCTGGCTTCGATTTACTAAGTTACTCGACTTTTCTATTAGTTAGACATTGCTACAATTACTGTAATAGAATTCATAAAAAAAGAAACGAACTAGGTTTTGAAAATATGATGATATGGACAAGCCCCATTGTTTGGACACGCTTCACCCTAGTTCATTTCATGATCTTGGTTTTTATCGCTTCTGGTAGCGATGATAAAATTATTTTATTTAAAAAATGTAACTACCCCTTCTTATTGAAATAATAAGAGATTGTAATTTTTCAGGAACGTATTCTCTCTTCGAGTGAAATTCGTTATATATTCAAAACTTTTCTTAAAGAGATATACAATAATTTAAATTTCAAAACGTGAAGTTCGTTTATAGTTCAATTTAGACATTAATACACAATATTTATTACAGCTAATGTCTCATTTATTTTAAGAGGAAACGCATACACCTTTCTTTTTGATGATCGAAATTTTTAAATCACTTTTTTATTAAAAAAAGCAATTTAGGTTGAGATTCTTCTCCCTTGCTTATGTGACCAAAGCACACAATCTGTTATGTGACTTGCTGTTCTTTAGAAACGGCTTTACTCGTCTGAGGGTAGAAAAACATCTCTCACCACTTCAGAAGTGGTCATTGGAATTGTAATTGGGATTGATTTCTAATACTGTGATAACTTCACTGAACGCGTCTCCTAACTTACACTCTTTGAGAAACTGATGCAAACGAAGAGTGCCTGATAATCTCCTGAATTCCTCTGCAGTGTTAATTGCTTCAAACTCCAAGGGATATTTTTAAAGCCCAAAACTTGTAAGAATCACAAACAATTTTTAATGTTTCTTCTGGAAATCGTAAACTGTAAAATTTTCCGACATGACGTAAGAGGTAGCAGTCACATAACCTGTGAAAGTAAATCTTTTTTTCATTTGAAAAATAATTACATCACATATTTCCTTTGCTTCTCTCGGCCTCTACTTGTTACCAGTCTTTTCTTTGCAGATGAAGATTGTGGTAGATGTTTAATATCGAAGTTAATAGATGCTGATAATTACTGATGTATTCATTGTCATTTCTAAGTTTTGTCGTATTTTGTTCAACTACTCTCTGAACTGCAATGCTTCTGACCGAGAGGGCCTAGGGTTCGAGTCCCGACGGTAGCAGGATTTTCGACACTGGCTAGATAGTTAGGTCGAATTCAGCCAGTCTTGAGAATTCTAGTGGACAACTTCTCTGATTGCTAGTTTTCCGTAGTTTCTCCGATCAACACCAATCAATACCGGAGCAGTACCCAAACAAACGGGCCTCAGATCGCGCACGATTTTTCCTTCCTCTTCCTTGTCCTTTCTTCGTCCCTTACTTACACATACATACTCTCGCATGCACTACAGTACAACACATGGCAGGAGTCCACTCGGAAGCTTAGAGCGCCCGGCTGGAGTGGTGCCATGCTGGTGGGAGATACCTATTTGGAGAAATCTTTGAAAGTCGACGTATGTCGGCGCCGGATCTCGTCAGCCAGCGGAGGAAGATCACCGCTTCCTCCCGTGATACAACATCACTACATTTACGAGACTAATGACCTTAGCAGTTGACCCGCCCAGAATCATCAATCAATCAAATATCAGAAGATTCTGTGCAACGACAATGGGATCAGTTTCTCCTTTTTGCAGATCCGAAATAATATATCAATTAGAGACATAATTTTTCGAAAAAATGAAAGACAAAATAGTTTTTTATGCATCTAGGGCGTTAAGTAGATGTTTTTGCACTGAGGACTTATGCGCTTGAAAAGCTCGTGACGATTTGCAATCCTCCGAGCTCGTCTGCGTGAACATCACACCGAACATCGGCAAAAAGGTGGCATTTTGTGCCCAAAACATTGACATTTTTTAGTATATGAAAATTCAATCTATGGTATCGTGTAAAAAATTTGTTTTTTTGTATACACTCGAATACCTGCCTCTTTTAGTAAATTCAACTAGAACAATTCATTGATTTTCCTCTCTCTAGAATTTGGTTTCTTTCTTTCCTGATTTCTAAGCATATTCTTCCCCGTTTCCCTTCTAAACTTAAAAACAACCTCTTTGTTTTTTCTTCTCCCGACTATTTTTTTCTTTTCTCCTTTATTTCTCCCAACTTTCTTCTCCTTCACTACATCCCTCAAACTTCCTAGCTTTCTCTTTCTGTACTTCATTTCTCTTTCGCTCTTTGCCCTCCCTTTCACCTTTCTACTACACTTCATATTTCATCCTAAGCTCCTGTTCACCTTTGCCTCTTACCCCAGCAGTCGATTTGTTTGCTTTCACAATTAAATCAATTCTGATATTTTTTATGCATATTTTTGAAGCTATCTTCCCTATCCAAATTATACTTACCTATTTATCTCAATTTGAAAATATTTATTTCGCATCTCTGAAGAAGATTTAAAGTTTTTGTAAATAGACCTAATATTTTTGTTTTATTGTCACGAAACATTGATTCAAAAAAAATTGTCTCAATATATAGCAATAAAAATGAATTCAACATAAATTTTTATTTGAATTATCCGGTATTCTATATATGAAGTTTTTTAAAAAGAGCAATCCAAATTGTACGTAAAGGTTGACCATACAAAACAATATTCAAAACTATAATAATAATAATAATAATAATAATAATAATAATAATAATAATTATTATTATTATTATTATTATTATTATAAATAGTTGTACAGTACTTTTAGGAAGCAAACAAATTTAATTGATGACTAAGTAGTACTATTCAAATCATATTCAACATTTCATTACTATTTCCTTTATTTTCAAATACACCTGTTGTTAATTCATATTTTGTTTTGTTCTCCGTTTTCTTCTCCACACGCGAGGTGGAGAGCCGATGACAGCGCAAGTGCGTTTGTTGCAGGCCAACTGCGTTCGTGACAAGTTCCTACACCAGGGGCTGCTGGCGCTGGAGGCGCGCGGCGCCAAGGACACGCCGCTTCTTTCCAAGGATGCCGTGCGGCAGGTACGAGGGCGGATGTAAGGCCGCGGTGGCATGCGGAAGAGCACGCGAGGGCGACTATGAAAGTACTGAGTTACTTACGCATCTGATTGTATATGTGTGTCTGTGGATACATAAGATAAGGATATGGATACTTATGAAAGAAGATTCATTCTTTCTCCACTCAAAATTTCCCTTACACATAAAGACACAAGTATGAACTTTTAACATAAATACGAACTTTTAATTCAAAATTACTACTACATAAAGGCAAAATAGCCATTTATTGATTATGTAAGAATGTCTATTATTTATTTTAAATGGTTTCCAGTATGGATTCTAAAATACGTTTCATCAGTGGAAGTTTTATTCTCTCGCAAACTGCATGAGCGTCAAATGAGTTCACACATCCGTTGTATTTACCCAAAAGTAAATTCAATGGACTTCGTGGAAAATGTTGGATGAATTCTCATCCAACATATCCATTTGTTAATATTGACTAAAGGTGACGAAAATCGGGGACTAATGAAAAAATATATACCTTAAAATGTGAAGTGGGATTTTTTTTAAACAACCTGACCACCATTTATTTTTGAAGTTGGATTTGGAAGAATGCTAATAATTTGGTCTCCTAGCTGGAAATCCAACTCGTGAATAAACAAACGCCTGGCAAGGACGCCAAGGTAACCGCAACAACAACGACTGTTAGTAGAATACCAAAGTTGATGACTCGAGGATCTCCCATGTTTACCCACGCTCCACATCTTCAACCAATGGGTCACAGGTTGGGCATGAGGAGTCATCGTCCAACCGGAAACGGAGTTGGTATGCACGGTAGCACCCTTGCCCCCTTAACAACTGAGTCAAATAATGATCCACATCTCCTTGTGTCCTCTGAGTCCACATCGTTATGTTTGGAATAAGACGAAAGGTCCATCTTCCAGTGAATGATAGAACCCATCGCCGCTGCCACTGTGTCATTGTCACCTCCCTCTTTTCATTCATTTTTGACGCTCCTAATTGTAGCTCCCTCCTGCTCACGTTTGCAGAGCCTGGCTCTTTCTTGTGTCATGAGGTCTATAGAGGGTATGTCAGCTATCACACACATAGCGTCATACAATACCGTGCGAAACTCTCGGGCCACCCTCAAAGCGGTCCTTCTATACACTGAGCTCACACCAGGGGCGTACGATCGAATCCCAAAAGCATCAGCTCAAATGGAGGCTGCAAAGAGCAGTATAGAGTTCATCGCGCTTGCCTTGGACCCCCAATGTTTTGCATAATTCGTGCCAAGACGGAGGCCATGCGGGACGCTTTCTTACAGAATATATACGCAAGTGCTCGTCGAAGTGCAGTCCTGCGTCTATCTTGACTCCTAAATATCTTAGTGACTGCTGGGAGGTTATTTTACTACTCCCTACATTGAGAGGTAATACCCTCCTTCACTTTCCTGTATGTCACCAAGACAGCCTCTGTTTTATGCTCGGCCATCTGGAGCCACACCGACGTTAGCCACCGCCGGATCGCAGCCACAGCCTCGTTGGCAACGTGCGTGACCTCTTCAGTATATTTGCCGACCACTACCACCGCAACATCGTCAGCAAACTTAATAGCTCTTGCACCTTCCGGCAGCTGGAGCTTGAAAACGGAGCCATACATAATATTCCACTAGTTCCTAGTTCCGAGCCTTACGGAACATCGCCCAATAAACCATAGGCCTTTACACCGGTCTCTGTTTCGTTCAGTAAGGTCCTTTCCTCAAAGTAGATTTTGACTATTTTCATAATGAATGTTGGGACTCCCAGATTTTTTAAAGCAGCAAGTATGGAACTCTACCTTGCCGCGCGTGTGTGTATGCATACTTGCCATAGCCCACGTATATTTCATATGTGCAGCATCAGTTGTCATACACATTCTTTGTTTCAAATTGCAGGTTTTGCCGAGAATTTTGGCTTGTACAAATGAGCTCTCATCTTCTATAAAGAAACTGACTGAAAACGCTGAAGGAAAAGTGGTTATCTCTGGGTAAGCTTTTACCTCAAAGTTATTTGCAAGTTAATATTGTTGTTATTGTTGTTGTTGTTATTATTATTATTATTATTATTATTATTATTATTTGTATTATTTTCATTACTGGTCACTTAAACTCAACTACACCAAAATAAAGAAAGTTCCAAATGTTACAAACTGTCACACATATTTAGAATAGTAGCTACAACCTTCCAATCCACATCGAGCTGGAAGTGTTCACTAAAAAATACTTGCATATATGCAGAAACAAATATTTATTAACACATTCTTTAAAACAAAAGAACACAAAAAATACCTTTACTAACAGATCTGTACATAGAAAGATGAAAGAGCAAGAATAATATCATCACATTTATAATAATTTGAATAAACAAAAACCTTGGTCACAAAAATTCAGATGATTACTGACAATGTGGAGGCATACCTGAATATTGCATGTATTAAAATATTTATGACATACAGAACTAGTTTTTTACTTGTTAAAATGTGTAAATGGACCAACTTCAAAAGAATTAATAAGTTTTTGAATGTTCACATGTTTTGAAAAATTATTTTAATAAAAGATTGTAATATTCTGTGGCCCAACATTGCAAATTGTCCTAAACTTTACATGCCAATAATGTTTTTGTGCATATTTTTTCATTGTTCAGTTTAATGTTTCAAACAATCTTTATCAAAATTATAATAAATTGTATAACAGCAACAACATTCAAATTCATTATTGTAATTTAGTAAACAGTAAAGTTCAAAATCCATTCCTAGTTTTATTATTAGTAGTTTTGTTAGGACTCCAGTTCTAAAGCGCAAAGATTCATATTGTTGATGCTGTGACTCAATAATTATTCCTTTTAATAAATGACTTTTTAACCTCAGCACATGGAAATCATATAAAATCTACTGCGTTTTGTAATGAATACATAATGGCAAAGCCTGCTAAAGGAAAAAAATAGCAAGGCATAGAACATGTGTGATAGATGGATGGGTGCCTTGACATAGGAGAAGAAAGAAATCAACGAGAAAAAATAGTCAGTTGTCATGAGAAAAAGTTAAAGGAAGTTTATTTTGTTGATGGACTAACCAGGAGGATTATGAAAGATTTTTGAAGGTAATGTGGATTATGTCCATATGAAGATTATCTACACATGGAGAAATTGTACACAAGACAACACTATTAAGTTATGATGATTGCATTTTAACATCATCAAAGGAAGTCGAATATAGCCAGAAAAAAAAAATTGGAATTGGTAAATGGAAAGAGAGTGAGAGAAAGAACACAAGTTTGCGGAAAGTGGGATATACAAACGGGAGTTTTGTTTTTAGAAAACGTGGAATGCTACAACTGACAAACATTAATTAAGATTGTGTGCAGGTGTGCAAGTGGTTTTATTTAATTTTATTATTTTTGTTAAAATAGTTCATTTCAATCTGTCACCACGAAGGCAAGAAGATAGTAGATTGGGGTAAATAGTAGTAAGTTTAGTTTCATCGGTTTTTATTTTTTTTTGTTTATAAATTGGAATTCAGTTGAACCTTGGATTTGTTTTTGTTTATCATTGCCAGTAAGATTATTGTATTTTATGATATACAGTGTATACTGTATTATTCTCATCCCTACATTTTTGTTATAACTACTATTTTTCCAATTTTAACTTTAATTTTATAGACAAAAAGGAAAGTCAGTACAAAATTCATGATCTACTGACATTCAACCACAAAGAAACTAATGTTTATATAGGAAGAATTAAGAAGATATAATAAAGAAGATATGGGGCTCCTTTTGTGTTTATTTTGAAGTCTTTTATCTTATTAATTAAACTTCTGTTCCATACTAATCTCATTATGCTCTGTTGCAGAATTGTTTCTGACTTCCTAGTTAAGGTTTTGGTGGAAGCTGTTTTGGGATATGATGAGACTGAGAAGGCCATTGATGTTAAACAATTCTCAAACTACTTCAGTCAGGCATTTGTTAATGACAACCCTGATTCACCTCTTGCAGCATTTCCTAGTGAGTACCACATAATGAGTTTTCATAATATTGTATTGTTATTTTGGCTTAACTCAACTAAGCTGAGAAACAAAATGCCATTCTTAACAGCCAGCATCCTTTAAGAATTTAATAGTCCACCGTCCATTAAGAACAATTGAAACAGATGAATTGTAGCTAAAGATAGCAGATGAATACTCTTATGCCAAGAAATATTTCTCGTTTTAAGTGATTTTTTTTTAAGAACATATTTTTATGCTATTTTTAAGATAATACTAATAACAGACTTAGCTGTTTATCTGGCCTAACGACATAAATAAGTATAACACCTCATAACTATATATTACCCAGGAGCTTACCTCGGGCTGCCTCAGCAGTACCTGCGCTGTTTAAGCAACAGATTTTTTAAAGAAAAAACTGGAGCCATGTTTTGAGAAAATAAAAAAATTTCATTGGAATTTCATATAAGTATAAATAATTCTATGCCATTTTCTTGTACTATTTCAATACACATCAATCATAAACAAACAATTAAAATGAAATGCTGCCTTGCTGGCTGCATGGAACTGCAAGTTCTTTGTATCCTTAAGTTTTCCAAGGTTCCAAAAATATTCTAACTCACTAGAAGGGGTTAAATTATAATGAAAAGTCAAATTGACTAGCAACTTTAAAACATAAGAATATCAGTGGAAGGCTTAACTAATAATTATCTTTACATAAAAAAGTAGTGGATCTTAATACAAAGTGTTACTTCTTCTATAGCATAATAAGGTCTGGTATATTTTATAAGGAAGGTAGTAAAGAAAGTTCCTAACTACACACACTAATTATGTAGTATATTGAAGATCATGAGGTAAATATTTCAATTAATAAGTTTCTCATATATTGATTCTATTTGTTTAATTGTAGTGATCTATCCATCTCTTGTTCCCCTGGATAAATTTGTGTTGAAACCTAAAGCTGCAAAATACTTCACTTCATTACTACTCTGCAAAGTGCAGGAGAAAGCAAATGCTGAGAAAAAGGTATGTAAAGAAACAAGCAAGATAACCAATGCCAAAGCCAGTATTCAATTATGAGTCTGCAACCGTTAGGCTATTACTAGAGTCCGGGAGTTCACGCATTTATTTTATCTAAACTAGGCATGCAAAATGACATTTATTGTGGCTAAAATACCATTTTAATTTAAATACCATTTTATCAGAAAGATAATTTTTCAGTTTCACTACTGAATGTCTACTGTCTCTACAAAATGCTCTTGTGGACTAACCTTTTATCTTTTGAATCCTGTAATGGCCTAAGTGAAATGCTATTATTGTTTCTGTTCTTTGAATTTGTGTGTAATTGGTAACACTGAGAAGTGCCATATCTTGCATTGTGTACAGTCCTCAAAAGGGATTAGAGACCACACTCAAAGATGGGATGGAATTCCTTATGAGTGTACATCTGTCAGCATTAATGATACAGATCTAACAATCGTGACTAATATCATTTTGATACCTTGTAACAATTTTTTTCTTGCTATTGGAACCTAAGTTCAAACCATCTTGCCTGATATCATGTCTCCATGTGCAAAGAAAGACAAACTTGACAATGTCCTCATGTTGTCCAGGCCTGCAGATTCAGTCCAACTTGATCGAGATCACTGTTAGGGAGAAAAAGGAAAATAATGAGGGAAATGATCAAAATAAGGCAAAATACCAAAAAATTGGCACCGTAACCTAAACTAGGCAAAAAAGGACAATAAAAATTGTATAAAACACCATAAATACAATTAAGATATTCATGTTATAAAAAGTTTTAAAAGTAATACTACAGTCACTCTGTAATTCAGTAGTAATAATTTTAACAATAATAAAAATCCATTTTGCCAGAATTCCAAGCTCTAGTTATTTCATTACTGCAACCTTAACCAAATGTTTTGTTTTTCAAAACATCTTCATAATTATATGTAACTTCTTACCATGGGGCTCATAGTGTAATAAGATGTGTGATTCTTTTCAAATACCACAAAAAGATAATACTTTTTTTTTTAAACAATATGTTTTAATGAACAATACATAAATTTAAATTCAATGATTATTATTATTATTATTATTATTATTATTATTATTATTATTATTATTATTATTATTATTATTATTAACTCACACTAGTCTCCATAGGATCGTCAACCTGACTTAATGGACTTACTGCTGGAACTTCACCAAGCATCAAAGAAGAAAGATTCTGAAGAAGAAAGCAAGAATGAAGAAAATGTTCTTGAAACCAAGGAGTTTGTATTTGTCCAGGTAAATTTCTGATAAGGAAATGTTTCATGATATGAAAATGAATTTTAACTTTGAGAGAAGGGTTTCAAAATATGAGAACACTTTGAAAACAAACTATCTTGTGACACATTACAAAATTAAGATAAATGCAGCAATTAATGAATTAATAATCTTCCATATTGAAGCAAGGAATACTTCTTTGTTCCTTCATATTAGCATAAAAACTGTAAAATCAATTTTGAACCTATATGTTCTTATGTACGTAAGTATGTATGTACGTACTTGGGGTGACAGCCTGTGAATGGGGTCAGGCCTACCAACAACGTCCCTGCCTCGCAGTCATAGGTTAAGGGGGGACGTATGGTTAGCACGTAGACAACCCCATGCCATATTCCAGTCTTCTCAACCTGAGAAGTGAATATTCTCATCGTCACACAGCAATGTATACTGTGACATTGCAAGGAAAATGCACACTATAGTCTTGGCTCGACCGGGAGTCATGAGCCCTTATATTCTTATACTAATTATAACTATGGATCCCTCCAGGAGGATGCATCACCCTGGGTTTCATCAGCAGAGTACAGAAGGGAAGAAGTGTCTTTTCATATTATTCTTAATTGAATGCAAACATTAATTAATAGAGAACAGATTTTCATGTAAATATATATTGCACACACACAAACATACAGGAACAACATATCTGCATTCAATTATTTTATCACACGTCATTCTGAACAAATTAAAATAATTTTTATTTTACATATTTTGGTATAATTACATACTTTTACATGTTTCTCCCAAGACTACTATTTAGTCCCATTTTAATGTATTTAGGCCTGTGTCACACAAGCATCGCATTGATGCCTGATGAGTATCGCACATCATAGATTAACAGTGTATCTTATGTGGAACGGCCAAAGCGTTCATGTACCGTTTCACAAAAGATACAGTGTTACTTAATACACATCAGTGCTACGCTCATGTGTAGGGGCCCTTATACTTCAGAATGGAACATTTCAAAACTACTAATCACGGTTGCTGGGAGCTCCAGGCAGCAGCTGAATTCAACTTAGCTATGGTGTTGGATATCTACCACAGAAGAGGCTTAAAACCTTAGCTCATCCTTGTCAATGACTGTATAGTCAGTGACAATGCTGGTTCCTAGCTAAATTCAGCCAGTGTGAATGTTTGCAAAGCAGAAGTAATCTCAACCATGCACTTGATCATGTTATATCTTTAACATATCATTGTCTTATTATGTTGTTGGATTTGGGGGGGATTGCACGTTCTTCTCGCTCTCTATTCCTCTCTTTCTCTCCAGTATCCATCATGGAAGCAGCATTGGGGGCCCTTGGGCCTAGGTAAATTTAGGGGCCTATTCTTACTTTCAGTTTAATCATATACAACTTTTTTTATTCCAGGTTTTTTATTTTATTTCTTGAAAAATATAGTATTAAATTTTTTTTTAAGAACTATCGAGGAGTCTGGGCCCAGGCTTTTTGAGCCTGTGCGTTAACACGGCTCTGGTCACATGGTACACCTGTTCGCTCACTCTCTAGCTCCTTGAAAACAATAATGAATGTACACTTTGAATATAATATGTAATGTGTGGTGAAGACTAGTTTACAATTACTTCTGTAGAGGTAGAACTTTCAGCCATTTTAAATCCATTACAACATCTGATCAGTGATGTTTTATGTCAAAAAATTTGAAAATTCATGTGTGCAGCAATTTTGAACATTATAATATTATTATTTTAGTTTACATATATTTTATTTTTTCATACATATTGTGGAAAAAATTAAAACGTATACTTATTTTGCTTTATTAATTAGAATAAATTTAATTCCCTATCAATAATTTTTTGTTTCAGAACTTAAACAAATCATTACATTAATTAACTTAATAAAATATATATTAAGACTCATTATTTATTATATGAATGGGTAAATGGTTTAAGTTCAATTACACCTAATTTTAGAAAATCTAGGGACTAAAAGCGTAGGTGACATCAATGAATGCTGTTATAAGCATACAGTACTATTAAGTCTTAATATGTCATGTATGTTTCAGAGCTTAGCTGTTCTTCTCAATGCTTCTTTGACTGCCCGCTCACTGACAACCATGGGAACTGTCATGCTAGGAGCCAATCCAGAATTGCAAGAGCGTCTTCATGCAGAATTGTATCAGAAACTAGAAGCTTCTGTAAGTCACAATTCAATAAATTTACAAGGAATGATCTTACACGAAAATTTTCCAAGGAGTCTCATCACACAGAAAGGGCACTGCCTTTCCATTGGAATAAGGTTTCTGCATTAAATGGAACATCTGCATCTTCAAAACTCAAATATGCACACAAATCTGAAAAGTAAAACCAGAAAGAAGAAAAGCAAAAAACTCATGAATTTCACTAAGTTTGAAGTAGCAAGTGAATACCCTATGTGTTTCGCGAGTAGTGGGGTAATGTATGAATGAGTGAATGAAGCACTTAGCTTTATATCTGCACACAGCAGATCACTAGAGTACCCCAAGGTTCTATTACAAGAAAGTCTAGGCTATGTTGTACCACCTGTAGTCTAATTGTAGGGTGTTTTTAATGTTTATTTCTCTTTAATTTATTTTAAAAATTCTCTCAAAAGTACTAGTATTTTGTGAAAAACAAACACTTCAACATTTAAATAAAATTTTGAAAGTTATCAAAACAGAGACTCGTTCATTTCAGTTTATGGACAATTACAAAAATCAATGTTTTTCTATAATGATTCTGAGGTAAATGTAATGACTGATTCTGTATTGCAAATCAGAAATGTAATAATGTGATTTACTTGTTTAAACTCATGAATTTCATCTTCAAAATACATTTTTACAGGATGAGTTTGATTTGGTTCACAACTCTGAATACCTAGACATGTTTATCTCAGAGGTGTTGCGCCTCTACCCAGTTGAATTCAGGTGAGTTGAAATCAGAACATAGTAACTTATCTTATTCTTTCTTAATGTTGATAGTTACCACAGTGAAACCCTTCTTTTACTCTTTTCATGGGTCACACAAAATCAAACACGATATTGTATCTGGAAAAAAAGTAAAAATAGTTACGACCAAGTAAACATGCTTGTGAGAGACAATATGAATGACCAACTGGAATAATAAAAAACTTGGAAATTAAGTATACATTTATATAGTCACTCATTACCAGTAATACATCAGCAATAGGCAAAACATTTTTAAAATGTATGGAAAATCAACACAATCATTTTCCCTTTTTCAAAAATAGAATTTAAAGGAATAACAACTAGCTTAGGAAAATAAAGTAATTCTGTTTTTCCCTTGTTACAAACAGTCAAGTATATCTAGAAATTGGTGAAAACAAACATACAAGATCATTAGCCATCCTATCCTCCTTTGTGTTTATACTGTCATGAAGGGAAAAGTGCAAAGGCGGTAAATTTTAATTTGAAAGTATAACAGCCAGAATAATTTTACATTGTGAACATTGAGGAAATGGATTGGTAAAAATTGTTGTAAATGATTGAGAAAACATAAATTCCAGGAATGTAAAAGCACAGTTTTACTCTACATTTTGGGCATTTTGGTTTTAGTACAGGTAATGAGCAGATTCCTTTTTTAAGTAATATTTTCTAGAATTAGTGAGTTCCAAAAATAATTTTTTGAACAGATAGCAAGTAATTTGTTAAAACGTAAAATTATTGAATAAATTTGAAAGGGCACCCTTTTTAAAATCAAAACTCCTGTAATGGAGTATAGCCAGGTATTCATAGGTAACCGTACTAAGCATTTCATCTATTCCAACATTTAGATTGGAACGAGAATGCTGCGAGACTTTGGAGTTAGAGAATGCAAAAATTGAGAAAGGAATGATTGTTACTATTCCTACATATGCTTTGCATCGGCAAACTCAGATTTATGAAGAGCCTGAAAAATTCAATCCAGAGAGGTTTGTAAACAATATTATTTTCTTTTCATAATGACAAAATGGAAATGCAGTAAGAAAACTTATTCTGATATTCAGATTCTCACGTGATAACAAAGAGGCACGAGACCTGTTTGCATTCCTACCTTATGGTCAGGCTGGTAACAGCACAGCCAACATCAGCATTCAGTGGAGTGTCCTTGTTGCCAAATTAGCAATTGCTGCTCTTGTCAAGAAATTCAAATTCTCCCCTGCAGAAGGTGCCAAGGTAAGCTGCTTCCATATTTACAAATTATTATTCGATAACCTTTCCTTTGTTTGCACCACAGAATTAGTGGCTACTGAGCCTCATTACAATTTCATCCACCATGCATAATCGTTCTTGACATAAGAAATCTTTACCACCGATTGGAAGAAGTTGAAGGCAATAAAAATCTTTTCTTTCACTCTCCAATTTTTAAAATGAGATATTTCAAATGTGAATTAAATTGCAACAAAACATAGCAATCGAACACATTTTTTTTCTCTCCATATTTTATCAGTGTGCAAAGTTGGAATTTTAATGAGAAGAAAACCATAGACAATTTAAAAATGTATGTCTTACTTTGCAAATGTCACAAAGTAGAATTTAGAGGAGAGAGGAACATATAAATATATTGATTGTGCAAAGACAAGGTACTACATGTAATTGAATTTATTACAAATGTTTTGGTACAACAATGCCCATCTTGGTTATCTTCACATCATTATTTACATTAGTTATATCATTATAAATCAGTAGTCTCATATTACAATTTGACATAATTATCTATTTACAAAATATACACAGAAAAATGTTTTGAAAAGTTATCACAGAAGTTATACATTTTATTAATTCATCTTGCTTTTTAAAGCAATACAAATTGCCCAAGTGTTTCAAAATGTTAATATATAATATGTAAAACTAATATAAAAAGTATAGGAAATAAAGGAAATGTATTATAAAGAGAGAACTGTAAAACATTTAACATAATATGCAGAAATACTTCATTAGCAGAAATATAACAATTTTAATAAGCATACACAAATGACAAGCAGGTCCATAGAGCTGAAGGAAGCATTTTGTGAAAATTATGTTTAATTCTCTATTTTGGAAACAATTTTATAGCAAAATAGCAATAACATAAAATGCAGATGGGTTGTTTTGATAAGAGAGCATCATCACAAATTCACAAAAAAACATTAGATATCCGTGACAATTTCAAACAATTTTTTCTGTTAAAGTGTACAAGACAGAATTCTAATCTGTGAAAGAATAAATTTAATTATATGAAGATATCACAAATTTAATCTTCAATATTAATGCATATTAAATAATGATAATGTAAGCATCTAAGATTTGTTACATCGATTAATATTAAAAGTGGTTTTGTTGACCTCACGAAAGGAAAAAAAATGATCTCAAACCAATTTCCATTTAATTAATTCCATCAGTGATAGAAGACTTTCAACACACTTTTGAGGTTGTGCTCAAAAACAAAGATATGAGCACGAAATTGCTTTAGATCAACACGTTTTCAACAGTAGGCATATTCATTAGATAAAAGAATCAGAATGCAGAACGGAGTGTTAATACTGAAGGTAATCTTTTAAGAGTATGTGTAAATGTATAAGCTAGAATGATTTTCATCTGCAAAACCAAGAAAATTATTCAACTGGAGACCAAACATACCCCAACCTTTTCTTCTTCCTTCTCCTTTCCAATAGCCCTTAGGAAATAACTACAATAACATACAGAATTCACCACAGGCTCTTCACATGGTTTACAACATAATTTATTATATTTAATAATAATAATAATAATAATAATAATAATAATTTACAGCTTTAAAAATTATTTTTTTTAATTGTTATAGCTTCCTCCAACCTTTGAACCTGGTGTAACAGGGGTGCCTATCTTGCAGCCCCAGACTGTTGTTGCTGAGAGTCGCAAGTAACAAGTCTTCAACACACTTATTTATTTTATATTCACTTCCACTCAATGTGAACAAAGTTTAACAATGCCAATTTAAAAGTTACACTGAACATCATTGATAAATGCATTTGATATTTTGTATGCTCTAGATATTTGGCATCTTTGTAATCGACTAGATTTGTTCTTTTTTTTTAATGATTGTAACTTTCATAAAAGAATTCATTTTGTGGAAAATAAATATTTAATACTCCATTTTATGTTTAATTATTTCTTTAATCCCCATGTTCGCTATATCTATCTCCTGGTCCAGAACTCAATGAAATTTCAGTTGCACTGCAAAAGGAGGCAAGTATAGGAAAGTCTACATTAAAAAAATACAAGAACTGAACAAAACAGCCTTGTTTTTGATTCCCAAAGGTGGAAAGTTGTCAGTGAATTCACAAATTTACTATCTTCATTATTAAAACTCATGTTTCTCAGTAAATAAGAGGGTGTTTTTGGTTCTAGAACAATTTACTTGACGCAAGTGTAACCTTGCAACAATAAACTAATAATTTTGGTTACTTACATTTCTGTTTTTCTGAGTCTACTAGGTGCATTTCAAAAAGGCACAAAGTACCAGGAGACCAGGCATATTCAACCTGGGAGAGGATGAGAGATCTGGACCCCTTTATCATTATTTTCAAATCAATTTTCTTTTGGGGTTTTGTTCAGTCCTGTAATTCGGTAGCATTTCCATCCAATGCTTTAGCACATGATGGCAGTAATAAAAAAATATTTGCTCTTGCTTTGGAGATCGTACATGAACTAAAAGTTTCACTCACAACCATCATGCACAAACTACCTCATAAAAGAATATACAATTTAATTAAGAATGTATATACACAAACAATAAGCCTTTAATAAAAAACAGTTTTATTGATATATTAAATTTAATGAATTCATAAATTTAACTTAATTGGGTATATTTCTTCCTATCAACTTGAAATGCCACTAAAGGTAACTACTCTCCCAGGAAAACGTGCAGTAAATATTAATAACATAAAATTCTATTACAAATGCAATATGAAAGGAACAAACTTTTGTCTTTGAACAACACCATCAATCAAATCATGTTAACCAAATTTCAAAACTAAAAAACAAACAGAACACAGGGCACTATAAGGAATAGAGAACATTAAATTTAAAAATTTACAATATAAGTTGCATAGCCAGGCGTAGGACAATTTTCCCTCCCTATCAGACATGAAAGGAAGAGAATGGCTACAACTGTAGCTGCTACAGGTACATAATAATTGGCACACACATACACAACCAGAAAGCACAAGATCATATTTTGATTACCATAATTTTCTCCCCTTCCATGAAAATAATATAGTAGAATTCATTTGCAAAACTTGCTCAAACTACTTCTCTTAAGATGAGGACAAAGTTTGAATTTGATATTTTATAAACTTGAGGTTCAAAATAATGCAAGTAATTCTGTAGGTGGCACAAGAGCAATACTGAAAACAAAAGTTACAACAGAAGCTGCATTTGAAAAACATAGGAACCGTTTAAACATACTTACAACAATAGGAGTAATGGAAAGAATGTATGTTATAACATTTATATGTATAGAATGGACTAGCTATGAACATATTTGGCAATTAACAACACTTTTCTCTTAAAATAGCATCTAAAGATACACTTTCCTTCATGAGATTCACTGAAATGAATGTCGTTATTAGCTAGGACTTATTTGTTGGAGCTATGGCCTGTTGCTTCTGGTTCCAGCACGAGTCCCAGAAATTTTTCAAACGATTGTCAACATTGGCACAAAACTCTCGAAAATCTCGTAAAATTTTCATTTGGAACATCTCATCTCCAGTTGCTGTAGATGCTAATTTCCATCGTCGACTCACCATGTGATTCCAAGACCACAAAAATCCAATCTAAACATGAACGAAAAATTCTGACATCATATTCAAGACATAAACAACATATTTATTAACAAGATTAACTCTACAATCAAAGTCAGTAAAGAAATCCTTTACATGTTTCAGAGTAGCAAAGTAGCTAAAATGAAGAAATAGCATTGCTGAAGGGAATATAAATTAACCAATTCATTTAAAAGCACTGAAAAGGCAGCATTCTGAACAGAGACGATTGTAATATTAGTGGGCAGTTGGATGCTTCACTTGGTAGCGAAGAATAAATCTCGTAGAAGGGTTTTGCTGTAGAAATGGATTCTAAGGGACACTACTCAATAAACAGGCAGAATTTTTTTTTATGTCAAGTGAATGAGCGTGGAATGTGCGGAAAAAGCAATGGAAAAATAATTTTCAGTCAAATAAGCTTTGCATCCTTTCAAACATATGTATTTAACTGATTAGAAAGTTTTACATTAAGTCTCAATAATGAAATTCCAAAATACGGAATACATGAAGATGGCAGGTCACCTTAAAAGGTAATTGTAACAAAACAAGTTACTGTGGCAGTGGTATTTGACAACAAATCAGAGCAGCAGCAAGTTGCAAGTTTCCCACAGTGGCACTCTTGGGCTTGCACTCTATTCAAAAACTTAAGCAGTTTCGATATTTCCTTGAGAATCAGTGACAGAGAAACATTTCACAAGAATCTTCATTGGGAAATAGATACTTGATATCACTGTATAATGAAATTGTACAACAAATAAGAGAGGTCAATAAACTGATATAAGTTACAGAAGTTAGTATATATTTTAAGTAATTTATTGACATAACATCATTCATTTTATGTGCATATATCATCGAGTTTAAGAGCATAAATGTAGGCATATTTTGATGGAAGCATATCAGTTCCTCCTCTAGTCATTAATATTCCATGCATGAGCATTCTATACTTAAGCCCATTAAAACATAACACTGACGTATCTCATTCATCTCGTAACACGACATCTAAAAAAACTAATTGCAATGGTAAGTCAAATAGAAGACTTGCCATTAAAAGTACATAAGAGTATAATTTTTTAACTCATTTAAAAATTACAAACATACCCTGGGTTCTGTGCTGTAATCATTCTGATTCTTGCCACTAACGTGGCGTGTGATGTACTCTTCATGGGGACTTGACACATCAGAATGAACAGGATAGCGGCGCTGACTTAACACTTTTGCACCAGACACTGGTCGTCCTGCACTATGAGACACTGAGTTGCTGCGAGTTGGAGGCTGTAACAAACAGCAATCAGTGCTGTCATTATCAGATTAAAACCTTGAAAGAAAATGCTAAAAACCAAGCTAATGAAACAAGAAGCAGAACATGAGAGCATAACATAGATTAACACTAAAATTTAGGGTAACCAATTTTCTTTTACAATAAAAATAAAATTTGAAAAACAAAGTATGACTATTTTGATAATAGTCACTTTATAAATTGAAGATTAATATATTATAGCAATATTGTCAGTTAAGACCCCAAAATCAAATGACATTATTCAAAAAACATTTTTTTAAAGTAAATTTTTCTGTTAATTTCTTAAAAATTTTTCCTTCAAAATTTTAAATAAAAAAAAATCAATTAGTAGGCTCAAAAACATTTCTAAAACTTAAGTGAGTTTTAATTCTGAACATAACTACTGATGTCATTAGTCCTCTAAGCGTAGTGCATGTTATATCCCGAGATATGGCAATGTTCCTCCTCTACTGCAATCTGACATTCAGAGCCAACCTATTTGACTTGTAGGTTTTTACCTCTCCAGGTTTTTTCCCACGCTGAGTCACCACCTCAACCGGGACAAGCTCTAAGCTCTCAACCGGTATTCCACTTGTGGATTAGTGTAGTACTTGTAAGAGTATGTTTATGTGTAGGGAGAGAAGGAACAAGGATGGAAAAGGAAAGATTGCTGATTGATCTATTAAGCCCTTTAGTTTAGAGCAGACCTTTTCAACTATTGTGGTATTTACATAACAATACAATAAATAATTACAACGGTTTCAAGGATCTTGTTGTCCTCATCATCAGGTTTTACAACTAACAATATTATCATAATAATCTATCCGTAATGCTTATTCAATCTTTCATTTGTGCCAAGCCACCAATATCTGGTAGCACGCCATGTTTGTGTTTATAATAGCGATAAACACACACATGGTATGTTATATAGCGACAAATATGGCGTACAACCATACGTTGGTGCCTTGGCGCAAATGAAAGATTGAATATGCATTATAGATAGATTATAATGAAATAGTTGTTAGTTGTAAAAGCCTTAGATGATGAGAACAAGATCCTTGAAACGGTTGCAATAATAAAAACCTAACATTAAATGCATATTTATTGCATTATTATGTAAATACCACAATAGTATTAATTAATACATGAACTGACACATGAATATTAACAATTTACAAAAGGAAAGATTGTGTACAATCCTTGGCATGTTTGTTAAGGTACTAATTGCAACTGAGCCATTGCTATCAGCTTGTAAAAATTAAATTAGCTATGGCATACGCAATACAATACATTTCCAAAAAGTTAAGAGAAATGCTACAAAAAACTTCTCTACAGAGGATAGACAAGTTAGATGGTTGACCTCACATTGTTATAGAGTTGACTCACCAAAAAAACAGTAAAATGTAGAGATGGGAATTAAAGTTAAGAGAGTTTAAGCAAAATTAATTGATTATAAATTTTACACATTCTTTAAGCTCAACACTTTTTCTGCCAAAACTCTTGTGGCAATTCTCTTCAACAAATATTTCACTAGCATGTTCCGATTACACACCTGGCATTGTTGAGTAGGGATGAGAATAAATACATTGCCAGTGAGATGTACATATTGGTGGTAGTGAGCAACACTCCCAGTGGTTGAAGAAGGAGAACCCATTTGAGGTGTTGCCACTGTGCAGGCAATGAAACCAAACCTTTTGATAATGGCCTCTTGAAAAAGCAGTAAACGTTGGTCCCAAGAATGTTCACTGAATTCTGAATAACAAAATCACAACACATTAATTTACCTTGTCTGTGATTCACTTAATTAACATAAAACAATTAAGGAAATTCGGAACATGGACAACATAGTTTCAAACGTGACAATTTGAATCCATATTACTTCACAAGTGTTGTGTGCAAAATTTATATGCAAAAAATGGTGGGAAGAAGAAAAAGAAAAGATAATAAAAACTTACCTTCAAATAGATAACTTTTGCTGCCCATAAGGCTCTCTGTATCAAGGGGCACAAAGATGGGCCCCCGCAGCGGGTCTGACTTGTGAGTGAACGGCAGGGCCAGGGGGTCTGCAGGGATGGGCACCATCAGCAGACCACACAGCTGAGCCTTGCGCGCCCATCCAATGATCTGGGCACACAACAGCTCAAAGCATTATTTAATTGCCTCTGTAAGTGTTATGCTTTGCAGATGTGAATGTACAATCGCAAAAGAACAGAAAAGTATGACACTTAAAAAAATATTACTAAACATGTAGTACATTATTAGTTTGAACATTCTATTTTTATATAATATATTGTTCACTCAAGTTAAATGTTACTCACATAACATACCAGGTAGGTCAAAAGTCACTACCCATTATTACTTCTACTCTATTATGGTTTTAATCTCGCATGAATTTTAATTTCCCGCCAGTGACATTCACACATTTTGATAAGTAGTTACTCACAGACACACTACAATGCATTGCTATACAAATTTCCACAGTCAGATTTTTAGTACGAGATTTGCTTACATAGGTTCCTTCTCCATGTTGTTGATACGATATTGAAAGAAGAAAGAACTTTCTGTATTCAAAGATCATACAAAGGTGACTATGCATTAATAACTAATGGGTGGAATGAACACTTCAATACTGTCCCATCAACACAGAAGGTGGTATTCTAATTACAGAAACGTTTTGAAGCAAATGGAGCAGTGATGGACTGCCATAGGTGGGGTTCGCCATCATTAAGTGCGGAGACAAAATTTAAATCATTATAAGCTATTGTACAGAATCCTAAAATGTCTACTCACAGGCTTCAGAGATGTGTCAGTGCAAAGTGAATACAATTTGAAACATTGTACTATAAATGATGAGGAAAAAAATAATTGAATAAATAACACCTCTTTGTTCGTATATATGATAGAAAAATCTACTTAATTATCAGCACTGTTTATTTTCTACCGCAAGCTGGAGTTAATACCTTTAATTCTTATTGTAGCAGTGTTGAAAATCTTGATTTAAATTACCCTGATATTGATTGGCTTTTGTTGGGGGACTATAATCTACCAGATATAACATGGTTTAATAATGAACATTCCTACTATCTGATTTTTGAGAGATTAACAACTTTACGTCAAAAAGAGTTCTAGGATACTCTCAGATATATTTGGGTTACTAAATATTCATCAAATTAATACAGTAGTAAATAGCTCAGATACAACTCTAGATTTAGCCTTTACAAATTTAAAACAAACATCATGTGATGCAAGACATAAAACAATTGTCTCAGAGAACCTTTCCATCCGACACTCTATACAGAATCCAATTTTGTAGATGAGGTGCGATATATTGAATATTTTGATTGGGTGTTCAATTATTCGATAGTGGACCATGATGAGTGGAGAATGTATTAAGGAAATTTGTATACTGATCTAAATAATGATAATTTTACACTCTCGGAAAGTATTCAGATATTCTACAGAAGATTGTACTATTACATTATATTATTTATTCCAAAAAAGAGAATTGTCAACTCTAAATTTCCTTCTTAGTATAGCGCTGAACTAAAAAATTCAATTATTTTCAAAATAAAGGCACATCAAGGTAATAAATATAACAAATTACCTCAGATTTACTCAAATTTTGCAACATTGAGACCAATTTATAAAAGACTTGCAAGGAGAGATTTGAAATACTTTTGTTCTCAAATGGGAATGTCCACTGCTTCAAATCCTCAAGGTTTTTGGAATTATGTAATTCCAAAAGAAGCAGTAAAGGTTTTCCCAATATAATGGCATATAAGTCTCAAAACTTTGTTGGGGGCGATTCAATCGTCAGGGCCTTTGCAGAATATTTTAAAACGTTTTACAAATCAATAATTAAAGTTCATGTAAACATCGAGGATCAAACTCCATGTAACATTAATACTATTCGAATCTCAGTAAATTATATTTTTAATCGGATTAATAAATTGAACGTGCAAAAAGTGCAGGCTCAGATGGAATGCCTCCAATCATATTGAAAGAAAATTGTTATATCTTTCAATACATTTTAGAAAAACTATTTACTAAATCATTAACAAAAAGTATTTTTCCAACGATATGGAAATCTGCATTTATAACACCAATACATAAATCTGACTCAATTGAGGCGGTAACTAGAAGAGGGGCCCACAGGACTATGGGCCATTCTTCCGAAGAATGCAGAAATGAATTCTGCATACTTTAATCTATATCCAAGCAAATTTTCATGATTTTATCTTTATTTGTTGGGTTGGTAGAGCAATATTCTATTATAGAATTCCCGAGAATATTGCACTTTAACCTGTCATTCAAGTTCCACTTAATCCAGCAAAAGTTACTGATATTCGGGACTAATATGGAAGAGAGCAAAAAATTTTACCAAAACGTTTTTAGAGTGTACTCTTCAAAACGTGTCCGCTGGAGATGTCAACAAAAGTGAGTCTGAATCTGAGAGCTCATAAGAGCTGTGAGGTAAAAAAGTAACAAACCACATTGTTATTTGTATTAGCAGTTTATAATAAAAGCAAATTAAAATTTAATAATATTTATAATTTACACCATTTCAATAATGTATATAAAGTATTTTCCAGAAGGGCCAATAATGCATTTTTTTTCAAGCCACACGCTTGAAATTAAGGAGAATTTAATTACATCAAGGAAATTTAGTTTAAAAATAATTATAATACATTAATATAATATGCAATTGGCAATTTAATAGACCCGTGTGTAGAATGCTATGACTGAATACTTGCAATGTATTTTTCAGCATAGGAGTTCAGTTTTAGAAGTATAGAACCACAGAGTTGATTTTAATAACATACATAAAAATACAAAACAAATGTATACCAGGGCCTCTCATGATACCTACCACTCCTCTGAGATGTGGTGGAGAACACTTGCACACACCCCAAACATCACATGACAATCCTTGGCCCAATGTCAGTGCTTGTTCTATTGTTATGGGTGTGGGATCCAAATCCTCAAGTAAACACACCAATTGCTCACATTTGCTTGTCAGGCCAAGGTATCATTTATTTATTTAGAAACAGGCAATTGTGCAATTTTTACCAAGGATATGCAATTTACGTTACGCATGGATGTATGCAGGTTCAGTAGCTACCCACATTGGAAATAGGCCTTAAGATGCGAGTGGGACTGGTGTGAATTCAGTCTTGCAAAACTAAGAATCAGCCTTAAATTAATGTCATGGAGTTGTATAAGGGCAGGGAAAAGTTGTACGTCTCAGATGAAGGTCCTCACACAGAGCGAAACCTGATGTTAAAATAGATCACCGTCTGCATGCAGTAGAGAACGCCGAGCGAAACACAACATGTGAGCAATTTTTGGAGGTTGAGTTGAACAGTTTTCTTCAAATTATTATTTGCTAATTGGCACATTTTCCACATCGGTGAAAAATAATAATAGTTGGCATTAGCAAATGGAATATTAAACAAAGTATTCATATTTAGCACAAGTCTCGTACAAGGGTATTCCACGGAACATATATATGGAACATCTGACACACAATCAAATAATTTCCAAACCATTTCAAGAGAGAACTGTTAATGCCATATCACTACTCACTACATAGTTTTTCAATAACGAGGAAGGTTTACCATCTGGACCAGGGGAGCATTTACATTAATGTTTGTTTATTTTAATTTAGTTTTTCAATGGATTTTTTCATCATTTTCATCATTTAATTTTTCAATGGCTTTGTAAACATTAAGTTGAGTTATTTCTAAGTAATCAATATCAATAATTTTATCATTATGGAGTAACTCATTTGGAACTGTCGCATTGTTTGATATACAGACTGAATTTGAACAATTTTGTTGTGGGTTATTAACATGATCATTTTTTAAAAACATTATCTTGGATGTTCGGTGCCATTTTGCTTAGAGTTGGCCAATTTCCAAAATAACCTGATAGCATAATTTATAGATGATTGAATTTTGTATACAGGTTGAATAGTCCTCAAAAGTCAAATAATCATCAAGAGTAGCTTTATATTTCAAGTGGGCTGATGATATTGACATTTGCATACACATAAACTTTCGTGAATATCAAGTTGGATATAATGATAGTGATATTATTCTAATTGGAACATATTTATCTATAATTTTATACAATTTATTATACAATATATAAACAGATACATCAAGTGAGTTGTTTGAAAATATAGGAAACCAATAAAACTTGGGTAGTTCATTAATTGCATACAGATCAGTTTGTTCAAAATAATATCTCAGTTCTCGGATGTCAGTGGAAGGAATACTGTTATCTATGTATAACAGTTCTAAAGATCAGGATGATAAGCATCAATGGGTAATAGAGGAGAGTCTGATTTTTTCACAATCAATCATGGATTTTAAACGAATATTAAATCTAAAATTTTGTCATTACAGTTCACAATTGGATTAATTTGATTTGGGTTTAAGTAGTTAAAAGTATGTAAAAGTAAAGAGACAATTTGAATTGAGTTATTAAGGAATACAAAATTCATATCTCCATCACCTTTTGAATCCCCCATCTGAATTCTGGTAAATTAAAATCGCAGGTTATTACAAATTTTGCTAATGGATACTTTTCAAAAATATATTCTAGAGATTCTGTGTAATTTAAATAAAGATCTAGTGATGTTTATGGAGGAAAATATACAATAGTAATCACATATATGAAAGAAATAATTTTCACAAGTACACAAAGATTTTCAACAATTAAACTGTCACACCCAATCATAGAACAATCATATTTACTGTGAATCACTATCAGAACTTTGCTGCTACATTCGTAGACACTTATAGACGGGTTCCTGTCTAGTCTAAAGATATTGTGTGAGTGATAGTTCTCTTCAGAGTCCAGATATTCAGCATTCAACAAGGTTTCAGGTAAGATTACAATGTGCAGATGATCACAAATCTATGAGGATCTATTTAATAATAGTATCTTAGTGTGAAGACCTCTGACATTCTGGTAATAAATAGCAAATTCTGGGGATTGCCTGTTACTTATATTTCTTGGTCTGATTAGGAAAAGATTACCTTGGAACCTTCTGTAAGATATGGAACTCCATTTTTATATCTCAGTTCTGTAAACTAACATTCACTACACTACCACTCAAGCCAGGAGAATGTCTCCGTACAATACCCTTTTCTTCATCAGTCTTGAGTTGACAAAGTAAGTCCTTTAAATGTCCTCTTTGCCTCAGAGTACGATCAGCAGAGATCAACCCTTTCTTTACCTTTATAATTCTTTTTATCCTTCAAAATATCTCAACTAGATCACTACTCTTCAAACTAACTTTTAACGGCCTTGATTCTTCCCAGAGTCTGGCACATCATTGATTTTACCTAATCTAATCATGGAAAATTTGCCAATGTTGGCAAATAATAGCAGCTAAAACAGCTTCTACCGCTTCTTAGTCACTTATCATGTGTTGTTGTGCAGGCAAGTTACTCAGACATGCATCTACACTGAAAATAATAAAATTTAGAGAACATCTTTTTCAGTCCAGAAATTGGACATTATGATCCTCAAAACTTGGAGAAGGAAGCCTCTATTTTTGATTTCCCACAATCTTTTGATCTTGATTGGTTGAATATTTGTAATTCCGGGTGTGTCAACTACTGAGGTCATTAGTCCTGTAAGGGTAGTGCACGTTTTTTCCCTCTGGAGGTGGCGGTGATCTTCTCCCACTGGATGGCAAGATCTGGTGCCAATCTACCATCGGTTAGCAGGGTTTCTATCAAACAGGTATCTCCCACCAGCAGGGCACTGTCCTAGCTAGGACAAGCTCTAAGCTCTCGCTCATTCTCCTGGCATGAGTGGTAGTGTAGTGCATGTTAGTTTAAGGAGCGAGGATAGGACAAGGAAGACGAAGAAAAGATCATGTGCACAGTCTATGGCCCATTTGTTAGGGTACTGCTCCGGTACTCGCCTGGTGTTGATCGGAGAAGCCGTGGAAAACGATCAGAGCAGCCAGCCACTAGAATTCTCTAGACATCTGACTCCTGAATTCGACCTAGCTGAAAAAGTAGTGTTGAAAATCTTACCACTGTCAGGATTCAAACCTTGGACCTCCCAGTCAGAGGCACTGCAGTGACATTAGTTGATACAAGAAGCCACCTCTTCCCTTTAGATCTTGAACTTCCTTCAAGAGGGCATTATTTGAACCTTAAAGGCTATTAATCTGACTGGGATGAATCTTTTATTTAATCTGAATAGGATGTGTTTCATATCATCAAGAATTTCATTCAAAATGTACTTTCCTCATAGTCTTCTGAAGTGCAAAGACCTTTAGTTTCGAAGATGTGAGTTTCAAACACAATGGACGTAGTTTGCTTCTCCCCGAGTTACACTCAACAAAGTCAGCCTCACCAGAATTGTGGAAAACACACGGTAGGCTGGATTTCAAACAGTCTAAAGAATAGAATTTTGCAGATGTACATTATACACAATATAATCATAATTTTACTCTCCCTTTAAAAAAGTGTTCCTGGAGGCAGTTTTCCATGTTTTTTTTGTTTATTTATACAATGTTCTTTTAATATGTTTAATATGAAGAAAAAAGATCAAAATATCTTTAATATACAGGAAATAGCCCGGTAAAGAGAATGTGTAAATTCTTCAATAATTGTTCTCTAGATGCATTTCATATTGGATCGAATATGTTTGTGACTCAAGCTAAACGTAGAACACTTTTGTATGAATAATTGTATCAGTGAATTCATTCACCTACTGTCAATCATTTCTTTGTAATTTTATCATTAAATAATGGACTTGATTCCGTATATTTTGAAATAAATAAATATTGTTTTCAATTCCTTGTTGTTTTATGTAATCTATAGTATAAGGCTACCTTCACATGGGGCCACTCTGTAGCTCCACTGAGAAACGTTAAGTCACTTCACAGCCATTGCTGAGCACCATTGGCTATGAGAAAGGAAAGATTTGCAAGTCACACTGCTGGCAGCAGCAAGGTAGTCAAGAAGGTGAAAACAAGTTTAGTGGCACGTCCACGTGGTCTAGTGTGAAGGCTGTCGTTTAAAGCTTTGTTCTGCTGGCGATGACGAGGACAATATGCCAGCGCTGCAACTATGCTGTTCATGTAAATACCTCCATTTCAACTAACGTTTTGCCAGCAGATGCATCACTCAGCAGTGCTACTAAGAGGCACCTTGTGAAGAGGCCTTTAGATTACACATTGCATTTAAGATACCCACCAAATCAGCTACGATGGGTCCTGAAGACGTCACCCACTGGGCTACAAGTTCATAAGCTCTGTCTGGGCAGAAGACAGACTGGTATCGTGCGTGTCCCCACTCCACACGATCACTCTTATTATTGATGTCGATTTCCAAATGAGTGTGTTTATAGAGAGGTACTGTGAAACAAAAAGAAGAATGATTTGCAGAATAACATTGTCGAGGAAAAGCTAGACCAAAAGTCATCACACAGTGCTCAGAAACGTAATTTGAGATAAAGTAATAAAAGCAGCAAAATTATAGAGTGAACATAAACATTGAAAAAGTAACACAAAGAAGAAAAGACCACAAAAATGCAGAAAAAAGGTTTTATTGTGCCTTTCAAAGCGTCTTCTTGTGTTTTTATGCATGCATGTTCACCTACCAGCCCAGTCCCTCTCCGTGATGGAATCCTCCAGGCACACTTTCTCCTGCAACACATCAGCAAGGAAGGCTGGTACAGCTGGTGAGCTGCCAGAGATGGAAGGGCTGGACTTCTGCCAGCCAGTTGGGTGACGCACTTCAAGCTCCAACCATTCATTCTCAAAGCTCTGCAGATCACCCAAAGGCTGGAGGTACTCACCATCTACAATGTGATAAATGGAAAGCCATGATCTGTTTAATATCGGGCGCGAAACATCGGGCGCGAAACACCGTTAGAAATGATAGTGTGTGAGAAAAGGTAAATTAACTAATTAGGTGGTCTTTTGTTGTGTTGTCCACGTGTATGTGTTGCCCTTGATATTGTGTTTTAATTATACGACATTGTCTGTGAGTGTTATCGAAGATTTGTGAAGTGCACAGAATATTAGGGCGTCTTAACCTCAACTCGTTTGAGTGTTACGAACATTACTAATAAAAATGATTGACCAGCGTATGCATCTAATCTAGGGGTTTGTTGTTGTGAAAAATATACAATATACTCGGTGCTTTGTTCTTATTCTGTAGCAACTCTTCTTGTGATCGCCACATTTATGTGAATATAACAATATTCACCTGGACATACATTCATCTGGACATACTGCAGGTGTAGCCCAAGCTAGAAAATTGCAGTTGAATTGCTTATCAAGTTATTGGTACAAATTCTGCAATTGAAAGAATATTAAAACACAATGTCATCACAAAATAATGAAGAACCAATTTGTAGTATCTGCAATATTTTGATTCATGATCTGAAATACGCAATTTGCGATAGCTGCAAAAGACCAAATCATTACAAGTGCGCTGTGTTATCCACTACGGAGCAACGATGTCTCGAGCTGAAGGTCTCAAGACGTGTAAAATTTTATTGTGATGACTGTGAAAAAGGTCTACAAGTTTTACCTCAGGTTCTTTCAACACTATCGGCACTTAAATTGGAAATAAACTCTTTACGTGATGCATTTTCAAAACAAATACAAGATGTTACCAAACAAGCTGCCCCACTGCCAGAAAACCAATCAAATCAACTTGAAGAAATGATTGAAGAATATACTGACAGACAGCGAAGAAAGAAAAATCTGATTTTTATTGATATAAATGAATCGGATAGTTGTGATGTTGAAGTTCGTCGTAAAACGGACCTCGATCAAGTAATTCAAGTTTTGAACTCGATCACAAATGAACAACCCATAATTAATTCAACTCATAGGTTGGGAAAAAAGCTAGAAAATAAAACTCGTCCACTGAAAGTCATATTTCAAAATCCTGATATAGCACTGAGTATCCTGAAACGCAAACACCTCTACAATGGCACAGTACGTATTTTTTCTGATAAGACCCCTAAACAACGGGACTATTTGAACCAACTGAAGCTTGAATTAGATCGCTTAAATTCTATTGAAGGAAGCCATGAGAAAACAATAAAATACATTAATGGAACTCCAAAGATCATTGATCTTCATCCCCAGAAAACCCAAACAAAAAACTGAAACAAATCCCAACTCAATCACCTATAAAAATATACTACCAGAATGTAAGAGGACTCCGCACCAAGCTTCACCATCTTCAAAATTTCTACAATCAACCAGACAACTATGACATCATCATCTTCACTGAAACTTGGCTCAATGGAAACTTCTTCGATGCTGAACTTGGTCTGTCCAATTATTGTATATATAGGAGAGATAGAGATTCATTGTCGAGTGCACATGAAAGAGGAGGTGGTGCACTAATTGCGATTAATAAAAAAATAAATAGCTATAGAAATACAATAATTAACAATGATATTGAACAACTATTTGTTACAATTACTCATAGCCACAATAAATTTATCATAGGCTCGGTTTACCTCCATCCAAATGCACACCACGAACTCTTTCATAAACACATTCAAGATATTGACAAACTATTAAATGATACTGGTACTACACAAATATTTATTGCTGGTGACTACAATCTTCCTGGAATTACATGGCAAAATATAGATAATGTTGTATCCCTTTCTACTCAGCTTGATATTAATCAAGCAATTAGAGAAAAAGCCATGCTATTATCAGATAATTTTAGTCAACATAATATCCGCCAATTAAACGACATAATTAATTGTAAAAATGAAACTTTAGATTTAATCTTTTCAAATATGCAAAATATACAAGTTAAGTTGTCCATTGACCCTATTACTAATGTCGATTCATACCACCCTCCATTAATCAGCAATATTGATTTTACAGTAGAAACAAACGAAATCCTTAATTTTCAATTAAAAACACTAGATTACGCGAGAGCTAATTATCTAGAGATTAACAACTACTTGAAAACCATTTCTTGGCAATTTATCAATGATTTAAGTTTGTCAGAATCTCTCAACTTATTTTATGCAATACTAAATAACACTATCAGTAAATTTATACCAAAAAAAAATGTGCAAAATAAACGTTACCCACTTTGGTATAGTAAAGCATTAATAAATTGTATCAAAGAAAAAAATAGAGCACATAAAATCTATAAAAAATATAAACAAATTGACAATTATAACTATTTTTCACAGCTTAGAACTCGTACAAAAAAACTTCAAGAAGCTTGCTATAATAATTATTTGGAAAATACCGAAGCTAAAATTACATATGACACTAAAGCTTTTTGGAATTTTATAAACAGCAAAAAAAAAGATTATGGGCTACCATCAACACTTAGACATAATGACTCAATAGCAGAAAATGGTCAAGATTCGGTTAATTTACTTGCAAATCATTTTGAATCTATATATTCAAACGAATCTTGTACTGATCTTATTGTAAACGAAAGTCCTATTACTTCTGCTGAACTTCCCATTAATTTCTCTATTACATATCTTGAAACACTACATAATTTACAAAAACTTAAAGAATCTAAATGTACAGGTCCGGATAACATCTCGGCAATTTTCTTAAAAAACTGCTCAAATATTTTATATAAACCGATATGTGATCTATTTAATAAATCATTGAGTGTGGGATTTTTCCCTGAAATCTGGAAACAATCCTTCATAACACCTGTACATAAATCAGGCGATAAATCTGATACAAATAATTATAGACCAATTTCCATACTGAATGTGATACCGAAGATGTTTGAGGCTATTATAACAAATAAAATTTCGAGGTATTTACAATCTATCATTGTAAATGAACAACATGGATTTGTTGAAAATAAATCAACAGTTAGTAATTTATTGATCTTCAGCAATTTTCTGTCAGATTCATTGGAAAAAGGTCTACAAGTCGATGTTATTTACACAGACTTTTCAAAAGCTTTTGACAGAGTACCAATAAACTTATTAATTGATAAATTGCAAAAAATTGGATTTCCTAACGTAATTCTGAACTGGTTTAGTAGTTATCTGACCGATAGAAAACAATATGTGAAATACAAATCATTTATCTCTAAGGAAATCAATGTAACTTCTGGAGTACCGCAAGGCTCCCACTTAGGACCAATACTCTTCCTATTGTTTATTAATGACATTGTATCTTCATTTGTAAATAGTAAATGTTTATTGTTTGCGGATGATTGTAAGTTTTTTAGGATTATAAAATCTACCAATGATTGTGAACTTTTACAGTATGATCTGAATAATGTAGCTACCTGGTGTATTATGAACAAAATGGAGCTTAATATAACAAAATGTAAAATAATGAGCTTTACAAGAAAGTCGACAATCGAATATGATTATGTAATTTCGGATTTTAATTTAAATCGCATCACTCAAATAACAGACTTGGGAGTGATTTTTGACTCAAAAATGAGATTTCATTATCATATCGATTACATTGTAAACAAGAGTCTCAGAATGTTAGGATTTGTCAAACGAAATAGTTCTGAATTCAAAGATATTAAAACTCTCACTACACTATATAACTCATTAATAAAATCAATACTAATGTACGCATCTCCGATATGGTCACCATATTTCAATACCCATATTTCAAGAATTGAAAGTGTTCAACATAAATTTTTCTCGTTCGTTGCTTATAACCAGAAACTACCAAATCCAACATTAACTCATGATTACTCACTATTAGCTACGATTACTGGACTGAGCACTTTAGAATCGAATCGAATCTACATAGATGCATGTGTTCTATACAAAATTATAAATAACCACCTCTCGTGTCCTGAATTAAAATCTCTTTTCAATTATAGACATAACACCCATACACTACGCTCTATTCGACCCTTACATGTATCAGCACATAGAACAGTCTATGGTATGAACTCTCCCATCACGAGACTCCTACGACTCGGTAATAGCGACAATTGTCCTCCTTTAAATGTCCGATCTTTAGATGTATTCAAAAAACTAGCGAAACAATCACTACGTAGCAAATTCCATTAATATTATAATTTTATTACTTATTGTGTTTAGCAAATTGTTTTGTGAATGTAAATTTATTATTATATCTTGGGCTTTAGCCTGTATGTACTGAATAAAATAAAAAAATAAAATAAAATAATATAAAAGTAGATCGCACAGCTATAGGCTTCCTCTCTTCCCTCTTTCTCTACCAATGATCACTTCCCAAATTTAAAAATTACAATGATTACAATAAGACACATTATGATGAGGAATATTCTTCCATCTGAATTGTGTGCAGTGCCAATACGTAATTTCCTTTGAACAACATAAAAATTACATGCAGAGATCACCCCCATGTACCCTCTCCACACCTGAAGTACCTACAGGAGAAAAGGCACCCTCAGATCACGAAGTGCTCATGTCCGAAGAGAAAAGGAATGCAGATGTTGAAAATTCAGGTTTAAGGGTACTTCAATAGCTAAGGTCATTGGCGCCTGTCTCTTTTTCTTTTCTTTTTTCTAAAATCAATACGCACTGTAGCAGTGCCAGACACAAACTCTTTTCTGTTTTTTTTTTTGCAAAGTAAAATATAGAAAAACTGAACATAAACATGTTCAACTATTTAAGAGATTTATTAAAGAAAAAATTATTTAAAAGAGTTAGCTGTAAAGAGCCAGATAAACACTTTAAAATCTCCAGTTATAAGCCAAATAATTGGCATAATCGTCTTCTCACAGATAATGCTCTAAATGTCAGACTCTCATAAGAAGCTAAAAAGCTTGCAGAGAGAAGATTCATAATTTCCCAGTACCTGTGCTAGAGAGCTAACACGGTGAAGCCTTCGCCAGCTATCTCTTACCTTTGAACAGTGCAGGAGAAATGCCCCACAGTAAGATCTGTATCACAACTATCGCAAGTAGGGGGTGGGTCACCGAGAAGATGTCAGTGGGAGAAATGACAGTGACCAATCCGCATTCCAATCCCAGAATTATCTCCTCGCATCTTGACCAACGAGATGAACAGGACAAGGCTTTACGGAATCCTTGATTCTCGTGAGTTTAAAGTCTGAGTTCTGCCATGCTGTTTGCCATGCACTGAGAATACAACATTTGATAAACAGCTTGGTATCATGTGTTAGGACTGTGAGAATGTCTACCTCAGTTTTCTTTGTGGTGAGCTTTGCTGCCTGGTCAGCAATTTTGTTCCTTATTATTCCAACATGACCTGGGATCCAACATCAGCAAACCAGTAAATTATGGATTTGGTGTTGGATGATTATTGTCAGAGGGTCACAAGAAGAGGAGCAGGAGGTAGATTCGAGCGAGCTTTTTGAATCACTGCAGATCACAGCTTCTTTTAAGGTCATTGATTCACCAAACTTAAGGGCCTCCAAGAGCGCATATTTTTCTGCAGTATAAGCGCTGCACGAAGAGTCTAGTCGAAGACTCCGCATGGCACTGTGGCAGTAGAATGCACACCCTACATTACCATTCTGGGAGGAACCATCAGTGTATATGAAAGTATAGCCAGAATACATGGATTTTATCTCCTGAAATTCCGCCAGAAATGTACTGGGGGAAGTTGAGAATTTGGGGAAGTGTGATAATCTCAGGTCTATTTTAGGCAGGAGAAACTTCCAAGGGGGAACAAGATTTTGAAGGGGTTTCACAGGGATATATCGAGTTTTTGCAATAGTGTGTAGAGACGGATACCAAGAGGTGGGGTAACAATAATCTGAGTTAGTACGATGTCCTGTGACTTGGATGAAGAACTGCTTGGCATGAGGGTGTATTTATGGCTGTTTCTTCCGCACTGTAGGAGCCGATTATAATATCTCGCCTTTGGCTCAGGGATGGTTCACCAGCGCCAACCAAGAGGCATACAATGTGACTCATGTGGTAGGCGCCTGTGCTGATCCGTATACAGGCATTGTGTGTGATATTCAATAAACGGAGGATTGATGGAGACGCTGACCCATACACAATACACCCATAATTTAAGATAGGATGGATGATTGTCCTATATAGGCACAAAAGACATATTCTGTCTGCATCCCATGATCTACCAGTAAGGGCACGAAAGAGGTTCAATGTAGATACAAAGCGTCTCTTCAAGTTTTGAAAGTGGCCATGTTAAACTAGTGCTGAATGTCAGGCCAAGGAAAGTGGCAGATTCGATGAAGGGAAGTTGATGATCCCCCCCCCCAAAAAAAAAAAATATCAGGATGATTATGGAGGTGATATATTCTACAGAAGTGCATGCAACTGGATTTTGATGGTGGAGATCTTGAATCCAGTTTTATCACTCCATTCTTGCAATTTGTTAAGGACAAGTTGTAACTGCCTCTCAATAACTTGCATGCTCTTCGAGGAGCAGAATATATCAAAGTCGTCAACAAAGAGCGATGCTTGCACAGGCTCTCGAATTACTAATGTGATACTATTGATAGCAACAGCAAACAGAGAATTGATCAGAATTAATCCCTGGGGAACACCATTTTCTAAATGGTGACTTGAGCCAAGGCGGACGCGGAAATATCTTGACGAAAGAAAATCTACTAGAAACGAAGGGAGCCATCCCCTAAGGCCCCAAGAATTCAAGGTAGGAAGAATGCTGTACCTCCAGGTGGTGGCGTACACTTTCTCTATATCGAAAAAAATTGCTACCAGGTGTTGTCATAGCATGAAAGAAGTGATCTGAGTGGCAAGGAAGACTATGTGGTCCATGGTTGACCTGTGCTTCCTGAAACCACACTGAATAGGTGTAAATAGATTTCGTTGCTCCAGGAGCCAGACCAGACGTTTGTTTACTATTAATAATAATAATAATAATAATATTTATTGAGTCACATATACAATTACAATCGTGTATGACGAGTCAATATGATGCCTTGGGTGGAGAGAGCGAAGTTATATTACTGTTCAGGAGCAAACAAGGGACCATCTCAGCATTTGCTCAAAGGACCAGGGAAACTGAACAAAACCTGATCGAGATGGGGTCATTGGCCTAGAAATACAATACTTGTTACAGTTAGATTAAGATATTACACAGTAGATAAATTATCTGCTAATAATTAACATTAATAATAATAATTGCATTAACAATAATAATTACATTAGCAATAATAATTACATTAACAATAATAATAATTACATTAATAATACATATCAATTATGTTTGCAACTACATCAAATTTTACAATAGTAGTACATTCTATATTTATAACTTGAAATGGTGAGGAGGCAAGTTTTGACCAGTTTTTTTCTTCTTCTATTCTCCTTCTATTTCACAGGATCAGGATCATTTTCAGCTTGAAACAGTTCATATGAAACAGAAAGTCTAATGGAATAAGAAATTCTTATTTATTTATATTTTTTAAGGGAAATGTTGTAATTTGAAAATTCCTTTACACTGTAGAACATGTTGTTAAGCAGGAAAGCTTTCAATTTACTTTTAAATGTATGAATTGTGTTTATGTCTTTGATATCATTGCCTAGTTTGTTGTAAAGTGTAATGCCCTCTATTAGGGTACTTTTTTGATAAAATGTAGTTTCAGAGTGGGGAACGTGTAGGTTATCCTTTTGACGGGTGTTGTAGTTATGTACATCAGAATTTAAAGTAAAAGTGTCTTTGTTTTCCATGAGAATTTTCTTTGTGAAGACCACTATTTCAAATATGTACATGCATGGTAGAGGGAGAATCCTTAGTTTATTAAACAAGGGTTTGCAAGACTCCAGCTTATGAGTGCTGGTCATTGTTCGCAGTATTCTTTTTTGGATAATAAATGTGCGAGTGCTTTCAGGGGCATTTCCCCAGAATATTATTCCATATTTTAGGTGTGAGTGCACATTTGCAAAATACATTGTTCGAAGTGTCTCAATGTTGGAGCTTGACCTGAGGGTGTATAGGGCATAGCAAGATTTGCTAAGCTTCTTGTTAAGATTTGATATGTGAGTGTTCCATTTTAGGTTTTCTTGAATTGTTAGTCCGAGGAAGGTAGTTTCATGAGATATTGTTACAGGGTTATTGTTTATGAGCAAATGCTGTGAGAGTTTGTCTTTACATCGAGGATTCATGAAATTTAGAGAGACTGTCTTGCTGGTGTTTATGATGAGTTTGTTGTCTTGAAACCATTTTACTAGTGCTTGCAAAGTTTTGTGAGTTTCTTTTTCTAATGATTGCTGTGTTTTTGCTTTGATGATGATGTTTGTGTCATCTGCAAACAAAATTATTTTGTTGTTCCTTAAAGCCAAAGGCATGTCATTTATGTATATAAGGAATAGTATTGGCCCAAGGATGGATCCTTGCGGGACTCCACAATTTATTATTTGAGGACAGGAGTAGTATGAGGAGATTTTGTTTTCTTTAGTGTGTTGGAGGGCAACTATTTGTCTACGGTTTGATAAATATGATTTGATCCATTGGCCTGCAATGCCTCGAATCCCTAGCATTTCTAGTTTTCTTAAAAGTATATGATGGTCAATGATGTCAAAGGCTTTTGACAAATCTAAGAAAAGGCCAATGGGAATTTCCTTCTGATTTAGGGCAACAAGTATGTCATTTAAAAAGGAGAAGATGGCTGTGTCTGTGGATCTATTACTCCTGAAGCCATGTTGTGCATTTGTAAGGACATTATTTGCATTGAGAAACTGTTTGAGTCTATCATTGAAAAGTCTTTCCAGAATTTTTGAAAATCCTGATAACAGGGAAATAGGCCTGTAGTTCATTGGGTCATAACTATTGCCCTTTTTAAACAATGGTTTAATTTTTGCTGTTTTGAATATATCTGGAAATATGCCTGATTTTAGGGAGTAATTGCAGATGTGAGAGAGTGGTTGCACTATACATGGAGCACTGTGTTTAATAAGAAAATCTGGAATGTTGTCCATGCCTGCTGAGAATTTATTCTCCATTTGTCCAATGATTTTAAAAATTTCAGAGGGGGTTGTTTCATATAAAAATATGGAATTTACAATTTGTGTAATATTAGTGTTTGTTTGGTGTGTTCCATTGTTTAGAGAGTGTTGAGAGATTAACTTATTACTAATTTGTGAAAAGTGTTCATTGAATATATCAGCTATTTCTTGTGGGTCTTGTACAGTTTCGTTTTTGTAGTGGAGCTCTATGTTGTTGTTTTTATTATTAGTTGGTGCTGTAGTCTTTTTAATAATGTCCCACATGGCTTTTGTTTTATTACGTGCAATTGCAATGTACTTATCATTTGTTATAATTTTTGCTTGTTTGATTACTTTTTTTAGGATCGAGTTATATGTTTTGTAATATGAAATGAAGTTTGAGTTACATTTGTTATTTATTAGTATTTTATACATGTTGCGTTTTCTTTCACATGACACTTTGATGCCTGTGGTAATCCATGATTTAGTTTTCTTATTTTGGATCTTTTTCAGTTTTTGAGGGAAAATGGCATTGAAATGTCTTAAGTATATATTTATGAATGAGTTAAACTTATCATTTGTATCGGTTGCTTTATATACTTCATTCCAGTTTTCAAATCTGAGCAAGTTTTGAAATTTTATTATGTTTCCTTGGGAATAGTTACGGATTTCTTTGTAAGTTGTCTGTTCCGCGGTTTTTGTTTCTGTTGGAAGTGTTAGGATCTGGGCAATGTGGTCACTGAAACCTGTATTAAATGTAGCAACAGAAAAACAATGGTTATTTGCATCTATTATTATTTGATCTATGGCAGTGCTACTATTTTTGGATATTCGTGTTGGTGTATTTATGGTTGTTTGTAAATTGTATGATTTTAGTAGGTCTTTGAATAGATTTTCATTACTGGATTGTGTGAGGCAATTTATATTGAAGTCACCACAAAGAATAGTTTTATACTGTCTGCGTTTTTGAAGTTTTGTTAGAATAACTTCCAGATTTTTTAAAAAGGTTTTCAAATTTCCAGCAGGGCTGCGATATGCGCATAATACCCATGTTTTTATTGTTGTTAGGTCAGTGATGGATATTTCAAAGTCTTTCTCTTTTACAAGATGAGTGTGATTTGTGTAGGGTACAAAACTAATTGTATTTTTAATAAAAATGCATGTCCCACCATATGCATGATGTGCATTGTTAATATTCCTTCTAAAAGCTTGCACACACAGCTTGGGAGCGAGATTGGGCAGTAACTTGGGATTGTTCTGTCCTTTCCTTCTTTGTTTGTAACTAATGTAACGACTCCACCGTGCCCGGAGGTGCCCGGTCAATGTCTTGCCTATAGCAGCAAAAACCACGAAGAGAGAGGGAATGCTTAGGAAGAAGATGTGTTTCCTGCAGGCAGATGACACAGGGTCTATGTAGAGACATTATCAGCTTTAATTCATCTTAATGGGTGCAAAAGCCATTATAGTTCCATGAGAGGAGAGCCATAACTTTTAGATATTAAGTTTCTTACTCCTACGTGGATTTTTTTCTTCCTCTTTTTCCGTTTATGCCTCTGTTGCTTGAAGGGGTGACTGTCCACCCAGGGTGAAGTTTTCTCCGAGGCAGATTCCTTCTGAGCACTGCTCGACGGGCTAAGAGATCGCTCAGAGCGAGTCTCAGGAGTCCGGGTAGGTAGTCGGAGTTTGAAGGAACGTTTTTTTACGTTTGTCTGGGCCAGAAGGCCGAGTGACATTGGCCTTCATGCAGGGCTGAGAAGTGGATTCTAGGTCCGACTTTGCCTGAGTGGTTTTCCTCGACAATTTATATTTGGATGGAATTATTATCTTCCCACCTTGCAGAGGCGAGGTCTCCTCAGGGAAGTCTACTGGAGACACCTGGCAACAGAAATGAGCAACTGAGGGAGTAGCAAATGAAGTCTGACAACTCTCTGTTGCTTTTGCCGTCTAGGCCAAAGTACTATAAAAAGAACGCCCGAGATCTATAGGTTTCTTCACGAAGTATCAGCGTTTCGCCTCGGGAAAACATACCTTCTCCGTCACTCTGATCTTTTGGATCTCCCTCTCCCTCTGATATGTAGGGCACCTGTTCGAGTGGGCCGCATGATCTCCTTCGCAGCTAACATAGCGAAGTGGGGAGGCACAGGGATCCGTATCGTGCGTGGATTTTCCGCACTTTGCGCAAACAGGGCTTATGGCCATGCACCGCTGTTGGGTATTGCCAAACCTCTGACACTTGAAGCAACGCAAGGGGTTTGACACATACTGCCGCACGTGGAGATTATAAAACTTACAACTAATCCTCTCTGGGAGAGAGGGGAGATTAAACGTCAGGATCAGAGTGGGAGTATGGATCTCTTTCCCACACTCCTTGATCCTAAACATCTCCGTTACGCCCTGATTCTTGAAGAAAGACAGAAGTTCCTCCACACTTTCGGACGCAAAGTCATTGTGATTCACCACTTCCGTTAAGGGTAGGGTGAATGGTCACTTCCACCTGGAGGCCGGCAATCTGCTTTGTTTTCGAGATTTTTTCGAACTGCTCATCGGTGCGAGCTTCGAAAAGAATGGTACCATTCCTCTGACGCATCACCGCTTGGAGTTTACCAAAACTGTCCTCAATGGCTCGCGCGAGACGAATCGCACTAGTACTTTTAAATGTTTTCCCTTCTTCCGTGCACGCCATCAAACGAAACGTGGCTTCTTTAGTTTATCTTCTTCCCGAAGGAAGAAACTACTCAAATCCACCGTTTTCTCAAAACATCGCCTCTTCCTTCCGGAAGAGGGCAAGGGGTTTGTTTTATGCTCGATAGAATTGAAGCGGATTCGTCTCCGTGCTCCTCACCCACAACGGAGTCCAACAAGGGGACACCTATCTGGGGAACCAGCGTTGACACACCGGAGGTTTTTGTGACCTGGTGGCGATAGTTATAAAAAACGCATTTAAATCTACCAGGTGGAAATACATAATTCAGGCGCTGGTAGCTAAGAAGACCTACCTCAGCGAGAGAAAAATAATATTTATGAATGGATATCGGAAACAGCAAGACACGACTTGCGGTGTCACACAAGGGTCAAGTCTGGGCCCCTTTCTGTGGAATGTGCTCAATGATGATCTGCTGAACATTGATCTTCTGAAGAACTCTCAACTCATTGGTTATGCTGACGACACACCGATTATGCACCATAGTGACAGCGTGGAACTACTGGAAATGAGGACCAATGAAACTCTTCACAGGGTGAAAAGATGGCTGGATATAAGAAACCTCAAGATGGCAGTAGCAAAAACAAGCCGTATTGATTCTGGCCCCCCATGACCAGACTAGGAGACGAGCTTATAAGATGGAACCAGCAAATAACTTATCTTTGGTGTCGAGATTGTCTCGAGATTAAGCTTTGGACCCCACATCATAAAAGTGGGAGATAAGACAGCAAAGACTAGTGCAAACCTCTCCAGAGTTATGCTGAGCTCAGGAGGCCCTAGCAAAAGTAAGCGAAGACGATATCTAGCACAGTACACTCGACAATGTTGTATGCTGCCCCAGTGTGGGGTCATGCCCTACATAAAAATCCCAAACGACGCAAATATTCTCAGATTCAGAGAAGGATGGCACTGAGGATAATTTCTGAATATTGTACAGTACTAGACAATGCAGCTTTATTTCTGGTCAGTACACCTATCGATCTCCTAGCTCAAGTAAAGAAAGCAATATGCCTGAGGCTGGAGGCGGCTAATTATCAGATGCGCCTACTGTCAACGAGGCAGGCAAATTACATCAAAGGAGCTGAGAAGTCATCATAAGTACAAATGGCAAAGCCAATGGGACTTGGAGGAAAAAGGCAAATGGACTTATAGTCTTATCCCCAACATCAAAGAATGAGTAACTAGGAAATACGGGGCAATGGATTATTATTTGTCGCAAACTCTGTGAGGTCATGGATGCTTAAAAAAATTACCTACAAAGGTTCAAAATCGCTGAAAGCCCAATTTGTTCTCAATGCCACAAAGATGATTACGCTATACACTCCATATATAACTGGGAGGAAGCCAGAACAACATGTTACAACAAACTGCACTCTCTAGAAAACTGGAATACCATAAGAGACTTTATCAAACATATTCTCCAACAAAAAGCTATAATTGCTACTATAAAAAGCACTTGTTCACACCCAGTTTCACATGCAAGGTAATGTCTCGCCAGATGGTTCCACACATGGGGTTACATGGTAAAATATATATCTCTGTGTGTGTGTGTGCGTGTGTGCGCGCGCGTGTGTGCGCGCGCGTGTGTGTGCGCGTGTATGTGTGCGCGTGTGTGTGCGCGCGTGTGTGTGCGTGTGTGTGCGCGCGCGCGCGTGTGTGCGCGCGCGTGTGTGCGTGTGCGTGCGTGCGTGTGTGCGCGCGCGTGCGTGTGCGCGCGCGTGCGGTGTGCGTGTGTGCGGTGTGTGTGTGTGCGGTGTGTGTGCGGTGTGTGTGTGTGTATATACATACTAACACACATATATATATTGCTATTTTTGTTGTTTTTAAAATATTTAACAACTCACTTTAATCACTTAAACACTTCTGGTGTTGTAAAAGATGTTCATTCTGTGGTCATGTGCATCCAAGATTACAAACAAAAGATTGTTTCCTTCCATGTACGTGCTGATGTAAATTTTAGTTCCAATAAAAATTTTAATCATTACCATTAAGAATTGTTTATAATAATTCCTTTCAAATGGTTATTTTTTGTTTCATGCCTTTAGATACCTCCATTTTGGCCAGAAATGTCTTTCTGGGGTGCCTATTTTTGTAAAAATAAGTGCTTCTTTGCCTGCCTATTTTAGATAAAATAAATATCTGAATTTGTTGACTATACTGGTCAACAAAACTAGTGCTCCTACCAACATCATGTTTCAGTAATAGCTTACCTTTATCTTTCGGCAGTTGAACCACATGGTACAAATAAAATCCAACAATGAATGGATGGGCAAAATCACCAGAAGCATGGCACACCACTTTTTCTTGCAGCATCCTCTGTTCAAGCAAAACAAAGAAAAAGAGATAATTATTATTTTTACGTGTAATATATATATATATATATATATATATATATATATATATATATATATATATATATATATATATCATTAGTCAGTCAGTCAGTCTGTCTGTCTGTCCGACAGCCAATCAGTCAGCCAGTCAGTCTGTTCGACAGTCAGTCAGTCAGTCAGTCCATCTCTCCAACAGTCAGTCTGACAGTAAGGTCAGGCAATCAGTCTGATAGTTAACATTAAGTCCATCCGAGAGTCGATTGGCCCATCAGTCTGTCCTTCCGTTGATTGGCCGTCAGTCAGTAAAATGTCTGTCTGGAAAGCAATATGACAGGCAGTGAAGTCCGCCAGACAAGCAATCAGTTCAATAGTTTAACAGGCATTCGGTCACAGTCCAAAGGTCCATCAGTCGCAATTATATTTATTAGAAAAAATGACAAAATATAGCTCACCTCCATGATTGACACAGCGCGTTCTTCGTTCTGCACCCCCTCTACATGTGCAATAAGCCATTGCACCGCATCTGCACTCACAAATGTGTAGCTAGGCAAACTAGGATGTTGTGTGAGAAAGCCCACTCCTTTCTCAGGGTGGCGCATGGCCTCCAGAATCTCTGCATGACTGGCAGTGCTCTTTAGGGAGATCTCAGAATTCTGGCTGCAAAACATATTCACATTAAGTAGAATAATTAACTCTTAAAGATCAAACAAAATAAACCTTAACAGAAGTAATTCCTGATCCTTCAAAACAAAGCAAAATTCACAGCCAAAGTTTTCAATATATTATCTAGCACGAGTTCAGTCACATCTCCTTTGCTTACTTCATTCGCTTTCTTGATTTGGTTCTCCAGGATCAGATAATATTCCCCCAAATTTCAAATCCTCTTTTTATACACCAAACAGTATAAATTTTAAATATGTAATGTATTCTTTGAGTCCAAGGACTACTTTGAGGTGGGAAGTGGGGACAGTGGGAATGGAAAATGGGTTACCTTGCAAGGAATGATGTACTCCAGAAAGTGGGGCCCAGCAGGGCTTCCCAATACAATTCACTTCAGTAACAAAGGGGAGACCCATCCCTTTAAAGTAGTATAATTGTTGGTAAAATGGATCATCTATGACTGTTGGGTGGGGCCCAGCAGTACCTGGGGTAAAGCAAAGTGTCCTTAAATATTTTTTTCTTTAATTTAAAGAAGTAGCAACCTGATCTACAGCCTCTTTAATAGAATTTTTTTTCATAACACTCCAAAAATTACAAGTTATAACATTAGAATGAACAAGTTGAATTTTAATTTTTCATAATTTTCTTTTACTTATCTTTAAGGCATATCCCCTGAAATACAGTTTTTATAAAAATATTGGTCAATTTTTGATACTGTGGAATGGTGATCAGTAAACTACCTAAAAAAATCTTTAATCATATTTCAAACAGAAGCAATGTAAATTATCCTCCAAGGTGATACTACTAATTTTTTTTAACACATTGTATCACTAAAACAGTGGGCAACAAAGAACAGTTAATGCACAACAAAATTTCATTTATTTATTTAATAGTAGGCTGATAGCATAAATTGTCATCAATATTAAAATTTTAATATTAAGTACTACAAAGACATTTGACAGTTTCCTTTTGTTAAAACTATATATTTCTTTTCAAGGGCTTGCAAACTCATTTTGTTATGACTGACAACAGTATATATGTAATGTCATTATATCTGAAACTATGCCCTCTAAAAAGTGCAATAAAAAACCAAGGGGGCAAGGATTTCTATCATATTAAATGGTCTCCACTTATAACAGGCACTACAGTTAATTAAATTTTGCGTTCGTTAAATTTGAAATATCCATTCTACATCACTTTTAGAGGGTTTTTTCCCTCCTGCTCATAAATTCACAAATAGGTAATTTACATTGCTTCTTTCCAATCATTTAGAACAGAAGGAGAAAATATTGATTATAATGATAAACTTTTTCATTCAGTTGTTTGTAACTGTAGCCAACATATACTGAAAATCTCTGATGGATTTGTCACAACAAATCAAAATTGCTGAAACATTGCAATCTACTATAATTTTAATTGTCCATTGTTCAGTAAATAAAATTCTGATCATAGATTGTTATGAAATGCATATTCATTTTTTTTTAACTTTCTTCAAATAATATTTCTTAGCTGAAAACATACTTTGGAGTGTGTCTTTCCTAACCTCCCCTCTCCCTAGCAATGCAAACAATTGCAATACATTTCATCAAGACTCAACATTGTATTTTCAATATCCCATTGAATTACCACAAGAAGCTGAACAAGTACATTTAGAAATGGCGTATGTACTAGCAAGTCTGCCACTGAAGATAGACCAGGAGTTCCTAGCTTCCTTTCATGCTAACAAGCTCTATGAAAGCAGACTACGACCTGGATGAGAATTCTATTGGGTATTTCTGTAGTTTCCCCTGATTAATTTTAGCTGGATGCCCAAGCAGTACCTCAAATTACAGGCTATGGGCTTCCTAAGATCCTCCTTTTCCTGCTACTATCCTACTCTGGCTTCAATTCTGCCGGGCACTGGGCTGAACTCATTCCACATGTGACCCAACCTCCATGATAGAAAAAACCTCAGCAGTACTACAAGATTTGGTGTACTCAATATTAGAGATCAGGAGACCCACGAGTACAAGTGAGCTGGCATTGATCTATCTAGCCTAGGCAAAACTAAAATCTGAATCCTGCACTTATTCACAAGTGAGCTTCATAATGAAACACATTTCGTTATTGTTCATAATAACGACTTCTGTTAGACAGGAAAATAAAGATAATTTTTTACACATCTTCAAACAATTTTAAACGAGCGAGAGAGAGAGAGAGAGAGAGCGAGCGAGAGAGATAGCGAGTGAGAGCGAGCGAGAGATAGCGAGTGAGAGCGAGCGAGAGAGATAGCGAGTGAGAGCGAGCGAGAGAGATAGCGAGTGAGAGCGAGCGAGAGCGAGAGAGATAGCGAGTGAGAGCGAGCGAGAGCGAGAGAGATAGCGAGTGAGAGCGAGCGAGAGGGACAGAGAGCGAACGAGCAGCGAGAGAGACAGAGAGCGAACGAGCAGCGAGAGAGACAGAGAGCGAACGAGCAGCGAGAGAGAGAGACAGAGAGCGAACGAGCGAGCGAGAGAGAGACAGAGAGCGAACGAGCGAGAGAGAGAGAGACAGAGAGCGAACGAGCGAGAGAGAGACAGAGCGAACGAGCGAGAGAGAGACAGAGAGCGAACGAGCGAGAGAGAGAGACAGAGAGCGAACGAGCGAGAGAGAGACAGAGAGCGAACGAGCGAGAGAGACAGAGAGCGAACGAGCGAGAGAGAGAGACAGAGAGCGAACGAGCGAGAGAGAGAGACAGAGAGCGAACGAGCGAGAGAGAGAGACAGAGAGCGAACGAGCGAGAGAGAGAGACAGAGAGCGAACGAGCGAGAGAGAGAGACAGAGAGCGAACGAGCGAGAGAGAGAGACAGAGAGCGAACGAGCGAGAGAGAGAGACAGAGAGCGAACGAGCGAGAGAGAGAGACAGAGAGCGAACGAGCGAGAGAGAGAGAGACAGAGAGCGAACGAGCGAGAGAGAGAGAGACAGAGAGCGAACGAGCGAGAGAGAGAGCGAACGAGCGAGAGAGAGACAGAGAGCGAACGAGCGAGAGAGAGAGCGAACGAGCGAGAGAGAGACAGAGAGCGAACGAGCGAGAGAGAGAGACAGAGAGCGAACGAGCGAGAGAGAGAGACAGAGAGCGAACGAGCGAGAGGGAGAGAGCGAACGAGCGAGAGAGAGACAGAGAGCGAACGAGCGAGAGGGAGAGAGCGAACGAGCGAGAGAGAGACAGAGAGCGAACGAGCGAGAGAGAGAGCGAACGAGCGAGAGAGAGACAGAGAGCGAACGAGCGAGAGAGAGAGCGAACGAGCGAGAGAGAGACAGAGAGCGAACGAGCGAGCGAGAGCGAACGAGCGAGAGAGAGACAGAGAGCGAACGAGCGAGCGAGAGCAAACGAGCGAGCGAGAGAGAGCGAGCGAGCGAGAGAGCGAACGAGCGAGAGAGAGCGAACGAGCGAGAGAGAGAGCGAACGAGCGAGAGAGAGCGAACGAGCGAGAGAGAGCGAACGAGCGAGAGAGAGCGAACGAGCGAGAGAGAGCGAACGAGCGAGAGAGAGAGCGAACGAGAGAGAGAGAGCGAACGAGCGAGAGAGAGCGAACGAGCGAGAGAGAGCGAACGAGCGAGAGAGAGAGCGAACGAGCGAGAGAGAGAGCGAACGAGCGAGAGAGAGAGAGCGAACGAGCGAGAGAGAGAGAGAGCGAACGAGCGAGAGAGAGAGAGCGAACGAGCGAGAGAGAGAGAGAGAGAGAGCGAACGAGCGAGAGAGAGCGAACGAGCGAGAGAGAGAGAGCGAACGAGCGAGAGAGAGAGAGCGAACGAGCGAGAGAGAGAGCGAACGAGCGAGAGAGAGCGAACGAGCGAGAGAGAGCGAACGAGCGAGAGAGAGCGAACGAGCGAGAGAGAGCGAACGAGCGAGAGAGAGAACGAGCGAGAGAGAGAACGAGCGAGAGAGAGAACGAGCGAGAGAGAGAACGAGCGAGAGAGAGAACGAGCGAGAGAGAGCGAACGAGCGAGAGAGAGAGCGAACGAGCGAGAGAGAGCGAACGAGCGAGAGAGAGCGAACGAGCGAGTGAGAGAGCGAACGAGCGAGAGAGAGCGAACGAGCGAGAGAGAGCGAACGAGCGAGAGAGAGCGAACGAGCGAGAGAGAGCGAACGAGCGAGAGAGAGCGAACGAGCGAGAGAGAGAGCGAACGAGCGAGAGAGAGCGAACGTGCGAGAGAGAGCGAACGAGCGAGAGAGAGACAGACAAAGACAGAGAGGGGAAATAAGTTAACTCTTAAATAAGAAAAAGAAGACTTTTTCTAATTTCAAACGATATTTCCACAATTATTTCTGCAACGGCAGCAGTGTGCCAGGAATCAACTAGTAACTTACATTAATAAATTGGCGAACATTAGTTCACTATTATAAAACAGTGCAGGGCAATGTTTAGCATTACAGTATCCCATATTAATAAATCCTCTTTCAATTATCTTGTTTCTAAATGTTATTGTCTTAGAAATTAAAAAGTTTTGTGCCTAAAATTATAACTCATAACTAGGGCACAGATATTTATGACTTGTCAATTTTTTCTGACATTATTTACAAGAAAAATATAAGTTAAGCATGATTTTATGTGCATCATGTGTAATCATTAGACCTAGGACTTTGGGGCAAATGCCTATTTAGTTCCTTAAGGAGAGTATGAAAAATATTTACAGATGTTTACAGAACATGAAAAAATAGATCCACTGAAGATATCTAACAGTGCTTAAAATGTCCTAAATAGGCGGTTAATGCCTATTTTAATATTATTTTGCCTAAAACATAATTTTGAAGAATTATCACGTTTTAATTGCATTTTTTTTTAACAAGAGCAAATATTGCAGTGGTTGAATAACACAATCTGAAGAAGCTCCTGTTTCATACCTGTCATCCTGAGTGTCATTGTGACTGGGCAAGTCATTAGGAGAGCTATCTGCAACTTGCTGGTTTCGATCTCCTATGCTGGCTTCACTGGCGGGAGAAACGCGACCGCTGTTAGAGGAACCATCTGCTTTCACACGCTCCATCACCTTTGATCCCGACCTAATGAGGAATCATTTCCTGGTTTATTTACTTCCTAATTCATCTCGAGCATAACGTTATAAGTTAATGCTATCTAATAGGTACTTGTATAAATATTTTGCATAACATACTAGTATTTATGCAAAAGAATTAAGTTTTGGTGAAGGGATCAAATAAACTTGAAAAGACTAAAAATATATTTTACATAGGTGACAAAAAGCAGAAAAGTGCGATAAGGGAAGAATACAGGAATCAAAACAGTGCAATTAAAACAGTGCACTTGTTACTTTTGACAATGATATGACACATAAAATCTATCACCCCAATACCATTAAAAAGTTACTTTGGAAACCCAAATCCATATAATGGTGATTACAGACAAACTACTAACAAATTTTCTTTACATGACAAAGCAAAATTGGGGATAGCGGAAATTTCAAAATAAAAGCTCTTTAAAAAATGGTAAAAGTTCATGCAACAGAAAATATGTTACCAGTAGTTTGTTCTATCACAGGGTATTTCAGAAACATATTTCAGAGTGAATATTTAATGCTAATAAGAAAATTTAGCAGTGAATCCCAAACTACTGCCTTCTCTTCCCACATAAAAAAATCACCTACAATAATGAATTGAACAAAAATTAAATGAAAGTCAGGTTTTTAACCAAATAATCGATGATGACCCAACTGCAAAGGCTGAAAATAATACTCCAATTGCCAGAATGACAACTTTTTTTGCTAATTTTACTACTTATTAGTCCAAAATGTTTACCACCTTATAAAATTTTGAGTCGCATTTAAATTATTTGGAACGCTCTTACTTCCATTCAAAATCTATCTCCCGTTTTTCTCAAACCCGAAAGCACTGAAATAATTTATCTTCATAAATTTTTCTTCTTGTAGATGCTCATTACAAAAGTATTTCAACTTACAATAGAAGAGGTAGCTTTCATTTGGAAAACACTACTATAATGGTGACCCAAAAATGAGTCCTATTGCCAAATAACAGTAATTTATTGTCAATGAAATATAAATTTGCTTCAATGAAATGGTAAATGAATAGAAAGAACTGACAAAGTAAATTCAACACTTATTTTCTCTTTGGAGTTTGAAGAGATTTCCCACAGAAGTGTTGCTCTCTTTACTGTCCAATATTTCATATCCAATATTAGTTGTTGCAGGTTAACCAAAACATATTAAAGGGAGAGGACAATTTCTTGACATTTGTTTTCAGGAAATATGCCAAGAACGACACCATTTCTGGGCCACTGGAGGTTTAAGAAGTTTCAATTCCAGTGAAATTGACCATAGTTCTAGAGTATTCTCAGCAGTTGATTCAATTGGTGTAGGTCATTTTAACTTGTTATTTTATATAAAAGGAAAACCTAGGAAAAACTAGTTCAAATGAGAGTAAGAATATTTTTCAAAGTGAATGCTTGAAAGTAGATAAGTATCTATTATTATGTTATATTCTTATGTGACTTATCTATTGACAAAGATAAAATTAGTCTTCAGATGAAACCTGTACACTTCAAGAATCTTCTTTCCGGTAATGATCATGACTTGCAATTGCCCCTCAATTATTATTTTAACTGTTCCATATTACCCGATATAGTTCTTATAAGCTTCTCTGTTAAATTATTTTCATCAACTATTTAATATTAAACTAAAAATAACTTCTCTATCAGTCAGGGATTTTTCTCTTTACATGTAAAGGTCTTTACCTTCTAATTGTACAGCATTGAAGCAATTTACATCATTTTAAAAGACCTGGTTCATTTTAATGCAATGCATGGCATACCAATTGCTTAAATCTACCACTGAGCTTCCTCGTGAATGGTCCAACCAGCCGGGACATGCACTGACCTGGGTATGGGACGCTCCTGCATGCGGTTAGAGCCATGCTTCTCCTAGGGACAAAGGACAGGGCTCAGCCACATATGTACACATATGTTCCTTCCCAACTCCTGATAAGCCCGCCTATTTAACTGCCTGCCCACCCAAGCACTATTTTCCACTGGCGTTGAGCGTCAACACAACAAACACGAAACCACAGGGAGATCATGATTACTGCTAAAATAAATGCACCAAAATTATGCTCCTGTAGCTGCACACTTCAGGAGACAGAAAAGTACATGAGCACGCCAGTGACTACCTAATTTTAAAGGTATACATAGAATACAATTTAATCATTTTATAATGAGAGAGGGATTTAAAATTAATATCTTCATTAATGAAAGCCAACTTTTTCAAGTACTACTCTAAATATCAAAAATATTACAGCAGGAAATAATTACATAAAACCAACAAGTTAGCAATAAGAAATCTTAGGATATCACTGGCCTGAACATTCAGTACAGAAAGAATTTTTCTACTGCATCTGAAAGAAAAGTCAGGTAAAATGTTTGAAAGTTGCAAAAGTGTGCAAAATGTTTCATGCACATGTGTTTGAAAGAATCAATTCAGATCCCAAGACTAGTACATGATTATGCTATCAAGTTTGGTTACAAAATGGAATTTGGCAAAGCAGGGGAACACAGCACAAATGCAGACATGCTACAAAGTGTCATGAAAAATACAAGTGCACAACAAGCAGTTAAATTTAATACATGCATATTCATTATTTATTTTTATAATGCTATCAAGATTATTTACATCATTAATATCAGTGTTTCACAATCAATGCAGCAAGACAAAGGAAATATTTCACTCATACTCATCCCACAATGAGCTGATAGTGCATTTTTCAGGAATCAAATTATTTTCTCTGTAAGCCTAAATCTTATTCAGAATGATAATATTATTAAAACTGCATGATTAAACAATTGTAATTTTAAGTAAATAATGATTTTGCCCAGAGTTATAAACAAAACCTACTTGATGCAAATGTTTGCTATTGCTGTTGATCTCTTCATTCACAATAATACACCTAGGAATAGTTTTATATACTTTTCCACTAATAGAGTACCACTTTTCTACATTAATATTGGATTATTTCATGATGTGAATACCATTTAAAAAGAGTGTCATCAAAGCAAATATAGGGAGCAACACTCATTCTCCTAAATGATTTGATAAATGGTTTTGTTTGAATAAATGAAAGACATAACTTATACCTTATTTATTGTTCATAATTCAAATAATAAGAATCTATTATTTGAATAATAATTTGAAGAGTATGCTTGGAAGTAAAGAATAGAGCAAAAAATTACAAAAAATATATTATTTCCATTGTATCATTGAGAATATCAACAAACTGCATCTCTCAAAAAGAATTAACAACGAAATGTGGACCAAGAAATAAATTGCATCATATGAACTGCAAAATTCAAAACCAAACTGAAGTATTCAATCAGGTTAAAAAAATCAATCAATATTTTGAATATTACTAACATGTAGACTTTCAAGCTACAACAACCATCAGTAATCTGTGTTTTTATTACATTCTAATATGTAATCTTTACATAATAAATTTTAAAATAGATATGAAGTCAAAAGGTTTTCAGATTTGAGAGATTAAAGTACAAACAAAAATAAGAAATTCGTTACAAAAAAATAATTTAAAACTTGATTTTGTCTTTCTCTTTTTAAACACTTAAACCAACATTTGTTATGAAAATCAAGTAACAAAGGCAAGACTGAAATACCTTGGAAAGAATGTATTTTAAAACTTATGCCCAGAACAAATTATTTTGGCCTTTCAAATCTTCAATTAGCTCTACACATGTCATACATGCATGCTATTTCATGTCATATTGTCATTTAGGATACTAAAATTAGTTCCAATGCTTCTGCCATTGTTCTGCAGCTGTCATCTTAGTATGACTCTCCTGAAGAGCGCCACAAAACAATCGCTGGAACATAGGCACTCTTGTTTGAGGTATGGTATCACCTCGACAGTACAGACTTTTTTTTGTTAAAAATATCTATTTGCAGAGGGGTTCACACACATACACACGCCCATCACACAAACCCTCATTGAAGAGTGCAAGCTAGGGCAAAGCAAACCTGGGGCGAGGCTTCTCAAGGGCCCGGTTGCTGCCCAAGCGCTCTCGGAACGGAGAGTTGCCCACTACGCTGGTCTGCAAGAGAGCAGGCACAAAAACATCAGGACACAACATATTCCATCGCCAATGTTGCTCAGTTGTTGGACACAACCCACAGCCTCTTAGCTGCCACCTGCTGTGGGAAGCCACTGTGTTATTTATGATAGACACAAAAGGTCCAGTGTTGAAGGGAGAAAAGAGAAAAGAAAAACAGGACTGCAAATGGTGAAAAAATTGGCAGGTGATTTCCTAGGAATGATTCACATAAAATTGCATGCTATAGAAGGAAATACAAATACAGTTAATACAAGTTTGTCTAGATAAATCAGTTATTTAGAAATAATACATTATCTGAAGTAGTGATACCATCCTTTAAATGCAACTACAAACATGCTCTTTTTGCTACAAAGCATTGCGAGGTACAAGATACAAGGAAAGTGAAAAAGTGCACAGCTAAGTCTATGCACATGCATGTTAAAATTAACATAACATGTGTGATCGAAGATTTGGCTCTTCTTTATAACTAGCCACAACATATGTTTATCTATTACATTTGGTGAAACACTACTTTTCTACATTCTTAATAGGACATTCCACATAACATAAGCATAATCTTGAAACATAGCAAGACAGATGGAAGTATTACATTCAACACATGAACAGAACTTGGAAGGGTAGGAGATTTAAAGGAAGGGAAATGCTTTGTCAACGCCCTCTCTACCCAGAGGAAAGGAGCCAATTGACTGGCCAATGCTGCAATTGATGCAGCAAGTGCGCAGATGCACAATGCATACTTGATGCCCAATCCAGCACTAAGCATTTAGCAGTTCCCAAGCGACAAGGCCATTGCAACAAGTGTGTGGACACGAAACGAGTTCTGATGACACTAACAAAGACACTGAAAGAAAAGAGAGGCAGAGTCTCTCAATTCAGGGTGCAAATAAAGGATACGAGATTTGAAACAAGGAGCTCTCGAAGACAAAAAAAACCATGAGTTCAAGGGCTTTACAAGAAATTTAACAAATTTTAGAAAAGTAAATTAAATTCAGAGCACTGTATTATGTTAATACAAAGCAACTAAGTAATGCTTTACTCAAAAATGTAAAAAAGCCAACAAACTGAAGAGTCTGATGACTGGGTGTGACAGCTGAGAAGGGACAATCTTCAAAGACACCTTGCTGGATTATCTTCAGGCATCTGATCCAAATTGAGGTTCTCAAAAAAACTGAAAATGAGTTCATTCAGTTTTGAAAATATTTGTGACAAACAAACAGTACTAAAAAAATGTGTATTGCATAAATCATTTGAAATTCTGATCATATAAAAAATAAACCATATTATTTTCACTTTTTTAACACCATTAGATGAAGTTGAAGTATCTGGACCCAACGTTCTTTGTAAATCTTATTTTAAAAATTGAAGTAATTTGATACTTCCACCTAAATTCAAATGCCCAGGACTTGAACAAAATAGCCCATACATTTAGCAGGTCTGGTATTTTGCATGGGTAAATATTCTAATACTGGTATGAATTTATTAACAAACAGAAAAAACTTATATCTGTGCAATTAAATTTCACAGAATATCAAATTGTCAATACAATTTTACCTAGATTTTGATATTCTGCTCATTTCTGACCACCCTTGTGAGTTACTTTGAGGTACTCATAATGGATGTTTCAGGAACAGTGTAACATTTTTGAGGATTGCATGTGTTCCTGCTGAGATCTTTAGGGCAGAATCTACACTACTCTACATTTTCCATCTTAAATCTTGATTCACCCCTGTGGGATTGTTAATTTTCTTTACGGAATCAAAAAACATATTGAAATTCTCTACAGAGCAATGGAAAAGAAAGATGGTTGTGAAACTTAAAACAGATTTATATACAACTACTGCCATTTTGAAAATCGAGAAGTATGATAGGAACACACTAGTACTTTGGCTTCAGATTAGCTTCTGTTCTTTTTTCATTTATAAACAGTTAACTAACATGAACACAAATGGAAACCTATGTATTTGAGAGCCAAGGTTCTACTTTACATATTTCCACTTTTTTAACTCTCCCTCTTCCTATTCTTCCTCCAATTTTCCAGAATACATTAAACAGTGATATAGAGCATGAAACATTTCAACAAAGAAAAACAATGATCCATGAAATAAAACCCAACATTCATTATTTGCTTACTAGCTTCTGCTGAACAGGGTAATAAAAAATCTCATTTCAACAGTCCAAATTTAAAGAAGATACTATTACAACAAATGTACAAAATCAGCAACATTGCTATCTTCATAAAGACTGACCCATACATTTCTATCACTACCTTTCTTTTCCATTGACATTATGTTAAGCGCAGGAAATATTTTATGTATATTTACTCCGAATATATATTAAAGCAAGGCCAACAAACAAATACTGTCATGATAATTTAGCACAAGAGACAATCACCGTAGATGGGACGTGTGCTGGAAACCCAAATGAATATGAAACCATAACATCCCATTGGCTGTGCAGAGGATGCTTAGAAAGAATTTCACCACTCTTAGAAAGGTAGATAACCAATAACCATTAATCCTCCAAGACTCATTGCTAGTATAACAAACACCACATACAAAAGGCATTCAAGTTAAATAATACAATTCAATTCAAAAACAGACATTATCTAGCAAGAGTAATAATTTTCAAACAATAGCTCATTTTTTAATTTATAGGTATGGACATTTAAAACAACAAATGTATGACTGATAATTAATAGTAATAAAGAAAACGTATGAAATATCTGGTGGTTTTTGAAACCAATAAAAGTTAACGGTAAGAAAATGAATAAAATGCACTCAATATGAACTAAAAAAAAAGGTCATTAAAATACATTCAGGAAAAGTCCAATCAAGTATGAGTATTTCATTCCAGTTTGTAACAATTAGTAACAAAACTAACTGGTAAGTAAGAGCATTGCAATTTATGTTGTGTTTAGTGAGAAAAGAATTAATCACAGGTAAAAGCTTCTTTCAAGAAGAACTAGTGATGACACAAAATGTACCTTATAGAGATAAAAGAAGATTTTATACAAAAAATAACATATTTACATAAAACACTATCATACATGTTTCCTGATTTGATGTACAAGCTGGCATGTAAAGATATTGCCCATCATTTTATTCCCATGAACATCTCAAAACTCACTTGATATGAAAACAGATAATAAAGACAAGATGTGTACTACAGCACAGTAATGACAACAAGATGTTGGCCAGAAATCAGTCAAAACATAAGAAAAATATATTCTGCACCTCTTCATCAAAGATCCAGCAAACAGTGCAGAAAAAGCAAAGAAAAACAGCAAAACAAGACTGAACAGTCCCCAGAACGTGGCCACAGACTTTTGCACCCAATTCCCGACCATCCCGCAGGCGGTAGTCATTATAGAGGTAAGTGTGTACCTGTGCATTAGTCTGAGGAGTGACTCCAGAGATGAAGGCGAAAGGAGTGGTGCTACTGGGGGACGGGAAAATCGTACTGGTGCTATGTCGTCGGTGCACTGGCGTGTGGCGGCCGGTGCCCTGGAGTGGGCTCGCCAGCGGCAGTGGCACAGCAGGGCTCTGCAACACATGCCCAGGGCCACAGGCCCAAGCCAATAAGGCCCCAGGCTCCGAGCTCCAGCTGGTGGCAATCCAAATCTTGGGGTGGGTGGGCACAGCTCAGGGGGAACTTCATATGCTATGAGGTGATATTCTTTTCATGACAGACTTGGGTTTGCTCAGAGGAACTCTTGGTATGCATAGTAAAATGTAAGAAAACTGATTTAACATCAAATCTTATTCACAAATATCTCAGGAGAAGCATAAAACACAATTCAATTTCAATACATCATATTAAAATCTTCTAAAATATAGAATTTTCTCACATAACAATAGATTTAATGAAGTGATCACAGGACAGATCAAAATAAAAATATTCTTCACAAAAAATATTCAACCAAGCCTTTACCAATTGGCATGATATGCTTTCAGTGAACCATCAAGCATTCTAATGTGGTGTCAGTTATTGTCTCAATATGCATCATGATCTCTTTTTGACCTCTCATCTTCTTTTTGAGCTTTTTCTCCACAGTTGGTACCATCAATACCAAATTCCTGGGGGAACAATTCAATAGATAAGGTATAGATTACTAGGGAGCCTCCTCAGAAACTATTGAAAAAATCATGGCCTAAAACTATGTTTTGAAACATTCTGAGTGCCTTCAACATATCTGTACGGTATATTAAACTTTTTATTTTACACCACTTTATTTCGAATGAATGTACTGGGACTGTATATACACATTACACACATAATTTTATTCAGTGCTTAAAAGTATTCAATTTTTGTCAAATATTAACAATAAATTTAAGACACTACAAAATACATTTCACCAATTGTCAGAATGGGATATAAATATTTTGGCAACATTTCTTAAATATAAGAGACAAAGTGACGCCGCCCCCCCCCCCCTTCCCACTCGCAAGTAATGCCAATATTGGTTTGTAAAGTGATGGAATGAACTACATATTGGCTTGGTCCTCTTCTTGTGCAGACATAATTTGTGCACTAGCACACAAAACTTGCAGAAGCCTACATTTAATCACTATACATTGAAGGTTATATTACAAAGAATGAACTGTAGTCTGCTCTAAATAGAATTCTTTTAAATCTACTTTTTGTAAGTGTAAACTGAAAAGCATTCAATAACATTACTAGAGTTAGTTGCAAAAGGCAACATAACCATAATTATAACTTTTTTCTTCTTACATTTTCACCATTTGCTCAATGCATACCAAGAGCAGTAAACTTCCTAATGGCTAAAAGGAATGAAAAAGAGATGAAGCAAAATGCTTTAAGAAGTATTTTAGAAAGCATTCTCAAGAAAAATACCAAAAAACCAGATTAATATTTTCCAAATTCAATATCTACAGCTACTTCTATGCAAATATCCTAATTGTACATGATTTCCAGAATGCATCAAAAAAATTACAAAAGCCAAAATTAAAAACAAATTTAATTTCATTTTAAAATTAAAAGTGCATGCTAGCAGGGAAAAAACAACAAAAACTAAAAAATAACTCACACTTTGGAAGAATCTGAAACATCAATACAATAAGAGATTACTATGTATGAACTGTATAAACTCAAGATGCGTACAAGAAGACACACCACTGCATTTGACCTCTCAGCAAGAAGGTGGAAAGATAATGAAGGAGTTGCATAAAATAATCTGATAGAAAAGCAACAACACAATCAACATACACAGTAATAATGAAGTGAAATGACAAAAAATATAATTAAAAATGCCTCTGCAAAAATCTCTTCTTTTCCTGTTTACGAAATATGAACAAAAAATTTAATTCTGATCTCTCCCCACACAAATTTCTTAATCCATTTCTGTAATTGACACAAAAAACTGAAATTTCAAAAAAAACTAAATGAGACAAAGAGGCATTGACAGAGAAATGATGGCAGCAAGCAGCAGTGTTGGACTGACATTGAAATTGGGAGAGAGAAGGTCTATCCCTTTACACAATTTGCTACTATGCTCATTACTTTGTTCTTTTACTTCACGTTGAGCAATTTTGTAAACCATTTTTTTCAAAATGAAGTTTTAATTGATTTTTCTCATTTAATTTATCATCTTATGTCAAAGTTTACATTGTTTATCATTCTTTTGATTAAAACAAAATTTCAAAGGGTACTCCTTACTTTCTGGTACTTTAGTCCAACTACTGCCAACTGCCAACACTTCTTTGTCCTCCTCTAGCAAAAAAATAATCTGGAGAGGAAAAATTAATGGTAAAAAATAAAAATAATTACTAAAAGGTTTGTAAAAATGAGCTCTCTTCAAAAAAAAAATGTAAGTTTAGTTTCTAAAGAATAAAAAAAACCTGCAGAAATACACAATCTTCTAAGTAAATGAATCATGCTGAAAATGGTCTTTACCTGAAAATCAATTTTGAACAATTCATTAATATTTGCATGCTTAACAATTAATCTATTTTTAAAATAAAATAATTGATGAACCTATTTTTTGTTATGTTTAGATAAATTATGCATTGGGTAGAATCAACAAATGAAAATGGCATTCCACAAAAGAAATTAAGGTTTTGCTCAGAACAGAGAAGAGGTATTTGCTGGTATCCATTAAGAAACAAACAGCAATATCAATAATTTCCAAATGCCGCCACTGAGTATTGAAATAGTGAAATTGTTAGAAGGGGTAAAAAAGCACAGTTTTAAGACCTGTGCACACCTATTCAGAGGCAATCTTGTGCTGAACTAGATATGTGATGGTGGCACTAACTCTGAATGGGGCAAGTTTTTGAGTAACCTCTCCATGGACACTCTATATACCCTTTCCTCTACATTCAAACATAATGCTGGTTGCATTACCTCTTTCTAGAGTATAACCTTAATTAATGACTTCCCTCCAAAAATAGCGATTCACTATATCAGTGTATGAATATTGAGACATGCCGTGTTTAGATAAGATTTCTGAATTTAATATACATCTTATTCAAACCACGGAACAATGGCGTATCCAAAGGGGGTGGGGGTGGAAGGGAGGCAAGGGGTCCATGGCCCCCACCCCCAAAGACCTAGAGTTTTTGTTTGTTACCTTCTTTTAATTGGCAAAATTGATTTACATATTTATTTGTTATAATTATGTAATTATTTAAAAAATAATATTGTATAGTATCATATATACACTACAAAAATCATTTAAATTTAATAACAAATATGTTTATTATTTAACAGAAATCTATGATGCCATACCGTTCATCCAATTGAGTTAAAACTTTGTCAACTTATTGTTTGCATTTGCGCAAAGAATATAGGCTTAGTACAATGGGAATATGCATATATCTGTCGCACACCGACATGTGTTGTTGATTTTATGTTTATGGTGACTCAAGTGTCCCTGAATAGAAGCTCTACACACTTGCCGCACCCTCACATATTAAGTGCATCTTTGCTGCATATTCTGCCCCAGAGATTGTGAAACATTATCTCAGACGAGTAAATCAAATTTCTCCAAGACAGTGTCATAACTAATGCATGCCCAAACTTGTTGAGGGAGAAGGTTTTAACAACACGAAACTTCACAACCATGTCCAAACCACAACATAGACCAAACACGTACTCGTGAGAAAGTCTTTCATTTAGTAAACATTTTTGCAGAGCATACTGTAAAACATGATCAACAATAACATGACCAGTAGCATGTGAAGTGTAATATTTTGCAATAGCAAAGCCTTGTCAGGTGCACTAGTAATGATTACAAAACAGAACAATCATTGATGGATACTTTAAATGAAAGAAACTTGACATGACAATATTACATTTCAAATTATGTTCTCTGTATTTCTTCTATAGGTTTGTATCTTGCTTTTCAGTTTGTACTCTATTCTATTTTATCATTATATTCTAGTTACTTTAATTAGTACTTTATTTCTTTATTATTGAAAAATGTGAAACTACATGATTAACGATAAATTGGAAATAGGGTGATACAGGTTGGGCCTATGCCTCAGAGAATGGCTTTTATATTATTGTAAAAGCACCATTGTATTATATTATACTATCTAAATAAATTGAATTGAATATCAAACATTTCTATTGTGTTCCAGATATAATATTTAAATGATAAAAGGTGATAGATTTGTAATCTTATTTTTGAGCATTCATAAGGTTTTGAAACACTTCAAAATAATTTTGAATACCAATTATGGCATTATTATTCAAAAATTGGAAGATCACTTCAGTTTAATCAAGGCAAGCTTGTGTGAACTTATCCTTGCTTGTATGTACAATGTGCTGCAAATACTGTAACAGCATGTTAGTTTCTCTTATAAGTAAGAAATGACTGACGTTCTTGTCTATCAAAATATTTGCAGATATGCAATGGAGTCACTTTGTTTGAATTGGTTTGGATTTTTCAAGCGATGGCTGAAGGCCTAGTAGGACAGAAATTACATTATTATAGTATAACTTAATTGTTCCCAACAATGCAAGAAAGTGTGAACACCACTAGTTTTCTTGTTTTTCCAGATTAGAATTCCTTTTTCTAGTAATATACAAGTTTAAACTGAAAGCATTGAAACAAATAGAATGGATCATTTCAAATATGATTGATGGGTATTGTTAGATCTCACAGACAAATAAACACTCCAGATCCTCTAGGTTAGCACTGAAAATAAAATGAAAAATATGTAAGTAATGGTGATCACAAACATATTTCTACACAATTCTGTTTAAAATATTTAAGCAAAGTTCTTACATTTTAACATTTATATTTTTCTATTTTAGCACATGAATCACACAAAAATAAAAGAGTGTAGAGATTTTAAGGGGTCTAACATACCAAGTTTAATTCCAACAATATTCAAAAGTTAAAAACCTATTTTGATTCTCTAATGAAACATACATTGAATCACCTAATGTAATAAAATGTCTGAAAAAACAAGAATAATATTTTACTTCCTGCTGTTGCATTTAATGAAATGATAGAACTTTGAATATGTAAACAGTGAATCAATCATCATATTTTTTAGGATGATTCATAGTTTTTAGGCCGCATGAATCACTACCTCTGATATTTTTTCAGCTCCATACTGAAGACATCTAGACTAATTAGTAAATTTCAAAACGTACCCGAGCCTTCTTGTGGGTGGCTGGTCGTCGAATGCGATTCACCCATGTCTCAATGAAGCGCAGAAAATCTATCACCAAGTGACCTTGCTCCTCTGAGGTGGGGGTGCTGTACACATCACAGTGCTCTGCACCATCTAGGATTTTCTTCGTGTCCTGCTGGTTCAATGGAACCACATATACACGGAAACGCCAATATTTCTGTGCCTGAAACCAAAAAAAGAATGCATATTTTTTCAAACAAGGAAATACGATGGTGGTTCATTAAGTATATGTGTTTGAAGACAGGTGGCGCTAGTAAGGTGATATGTAGTTATCATTATGAGCAGCAGTATCTCAGATAGTAGGAAAACAAATTTCATCTTTTGTTTGTTTTGCTCTTGCAGCCATTTCAGTACGTTGGGGCACATTGTTTTTGTGAAGATGAAGAAAATGCAGTGATTTTCCTTCTGTTTCTGGATGGGATAATGGTATTAAGGGCGTGATGAGATAAAAGCAAAATTGAAGGTTGTTTATGGAGACCTCTCACAACTCATGACTACTTTTAGATATTGGTTCAACAAATTTAAAGATGGCGGACAAACCATTTTTGACAATAAGCGTCCAGGTAATCTGGCAATGTGGTTACAAAAGAAATTGCTAAAAAGTCCATGAATGATTTTGGCTGATTGATGACAAGCCAATGTGGGGTTGCTGGCCCCCAGTGGGCACCCCCCCAGGTGGTGGATAGGGGGATGCCCGCAGGTTGGATCAAAGCCAGCGAAGAAGAAGAAGAAGAAGAAGAAGAGGATGGCAATGGCTCAAAAGATGGAAGAGATGCTTCACTGCTCTCAAACAGCAGAATACCTTAATACTTCTCTTCTCTCAAAAAACTGCTATCTTGCAGAAGATGATAGCTCATAAGAAGTTAGAGGAAGAAAATCTTGAGAAAAAAATCCCTGGTCCTCGAAGTTGGGAGTTGAGATGTTGGGCATGCACCCTATCACTCAGAAAAATACTCAATATACACGAGTCCCAAGCAATAAACCTCCGAATCACACTAGTCTACAACAATGACTTGGCCTTTGAAATAGGTATATGAATTTTGAATCTTGGAATGGGCAGGGCATAGCCATAAAGGTATCTGAAGTGTTTAAAGAATTAGAGAGATTAAATTTAGATGCTGCTGCCCTATCTGAAATTAAAAAGAAAGGGAAGGATTTGGAAGAGATTCAAAATTAAATGCACATATACAGTGGAGTAAAGAAAGAAAAAGCAAAGAAAGGAGTATCCATTGTCATATGCAACCTTTAAAATGTCACAAACTAGTGGTGCTAAAACAGCACATACTTTCTTGCCATTAGTAATGGTTATGTAATACTATTTATACCATAATTTCTCTCAACATTTTTTTTTGTAAAACTCATTAGAAATCATAGAACATTTGATGCGAAAAATAAGCAGAATGCAAAAAAGCAAAATAATTAAAAGTTAATAAATAGTACGATATCAATAGCATTTGCAAACAAATAGATCAAAAAATATATAATAGTAATTATTAAACACTATGTAATAATATTCTACAAATATATGAAAGGATTGGTTTTTATTACTGCAAATGAAAAGTACCCTTCATTATCGCCTTTTGTTACAAGTGCGGTGATACAACAATGGGTAACAACCAACAATGACCGCTCATTTATTCGTTTTCACATTTCATGCATTTGAAATACCACATAAATGCCTCATTCACAAACTCTCATCTTCAGGTATACAAGGCAAACTATTGAGGTGGATTCAGGAATATTATCGGACAGAACATTCTAGGTGGCAATTGGAAACATACTGTCAAGACCTTGTGCTGTTACAAGTGGGTTCCCCCAAGGTTCTGCTCCAGGACAGATACTTTTCATCCTATACAGTTGCGACCGAGGTGATGAGTAGTCTTCAAGTTGGAACTGCAATGCAGACTTCACGAAACTTTTCTCAAATCCACTAAAAACTATCAATATTACAAAAAGACCTCAACGAAATGGTGAGATCGTCAGAATCTTGGTTGCTGCCTTTAAATGCCAATAAATGTATGGGCCTCCATCTAGAAAGATCTCTAGAGAACTACATTAATTGGATTACGAAGGAAGATGCAGAGAAATATCACTTCTGACATGAGAACAAAGAAGAAATAGGAGTGATAATGTAGAAACTTTTAAAATCTTGAATGGATATATTATAACACTCCTGAATTTACCAACTTCTTTACTAAAGATACAGAATCTAGACTTAGAGGACATACGATGAAACTAACGAAAGAAAGGACAAGGACAGGAGAACATTCTCATTTTATTGTACTGAGTTGCTAATCCATGGAATTCACTTCCCGCACACTCTATGCAAAAGAAAATCCTCTACGCCTTCAAGGATAGTCTGGATATTCAAAATTTTGTGATCAATTAAATGATGATTATATAGGATAACCAAGTCTACATGTATTATTTGTGATTTATGACGAAAGTGATTTATTATATAATTTCATTAACTCTTGTAAGATAAGTGTACGATGATGATGACGAGGACGACGACGACGATGATGATGATGATGATGATGATGATGATGATAATAATAATAATAATAATAATAATAATAATAATAATAATAATAATAATAAACGACACAATTTAAAATCAAGTAACATAAATATAATATAAATAATGATATTAAAATGAAATAAGAAATAATATAGAAATTTTAACTTTGATAGCATCCAACTGCTTCAAAACACCTCCAAAATTATGATCAAGAAGTGCAGGATTTTCAGAGCAGGTGATTAACTTTGATGCCCAATTACTCCAAAATACTCATATTTTCGAAAAATTCAATACATTCTTACTTGAAAATCCATTTTTGTTATTAACACATTTCATTCAGAAAAATAACCGTTTCTTCATAATTGTAGTTGTAAGAAGATGCCGAAATTTTTTTTCAATTATTTCTTTAATTACTTCAATTCAACTTCAATTACAAACCATCACTAACTTTTATTCAAAAATGGAAAAATTCAGAAATATGTAAAAATATGTTCTTTTGGTTAAAATATGTAAATATATGTACTCTCAAGTAAAATATGCAAAAATATGTACTAAAAAGTCAACGTTTTTTGACACTAACCGATATGAAACTTGAAGATATCATTGATTCGACTTGACAGAGTCACGTTACAAAGACATGTTATTACATAATTATCTGGGACCTATGAATAGTATATATATTAAAGCCATTAGAGAGTTATATACATATAATATCACGAATATCAAGTTAGGAAATAGCATATAAAAAGAAATAAAGATAAGTAAAGGGCTAGGACAGTGGAGTTGCATTGCACCAACACTGTTCAATATCAATCTAGGAGAAGCTCTAAAAAATTGGAAGAAAAAATGTCAATGGATGGGAATAAAATGGCGTTTTGGATTCACAGTTGTATAAAGTTAATGGAAACAATCAGAAACGAAAATGTAAAGCAGCAAATGGATATAACTTCAGATGTAATGGATACAATAGAAGGGAGAAGGTTAAATTGGTGCAGGAATCTTAGGGGAATGCCGGAGGACCATTAAAAACTTGAGGTGGCAGGTGCCAATGCACAGAAAGGGAGGTAACCAAGGCTTACATGGTATGATGGTGTGCGACAGACAATGAAAGATCATCACATAAAGAGGATTGGCAAGATAGAAGAAAATGGAAGTGTGGATGCGAGAGATGCCGTATGGTGTAGTTCCACTCGCAGGAGAAGAAGATGAACAAATATGTGAGAAATAGCATAAGCCATTGGTGTATCAACGGGAAAGGTAATGAACATATTGCAGAGATTGGAAATTCTTAGTTTTTGGAGGGGTTGCAAAATGGCAAGGTCATTGGGAGATTGCCAAAACTTAGGAAGAATGTACCAAAATAATGTAGGGAATAAGTAAAACCTGGATGGCTGCATCATTGCTAACAAATTGGTATTAAGCCTGGAATTTTTTTAGTTTGGGGTACAAATGAAAATTTGAAGGAGACAAATCAGGTGAATATGGGGGATATGGAAGCAGGGTGAAGTGACACCAATTTTCTTGCCATTCCAATATTTTATCTATAATAACTGCCCTGGTTCTATGAAGAACAGATGTACAGTATTTTTCAGTGATTTTCTTCACTAGGATTCTTCTTGAACATTTGCATCTGCAGATGCTCACATGCATTTTCATTTCATCTCTACAGTGCGTTATCACTGGACACATCCTGTGCATGGCTTGTTCATGTTCAATTTACTATGCAAAATAAAATCACTCTGTCAATTGAGATATCTGCAGTCCCTGTCAACTTTCACTTGACTGTGTGCTTAAACAATATTGTGGATTTCTGACAATATTATCAGGTTACTCAGTGGATTTGGGCTCCCAGGATGCAATGCGTTTTCAATACTTGTTCTGCCTTGCTGGTCATTGTACCGCACTGTTTTAAAGGAAGGGCACTGAAAGTAGGTGCTATTACTTTATCGTTGTTGTTGTTGTTTTCTCCATGAAAAAGGATATTATCACATAATAATTCTAATTCTATTCATCTCTCACTTTCACTCCTAAATGTTTGTTCAAGTAACTGACAAATAATGAGGTAGTGTAATAATGACTTGTAACAATCAAAATTTTAATCAACATTAATAATGAAGTTACAAATTCACATACACAGACACTACTGTCATCATCTCTTCGTACCTATCAAACAGCCTTCACACAAAGGGCATAAAAATAAACAAAAATGATACAGAAAAAGACTTGCTGTGGAACACAACTCACAAATGTTAAAATTAACACATAAAGAGTGAGATTCCTTTATAACAATCTGTAGAATCTCTCCTTACCTCAGCAAGAGCAAAATCCACATCCCCACGAGTGCAGATGTAGTGATCCAAGTAATTCCAGTTAAAGTTTTCAAGCTTTTCAGTAGTGAAGGATACCCATGACACTTCATAAGTGTCATGATGAGGAGCATGGAAACGGTACCGATAATGTATGTTGAATGGTGGGTAAGGATGCCTAAATAAACAATCAAATGTAAAGGTATTAAAAATGATTGTATAAATATATTGAAAATAATGCAAATATATTTTAGAGCCAAAAATAAAATTATATGCATTTCACTTTTTTAATCCACTAAGAAAAATTTCAAGTGGTTAAAAGAATACACAAAAGTCTAAGAATAAAACATAACCAAGAGTTTTACTACATGAAAACTGAATTATTTTGACAGAAACATTAGCATTGTTTTCCAATAATATTGTTTCTATAAGCAGTTTTGATTGCTTGGGCAAATATCAGATTTAGAACAGGTTAATTAGTACACAAAAATTCAGATTACTGTTGTAATCAAGAAAAAAGACAAGGAAAAATTTTACTCATAATACAAAGAGAAATGAAAAGAAAATTGAGAAGTAGTAGTAATATAATTGAAAGGTTTATGGTAGTATCAAAAGAAGTCGGAAAAGGCACAGCAAGCCTAATTCATAAATGTTACTTTCTCGAATTTGGCCAAAGTGTGGCTCATCTTGTTACTGCCCTAAACCCTTCATAAATGTTAATACAGCATACATAGTAACAAAATAAGTCACACTTTTAACTAAAATTGGAATATTAACTTTTATGAATAGTAGAGGGCTTGCTGTGTCTGGTGTGGTTTATCTTGTTACGGTCCCCAGCCCTTCAATTTTAAAACATTTATTAAATAATTTAATTTCATGAACTTTATCAAATCTAAGAAAGTAATAACCTTAAACAGTTGTCCTAAATTTGTCCTTATAGTTAAATAAATTAAAACCATAAATACAGTGAAGCAGAATGAATTCTCACCTAGGTCGATAGCGAGTAACAGTTATGGAAGATCCACACAGGGAAATTTTGTGGAAAACTCGTCCAATGCTGAGAAAGTACTCCTCTGTGGGCTCTAAGTCTTTGGGGCGAGTCATAACAACTGAACTCCCAATTTGGACACCTGCTCCACTGCCTGGAGTCTGTGCTGGTTGAGAACCAGTAGGCTTAGATAAAACAATAAGCTGAAAGCCCTGTAGAAATTGAACATGAAAAAAAATACTGGTTAGTTACATGTTCCTCAAGTTAGAATTGAAGTTAGATTTACTAAATATAAACATGCTAGTAATTTACACAAGAAACAAAATCAGAGCCCGCACATGACTTCAAATGCTAGTCATTTGTGCCTTGCCCATTCATTTTTCTTACAATGTTAAATTGTAACAATGTTTAATTCAATGTTACAACAATTAATGTTCTTAAGAATAATAAATGTATGTACAGATGATTTTTGAATTATCCATACACGTATTATGTACGAGGTCTTTCAAAAAAACCATTCTCACAAGAGGAGGAGCGGAGGGCAGGCTATATTTTTTCCACGAGATATATCATGATTACCTCTCTGTTCATGCTATACTACATCCCACTGTTAATTCAGATCTTGAAGATGATGAATTTGGGTGGTTAAACATTTCTATTGGTACCACTTCAATCTTGTTGACAGCCATATATTGTCCTCCCAACGCATCTGACTCGCAGAACTCTATCCTCACCAACACACTGTTGCAAACATCCAACGAGTCTAATCTTTTCGTTCTCGGGGACTTCAATTAACGAACATTAACCATAGTACCACCACTCCACATGAAAAAGATTTCCTAGATTTATATTACACCACCAATCTCCAGCAATTGATTACCAAACCAACTCGTTTCCGAGGAACTCAACAGGCAACTCTACTCTTATCTGATCCCAACACAGATAATATAGTTATGGAAGTCCTCCACCTTACACCTTTAGCTAAATCAGACTACACATCCTTTCTCATAACGGTCCAACTGCCATTCTTGACCAATAAAGCACAGCATACTTTCAGAAATTTTTTCACAGCTGATTACACCCGCATTAACACCAATTTCTCCCACCATCCTGCTCACCTTCTATCACCATCCCATACCACTATTGATCTCTGGAAGGACTTCAAAACTTCTATCCTAACTACACTAATTAAGAAATCCCATTCACAACCAGAACAGGAGAGTCCTACAAGGGCCACAAACCGTGGATGACTTCGGTGATTCAACCACTGATAGCACTGAAGAAGAAATCTTGGATTAAACACACAACAGGAACAGTCCTATTTTATTTGCTGCTTATAAGCAGTCGCAAAACCAGGTCAATTCTGGAATTGATTTCCAACATGCACATTCTGAAGAGGAACTTGTATCTTCCTGTCCAAAAAATGTCTACAAATATTTTAAGAGCAAATTGAGTATCAAATCTGCTCCATCTAGTACCCTAGTACATTCAGATGGCTTTATGATGTCTAATCTCATCATGGTTCCCAAGATCTCAGTCAATCAATTCTGCAAGAACAACATTTTCCGTACAACCAGCATGGCTTTCTTCCAAGCAGTTCTATCTGCTCCACCCTACTGAAATGTTGGAGTGACTGTACCAAATTGCATTGCAAAGGATGGCTTCGAGGTTGATATCAAATATTGACTTCGAAAAAGCTTTCAATTGAGACCACCCATGAAAACCTTCTGTTCAAGCTTGAGAACTTGAGTTTACAAGGTAACCTGTTTTAGACTGTTTTAGAGAAACAGAACTTCCGAGTGAGAACTGGTGGTTTTCTCTCCTTCAAAAAGCCTGTTCTTAGCGATATTCCACAAGGTTCCGTCTTCCACCCACTCCTCTTCCTACTCAACATATCCAATCTCTGTAACCTGATGGTATCCCCCAATAAGTGGTTCCCCAATGACATGAAATGCTACAGTAATATACTCGTGCTCGATATTCAAGAAGATCTCGACAGGCTATCTCAATGGTCAAACAACTGGCTCCTCACCATCAATGCACTGAAGTGTTCAGTTTCTCATATTGAAAAATAACCCATGCAAACGCTATAATCTTTACAACCAATATATTCCCCACTTTCCATTTTAATTTGACTTGTAAATTATGATCTCACAGGATCTTAAGTGGAGTACTCCCGTTCAATATGCAAAAAGAAAGCACACACCCCCGCACACCCACCCCCACCCCCACATTTGGTAAACAGAGCCTTCAAGCATCTGATGTCTCAACTGTTCCGCAAGATCTACACATGAAGCCAATAATTGAATTTGGTCACTGCATCTGTGTGACATATTACACCCAGGACATGACACTCTTAGACAGGGTATGGAGGAAATTTTTGAGATGTTTCTGCCCTGCGACACCTGTCATATCCTGAGAGACTTGAAGCATTTCACCTGTCAAATGCTAAGACCAGTTTTTGAGGGAAAATCTCATTGAAACTTACAAAATACTAAACGGTCACTACTACTGTCCAGATTTTGATGATTTCTTCCTCTGGATTACCAACTTTCACCTTCGTGGTTACTATTACAAATTAAACAAAGACAATTTTTTGCACAAACCATAAAAGCTTTTTTGTTCATTGGAACTGAAATTGCCTCCCTACAGCTGTTGTCAATGCTCCTTACATTTACACATTTAAACAACATTTGAACCAATTTATACTGTTCTCTCTTGATTATCATCTACTGTTTGTTTTTCTTTTTTCTTTCCTTTTCTCCTCTGCATATTGTAATTTTATATTTCTTTCTCAATTGTAACTGTTTTATTGTGAACATCATCATGATTGTCTTACCTATTCCCATATTTTGTGAATAAATAAATAAAAACCTGACAGAAATCCTCAGAAAAGTGACTTTGCAAGAGGTGGAGGTGAATATTTGCTGTTAAAAATATTTATCGAAGTCTTGTACTTCCTGCATGTGGTAAGAATTTATTAGCATACACAATACACATTCACAAGATATGTATCACTTAGCATTATCTGTAAATACTAGATTTATTTTTTTTATTAATACTTAGTCACTATGTTATACTTGTAAATAATTTTTTTTTACAAATTTTATTTTTGTAATAACTAAATTCTTGTAAATGCCATCCTATTCTTCTCTGGTGACAATTTGTAAATTGCACATAATAATGCCCTTAAAGTAAAAAAATGAATAAATAAAAATTTTAGCCAAACTTGATCATGAAAATGTGACAGGCAGCTAATTTCGTATGTGAATTAATAAAAAGTCTGAACTATTTTTGAAAATGTTTTAAATATATCCCATGTCCTTCATGTAATGTGTCCCCAAAATTAATAGATTTATTTCAAATTTACAGAGCCGTGGGTGAAGCCAGATAAATCACAGAATATTCATTTTGAGAATAACTCCATGTACAGTTTTAGAACTTTTGATGTTTGCAGATGAACAGACTTTTAGAAGAAGAAAAAACAACCTCGACATCATAGGACCCCGAAACTTGTATTTTTGATAAAATCTTGACATCAATTTTTCGCAAAATGACATACCTTTGTTTATACTACATATGAGAAAATAAAATGCACATTCAACATGAGATAGTCAAGATACGAATAAAGATATTCAAGATTGTATTCACGATACAAAATCAAGCCAGATACAAACTAATTATCAATATATTCACCTGGGCAAGTCGCTGTGATACCAACTCCCTAAAAACCTCAGCAGTAGTGAGAGGCTTTTTGTAGATAGCTCTTCGCTGGGCAAAATCAGCATTCACATCATCTGGCAAGAGATTGTAATCTGACACCAAGTAGTCATTCTGCAAACTGCGCTTGTCTGGGAAGTAATCTGTAGTAATTGGCAAACACGCTGGAATGGTGAGGGACTTCCAATCCACACCTGCAAACCATATTGCAAAGACCTTGATTGGCACAAATGGCCAAAGGAAAACAAAAACATGCAGCTGGATTACAGAGCTTTTTGCTCACATTAAGCTTCTGTATCAGCATCTGTATCACAGATTTTAAGAACTAATTGGCCCTATATAGTAGTTACATCAAACATCTAGGTTCTTTCGTTAAGAATTAACTCAATGTATACTAATGTTTACTTTTCTAGGAACATCAACATGAAAACTTACATTTTACTTCTTTCAAATGTAAATGCAATTAATTAAAGGTAACTTCAGAGTTCAGAGTTAATAATTAATTTTTAGTTAACCTAATCTGAAGAAAAATATTAAACTATCATAAAAGCAGGACTGAGTATCGAATAAAAGAGATTAGAGACCACAGATGAACATAAGTGATAACTGTCAGTAATGAATATTTACATATTCAAGAAATAGATTGTAAAAATTTGTGAAGGAGATGGATACAAGTGCACATATAGGACTGCAAAGAAAAGTATTTCAGTATTAATCTAGAGTATGAGCAATGAAGAGACCAAAGGCAATAACCAGGTTGCAAGCTTGAGGAATATTTTACATTAGTGTTAAATAGTGATATACTGTACCTGAGATTTCAACAGTTTACTAATGAGATTCTGGGCATGCGACAACAGAGCCAAACACAAAGCTAAATGTAATACATAATTGCATGATAGAAATCAAACACAATACAGCACAGGACAGAGAAGGAAGGGAGAATTCAATCTGGATTCTCAATCTTGCCGAAGATGTCGTTACTTTCTCAACAGTATTTGCAGTCACTTATTGCGAATTAAAAGTCATTAAATACCCATATTCACACACGCATGCTGTATACGAATGGATATAAGTTACTTTGCTTTTATTATACATTCTAAATTAACAAGTATATGACTGCTCAAATAAATATTCCATGCTTCTACTATCAAGAGTGAACCCATAGAAAATAATTTTTAAGAAAAGCCAAGTCAGCTTGGTATTTACTATATCATAAAAGATATAGAAAATGAAGTCATGCATATTCTATTTTAAATAACAAGTGATTATATTTTGTTCTTCTTCATAACAAATGTTTGAAAAACACTCCTTTACAAACTGACCAAGTTTGATGAATTTTGTTTTTAGGGTTAAATTTCAAAGCAAATGCAGGACACCCAATGCTTCTGAAGGTATATTCTCACAATAATTTCCACCATAAAATTCTTCTCTAAAATACCTTTTTTGAAAAATTACAATTTATTTTCAGATTTTCATTAACATTTAATTCTTTAATTAATAATACTTTATAAATATAAAAACAAATTATTGTTTGCAAACATTCTACAATTCACAGAAAATATCACCAAATTTAATGCTTCATGAAACCATACATTACAATGAATTTACAAAAGTGCAAAGAAATTTTGTTTACAATGCCAACTCATCAGTAACATAAGTGTCCATTGAATAATTCATGTTCAAAACTATTTTCATGGCTACCATTGGTATCACAGAAAGCAAAAATATCTATCTTTATTCAACTAAAGTTCTCAAACTGTTGATATGCAATCATTCAACCAAACTTGGCAGGGTAATATATAATTCAATTCGTTACAACTAAATAAATATTAATTGGTCATGAAACATGTTCGGTCCAGACCTTGTCAAGAGTTTGAGAACGGAACAAACTACACTATTCTTAATAAACAGCAGATTTTGAAACGAGTACCAAACCTATGACAACTTTGCCGACTGTGTTTGTTCAAATGAGTCACACGAGCACACGCCCAACAGACAGACATGAAAAAAGAACAGAAAAAACGACACACATTAGCTGTAGCAAATACAAAAATTCCATTAGAAACATTTTCATGTTGTTGGCTTTCAAGCACAACAAAAGCTACAGCAAAATGGGTCTTACATTTAAACCGCAGTAATTCCAGAAAATCAAACATGAGCTGTAGTTTGCTGTTAATTCAGAAAATGTTGCAGTCAGAGCCAGTCCAATAAATCATAGGGTTCAAACGCCTCCCCAATACAACATAATTATAATCAAGAAAAATTACCTATTCATTGTTCAAAGACTCGAAAGAGCTGGTCTTGACAATTTGAATTTTGACTGTTTATCACAATAACTTCTAGGTGTGGCAAAAGAAACAGTGCTCAGGTGTGATTGTATCTTATATTCTTAATCTCCATGATAATTATTAATCTTCTTTCGGAAACTTGGAAAGTCTGATAAACGGAGACCATGAACCTCAGGCTCCGTTTATAAATTTACATTTAATTCTTCCTTTCCACTATTGATTTCTACATATGGAATTCATATTACTAATTTAAAAAATGAGAATATTTCTAAATTTTACCACACCCATGAACACAATCCCACTCAACCCTATCAAACGAAGACCAACCCTGGCTGCAATACTTGATACCTGGCATTTCTTCTGGTGACTGGTTAGTTCTATCTCCTCTCAAGGAACTTAGTAAAAACAGCATATCACACTGATGCAGTTATGAACCTCATCAAGATTTTTCATTTCATCCTAAAATAAATTAGATAAAATTCCAAACACCGTTAACAACACATGCGGAGGGGGGAAATTAAATATGTATAAGCAAACAAAAGATTGAAAAAAAATCTTGGGTAGAGCACAGCAGCTTCAGTAATTAAGATAAATCACTTGCTTAACAAAAGCACAAATGAAAGCATAGAATGCCATCACCACAAAAAAAAGGGGGGGGGAAATTTTAAAACTTCACAATAAAAGGTGGGAAATTAACAAATAATATTTAAAGCATTATTTTTAGAGGGGTAAAAGCAGTCACTTTTTTAAGCAATAATCAGCCATTCTATCTCTAGCAACCTACATGCTTTCAATTTTTTTTCTAGTTTCCAGAAATACCTTTTTAATTACAATTATAAGATCATTATTCGTATACTATATCAGAATGATCTCTTGCAATTATCCAAGTAAAATTATTTCAATGCTTCAATTTATGTTATAATTATTTTTATACATTTTTATGCATTAAAACCAACTTTAAAAAAATACAGTAATGTTTAACTCAGACAGCCAGGTTGTTTAATTTTTTATTTGTATCTTTATACTCAATCAATATTTGTTTCCAAAAATTAACACTGGCATCACTTTAAATAGCAATAATTTAAAATACAATTTGATATCAATTTTTTACAATAGCTTTCAGTATGAAATGAATCATACACAATGAATCACTTGAAATTAATGCTTTAAAATACTGCATAATTTTCAACATTCAAACATCAGTCATAATTAAGTATTGGAGAACCTGCTGTAGAAACTAAATTACAGTCATATATTTACTATTATAAGTGTACATACTTTCAAATTATTTTCAATTAAAACATTTAGCAATTAGACTTAATAGCCAAAATCCTGAAATCTCAAATTCTAACTATCTCCATAAAATAATTGAGTTACCGTATTTACCTGACTAAAGATGAGGCATTTCCTTAATTGGTTCATTAACAAAATAGGGAATTGTCTTATAATTGAAAATTGGGCTAGGTTGGTTGGAATTAATGTTTTTGTATCACCAAGAATATCAAATTCTGATGTAACAATAGAATGTAAAGAAGAAAGTAAAGAAGATGTAAATGAAGGAAGACTATAAATGGAATCATGAACAATGTAAGTGAAAATTGGAGGCCCTTATTTCAAATAAAAGTTCAGCTACCCCCACATAAATCAATTCTCCACGCAACAGAAATAACTTGTAAATACCGTGTTTGATTCTGTGACCAGTTAGAATTAGTTAAAAATGAATAAAATTTTCAGGGATCTCTTCAAAACCAAAGCATGGTCTTATACTCTGAGTCATCTAATAGTCGGGTAAATACAGAAAATTACCTAGTTGAAAAACTCCAATGATGTTTTTGTGCCGTAATTGTACCATTGCAATAGAGATAGCATTCTATGTTATGTTACACTATGTTCTGCATCATGTGTTTAACCAAAAAGATTCATTTATGATAATTTCGCTAACAATAACATCACTAATTATCCATTATCACAATAGTTATTTTTTTATGAGTAATCGTTAATCATAGACTGTCTTTTCTTTACGTTTAAGAACATAACAATTCTACATCATTTAAATTCTTTACTTCTTCAACACCCTTGAGAAGTTGCATGGGTTTGCAGAATCTTAAGAGGGTGCAATTGAAAACACTGCAAGATGTTCTCAATATAAAAGCACATTTCTTTCATGGACACATCATTATTTATCATTATTATTGTTATTGTTATTTATATTATCCTCATCATTTGAACACTTTTGACTGAATTAGAAACGTGCTTGATACTTTGGAATTTAATCCATTAAATTTCATAGCATTAAGCTTCTGTAGAATAAATCCTCACATTTCCATGATTTATTTCTGTACGCAGTAACTACATATTCTTCAAATCTCTGACTCACACAAATTCTTATATTTCATGGGTACTGTTTATACTGGCTCATTGTGGGTGCAGGGAAAAACAGTGCTCTCAACACGCAAAAGCCTGATAAGAAATATTTCTAGATTGCCTATCCTTCCTGAGAAAATAAGTTTTCCTGAATTTTGATGTGGTTAGGTTCAAGAAATTGTTGAAATAGACAACTCGGTAGTGACATGCTATTCCTCTTTAGATTCCAAATTGACACAAAATTTTATCATGTCACTATTGTTGTTTTATGCAACCTTTGCAATTGTGCAATGTTTTAATGACCAGCCTTGTATTTAAAACATTGATGGGTGAAAGCTTGATGGGTGAAGGAAAGAAGTGCGGTCTATTGCCCATCACGCATCTACTTAGGGTATAATGTGTGAGTGTCCAAATAAATCTAGAAACTTAAAATTTGTTTTTCTGGTACTATTTTCTACACAATTAATTGTTTGGAAGTTGACACGATGTGTCACATGAATGTAGTTCTAAATTGGTGGAAAATATAATTTTAAACCTCTCCATTTCCTCTTTCTCACAAGCACAACCAGTCCCCACATACCAACCAACACCCAAATAAACACTCTACAACAGCAGTCTTCAACACTTCAGCCTTCTTGGGATGAGCTTACACAAAGCGATGTCATCACTTACCACATATTCAGGAACTAGGGGTCCGCCTACAAAAAACCTCTATCCAGCTGTGGAACTCAATGACATGGGGAATTCATTAGGGTTCATCATAATTAAAAATTCACATACATACAACAAAACACACTATTCTTACAATCTTAAACATTATTACGCAAAAATTTCTTTAAAAATATCATAATTTATTATTAGTAATTATTGTATTCAATGTCAATATTAATCAAACTTGCCGATTTTTGTCAAATATACATAAGGTCACTGTTAAAATCAAAATAGTTTCTTGAAATAACTAAAATAAAGAATTTTTCTATACAAATTTATGAAAATTGTGAGAATAATCAATTCACTACAAAAGAAAATTAAAGACAATTTTTAGAGATGAAACAAAATTCTTTTTCACAGACAGTTTTATAATAGTCCTCAGAATATTTGAAAGCAAGCTTAATATTTTACTTTTACAATATGCATGTTTGTAATATGAATACAAAATGATGATTGATTGCAAACAGGAAATGTTTTTGCACTTTATTTAGAAATTATTCTTATCCTATTTCCATTGACGTCTGAAAATTATTCTTTGTAAATAATTTGTAGAAAAATGATTAAAATAATGAGTTTGTATTCAGTATTCTAATAAAAGAATTAAAATTGTTTATGGGTCATTGATTATAGTATTAAAATATTTTGTAGTGATATTAATATAAGATCAGGTAGAAGCTTTAAAATAAAGTTTGGTGATCTCAATAAACACATGAATAGAAATGTACAATTTTCACAGGCTCAAATTGTTAATAAAAATCTTATCATATCAGTAACATCGTTCCAATGATATTGGGGCAAAAGTAATTGAATTTTTAAGGTATGACAAAAGCATTGTCACTGAAAATGAAAATCAATGGCATTATGTTTTACCCCAACTTCCTTTTGCCAAAAAAATTAATCAATTTAAAACCTTATCTGCACCACAGGCAAATGAATCCCCAAGAGAAGGACCTATTCTTCCTCTATCTACCAAGCTCCCTTCAAACCTTTTTTTACCTGTGGTAAGGGCTGGGGTCCACTCCTGCTCCCCTGTTGCACCCCAAAGCAGGGTTAGGCTCTTGCCTCCAGCTGGAGGCCGACCTCCTTCTAGAAGCTGGGAACTGGGACGGCTACCACGAGCTCCTCGGACACCTAACAAAGTACCAAAAAGTTTTTGTAAGTCATTACATCCACCAATTTGGTTGGAATCCATGTGTTGATCTGCTATTTGGTTGGAACTGCTGTGCAAACATCACCAAATTACTCTCAAATCCACTAAAAAATCATCAGATGTGAACAACCTCAACAAAGTGGTAAGATGATCGGATTCTTAGTTGCTCCTCTTAAATTCCAATAAGTGTACACTAAAGTGTACCCAAGCCTTGATTACACTAATGGAAATCACATCCTCAACACTAAGATGGTACAAAATGATCTAACAGTACTTATCAAAATTTGAATTAGGATAACCAAAAGCCAATAAATTATTATACCTGATCAGAAAGGCATCCTCTACAGTGCACCTCTGTGAAAAAACTGATTGAAACAGCTTACATAAAGTCTATACTTGAGTATGCTAATATGGTTAATTATTGAAAAAGTGCAGAGACAGTTAACCAAGATCCCTAAGGAACTAAATCAAATTAATTATGAATAGAGCCTGAGCAAATGCATATTTTTTAATGCAAATTGTTACTTGGATAATTATGACAAATCTTTATGAATCTAACCGTTTAGAACATTCCTGATGAATTTTATTTTGCATATTTCGCTTATTTTATGGTTACTGCTTATTTCTGTACATTCAGTCATATTGTAAAAATAAAGGGAAAATTGTAATAAGTTATTAAAATCAAATTTTTTGAAATTGGTGAATTATGATTTACAGTAATAGTGGTTCATGGAACAGCTCAAATTCACCAAAAAGATGTGAATATCCTTTGAGCCTAAGAATTATTGCCAATGGATGTAAAAATAGTGTATTTCACTTGTACTATATGTGTGACCAAAAGCATGTCTGAAATTCGGATGAGGGGACATGGGTCATTGCATTCAGTGTCTCGGACTCGAAATATAAACCTGTTTTAGACCGAGGTTTCTTCAACCACTGTTTTCAAGTAAGCAAGAGCACGAGTGCTCATTCTCATCCCCCACCCCACCATGTGCTCGCTGGTCATCAGTAGGGCCTACAAAAAAGAGATCTCTCTAATAACAGGTAGCAACACCACATGCAACCAGATGCTCATAGGTGATGTACATGGAACACATACAAGCTGATTCTCTCTTGGAGGGCAGTATTGTCTTACCAATTTACTGAGCAGCATGTGTGTGTACAAGCATTATATTAAGCAAGCAAGTATTACGGTAGACTAAGTAGACAAGATGATTAAAAAGATCAAAAGCCCAAATTTAAACTAATGTTTTTTGTGGGTGTGGATGTTGGTGGGTGTGTGTGGTGGGTGTGCGTGGTGGGTGTGGGTGTGGAGAAGGGAGTGGGTGTGCATTGTGCATGCATGTGTGTGGTTTCTTCTTGGGCTTTTTTGTGTTTTTTTGTTATGATACTGTCCTGCACTGAATGGCCTTGCTTCATGCTGTTATATAAAAGCGAATGCATATGTTTGTATGTGCCACAAAAACATTTGGACCTTCCGAGTGATTCTTCCCAAATTAGGCATGAACACTTTTGAGGGCCAAAAATTAAAAATACTGTGGTTGGAATGCAAAACTGCTACCTCAAAATGTTTTTAATGTGCAGTTGAATGCAATCCCCAGTCCATCTGGGCTTCATTGTGCTTAGTGATTGCTATATGAAATCAAAATCTTTTAAACATAGTAAATTTTTACTTTTCACAGAAAATTGCAAATTTTATTGTATAATTAGAGATTAGAGTGATTGTGACAAACTTCAACAGGACTTTCATGATATTGCAAAATGCTGTTCAGATAATTATATCTATTGTCTTTTAATCTTAATGTAGCAAAATGTACAGTAGTTAGCATCGCATAGCAATAACTTCAAATGTTCGGAAAGGTGATAAACCCAAAGGTTTTAAGACTTTTAATAACAATGTAATCTAATCAATATGTTTGTTAAAGATCCCTTTTGATTCAAAAATAACTCCTAAGTGTTTCTGAACATTCTGAACATCCTTTTCTGAACATTTGAAGTGATTGCCATTCGGTCCATAAGAATGCAGTATTGTAGATTTACTTCAATGAAAGACTAAGTGTCAATTTTGTGAAAATTGAAACTCTATATTACACAATTCTTTCATAATGCCTGCATTAATGTATGCATCCCCTGAATAGTTTTCTTACTTTGGAGTTCATATTATTAGCACTGAAAAAGTTCAACACAAGTTCTTCTCCTACGCTGCATTTGAAGCTGGCTGCCGAATTCATCATTTACCCATAATTATAATGACATTTCAAATTTGACAAATTTATTTATGTTGCAATCACATAGAGACTATGCTGATGCCTGTATAAAATTATCAATGATTAGATATCATGACTTCAATTAAAATCTTTATTCATTGAAAATGAGCAAATGTACAATTAGCAAAATAGAAATCCATTTTTTAATTCCGGTGCACAGGACATCACATGGTCTCTATCCCCCCACCCCATATCCAGACTTTCTAGACAGAGAAACAGCTTGTTATATCCGTACCTACATCTACCAACAATCAATACATTAAAATCAAAAGCTGAATTGGCTGGTTGGAATCAAGCAGAATTGGCTGGTAGGATGGGGCAGGATGTGTGGCCAAGATAGCCATGGTGGTCCAATAACCCAAGCAGGGGATAGGGACTGATATAGCATTATGAGCAAGAGGGACATAGAGCAGAATAGGCTGGATGGGAAAGACAAGAGCTGTCGGTAAGACAGCCATGGCAAGCCTAATAGGGCAGCCGAAGAGGCTGGATGGGCAGGGTGGGAATAATAATCAGCATTGCTGTGGCAGGCCAGACGTATCCCAGCAACGCTAGATAATCAGCTAGTTAATATCATAAAATAAAAACAATATTATCAAAATTTTTGCAAAAAGTCTAATTCCTTTCAAACCAATGTGTATTATTGATTATTAGTGAAACATAATTAAGCAATAAAAATTAATTTTCTATACTAAATTGTTACAAATACTATAATCAGAAAAACCTGTTCACTCACTCTCTTGAATTGTGGTTTGTGAAGCTGACCGAGGAATAGAACCGCTCACAGATGCATGATCATTACCAGGAGATGAGCCAAACATCTGCATGCTATCATGAACATGATCAGTAGTTGAGGAGCCAGTGGGAACAGCTTGGTAGTGGTGCTGCTGTATTAGAACTCCAGTGGGACCTTTACAAATAAAAGGAGAAATAAAGTGCTGAATGAAGACAACTTGTTACAAGAAAACAATCAATAAGATACCAATTTGATTCCATTGATATTATTTTAACCTCTATCTATAAGCCATTTTCTAAATGTTAATAGTGAAAAGAATGTCTAAGCTGGATCAAAGCCTTTTCCAATTAAAAGAAAAGTTTCTTAACTTGTACAACTCACCTTTGGGGAATATATGAGTCCATCGACGTCGATTAGAAGTCAACTTAATTGTGACATGAGAGGGGTCAAATGGATTTATAAGAGCGCGACCTGGTCGGCCCAAATTTGATGGGGGTTGAGGTGGATTGCTTGGAGAACCAGCACTGCCCACAACAGGGCGAAGGGGAGGCGATGCTTCAACCTCCAACTCTCCATGAACTGTGAAAGACCTCTGGCGAAGGGCTGTAATCAGATTGAATATACAAGGTAAATCATACAAAATAAAACATTCTACATCAAAATATACTGTGCAAATTTATTGAAATTTGCCAAATTTTGTTTATGTTACAGTTATCATATATTTGCAGCTTAGTAGTAAAACACATACATTAACTAATAAAATACATTATTATTTCAACAACAAAGTATATTGGCATAGCTAATGCACATACAAATTAAAGATTATTTTCAACAAATTGTAAGAAACCATTGTAGAAAATGAGTCAAAAAATTCTGATTTATATATTGTTTTGAAATGTTTGCATGAAAACTTAAAACAGATTAGGTGAAAATGTGGTGGATGGTGTAATTTTCAAAGATTTTAGAACCACTATAAATACATTGAGTTTATTCTGGGGGCTGGACTTGTAATCAATTTTGTATTTCATTTATAGAGGCTATTGCATGATGTAAAATAAGACATTTTGAGTATGAGCCCAAGTCACTTCAGTTTACAGTCTTTTTTTATATTATTAGGCAGCGACTTCCGGAACATCTAGTGACAAGACGTGTGTGTATAGTGAGCGAGAAAATTAGGTTAATGATAAAGACAAGATGGAAGAGTTGGACAAGGAAAAGAAGGAAAGGATGACAAAAAGAAATATATAGGAAGTTCATTGACATAAAAATAATAGATTACAAAGAGATAGAAGGGCAAGAATTTAAGAAAAACAGTTCAACAAATTTGGGAGGCAAAGATTCAAAGAGTAAAGAATGCCAAAGTAGAGAAAGAAATCAGTGTGGTGGGCGACGAGAAAGCAAACCACAAAAACAAAGAGGAAAGAACATACCCGCTGTGTACTGACACAACAAAGAGCAGTGATGTTAGGTGTGGTGGTAAATGCAAGAAAAGATTCCACACAAAATGCACGGAAGTTCCAGAAAGGGATATAAAAACATTAAAGAAGGTGTCAACGAAATTGATATGGTTGTGTCAGAATTGTAAAAACATACTACAAGGAAATAAGGAAGAATATCGAATTCAAAAAGCAGAAAGAAGATATTAAAAAAACATTAACAATTCTGAAAGTAGTCACGAAACATTGAATAAGTCAAGAGCTAAAAGAAATATTAAAGAACAATCTAAGTAAACAGGATAGTAACCAAGCAGATAAATATACTGACACAAAAGAACGAAAAAGTGTAATCAAATCACCTAAAGCAAAAAGATGCACACCTACTCACATGAAACACCCAGGAGAAGGGAAAGACACAAGGCACTAAAATTTCTGAAATAACAGAAATAACAGACATGTCATTAAAAGACAAAAAGGAAAACAAGGAAATGGTCGAAAATGACACAAATGAAAAGACAAGATCGCCGAAGAACTAGGACTTATAAACAACTCACCAGAGAAAAGTACAAAGCAAAACAAGAAAGAAAGAAATAACAGAAACAGTATCTACCTTACCAAAATACAACAGCAACAATCAAATCAGACAGAGCATTCACAAACTAGAAAAAGTACTAGAAAAAGAGATAATATTATAATAGAAAACAATGAAGTCAACGAGTTTAAGATGGAAACTAAATTCAAATAGTTATACATAGGTAAATTTCATAGTGACACAAAGACTGAGGACATAATGCAATTTTTAGAGAAGAAAGGATTAAAGAGAAGCAGATGTGAAGAATTAAGAACACTAGGTTATAGCAAGGCCTACAAAGTTGGGATTCCATTGGAAGAATCGGCAAGAGTAGAAGAGGAAATGTTCTGGCCTAAGGGGATTCTAATAAGGCCATTTTGAAGATCCCAAAGGAATGAAGGAGGGATCACATTATAACAACAACAACAACAACAACAATAATAATAATAATAATAATAATAATAATAATAATAAAGAACAAGAAGACAAAAAGAAAGATAAAATAACATACGTGACAACATAGACCAATAGAGGAATTACATAAAAAGGAACGGCATACACAACTAATGACAAGAAGACAGGAATAACAAAAATTCAGTACCAAGAACTAAAAATTGCTACTTGGAATTAGAGGATTGGCCTACAAAGAAGAAAGCTTTGAAACAGAAATCAAAGAAAGAAATATTCACTTTCTAATTCCATGAGAAACAAAAAAGAAAAACAATGGGACTAAACAAATCCAGAATCACATTCTAATATATACAGGAGTAAAGCGGGAAGAAAGAGCAGCAGCAGAAATTGCAATAATGATACACAATAAATGGAAAACCAGTAATGAAGATTATAATTTTATTCCTCCAAGAATAATAACTTTCAAACTCACAGCATCACAGAAAGGAAATTAAATGGCATAGGAGTCTATGCACCAAAAGAAGGAAAAGAAGAAGAATACACACAATTTTACAGTGATTTCAAGATGCAGTAAAAAAAGTCAGCAAATTGAATATTTCATCATAGCAGGAGACTTAAATGCTCAAATTGGTTACCAAAAGATCAGCAAAATTAAAGGGGCGGAGGGACAAACAACAATGGAAAACTGTTTATTGACTTCTGTGTCTTTAACAATCCAAGAATAACAAATTCATTTTTTAAACATAAAGAAAAACATAAATTTGCATGGGAACTAAAATCAATCATTGACTATAGAGTGGTGAATGAAGAATTATTTGACAAAGTAAGGAATACAAAAGTTCTCAAAGGAAAAGAACTAGATACCAATCTCTACTTACTAGAAATAAAACAAATTCAAACAACAAAAAATTAAGAAGAGAACCCAGAAAATTATATCAGCCCCAAAGTTGAAAACTTATTTACTAGAGGAAGAAAGTATCAGATGTTTATATGAGAATCAGCTTACAGAGAAATTACAGATGGTGGGTATGTAATCTATTGACATGTTCTGTACAACACTGAAAAAAGCAATATTACTTGCAGCCACTGAAGCTATAGGTTTTAAAAGGCCAAAGAAAGAGAAATGGGTAAGAACTTGTAATAATGAAATACAAGAAACCAGAGCCAAAAAAAAAGAAATCATATCAAAAATACCTTAAATCATGTAGTACAGAAGACAATACTGAATATAAAAGATATAGAACTCAGACAAGAAGAATAACAGGGAGCATTAAAAGAAGACTGGAAGAAATTTGTGATAATGCTAGAAAGGAATTTCACAGGTCCCCAAAATAATAGTTTCAAAATATTAAGAATGCTGAAATAGGACACAAGGGACAAAATCAATTTCAACCTAATCCTAAAGTGGAAGTGGGTAAACCATTACACAAGACTTTGGAACAGCAACAGACCACCAAGTATAAGCAGAAATGTTACTGAAGTAGAGTACAGGAAATAACTATAGAAGAACTAGAAGCAGTACTAAAGAAAGCTCAAAATAGGAAGAAAAACTAGGTGTGGATGAAATCCCAATAGAACTTCTAAAATACAGAGGAAATGATCTCAAAAATATCCTAACAAAACTACTTAACAGTCTTCACTTCCAAGAAAATGGCAGATAGGTGTAGTGATAAATTCACACAAGAAAGGATCAAAAACAGATGCAACGATTGTAGAGAGATCACACTCCTGCCAACAGTATCAAAATGTTTAGCTAATATCTTAAGAAATAGATTAAATTAATACAGTGAAAAATTCCTGGGAGAAGAACAAAATGGATTTAGAAAGGGCAGAAGAACAAAAGATGCTATTTTCACAGTGTACACAATCCTGGACAAACAAAATGAAGTGAATCTTCCAACTTTCCTCTTCTTTATAGACTTTGAAAAAGCCTATGATAGAGTGAACAGAAACAAAATGTAGGAAACACTGGAAAATGAAGAGATACCTACAGATATAATAAAAGGAATCCAGAGACTGTATAAAGACTCTCAGATTAAAGTAAGAATGAATTATGGAAGCAATACAGAGGCTTTTAGAACAACCATAGGACTGAGACAGGGTTGTGGGCTATCACCATGCCTGTTTAACATTATGCAAACCACATGATCAAAAAGTGGAAACAAAAAGTGAAAAATAATATAAATTTAAACAAAAAACAAATGGAATTTAAACAAAAGACAAATCTATTAAAACGAAAGAACAGTTCTGTTTGCTGATGACATGAATGTTCTTCGCAAAAAAGAAACATTAAATAGGACTATTTTACAAGTCTCATATTGGTTTTGTAATAAAAAATTAATAGTTAATGAAGGAAAAACAGTTTCAATGCATTTTTGCCTTTCAAATCAACAATTGCATGCTCCATTGAAAATGAATAATATGCAATTAGGTGATATTCATGTAACACAATTTCTAGGTCCGTCAATTCAGTCAAACCTCAAATGGAGTGTACATATAACAAAATTAAACCCTAAATTAAGTTCATTATGTTACGCATTCAGAATTCTATCAAATTCTGACAGCCTTCATGCAGCTCATTGCATGTATTTTGCAAATGTACATTCCCACCTGAGATATGATATAAAATTCTGGGAAAACTCATCATGTAATACTCAGACCTTTAGATTGCAAAAGAAAAGTATTTGAATAATGAAAAAATGCCATTCCGATTACTCTTGCAAGCCTCTCTTCATTGAGCTTGGAATCTTACCACTGCCTTGCCTATATATTTACGAAACTGTAATATTTGTCAAAAGTGACTTACTTAACAGAGGGAACATATTTTCATGCAATACTGATATTTATAATTACAACACACGTCGTAAAAATCACGTTTATCAAGTGTCAGTATCAACAGCTCACTATCCGAAATCCACATACAATACATGTACGTTACTTTACAACGCACTGCCAGATGACTTTAAACAATTGAAATTGGTTCACAAATTTAAGTTAAAAGTAAAATCTTTTCTGCTGCGTAACTGTTTCTATACAAGTAGAGACTATACTGATTATCAAAAAGAAAAATAATGTTTATTTTAACGAAACAGTGATATATAATGAATTAGTTTTACATTTGTATTGTATAATTTTTTTTTAAGACTTAATATGTTTGTAACAAATAATATTCTTCAGCTTCTGGGTCAATGACGCCCATCTTGATCAGGTTTTTGTTCAGCTTCCCTGATCCACTGAGTAAATGCTGAGATGGCCCCTTGTTTTGCTTCTGGACGTAAATGTTTTGTTGAACTCTCCTTCTGCTTGTAATGGTAAGAGTAGAGGTAGAACGAGTTTTGTTAGCAATGCAGAAAAATCATACTTGTAATTCATGTACCTATGCAAATAAGTTTTCTATAACTCAGAAACAAAAATGACTAATCCTGCAACTTTTAAAATTTATTTTTATTTATTTATGTTAAACTTTTACTCACCTTTCAACTATTTATAGTTAAAATGACTGGAAAGGATTCTGGAACTCAAGAAAACGTGTGAAGATAATCTTTTCCCCCCTACGTCACATACAGTTTTTACTGTCTTTTTGACTGAATAAATCTAAATGATCCAAACGATTTTCTATCCAGATAACATGATTCTAACAATAGAATCAGAAAATGACTCACAGGGGCAGCAAATAAAATTCATGAAATAGCCCTAACATACGTCATGAAAATTGACAAATAAGACTAAAGCTATTGCATTCCAAAGCAAAGAAATAAGGAGGGTTGAAATTGTTATATATGTAAAAATAACTGAACAAGTAGCAAAATTTATACATCTAGGAAATATCATTTGACAAAATTCCAAAGATCAAGAAAGAAAAATTCAAAAATATAATGGAATAATCAAGAAAAACTTTGGAAGAAATAAGACAACAGAGACAAAAAAAAATACACAATACATCTAAGACAATGTAAATGAATGGATCAAACATATGGATTCTAAAACAAAGAGTGTCAGATTAGAAGCCAGACAAATGAGACTTTTCTAGCACCTGGTAGGAATAACACGTCTGGATTCACAAAGAAACACTGAAAAAAGAAAAACTCAAAGCAAAAAATATAGTGGATGACATTAAAGAGAACCAGAGGAAATGGCTTTCATATGTGTGAAGAATGCAAGTGGAAAGATTCCCTAAAGCAGTTTTAAAGTATAAACACATAGGGCAAAGAAATATAGGAAGAGACCAAACAAAAGATGAATTGCTCAGAAACATCTGGAGGAATAATCACCAAATCTACTGTTTAAACAGGAACAGGCACCAGACCTACTATCCTGCTATTCATGATGATAACAATGATCATTTTATATTATTAATAACAAGCTAGAAATGAGCATTCAATTAACAGCAAGGATTAGACTTGTTGGCCCGTTTCAACCTCGATGTCATAGTCATCTAACCAGCTTGTCCTCAGTATTCCCACTCTTGATTTTCAATTTAAAAATTTGTCTTAGGACAAAACATTACCTAATGCCTACTTCTATACTGAAAATTTGTATTAACATGTTCAAACAATTTCAATTTTTTTTTTAGTTACTTCTATGTAAGTCACAAAGAAGAGAAGAGGGAAAAAATGGAGGAAGTTCATCACATGAGAACATGATATGAGAGAGTGAGGGGGGAATGATGTTGTTTTGCAAAAACATTTTTTGAATAGGGATACATGTTATAGCGCTAAATCAAAACTCACATTCATGAGCAACCACTCCAATCGATGCTGACTGCTGTGGTGATAATTCAGCAGCACGATGCTGAGGAATGGAGATGGCTGCAGAGCGTGCTCCACTCGCCACTCCAGGAGACCCGACATTCACCACTACCACTGAGGGATCACCAGTGCCGCATGTATGGTGGATATCTGGGTCAGACATTTTGCGTTTCACTTTCTGTCCCCCCAAGGCATCAGCACAACTTCCTTTCTTGCTTCGACTATTCATGCGTTGTAAGCTACGGGAAAATCTGCAACCAAAAAAATGTATTTCTTTCTTTTTAACCAAAGAATTATTAACTAAAGTAACATAACTAACCTAAATATCCACTTGTCTTCCTTTTTTAAAATTATTACAGATCAAAATCAGGAACTAATCAGGAAATTGTGACCAATGAATGCTGAGCGTAGCCCCCGCATGTAACCCACCCTGCATTAAGCAAGATGGGGCAGGGAAGGGGACAAATTTTATTTTGCACTTACATAGAATTCCTGTCTAATAAATGGCTGTGCTATATAAATGCCCAGAAAACATGAAGACAACTTCTTCTAGTTTATTACACAGGAGTCAAATCTTATTTGCACCAAAATGCAGCAATGTACCATAAGATGTTGAAAATGGATAAATGGATAAAATGTAAAAAATCTTACTCATAATGCAAAAAACTTTTTTCTTTCCTGAAATGGTGTACACTTTCCCTGCCAAGCACTGTACCGACTGAAGCGAAAAAAAATAACTCTTGTATTCAGCAAAGTGATTCACAATAATTTGCTGAGTGCTGTGCCTCTGCTCTTAAAGCTGAGGTCAATGAGCATTTGTCTTTAAAAAAAGCACTGAGCAGTCGCTGTGTGGCTAGATTACTTTCCCACAACCTTACAGAAGTCAGGAACCAGTAAAAGAAATGTCAAAATGTTTCCAAGCCATACAAGCTGAGATGAATATGCTTCAAATTTCAAAATACTTCATGTTTTCAAGTGCAGCAGATGTCTGCCTCTTACAAAACGTATTTTCATGAATTTGCATGGAAGCCTTATACAAAAACAATCACAAAAATTATGTAACTTCTAATTTAACATATCAAATTTTAAAATATTTGGTGTTATCATCATCCGTCTGAACAGTATCTGACTTAACTTGATGAGGGTATGTCTGGACACCAGTATTTTAGAGTATTTTTGGGCATGTTACTTATTATATTTGACTCAGTTGATTCACTAAATATCCTAGGACAATGGATATCATATTTTGTTTATCACATGCAAGGAAAGTATTGAGTTAAAGAAAAAGCAGGAATTTGCAAATAAATCAATCTCCATACAAATTGCAGAAGTAAAACGATTAGATAGCAACTCTGTGCACTACAAAAATTCATATAGTAAACTCCATTTAAATGTTTTGCACTTATATATTTTTTAAATTTAAGGTTTGTTGTTTGTAAGACAGCTAAATTCCTAAGTTGCCTGTGTTAAATTATAAAAGATATGTTTTTTACTTTTATTCATTTTTCATGCTTACACGTCCATTATAAAAGTTCTAAATATATGCATACGGATAAATGACAAGTAATTGAAAATAATTACATCATACTACAGAAACCTAAGGGTTCTGTGATAGGTTCAGTGTTCAGGTTCTGTTTTTTTGAAGACAAGGCCTGTCAGCCTTCTATTAAAACCTGATAGGAACTTTAGAGACTGGACAAATCCACAAGATAATTATGCTAATGCCCACCAGTGACCCTCAGCATAACACAGAACTTTTGTGTGTACCCCAGTAGGGCTTTGAATTACTTCGCTTGTTGTCCAGCATGCCTTTCCATATTTGTCAACATTGCACAGTAAACACAATTGGCCTATTTCTACAAAATACATGGGAATCAAGGAAGGTGTGTTTATAGAACAATTGTCACACTTTGAGATGGAAAATTAATACTTTAGATGCAGAGAAAAGCAAATGGTCTAAGATCAGATTCTTTGCAAAAGTGGGAATTTTCTCACTTGAAAATATTATATATTGAGAATATTTTTTTCTAAGACAACAGTATCTAAGTTTCTAAGGTAACATTGAGTTTTTATTTTGCATCTGGATTTTCCTCTTTTTCAGTTATGGGTTTTTGTCATTTGTACATTTAGTGTCCTGAAAAATGTATAAATGAATGGGTACAAGAACGATATAAGTGACATTTTATAAATCCTGGAGAAAAAAAAAAAAAAAAAAAAAAAAAGAAAAGAAAGAAAGAAAGAAAGAAAAGAAAAAAAAACATGTTTATTTTAGGCTATATTTCAGTGGCAATGGATTTTCAAGGTTTTAATGAACAATTGAAAGGGCATGGATTTTAGTAATGAAACCAAGCCCCATGACTTACAGTAATATTGACTTAAGTATACAGATTTCTCAGAATTTACAAAATGTCATTTATACCATTCTGGTTTTCATCCATACAAATAAAGTTTTACTGTATAAGGATTTACATGAAATTCTCTTAGTTGAATGGGCAAGCCAGTACGAAATTTATAAACTATTTTTATTTTGACAGTATTTTTTGTTGTAACACACAGCAAAATTCAGAATACAAAACTCTTCTAACCTCACTCCGGTTATATCTATTTGAATTTTTTCATCACAGTTGAAAATCTACATTTTTGGTATCCACTCAAAAAATAGAAGTTTAGTGTTTACCTTGATGAATGAACAGGAGGTAATTGGAAAACCTGAGCATCATAAGCATCATAGTCAAAAAGTGAATTTGGCATGCATTCATCTTCTTGAAGTAACTTGGATTTTGCTGCCTGGATGAGGCCATTGCTGGGTGCAGGAGGCAATTTGGAACGCCTTGGTGGCAGCTTTATGCGAGGTATGAAGTTGGAATAAGCCACTTTCTTGTTTGTAGAATAAAAACTACAAACAAAAAAAACACACACACAAACATATCACAACAAATAATAAGATAATAGGCAATTGGTTTCCCCCAAAATGGAACAGGTATGGCAAAAATTGTTTTAACCCTCATTTTATAAACCCAAACCAAAGATCTTAGAATGTCTCTTAAAAATAAACATTTTGATCGAAATGCTGAATAAATGTGTTCATTGAGCTATAGTATATGTGAAGGAAGCAGCCAGAAGTGTATACAAAAAATAAGCCTGATCTCATTGCACTACAACTTTGTTTTCCTCTTGCTGTCAAAAAAAAAGACACGTGTGTAAACAGGACGTTCCCCCAACCCCATCAATTCCATTCCTGTTATGATATTTCAGGGCTGAAAGCTGTAACCTATCACATTACAATAACTAAAGCTCAAGAGAACAAAAATCCTACAAAAATATTGAATTAAGTAACATAATGAAAGAATTATTTACAGGAAAAAATCTGACAAAGTAGAATTAAAAGAAAAAAGAAAAAAATTCAGAATGGAATAAGCACGCTTCTTTGAGTAGAATATTGAATCTACCACAGGAACAAGATCAAATTGCCTTCAATACAGAAGAAGCAAATCTTTTCATCAAATAGGTAAAAAATTCAGTTGATTCCGGTTATAGTGAACTTCTGGTGACTAACATTTTTGATTCACAATATCCGATGTCAAAATTAAATAGAATTGCTCCACAATTATTGTTTTAGAAATATAGTGGTATAGCTAAATAGATTAACAGAACAAAATGAATATTTCAATATTTCTATTGGTTCTTAAAAAAATTAATTATTTTCAATTCCTTCTTTTGAACATTTTTTATTAGTCATTTCTCTATATCCTTCTCCAAAGTTCATACTCTCTCCATTATCCACACATGATTCTGCATTGCCCACTGCCTCTAAATATCATAACACCCATCAATGCTTCTTGCACTGTTGGAAGTCCCACTCTTCGAAGGCCGCCAGTTGTAGCACAGAGAGGATACGACCTGTGATTCCACTGTGAAACTGTGAGGCATAAGGTCGTCAGTGAGGTTCTCATTTTGATTTTGACCTATGGCAGTGATATGGTCAAGCATAGTGTTGAAATTTGTAGAAATCAAACCTCAGTCAAACCTCAAATGGAATGTACATATAACAAAATTAACACTAAATTAAGTTCATTATGTTACACATTCAGAATTCTATTAAATTTTGACAGCCTTCATGCAGCTCGTTGCATGTATTTTGCAAATGTACATTCCCACCTGAGATATGGTATAAAAGTCTGGGGAAACTCATCATATAGTACTCAGACCTTTAAATTGCAAAAGAAAATTATTTTGCTTTCATATTGTATAATTTTTTTTTAAGACTTAATATGTTTGTAACAAATAATATTCTTCAGCTTCTGGGTCAATGACCCCCATCTTGATCAGGTTTTTGTTCAGCTTCCCTGATCCATTGAGCAAACGCTGAGATGGCCCCTTGTTTTGCTTCTGAACGTAAAAGTAGGTTTACTATGGACCCGTTTTGTTGAACTCTCCTTTTGCTTGTAATGGTAAGAGTAGAGGTAAAACGAGTTTTGTTAGCAATACAGAAAAATTATACTTGCAATTTGTGTACCGATGCAAATAAGTTTTCTAAAACTCAGAAACAAAAGTGACTATTTTTCAAACATTGTCAATCTTATAATTTAAAATAAATAATTTATTTATTTATGTTGAACTTTTACTCACCTATCTACTATTTATAGTTAAAACGACGCGTGGAACTCAAAATAATGTGCGCAGATAATATTTTCCCCGGGCCCCTCGGCCACGCGCGCACCCAGGCACCCTCGTGTCGCGCCGTGGCAGGACTCGTCCTCGATGGCCACTGTGTCCCGAGCACTTCACCGGCGAAGGCAATGCGGCGATCAAAACCTACCGTGACTATCACGTACGGGTGGCTAAGGCACCCCTGAACGTAGTAGTAATTTAAAGGCTCTCATAAGCGCGAGAAATGATGCCTTCCTCGAGGCTCACTCGATGCAGAGATCATTCTGAAGTACAAGTGAATTTATCATCTCAGCCTTCACGTAAAATGTCCGAACTCGAGGCACTTCGGACATTTATCTGTGCACTCGAGGTGCTCTCCTATATTTTTAGTGAGTCTTAAACTCCATCTCGTCTTTTCTCTTATCGACTTTGGAGAGCATTGGCGGGAATGCTTTCGAACCAATGGGGTGCTAAAAAGTTTACATAAAAAAATTGCCGTCGGCGGCAACACTCGGACCCCGCGCACCTGAAGGGTACCACCATTCCTTCTTGCGACCGAAGGAATGCGACACAGAAGCACATTTCGGGTTGTATTTCAGTTTCTCGCGGACCGGCCCTCGCATTTCAATTTTTTTAGGGCTGCGTGGTGCTGACCCCCCCCCCCCCATTTTAGGGCATGTGGTATTGCGTAGCATGAAATTCTAAACAATACGTTAAAAACTACGGATGGTGGACGAAAATCAGGGGCGGGGTCGGCTAGCCTTACACAAACATTCTTAAAATTTTTATGCAATTCCATGCAAACGGTAGAGCTCCTCCTGTTGAGATTGCTATTTTTCTATATTTTCCCATTACCGTAAGCTTCATCCCGCGTAATAAAAAAATTGTGGCCTTCGGCACGAGAACGCCAGCGTCACTTTCTTCACTTCAGCAACCTCTTACCTGTACTCAGTACTACGACTTTCTTGCCAACTATTTTACTACTATGTTCTCTTAAAGAATCAAGACTCAAAATTACTTCGTACCCCAGCACCTAAATGAAAAGACGTGTGAAATTTCATCGATTGGCGCAGAATAATAAAGTTAATAGGAATAGCCTCGTGATGAAAAAGCTTCACTCCTTGCCCAGGCCAAACAAAACATTTACTAACAGAATATCTGTAAAAACAGTGTGATAGTTTCTCAACTTTGGGTAATAATCATAAATTGCCAATGATTCGTTCCCTGTCTATGAGGGTTCTTGCCTCGATTTAGTTGCATTGAATGAGATAATAGGGCATTTTTGTACACGAAGAAAATCTGTTTTTTTATCTCAAAAATTATAAAAATTACAAGTGCCATAATCCTTCAAGAGCTTTCACCAGTGCTCGTACGGAATTCCCGTACTCCCAATAAATCTAGAGAGTTTAGTCAGTATAATCGCACGATTCTGTGCGTAAATTTTTCATTTCCCGAGCGATAATAGCGGCTCCCCCCAAGATTTCTGCGGTGTAGATGGCTCCGTGTCTTTCCCCAGGCACCTTTTTATCATAACATCGTCGCTGGCTACCTCTGACACAGTTTTCACTTTCTGTTGTACGAGAGCCTCTTTACTTTTCCTCTAGCTCCCTGCACCACATTTCTGTTCATGGTCCCGAGGGAACCCGCTCTAGATGTTGCGTGAACTTCGACATTAGTCTGCTTAGAATCGTTCCCATCACATCTATCCAACTCTCGGCGTGTCGCAAAAACCTGCGGGGCATCTCATAGCAATTATGCGGGACATCAGAATTCTGTGGCGGTCGCATTGCTTCGCTATACTCGACATTGAAATTCCCCGCCTATTGCTCGCAAATTTCTCGCATCTCTTTTTTCAACCTTTACTCGAATGCCGACATGCGTCGATGAACAAATTAGTTCTTGGGCTCTGCGTCCATGGTTACATAGAATAGAATTTACATCTTTGCGTCTAAACTGACAGGCCCTACTCCTGCCACAAAAAAATGACTTTCCGCCTCATTGAAACTACACTAATTCATCGACAGCCTCGCCCGTGTTTTTAGCGGGGAAAGGGCTGGGCGGTAACCCCAACCCAGATTATGTCATTTTTGCTTGTGTATGTTATGCCAGGTTCAAAAGCTGCACCACCCTGCGACCTCGGGGCGACAGCAAAACCGTCGGGATGCACAATGAGCATGAATGGGTACAGGTGATCAGCCAAGATGCTTAGACACATCACCTGTCAGTTGTACCTAGATGTATCAGGAGTCCCGTATCACTCCAACTGTTCACGCCCCATACCATCACAGAACCCCCACCAGCTTGAAAAGTCCCCTCTTGACATGCAGGGTTCATGGATTCATGAGATTGTCGCAATACTCTTTCATGTCCATCGAAACGATGTGAAACGAGACTCGTCAGACCACACTATGTTTCCGCTCATTAACAGTCCAATGTCTGTGTTGACGGGCCAAGCCGAGACGTAAAGCTTTGTGTCGTGCAGACATCGGGGTTACTCGAGTGGTCCTTCGGCTTCGAAACCCCTTATTGATAATGTCTCGTTGAATGGTTCGCACGCGTACCCTTGTTGATGGCCCAGCATTGAAATCTGCAGCAATTTCCGCAAGGGTTGCACTTCTGTCACGTGTTATGATTTTCAATTGTCATCGGCCCCGTTTCTGCACGATCGTTTTGCAGCCGCAGCGATGCTTGATGTTTTACAGAATTCCCGATATTCACAGTACACTCGTGAAACGGTCGTACAGGAAAATCCAAATTTCATCGCGACCTGGGAGATGCTATGCCCATCTCTCTTGCGTCGACTATAACATAAACCTTCAAACTCACTTAAATCGTGATAACCTGCCATTGTAGCAACAGCAATCGATCTAACAACTGTGCGAGACTGGTTATCTTGTATAGTCGTAGCCGACCGGAGCGCCATATTTTGACTGGTTCCAGAACTCAATTTCAATAAGCATGCCTTTACTAGCTTTTTTTGGCTCTTCGGTGTAATATACAGAGAGAGGAGAGAGAGAGGAGAGAGAGAGGGGAGAAGAGAGGGAGAAGAGAGGAGAGAGGGAGAAGAGAGACAAGAGAGAGGAGAAGAGAGAGAGGAAAGAGAGGGAGAGGGAGAGAGAGAGGAGAGGGAGAGAGAGAGAGGAGAGGGAGAGAGAGGAGAGGGAGAGAGAGGAGAGGGAGAGAGAGGAGAGGGAGAGAGGAGAGGGAGAGTAGGGAGAGAGGAGAGGGAGAGAGAGGAGAGGGAGAGAGGAGAGGAGAGGGAGAGAGGAGAGGAGAGGGAGAGAGGAGAGGAGAGGGAGAGAGAGAGAGGGAGAGAGGAGAGGAGAGGGAGAGAGGAGAGGGAGAGAGGAGAGGGAGAGAGGAGAGGGAGAGAGGAGAGGGAGAGAGGAGAGGGAGAGAGGAGAGGGAGAGAGGAGAGGGAGAGAGGAGAGGGAGAGAGGAGAGGGAGAGAGGAGAGGGAGAGAGGAGAGGGAGAGAGGAGAGGGAGAGAGAGAGGAGAGAGAGAGAGAGGGAGCGAGAAACGTCACCACGACGTGCGCGCGTCGGAGGCAAGGCAGGGCAGCGTAGTGAGGAAGAGCGGCGGGGAGGCAGGTAGGGGCAGTGCGAAGGGGGGGCAACGGAGGGAGCGAGGAGTCGGACGGCCCAGCAGGGGTTATTTGGTTTCGAAGAGCGGAGCCAGACGGTCGACTTAGGGAGTTGCTCGCAAGATAGCGAGGAAGCCAGTCATGGCTGGAGGACGCCGCGCCAGAGCTGCTGCCTCGACGTCGCGTCACATCGACGTGCCCTCGGGAGGTGTTGCCTGCTTCGCCAGATGGTTGCGCGCCCGTAGCGGGAAAACGCTGCGCCCGAGCTGTGGCCGTGACGTTGAGTCACAGCGACGAGCCCTGGGCAAAGCCGACGGGGATGTGCATGCGAGGCTAGAAGACGCTGGGCACCTGCTTCGCTTGTAATGTTGCCACGTCACTCCGACGTGACCTCGTAGACGTTGCCCGCATTTGCCGCCACCGTGCCTGAGGCCGGGCGGAGGATTTTTTTTAATATTTTTTTTTAGTTTATTCGTGAATTGTTGCTTGTTTTGCTATTGTAATTTTTCTTTGAAATACATTATGGTTTTTCTTATCACTGAAGCAAAAGCACTTAACCTGGACTTCATGTTTGGTGACTTTCTCAGGAACATGGCTTGCGTCCGAAGGTGGGAATTAATTTCCAAGCTAATGTATTTCCTACGTTCCCTACTGCCGAGGTTGAGGTTTACTAAAACTGAATTTTCTTGAGCTTATTTGTAATTTAAGTGAAACTGGACCAATGACTTACATTCACCGTAACCGAGGGTTCACTATAACCTGAGTCGACATAAACGGTCTCTTTAATTTTCTTTTAAAACATATAAATAAAAAATTTAGTGTATAATATAAATATGGTATTGATCTTTCACAATACTAAATTTCATTTGTCAGGGACCTACATTCTGGAAAACAACAGTTTTTTTAATCACCTGAGATTGATCCAATGTGGCATACTGTAATCATCCACAGTACTGAAAGTTGTATCCTTATTGTGGAACTGAAAAATAAAATAATCAGACTCTTGAAATAAACCTAATATTTAAGAGGATTTGTTAGTTATGCTTTTATTTGCATTTCAGAAAACGTGATAACATGCTAAACTAACAAGCACAATTAGAATACTTTTCCTTTTATGTTATGTATCAACAATTAACACCTTCATTTCAACAGAACAAGCAATTTTATCAATGTATGGCATGGTAGCTGCATGTATCACATTTTCAATGATTATACAATGCAGTTTATACCTTCAAGAGTGGCACTGCATGTAGAGGTTGCTCTCCAACACACACAAGGTCACTGCCAACACCATTGTCAATGATTCGTTGCTTCGTCACATTGGTGAGTTCTCTATCAACTTCAAACACACCCACACCAGGAGTGATTACAACTGACAGTTGACCTGTGCGATCAAAACTTCTATCCAAATAATGCTTCTCAAAGACTGTTAAAGAGAAATGAAATCACAAGAATGAACTGTCATGGTAACCAACTCTATGAGCTCCTGTGTAATTCATGATTTAGTCTACATGAGTGCATTAAACCAATTTGTACATATTGCACCTTATAAGCTTGAGACAAACCCATTCCTTACTTGCCCACTAAATACAAAATCTTTAAAGGCTCTCCGGAAAAATTTAGTAAAATGGATTTTGTAGTCTAGTTCACAACCATTGATATGTATTTACTTTTTCCAAAACATCTGGGAGAAACAGCAAATAGTATATAAAATAAAAATTCATTACAATGTGTAAAATTACTCTATACAAGCATTTTACGAGCACAGAAAGTCACCATCAGGCACTAATACGAATTCAGAGTGGCTGAATGAAAGTTCTACCTTCATGGAAAAATTAATTCTCTTTCACAAACCTTTTCCCATCCTTGACACGAAGTACAGACTTTCTATTTTCAAAATCAGGAGTGAGGAGGGGGGTGTCTTGTCAACTCTAAAAAATACTATTGAATGCAGCCCTCTTGTTACTGTAAAATTGGGTATTTGCATTTCCGTCATTATTATCCTCACATTCTGATGTCACTAAGCTGATTCTTCAGATAATTTGCAAATCTCACACAACATTAATGCAGGTATCAACAATCTTAAATATTGGTTGAAGTCTAGTATACGGTACAACTTAAATAAGTTGTTTAAACTGGCCCTTCCTCCGCTCCGGCGAAGGGGAAATCCACGGGGAAGGAGACGAAGGGTGTTTAGGGGATTATGAGGAGAACCTTCTGAAAGAAAATACACTTCAGAAATTATTTTGGTGGTTCGTAATTGGCCACGAACGTGACATCAAAAGTTGGGGGGGGGGGATTTCATCCTAGTATCTTGACGAAACTTCATTATGAAATGGTGTGTAGTGTCATAAAAATTGTGTTTTTGTCTACATGATTTTTGTGTCAGGGTAGCTGTTGAAGTGGTTAGCTACGTTGCTGTCATACAGTTAAGTTTCTTACATTCTTCAAATTCTTTGGGATTTTGAATGTCTTTGCGTTTGAGTGTTGAGTGTCTGTGCTAGGAAGGTGAGAATAAATGTAGCTTTTTTTACGTGTAGCGCCGAAAGGGGTGTTTGGCTGTCATTAAACAGGCACAAGAACATGGTTTGATTGCTGCAGGATTTAATTGTCCTGTGTGTAAGTGTCCAATGAGGTTGGCGAAGCAACAGGAGTTGTGCGATGGTTTCAAGTGGAAGTGTATAAAGGGGCCACTCCTCATAGTCGTAAGTTTTCCGTGCAGAAGAGGCCATGGTTCGTGGGAAATTGAGTATGATTCACGTATTAGTAATGACCGATCTTTAAAACCAAACTGCCATAAAAATCGCCGATCTCTAAGTTTTATTAATTTCTATCAGAGCACTTAGCGTAATTTGAGGGAGAGCTTAAGAAGACTCCTCCTCCCCTTCCCCCCACTTCTCTAAGGATGTACCGTATACCTACTTCAACTGAAATTTTTTTAAAATATTTATTACACACTCACCATTTAATGACATATTAAGAACCTCCAGAAAATTGCCTTGGGCTGCAGTAGAATTTACAGCTTTGGGGATACTCACTCCTGGTCGTTTATGATATTCCAATACTATTTTCTGATAGTCTGTAAAGAGCCTTCGCAATTGAACTAGAGTGCTAGTCCAATCTTCATACCTTTCATTCTGAACTGCCACTCTAAAATATAGAATATTCAATGATAAACTTAATTTCATTCAGAACAATACACAAACAATTGATTAACGTAATTTCAGTTTTTGTAACATAAGAATGTAAGTAATGACCAATAACCCTTCATTGTAGAGCAAAACTAGTTCACCAAAGCTCTCAAATATTATAGAATTACCCCAGGATTTTAAACCTCTCATGAACCTGTCAAATTGATAACTCTCAGCACTTGCTTAATTTACCTGTAAAAATCTTCATAGAAACGCCCACGATAATCCTGCTGTAAACATTCACGCATGTGCCCTGGAAACTCTTCTAAGTTACTGGCTTTGTAGAATGTTCGAGAGAATAATACAATAGTGACTTCATGATTGCTGCCATTTTTCTAGTAACACAGTATGAATTTGTTGTCACTATTTAATACAGTTAAAAAAGAAAAAATGTTTTTGCAATGAATTCAAACTTTTTACCTTCCATTTTTGAAATAAATCAGCTAAAAAACCATTAACAGCCTTTTCAAAATACAAATCACCATGAATGTCAAAATCCCACATTTCAGAACTCATTTGAATGAAAAGATATACCATGCTTGTGGAGGATCGAAAAACAACCTGAAAAAGTAATATTTTGGAATTACAAATAAATCAGTTTTATTGGTGTTTTCAATTATTATCATAATTAATTTTATATTTTATCTGTTTATTGAGAGTATTTGTCTATTGCCATCTTATTTTGTCTAATCCTACCTTTGTATCATCAGTGATGACTCCACAGGCTACTCTATCTCCTTGTGACCACATTTCATACACTTGACAGCGGATACTGCCACCACAGAATTCAATTTTTTTATTTAGGTACACACATGTATTCACCTACCAAAAATATTTTTTCATTAATGTCATTTTACATAAGACTACATTAAATATCTAAACAAATGTTTACTTACTAAGTTATTTTTGAGTCTCCACATCTCACTACGTCCCAAGTACTGATCTTTGAAAGTAAGTTCCACAGAATCCAATGCAACATTTTCAGGATTTACTATGTTCACGTGTACATCAGCAAAGGTCCGCAACTGAAAGGCACTTGCTATGGACTGCTCCACACTAATTGTTTCTATATTATTAAAAATAAACATTAATAACAACATCCAACCATAGTATAACTTAAAGCACAATTGGATTCCTTTCAGTTTACCTTTCAATTGCAGATCCTCCTTCAGACATGTTATTTGCAATAACAGACGACTAAATTCATCATCAGGATGATATATTTCTACTATACTACCTTTCTTAATGCCTGGAAAATCCTTGGAGTTTATGATCAAGTCTTCGGCTAAAAAATTATAAAACGACGTTATTTTGATTATCACTAACGTACAAGAAAAGCCCGCCCAACTGTCCTCGAGAAAACAGAACTTTAAAGCAAATCCACTGAGAGGCAAACTTACAATCGTGGATGAAGATATAATTAATTTTCCATTTTTACAAATATCACAGAATTCGCTATTTTAAAAAACAATTATACTAACCACAAAAACCTCTGTTGTGAACGATGAGCTTCAATAATTTCATCTTCATCACGCAATTTTCTTTCTTATACCTGTTTACTTGTTACATTTTTTTTCTTATCGTCGAAACAACACTGCCAGAGCAACAAGATAGCTGTCTTCTTTTCGAAATCGACCGACGATGAGCATGGATAGAACTACATCAATCTAGATCAGATGTATATGCTCAACGCATTGTGTCAACACGCTCGGCCCATGCTCAAGGCCTTTGACAGCTGATCGCGATTGGAACGAAGTCCGCACATGATTCTTACCATCGCTAATAGGGTCGCTGGTGTTGTTCGTCATTTAGTGGTTTCAAAATCCAGAATTTCAGGAAAGTTTTGTAATCGTATATTTATATCAAAAAGATTTAATGGAATTAAACCTATTTCTTAAAAATTCAAAAGTTTAAAAGAAACTAGCGCTTATAGCTTTTGGATGAGTACACTTAACCCTGACTTCCTAACTTCACTGAAAGAAGCCATTATTGAATCCTATTTTGCCTATCAATACATTATACATTACACTAACAATACATACTAATACATATACATCAATACATATTAATTATACTAACAATACATTATAGTTGTTTGAAACTGAATTTTTGAGCATATTTTTATTTCAGAATTTTGGGGGAATTCGTACCTACCGTTGTTAAAAGTATGTATTGAAAATGTTCAGACTGGGAGACAATCTCTATTTGACATTTTAGGGTACCAATGACAACCAAAACATCCCTTTTCCTTTCCAAATCGCCTACCTTTCTAACTTGCAGATGATCCTTAAAATTTCCATACTTCATTGTTTCATGACATCGTGATTTCATACACAGAAAACGTTAAAAATTATATTTGTTTGATTATTTAGGTGCAATTACTACAGAAAGGCACAAATTTAAAAAATGCTCAAGCAGCATTTTCATGGCCAGTCCAGTTTTACTCTTAATATTTTCATAAGCATTGTTTTCTTATTAGATATGCTCGATACTCTAATAATAAAATGTGAAAAAGTACAGGGTTTCTTCAATATCTTTCAACAAACATCAGATTTCCAGTAATGAAAACAAAACTAGTCTTCACTGATATACTTACTCTCTCTGAAGAATTGAACTTGGAAGCTCAACAGGTGTTGTTACCGAGGCAAAAATTACGTGTTATTCAGATGTACCAAAAAATTATGATGAACTTTAAATGATTGTTTGGTATATGTAGTAAGATGTTAATTTTATTTATGGATGTGTTTTAAATAAAAATTATCATGGATTACATGCTGAACTTCTAGCAGGTTAGGTTCTCCAGACATCAAAAAAGTTGGACAAGTTAGCTGAAATGTAATACCCATCACAATTATTAATTTACAAAGTATTTACTCTGTTGTAGTACCACCAATCAATGAACACAATCACAAATTCAAGCAATTCTGTACTTCAAGATTAATGCTAGAGAAAGGACTGATTTTATTTTTAGATCTAAAGAGATTCAATTTCTTTCTATCAATTGTTAATACAAAAAAGTTGTTGAAAAAGTTTAATTACAAACAAAAAAAATTGTAGTTTTTACACATGATAACATTGTATATTATAAGATGTTATGTTTTAATTTTTTCTTTCTTAATGGATGCAAATAACTTTTTAATTCATTCTCCTAAGCAACACCTAAGAAGTCTTCATTTATACAGAAAGGAATTACATATGTGAAATTCATAATATTTTAATGAATTTACTATCTTTGGACATTACAAAAATTATAGAAACAAATGACTAAAAGCAAGGACCTGACTTTCACAGCTTGTTGAAAATAAAAGAGACTCCTTAGCACAAAACTCAACCATTCATATATCACGAACAAGTTTAATAAAAGAACAATTTTGCATAAACTTTGCATTCAAATGCAGAACATTTCTGAATCTGAGAATATTCATTAATTACCTTTTATAGAGGTGAAAATATTTAAAAATATTTTTTCACACTGAATTTTTATTTATATTAAAATCAAGTACACTGCTTATGAAATATGATTATTCTCTGAATTAAATAAAACTAAAAGAAATATTAAAACGGAACAGGATGAGTAGCAATTAGTGTTACCAAATTATGCAATATTGCCCCTTCCATGTTTGGTATTGTTCCTAAATTAAGACTAGAAGAAGATACTGAAATAGGAACTGCTGTCCAGGACTGTTTTGCAACTTGTCTTCAATTGTTCATCTCAAGAAACTAAATTTTCTACATTTTCTAATAATTTTATAATGTGAAATGTTTCTATTAGGTACAAATATAAAATCTCCATAACATTTTGAACAAATAGTATGCATTTGAAGGGACATTTCCCACCTCTATCAACCACCACATTAACCAAAATTTCAAAAAAATTATTTTTTCCCCCTATATAATTTTCAATCTTCTTTAGAAACAAATTTAGCAATGCAGGTCCCTTTAACATAATGTAAAACAAGGCGACAAACTGAAATTAGGAACAAATCTACACCACAAAAAGAAAAAAATCTTGAGTTTGAAAAAGACTATGTATATTAACAGATATACAAATATAAACAACGTTACGATAACAATAAACTTATTTGAAGGTGTGACACAAGTTATAAGACACAAAAATCAATCTTATAAATTTAATTTTGTGTTGTATTGCAATTTTGTACATTAGAGTTCACAAATTGAAGAACATCCGGAACCAGTTTTACAATCAGTTGTTTATGTTGCTTTAGATGCCCAAGCAAAATTCTACAATCAAGAATACATTACTTGGGATGGAATTCATGTAGTTCCAGATGAAGTAATTGTCAATTGAAGATGTGCCGGTAAGAATAAATAAAAAAAAAGTATCCAACTTGGTGCACAGAAATTAAGAGTAAAAATTATGTGAGTAAAAGTGACTCATTACAGACTGGATCAAAAACATTCATAACATATGCAGAAAATTGTATTTTCTATGCATATATATACATGGCTTTATTTGTCACAGTCTTCTACCTATTTCATAATAACATTCCGTATCAACCATATACACTAAGGCATATTCTCAGAGAGTTGTAGATAGCATTTTGTGTAGCTAGAGCTTCTGTTTGCATTACAATCAGTACAATATAAATAGTCACCAAACACATCATGATTGCAACTTACAAAAGCCTACAGCAAATTCAAAAACTTCGTCAGTCAATTGAGGAACTTCCAACACTGAATTTGCACATGAAGTACTAATTATTACATGTTTGTGTTGCAACAAACAGAAAAATTTGTCAAAATTAAATGTACAACTCACTGTGAATAGCCCTACGAAACATACTCAACAATACAACATGAACATTGTAAATTCTCCTGCCAGGAAAAAACTAAAGCACACTATATTGACTAGCATGATCCTTTTAGAAAATGACAAAATAAGTTCTGAAAAACAGTATAACACACATGCACACATATTTTTATAATACACATATTGTACATTCACAATTGAAAAAATATATCATAATCAAAGTTCATGTGCACTAAAAAGAGCACAAAAATAGAATCAAAATTACAACTGGACCAAACTTCCTCCTGCAAAAAGTATATCGAATACTACCACAAATTTTTTTTCAAAAAAATAAAATAAAAAACAGAACTTTAATTTAAATGTTAGATCTACTGGGAGACTGTTTCAAACCATTAATACTTAAGAATAATTTCAAAGCAATGATTATTAGAATTGTATGAAAACTCCTTAAATCTTGTGCTGGTACATTTTGTAATTTTAATATGAACATTTCTGCTTCTAGTAGTAGGTTCCGATTCTGGTAACCAAAACATGGTATAATTTGAAGAAGTAATGTAATTGATACTGTTTTAAGTACTCTGCATTTTAAATGGCTGTTTCTCCTGAGCAGAAAATGAGAATACTTTGCTTAACCTTATTTTATGCACAAATATAATCAATTTCTTTATACATTTTCTTTTCTAACAATATTATTAAAAAAAATTCAATACAGAAAATATAGTAGCTAGTTTCTTTACAAAGTCATACTTCAAAGGATAACAAAATGACATAATTATCTTAATCTTAAAGAAAACCCAAATATCTTAATAATGATTACATCAATATTCTTATCACTGTAGCTCAGAGGGGCCAAATATAGGTTAATAATATTGGCTCAGAACTGTAAATCACTGTCACCTGTCTATTCATTATGCAACCTACTTAATGTTCCTGCGCTACACATCTTCATAATGCATCAGCCCCTGCATGAGTCATGCTACATGAATTTTTGCTGGGACTCTGAGAAGATGATGAAGATGAGGAGAAGGTGAAGGAGAAAATGGAGGCAAAGAGAGAAGAAAATTAAATAGAAGAACAAGGAGAAAACAAAAATAGGTGAAGAAGAAGAATAGAACAGAAGATGAAAGAAGACAACGAAAAAAGGAGAAGTAGAAGTTTTTGACTAGCCCAGAATTCTCTCAGAATGTTCTGTATTCACTAAAGGAATTATGTATTCAGCGCACTCTTTATTTCTCAGTTATGAAGCAACAGTAATTCGATAGCTAGTACTTGTAAATATAATAGACAACACAAACAATAAAACACATTAGTTATACACTATCATAAATTAAATATAAACCTTTTAGACTTTTGAAACATAAATAATTTTGTTCTATGATTTATTTCTTTTTTATAAGCACCATGTAATGTGTTTGCATCGCTAACAATAAATTATAATTTCTTTTTTAAGATCAAAGTTGATCCACAGAAGGATCCAGGAGTGATCACAGAGAGGTTTGGGAAAGTGAAAGGACGTGAAAGAAATGGGAGGTTAAAATAATTAAACAATTAAAGTACTAATTTAATTTATAGCTACCTTAATAGCACTTAAAGATAAAATGATCCCACAAGATATCTGTGCACTCGACAACCTTTGATGTACAAGCCAGCGCTCACATTTTAACAATAGTCAAGGGCACAGATATCTCATGCAAACTACATTTATTGTTAATTTCCAGAGTGATAACACTTATTCAGCTATCAAAAAACTTTTCAGGTAACCGTATCACATGAGAGAGTATTTCTTTTCTTAACTTGTCAGTTTTTTTAAAATTCTTCTGCAAGAGTTCGACTCCTCTGAAATATATGATTGGTTTCTTTAAAATGGGTGCAGTGATAAGTAGATTGAAATATTTGTCAATCCAAAGGCAAAATTATACCACTAGAAACTAGCCAAAATTATGATAGTAAAGATTAAATTATAAATCCTAATTAAACCTGCCTGTCATATAATCTTCCTCACACATCTGAAATACACACAGAAAATGAATAGGAAACAACTGCTTTTATATTACAAGATATTAGAAAGAGAACTGAAGATCAGTTATATAACACAATGTTTCATCAGTGATTTTTCTTAATTTTTTTAAAGGTATTAAAGAAAACATTTTTGAGAGAATACAACAACTTTCTCTTTCACACAATTTCATAAAATGACTGAGGGGCTCACATGAACACGTATCTTACCTCATGATAACATAAGAGCAGACAGATCATATTTTACAACTAGCCAAATCACACTGCACACTCAATCATCTAGTTCCAAATCCAACTCCAGATCCACAAGCTCGATCTCTTTTAGTGTGTTCATCACAGTGTATCGAGAGAAGAACATGTAGAGTTTCCGGAACCAGATAAATTGCGAGGCATGCGCCTCCATTGCCGACTGCAAAAAATCTCAAGTAAATCATTTTCTGAAACCAGCATATGCTATTTGGGGTGACAAAATTCATATAAATCAAATAACACAGTTGACTACATTTTCATAATGCAACTGACCACTGTTTGAACTTGACCAGTCAGAATCGTAATTTCAATTGTAACTTGGGAATTTTTTCTCATCCTCTATTAGATAACTTACACGGCTGTTTAATCCATTGCTCAAAAAAGGTATTATGTCATTCAGAGAGTAGAGAGTAGATTCAGAGAGTAGTCTACTCTCTGAATGACATAATACCTTTTTTGAGCAATGGATTAAACAGCCGTGTAAGTTATCTAATAGAGGATGAGAAAAAATTCCCAAGTTTATATATATATATATATATATATATATATATATATATATATATATATATATATATATATATATATATATATATATATATATATATATATATATATATATATATATATATATATATATGCATGCATGTGGTACATAGTTCATAGCATGAAAACCGCTCAAAAGCAGTAAACAATTATGACTTTTGGGAAATGATCACTAAAATGCTGTGTCAATGTTTACATACATTGGAAATATTGTGGAAGTTTTGTGAAGGACAATGACAGGAAACACCTGGAAAACGTAGCCAAGAGCCACACGTAAGGATAAAGTAGGTGTTGATTGAACATATGTAGTATTCTACAAAATGTACTTCAAAACTGTAATCTGTACAAGTCATTATAGTTTTAGATCTACGACTACCGTAAACCACAAATTGTTATTTCTACAACTTAAATGCTTTGGTATATCTGGAATACTTCTGAAATTGTTAACTGATTACTTGTGTAACAGAGTCCAATACATCAAATACAGAAATCTCATCTCTAATGAAATTACTATATCCTCAGGGGTACCCCAAGGTTCACATTTAGGCCCTTTATTACTTGTTGTATTTATCAATGATATTTTCTCACTTCTGGGAAGTGTTGAATTTTGTATATTTGCTGACAATTTAAAACTAAAAGTATAAAATCCACAGAATATATGGGTAATTCCACGCCAACTCCACATTGCATCACACCAACCCATCTCAGATCGAAAAATTAAAGTTATTTTCTTATTTCTTATGCCACGATAAGCCCAACTTTAAATTTTCAACCATTTCTGATGTAAATAGCGTTTGTGAGAACAATTATCGATTTTTCGCGATTTTCAAGCATTTTACAGCATCTTTTTATAATTATCCATTATTTCGATATTTTTTAATGAAAAAATATGTTTAAACTATTTTTATAGGAAATTTTCCGCAGAATTCGAATCTGTTAATGAAAATATTGAATTTTTTTTCTTAATATGACAAAAATTGAAATTTATGATTTTTATTACTTTATTTTCAAAAATTAATTTTAGTATTACAGTACAATTAAAAAGTTAGTTTCTTATGCTTAAAGTACGTGAAAATAAGTGTACATTACGGTACAGGAAAAATTTTTTGGGGGAAATAGTGTTTAAAAGAGTTAAACGCAAGAAATACAATAAAATCTCTTTTCTAAATGTGTTTTATCATTTTTAAATAACCTGTTAGTATTTTCTACTACTTTTAGACTGTTTGGATGACTTCGGTGGTGTAAAACAGTTTTTAATAAAATGTGCGTCCTGAACTTTTTTGGGAAATACGTTTTACATGAGTTAAAATTTTAAAAAATCGTGAATAATTAATCGATTATTATTGTTAAAGCAGATTAAATTATAAATAGTACAAACAAATTTATAAATAGGCACTTAAAAACTTTTTGATAAAAGTTTTCATTTATTACAATTTTTAGTTGAATAATAAAACATTGTTATTTATAAAATTATTAAAATTAATCTTTTATTTTCTTATTTCATTTTCTTGTTATTAATTAAATCAAACACCAAAGAACAGTGTTCTTGAGTACTTATTGTTTTACATTGAATAATATGCTCAGAGTAAGGAACAAATTCATGCAAATTGCGAGTACCCGGAATTGTAAATACTTTTTCAGTTTTGTTTCGATTCCGATATTCATCGACTTCAGCTTTTCTAATAATTTCACAATGGATGTTTTTAATATGTGCTTTACAAAATTCTAATAATTTGTCAATATCTGTGATTTGATTTTGACGACGTCTACGCAAGCTTTCTTTTGTTGCCTCTCTCTTAACAGTTGCACCCACTCCATCGTTCTCCGTTTTCCCATGAGAGGTAGCAAAAAATGTCCAGGTAGCATCAATACTATACAATTTTGTATGTCTACAGAGATGTAATAAGTTATAACAATTTTTGTATTGTCCTGGACATCCATCGCTGAAATAGTTAATTTTTTGCACGTTTGGAATATTTTCCTTTATATAATTAACAATTTTATTTTGAAAAATATGAACAATTTGAACATCATGTTTTAAAACATCATGTTTTACTCAGAACTTATTTTGAAATTATTATTAAAGCTTAACCTCCTTGTGGCATGGAAATGTTCTTTGTCAGCAGAGTGGCAAGTACAGCACTCAGGGCTCAGGGCCAGTGTTTCTAACTACGGGAACGCCCCTCCATTCACGTCTCCTTCGGTTTGATTAAGATTAGTGAGACACACACAGTACACATTCCTGCAGTTAGAAACACTGCTCAGGGCCCCTATATTTGAAATTATCTTGCGATCACGCGCCAGATTCTGAACATAGCCATGTATAATTTAAATGTTTAATACGTTCATAGGCCCCTATTCTCCAACATTTTTTTACTTTTTCTATGGCGTAATGAGTATTTCTTTCAATTTCGTACAGTATCATGAAGAGAGGTATTTTCTTCCGATATAACGATAAAAATCGATTAATTTTTCACGATTTTTTAAAATTTTAACTCATGTAAAACGTATTTCCCAAAAAAGTTCAGGACGCACATTTTATTAAAAACTGTTTTACACCACCGAAGTCATCCAAACAGTCTAAAAGTAGTAGAAAATACTAACAGGTTATTTAAAAATGATAAAACACATTTAGAAAAGAGATTTTATTGTATTTCTTGCGTTTAACTCTTTTAAACACTATTTCCCCCAAAAAATTTTTCCTGTACCGTAATGTACACTTATTTTCACGTACTTTAAGCATAAGAAACTAACTTTTTAATTGTACTGTAATACTAAAATTAATTTTTGAAAATAAAGTAATAAAAATCATAAATTTCAATTTTTGTCATATTAAGAAAAAAAATTCAATATTTTCATTAACAGATTCGAATTCTGCGGAAAATTTCCTATAAAAATAGTAGTTTAAACATATTTTTTCATTAAAAGATATCGAAATAATGGATAATTATAAAAAGATGCTGTAAAATGCTTGAAAATCGCGAAAAATCGATAATTGTTCTCACAAACGCTATTTACATCAGAAATGGTTGAAAATTTAAATTTGGGCTTATCTTGGCATAAGAAATAAGAAAATAACTTTAATTTTTCGATCTGAGATGGGTTGGTGTGATGCAATGTGGAGTTGGCGTGGAATTACCCATATTAAAATCTACAAAATGTTATATCACCTACCTATCAGTGGTGTTTATTAAATGAACTATACCTCAATCCTAAAACATGCAAATTCATAACTTTCTCTAGTTGCAGAAATGTAATTGACAGTTCTTATAAAATTAATGATATATACCTCAAATGAGTTATCTTAATGAAGGATCTCGGTGCTTCAAATGACTCAAAAATGAATTTTAGTATACATATTGAAATGATTACAAATAAATCTCTACAACAACTTGGACTGATTAAGAGAACGTGTAGGGTGATCTGAAGTACTGCAGCCTTGAGAACTTTGTATTATTCATTAGTTAGATCTCAACCTCTTTTTGCTACTGTGGCTCGGTCACTGTATTTAGATTTCCACATCAATAGGCTTGAAAGAGTACAGCATAGATTTTTTTCAATTCCTCTCCTCAAGAGTTGGCTCTTCTGATTCAATTCTAAATCAAATTATGCAAGAATCTCGCAAATGTCCGGTTTCTCTTCCAACTCTTGAAAAATAAAGGAAATTTTTTTCCTATATAAATTAATACATGGTACCATAGATTGCCCTCTATTACTTAGTAAACTGTTGTTTAGTGTTCCTAATAAGTCTACTAGACATTCTGAACCTTTTTCTTGCAAAATTATTCGAAACTTTATACATCAAATAATGGTTTCACGAGAACTCGTAAAATTATTTTTATAAAAATATTTTTTTGTTTTAACTTAAAATTGGACACTATGTTATACTTGTAAATTATTTTGTCTTACAAATTTTATTTTTGTTATAATTCTTGTATTCTTTTATGCTGTAAATTGGACATATTAATGTCCATACAGTTAGTAAATAAATAAATAAAGTGTTTATATTTCTCGCTGGCTTGACATTTTTTTCTACACATAGGAGACACACACAGGAAACCAAGCATTAAAAAATTAAAATTCATATACAGAAGAGATACTAAAAAAATTACACAAGCTGCTTCTGCCTTTGGGTTATGAGAAATAGGTTGAAAGCATATTCTGAACCAACCTCCAATAATTCATGGACGTTGTTTGTCGATTTGTGTAAAAGTTGTTTCTATTTTGCCTGTCCCCTCATTAGAAAACTATTGAATACATGTAAGAACTAATATATTAAACTTCCTCAAAAAATTAATAAACTAAAACAATCAATAGGGCAAAGAACATAATGCATCTTTAAATTAAAAATCACACAATCATATAAACCTTTCTTTGCTGTATGAAACATAACAACTGCACGTAGCATCCAATGCCTACAGATTATGATACTTCTTAAAAAAAAAGCTCAAGCCCCATGAGCCACCCCACCCCTCCCAAGTACGCCACTGGTCATATTGTAAGAATTGCTTAGTTGATTGTTGGACTAAGTTCTGCGAACAAAAAAGAAATTGAATTAGCTTGTTTAAGACCTGTGTACTAATTTTCTCTTGCCATCAGAAAATGCTGGGTGCAGTTCACCATGCCCAACTACGTTCATTTCCTGGAATCTGATCATGTCTTGTGTAAATAAATACAAATGAAGAAATATTTTTCCTGACAATATCTATCAGTATACAAGTAAGGATTCCCCCACCCCCACCCTTCCTCAAAGGTTCATGAATCACTATCAACAAATATCTGGAAATCAACTATCCTCCTTGCCTTTACAAGGCCACATCATATGTGTTCTTACTAGATTTCATTCTATGATTGCTTGTCTACACTTCTTAATATGATCACTATTAATTGTCTTGCAATTTTAGGTTTGAAATTATTACTTCATCTACTGTTCCATATATGCAATGTATAAAATCCTGCAATGTTCTAACTGTAATTAAAAATTAGGATTAAAATAAATTTAAAAAAAAATAAATTAACAGAACGGCACTTTCAGTCACCCTTGCATAATAAGCCATGCAGTCTATTGACTTTCCTAGGTTCTGTTTCAGAACAATCACTGCCTTACATGCAACCACTACCAAAAAATTCAAAAAGAAATGAGATAACCTTCTCACCAGGATGATGTCTCTCTCCCTCAGGGAGATGATGTACCAGTAAGAGGACAGTAAATAGGATATTGGCACATCCAATATGGCAGAATATTTTCGAACGAGACAAATAGACTCCAAAGCATATGCTCGACAATCTGTGGACCAAGAATGTACAATCTTCAACAATCAATAATTTTTTTTATTCAAATTAATTATTATTATAATATTTTTAAGGCAGTAGTATATTTTTATTTCTTTTTTTAGATCATGGACAATGGTAAACAAATACCTTCACGTTATTAATTAATTATTGCCAGTCCACGTTATATGTTATTATGAAATTATTGTAAATCTTAAAAAACTATGTTATTGCAACGAACTGAAGCCCATTTGTTGAATTTAACCCGTCTATCAAAACAATACAACATCCAAACAAATATAAATTATATAATAACTTTGGGGTACTAAAGACTTAAATTATTTAACAATACATTATAATCTAAGATAAATTTATTGCAGTTTAGGAATTTTTGTAAGCTATTACTATATTTAGAATTTACAACTTCACTAAATTTTTACAGCAGCCACTAATAAACATGAAAATAACTTACAAGATGGAAGTTTACGTTCCATGCAAAGATATGCTGCCGCATAAAATATGGATGAGTGATTAATGTGCCGACTGACACCACCCTTGTCAAATGTGATCACCTGTCAAAAAATGTATCACAAGAAATAAAACACTATACAATGAAATATTTATAAATATTTTCTTTCGTTTTACTTTTTTCATAACCTGAATCCATTAAATTAAATTTCTTACAGTGTCTATTGACAGTGATTCAATGTGGTTCAAAATCAAGTTTGCAACCACATCTTCACGCCACTCAACTGTAGGACTATCGGGTAAATGTGAACACCTGTAATAAAATTCAAACCAAATTATAGTTATATATAGCAACCATAGTAATAACTCTCTTTCACTAAAAAATCTTACTTGCACAGAGTTATATTATCTTCTGGAATCCCCAATATTTTACAACTTTTCCATAGTTCACTTTTTCTCTGCTTTCCTTCATTTCTAAAATCTCCTAGATCCATAAAATCACAGACATCAAGTTAAAAAAAAAGTTATTTGAAGATACACTTTTCAATACCATTAAAGAATCTAAACATTTCACGAGCTCACCATTTGAAAGGCACAAGAGGAACATTTGGCAGTCATGTCGCTGAGCAAGTGTAATAATTATGGGTCCAAAAAACATACATTCATCATCTGGATGAGCTATCACAAACAGAACTCTCTTAACAGAACGTAGTTGACCACAATCTGAGGAGTTTCTCAGGTACACAGTTGCAATATAGACGAGCCCACACAAGAAGATATATATACCAACGGCATATAATAAATGTTGCATAGTGTCCCAGGCATATTGTAAAGTTTCCTCTATAACTAAATCTTTCCATTCTTCCAGACGACGTTGTAATGGGTATATATCTATCATGACTAGTTCCTTGCTTTACTTTATCATACATGAACTCTACACTAACAAGTCAGCCTTTGTTTTTACGCTGGAAGGGTTCTCTCCATTTTACACTTCACGTTATAAAAATAATTAACTGTTTTTCTCACAGCCACACTTTGTTCAAATTATGAGAAACATTCGATGCACGTTACGCGCCATGCGGCCTTCCGAAAAGTCGAAAACGATGGCGTAAAGATAAACACGTAGTCGACACGGCAAGCAGTACAACTCTCCGAAGTTTCATCACATTGAACGAATTTAAATAATTAAAACTAACTTTCATTTCCTCCAATTTTTTAACTTTTTTTTTGTTTTGTTCTTTAAAAGAAACCAAAACAGTTAATACCGTTTTGACTTCGCAACTATTTGCTCAGTGATAGACAAAGAGGATATCTATTATCTACACATCCATACTCGCCGGTACCCTGATGCACGGCTTCAATCACTCCTACTTTTGCAATATCTGATTCCGAATACAGCTGCCCAGTCATGAGGGTTAGAAAAGTTAGAATTAACTCTCATTTCTCAGTCATTTCAGGTCGGAAAAAATACATCATCATATTCTCCTCAAATAAAAAATGTTTCCTATGGCATCTTGCTTGAAAAAGCCTGGCTTCTTTACAACAGACTGACGTTTTCTTTTATTACATCCAAAAGGTTGTGTTGTAATAGTGAGTCGAACCTCTGAGCATAGCTCTACTTATTGGCAAAGAAAAATAAATATTCTCCTGCAAACGAAGAAAAACACAAATTTGAAAAACGACAGGATTGTGATGCATGGTACACTGGTGGATGCGAAGGGGGACATGCCCCCCCCCAAGCCTAGTTTTCGTTTACCTCCCTTTATTTGGAAAAATTGATTTAAATATTTAGGTTTGAATTATGTAATTATTTAAACAATAGCACTGTATAGTATCATCTCCAAAATATATAAATGATATACAATATAATAACTAGAACCCGGAAGTCTAACAAAATGATTTTTTTGTTATTGTTACTAATTTATGACTTTTAATAATAGGAATCGCTTAATTGTACTTCTGGAATTGTTTTAGTGGATTTTTATTTTGTCTATTTTAGCTTCTGATGGCTATTTTTGCCATTTTTTGCCTTTTCCCTCATTATTTGAAGATTTTCATTTTGCCTTTTTTCTCTCCTGGCGCCGATTGCAATCAAGTGTGTGTGTTTACATATATATATATATATATATATATATATATATATATATATATATATATATATATATATATATATATTGTGGCATTATGAGATTATACAACCCCATAACACCACCGTTTCGTCTGCATGATCACCCACAGGCAGCGAGGAGAGCAGGCGTAAATCAGAGTATCTAAACGCGCAGCCTGGTATCCGTTGCCCGTACTAATCAAAGACGAACTAGCAAGCAACGTTTTTCCTGGTGAAGGGTTGAAAGAGGAGAAATGCCCCCGCCACGGAGAATTTCCCCAGGCATCTCACAATAAATAGGCAGACGCGCGTGCGGAAGCTCTCTTTTCTTGCCACCACGCGTCGAGTAAGCAGCTCTTCTGATTGTCGCCGTTCGTCGGGTAAGCAGCATTTGCATCACCGCTCGTCAACGGCAGCTTAGATATTGTTTGCCGTCGCAACGACTGCTAGATAGGAGTTTTCGGCGTCGAACAGACGGGCTAGTTAGTCGTCCGCGAGATTTGAACATTTAGGAAAGTGTTTCCTCAATTAGCATCACGGGAAATAAAGTTAACCGTTGTGCGAAAAACATTGAAAATTATTATTTAACAGAGTAAAAGTAGCAACGAGCGAGGAACTTGCACTAGTATTCACGGAAGTGCAAGAGACATTTTTCCACAACAAGGGCGTAGTCAGAGGCGCCGGTAGCAGCCGAGGGAGAAGAAGAGGCCGATTAGGAAAAGCGAAAGGAGAAGAAGAAGCCGAGGGAGAAGAAGAGGCCGACCACAAGAACGGAAGAGGGCGCAAGAAGACGGCGTACGACGCAGACGCTGGAATCCAGCAACCTCGGTGCAGAAGCCAGCGTGTGACCTTCCAGGCAGGAAACGGCAGTTTTCGAGGTAACACTCAAATCCATCGAAAAGTAGGTCAAGTTCGCGTCGGCAGGGAAAAAGACTAGTATAGGAAAGTGCAGGAAATCGAGGACACGGGTGATAACGAATTGTAGCATTGCAGGAGGAGATTTTTGATGCATTATTGCCTGCCTTAAACATTCGATTTGGAGCATTTATTATTCTGCCGTTAGCTGTTACAGTTAAATTATAATTGAGAGTAATGCACTTGCACACATTTTGTTCTTTGCATGTAATATTTTTTTTAAAAAAGCAAGAGATTGTAAACTGAATTTGGTTTCATGTGCAAATGTAACTAGGATAGCTTAAATTTAGACATAATTAATTTTCAAAGGGAATTCCCAGTGTAGGTTAGAGAAATTGTTTCAGAGAATTAGTTTTGAAGAAAATTAAGTGTTCATTCATTTAATGGGCTGTAAAGGTTTCTATTTATTTTTTTTGATTATTTTTGTAAAGTGTGATTCTATTCTTGATTTTTTTCTTTGTCATTAACTTATGCCACAGAGTTTTGGGTAAATTATACGCTCGTTTATGTGCACTTTGTGTGATTTTTATTGTGTCAAGGGTTCAAACCTTTCTCGTACCCTGAAGATCCTGCTCCCGAGATTTTAAGCTCGCTTCACGAGCATAAAATCTTATCAACCCGCTTACAGTTCATGCGGCTGTTGTGAAGGTACCAGTTGTATGTTAGGTGGGTGTGTTAGAATATATATATATATATATATATATATATATATATATATATATATATATATATATAAACACACACACAAGCCTGGACAACTCGAAGGTGCGGTCGTGATTTGTCCTTCAGTAGAAGCAGTCAGTGGAAGAAAAGGAAGATAGTACCAAAAAAGATTTTTGATTTTTTCATTGGTGTCATCGGTCTTTTTTCAATCACTAGCAATCCCATTCTACTTTTGAGTATGACCATCGATATTTTTGCGAACAGTTCTCTATATCAGTGGCGTATCCAGTGGGGTACCGGGACTACAGGTGGTAGTACGAGAAAATTACGAGAACAAAAATGTCGAGAAAAATTACATTAAAAAAATGAGTGTACATATGTGGTGGTGAGTGTACATGTACACAATATACTATATTAAGAGTTTTAAGTATTCAAATTATAACATATTAAGGATGTAATAGTGTCAATTTAGTCAAGTTTGTACGATATTGTGAAAAAAATCACAGCAAACTTCGGGAAGATTACCTTTTGACAATAAATCTGCCTAACGCGGAAACGGAAAAGTTTTTCATGACATACAGTGAGTACGTACATCATTGGCGCGCATGCATTGGAGGCGTAATTCTCATAACGTTTCTAATGTTTTCATGTTGGGCCGCTCGATAACGTTGGAGGTAAATCCCTATATGCAATAAAGCTGCTAAAGCGGCGGCTCGGGCTTAAATTGCAAGATTACACAACCTCCAAATAATTCTTAAATATTAAACATATATTATAAATATATTTTTTCCTTTTAATTTTATTCAATATATCCAAATATTGCGCAATATCGACGTATGAAATTCTTTTGAAATCAAAGAGCGCATGTTGAGCACTCTCGCTGGCGAGAAGATATTAAGTAGCAGAGACGAGGAATGATTGCAAAATGTGTGCGACTTCTGCTTAACAATACCCACGCTTACACCGCTCAAGCATTTAACGCCCTTTGTACATCCACCTCAATTGCCAGAGTTGGCACTACGTGATGTATTTCTTAGAGATTACTCAAGCGTGGTCGTTTTCCCAATGAAGATGGTGATTGCTGCAGTGGGAAACTTTTTAAAGGCAAACGCAGAACTTCTGTAGTAATGGTATAAGACAAATTACACATCACTGGGGAAAATTTGTGAACTTAGATGTATCTCATGTTGAAAAGGAATGTGCAAAAGCTGAGATCTCTATTTTTTCTGCTTAAAAGTATGAATTTTATGCACTTCCCGTCGTATAATATAAAATAATAATATATAAAAGTATAACATACATTTTGGCCACAAAACACTTTGCCTTACAGTGAAAACCACATCAAAATTGGTTAAACCGTTCTTGAGATTGCATATAAAATTCGTAAAAACAATTGATTTGAATTTATATCACATACTTAAGCACATATAAAAGGCAGTCATTTTGATGTCAGAGCAAAATACGATTTTGTTCGAGAGTCATGGCAGTGGACACAAAATTCGCTAAATGGCAACGCAGAAAAGCTGGTTTTTCGCTCGTTTCAAGTTGCTGTTGCTTACTTAATCGCGTGGTTATATTGACAAGCCAAACTGGAGGGCGTGGTCGCTGGTAACACGAGGAGTTACCATGACAAACGCAGACGGCAATGCCGTAGCAAGCAACGCAGGTGCCCACCAGTGAGCTTTACGAAAGCCGCTATTCTCCCTTTCAACATTGCCTTACCAAGGAATGGCTGCGGGTGGGAAGTGTAGTTGCTGGAGTTCAATTTTAAGATCGTGGGCGACACGGTTGATTTGATGAGCGCGCATTTCTTCACGATGTACGGGAAATCGTTGTAAATCTTGGCGTGCAACATCCTCCACCAGCAAGAAGTAAACGCAGTCGAGTACAACACAGTCATCACCCAGAGTAGTGTGAATTTTTAGCCCCAACAAACGTAGTAGCGGTATAACACAGACTCCATCACAGGAAGCAGAAGGTGGAGCAGACGGTGGTAAAGTTTGTGGCCCCCACAAACTCACCTGATAGTAACCTTAGTTTCTTCAAAAAGAGAAAAAGTCCTTTCATATTCCTATATAATAGATGCAGAATTTTGAGAGAATTTTATTTCTCAGGAGTTTTGATTCTGTAGTTTTTACTCACTGTAAGTTTTTACTCCACTCGCTCGATTTTGTGGATGAAACTTATCTAGGTGTAATGATCACACCTAGGACTTAGGTCAGCAACATTTGAAAATCTAGAAATTTTCGTTCCCGAGTTATAGAAAACTTATTTGCAAAAGTGAACGAACTGCAGGTTTGACAGGTGAACAGCAAAAGGAGAGTTCAACAAAACGTGCGCATAATGAAGCTACATTTACGTCCAGAAGAAAAAAAGGAGCCACCTCAGCGTTTGCTCAATGTATCAGGGAAACTGGACAAAAACCTGACCGTGATGGGGGTCATTGACCCGGAAGCGGAAGTACATTATTTGTTTAAGCATATTTGCATATTGTCTCTTTAAAAACAATATGCAATACAAATGTAAACTAATTCATTATATATCACTGTTTTGTTAAAATAAACATTATTTTTCTTTTTGATTTCTCTTTTAATTCTCCTCATCCTGTGCCTTAAAAAGATAACTCTGTTTTCAGAAGCCAACAATAAAATGTAAAGAGAATTGCATGTTAACGCCTCGTAACCTTAGTTTCTTCAAAAAGAGAAAAAGTCCTTTCATATTCCTATACAATAGATGCAGAATTTTGAGAGAATTTTATTTCTCATGAGTTTTGATTTTGTAGTTTTTACTCACTGTAAGGTTTTACTCCACTCGCTCGCTTGCTCGATTTTGTGGATGAAACTTATCTAGGTGTAATGAGCACGCACAATTTATTACATATGTTCTATCAACGAGACCAAAATCATCTAGAAATTTATATTTAGCGGGTATAGCTACCATCCGTCGACCGGATAAATAAATATACCTACCATTGCATGACAGCACCCGACTGTGAAGCGCACAACATTTAGTTGCATTCAGGGGTTTGTAATAATAATATTTATTGAGTCACATATACAATTACAATCGTGTATGACGAGTCAATATGATGCCTTGGGTGGAGAGAGCGAAGTTATATTACTGTTCAGGAGCAAACAAGGGACCATCTCAGCATTTGCTCAAAGGACCAGGGAAACTGAACAAAACCTGATCGAGATGGGGTCATTGGCCTAGAAATACAATACTTGTTACAGTTAGATTAAGATATTACACAGTAGATAAATTATCTGCTAATAATTAACATTAATAATAATAATTACATTAGCAATAATAATTACATTAACAATAATAATAATTACATTAATAATACATATCAATTATGTTTGCAACTACATCAAATTTTACAATAGTAGTACATTCTATATTTATAACTTGAAATGGTGAGGAGGCAAGTTTTGACCAGTTTTTTTCTTCTTCTATTCTCCTTCTATTTCACAGGATCAGGATCATTTTCAGCTTGAAACAGTTCATATGAAACAGAAAGTCTAATGGAATAAGAAATTCTTATTTATTTATATTTTTTAAGGGAAATGTTGTAATTTGAAAATTCCTTTACACTGTAGAACATGTTGTTAAGCAGGAAAGCTTTCAATTTACTTTTAAATGTATGAATTGTGTTTATGTCTTTGATATCATTGCCTAGTTTGTTGTAAAGTGTAATGCCCTCTATTAGGGTACTTTTTTGATAAAATGTAGTTTCAGAGTGGGGAACGTGTAGGTTATCCTTTTGACGGGTGTTGTAGTTATGTACATCAGAATTTAAAGTAAAAGTGTCTTTGTTTTCCATGAGAATTTTCTTTGTGAAGACCACTATTTCAAATATGTACATGCATGGTAGAGGAAGAATCCTTAGTTTATTAAACAAGGGTTTGCAAGACTCCAGCTTATGAGTGCTGGTCATTGTTCGCAGTATTCTTTTTTGGATAATAAATGTGCGAGTGCTCTCAGGGGCATTTCCCCAGAATATTATTCCATATTTTAGGTGTGAGTGCACATTTGCAAAATACATTGTTCGAAGTGTCTCAATGTTGGAGCTTGACCTGAGGGTGTATAGGGCATAGCAAGATTTGCTAAGCTTCTTGTTAAGATTTGATATGTGAGTGTTCCATTTTAGGTTTTCTTGAATTGTTAGTCCGAGGAAGGTAGTTTCATGAGATATTGTTACAGGGTTATTGTTTATGAGCAAATGCTGTGAGAGTTTGTCTTTACATCGAGGATTCATGAAATTTAGAGAGACTGTCTTGCTGGTGTTTATGATGAGTTTGTTGTCTTGAAACCATTTTACTAGTGCTTGCAAAGTTTTGTGAGTTTCTTTTTCTAATGATTGCTGTGTTTTTGCTTTGATGATGATGTTTGTGTCATCTGCAAACAAAATTATTTTGTTGTTCCTTAAAGCCAAAGGCATGTCATTTATGTATATAAGGAATAGTATTGGCCCAAGGATGGATCCTTGCGGGACTCCACAATTTATTATTTGAGGACAGGAGTAGTATGAGGAGATTTTGTTTTCTTTAGTGTGTTGGAGGGCAACTATTTGTCTACGGTTTGATAAATATGATTTGATCCATTGGCCTGCAATGCCTCGAATCCCTAGCATTTCTAGTTTTCTTAAAAGTATATGATGGTCAATGATGTCAAAGGCTTTTGACAAATCTAAGAAAAGGCCAATGGGAATTTCCTTCTGATTTAGGGCAACAAGTATGTCATTTAAAAAGGAGAAGATGGCTGTGTCTGTGGATCTATTACTCCTGAAGCCATGTTGTGCATTTGTAAGGACATTATTTGCATTGAGAAACTGATGGAGTCTATCATTGAAAAGTCTTTCCAGAATTTTTGAAAATCCTGATAACAGGGAAATAGGCCTGTAGTTCATTGGGTCATAACTATTGCCCTTTTTAAACAATGGTTTAATTTTTGCTGTTTTGAATATATCTGGAAATATGCCTGATTTTAGGGAGTAATTGCAGATGTGAGAGAGTGGTTGCACTATACATGGAGCACTGTGTTTAATAAGAAAATCTGGAATGTTGTCCATGCCTGCTGAGAATTTATTCTCCATTTGTCCAATGATTTTAAAAATTTCAGAGGGGGTTGTTTCATATAAAAATATGGAATTTACAATTTGTGTAATATTAGTGTTTGTTTGGTGTGTTCCATTGTTTAGAGAGTGTTGAGAGATTAACTTATTACTAATTTGTGAAAAGTGTTCATTGAATATATCAGCTATTTCTTGTGGGTCTTGTACAGTTTCGTTTTTGTAGTGGAGCTCTATGTTGTTTTTTTTATTATTAGTTGGTGCTGTAGTCTTTTTAATAATGTCCCACATGGCTTTTGTTTTATTACGTGCAATTGCAATGTACTTATCATTTGTTATAATTTTTGCTTGTTTGATTACTTTTTTTAGGATCGAGTTATATGTTTTGTAATATGAAATGAAGTTTGAGTTACATTTGTTATTTATTAGTATTTTATACATGTTGCGTTTTCTTTCACATGACACTTTGATGCCTGTGGTAATCCATGATTTAGTTTTCTTATTTTGGATCTTTTTCAGTTTTTGAGGGAAAATGGCATTGAAATGTCTTAAGTATATATTTATGAATGAGTTAAACTTATCATTTGTATCGGTTGCTTTATATACTTCATTCCAGTTTTCAAATCTGAGCAAGTTTTGAAATTTTATTATGTTTCCTTGGGAATAGTTACGGATTTCTTTGTAAGTTGTCTGTTCCGCGGTTTTTGTTTCTGTTGGAAGTGTTAGGATCTGGGCAATGTGGTCACTGAAACCTGTATTAAATGTAGCAACAGAAAAACAATGGTTATTTGCATCTATTATTATTTGATCTATGGCAGTGCTACTATTTTTGGATATTCGTGTTGGTGTATTTATGGTTGTTTGTAAATTGTATGATTTTAGTAGGTCTTTGAATAGATTTTCATTACTGGATTGTGTGAGGCAATTTATATTGAAGTCACCACAAAGAATAGTTTTATACTGTCTGCGTTTTTGAAGTTTTGTTAGAATAACTTCCAGATTTTTTAAAAAGGTTTTCAAATTTCCAGCAGGGCTGCGATATGCGCATAATACCCATGTTTTTATTGTTGTTAGGTCAGTGATGGATATTTCAAAGTCTTTCTCTTTTACAAGATGAGTGTGATTTGTGTAGGGTACAAAACTAATTGTATTTTTAATAAAAATGCATGTCCCACCATATGCATGATGTGCATTGTTAATATTTCGACAGGAGCTACTGGCTAGAGAGAAATCTGGTATATATGTGTTTTCTAATTGTTCTTTAGTTAGCCAGTGTTCTGTGAAGCACAATACTGAGATGTGGTTGAGTTTCTCCTCAAGTAATATTTCTATATCAGTGAGTTTATTTTTCAGAGACTGTACATTTTGGTGAAGAATGTGCAAATTGTTTTTATTTTTGTGTATTGTTTGCTTTCCTGCCGATGTTTGATGCTACAGGTCATACACAGGAGTGGGTTTTCGGTTGCAGCGGAAGTTATATGTACGGATGGGATGGGGAGTAGGAAGTGTGGAAGTAGGTGAAGGGGCTGAAGAGAAGAAAGGTGAGGAGATAGTTGGAAAAAGTGGAGTGGGCAGGAGCGGTGTAGGAGTAGGAACTGGCGTAGGTAAAAGAGGACTGTGGGCAGGTGAGGGATGTGGAGTGGGCAGGAGAGGTGTGAGAGTAGGAGAAGGAACTGGTGGAGGTAAGAGAGGACTGGATGGTGGTGAAAGATATGGAGTGTGTAAGAGGGTTGTGGATGGAGAGGCAGAAGAATGGGTGAGAGATGGATGTGAGGTAGCAGGGGCAGGGGTTACCAGTAAGTGCGAGATGAGCATGGCTCCTAGTTTATGTTTTCCTATCTGGTTCATGTGGAGACCATGCCGAGTAAAATGTTTTCTTGAGAGGTTGTCAAGATCAACAAGTGTGATAGGTGTCCCTCTCAAGTGCTGTCTTATATGATGGTTTGCAATCTTAATTTCCTTGTTTATGGGAATGTTGTCGTGCCAGGGGGGCAAAGTGGTCATGATTACATTTGTGTGTTTGGCAGTCTCTTGTATTTTTGTTAAATGTTCCATTGCGTGAAAGTGACTGCCATAATTAATGTCATTCTGCCCACCTATAATTATTACTGTGTCCTGTTGTGTAAAAGATCTAGTCTTAGTGTGTAAGTTCTCAATTACATGAGCCATCGTGGCATTAGGTTTAAAAATACCTGTAATTGAGAACTTTGACGGGAGTTTCTCTCTCACAATGGAGGAAAGGTTCCTACCATGGCTGTCAGCTAGAATCAAAATTTTACGTGAGTGAGAGAGAGTGCCATTTGTTGATTTAGTCTTACCCGCTGAACTGTGTTTCTGTTGAGATTTTGAGGGCAGACTTTTAGTAAACGTGCGCCTATTGTTTACTGGTTGTGGTAAGGTAGGTTTGGTGGTAAGAGGTGGAAAGGAGACAGGGTCAGAAAGGATCGAGAACCTGTTGAATGTGGGGGCGCAGTGTGGTGCCCGAGTGGTTCGTGGGTGGCTGGAAATGTGTGGATTTCTATTTTTCCTAGTTACGTGAGTCCACCCATCGGAGTATTGAACGACCTGCTCCAGTCTACTGATCTCATTTTTAATGTGATTAATATGCGCGTAGGCTTTCTTCAGGTCGGCGTTGAGTTGAGAAAGCGCGAAGTGTATTCACTATTCAGGAAATTTTGGTAGAGGTGGTCAGAAGTTGAGGTTATATTCAGATTATATTGGTTCATGGTTACCAATATATTGGATGGTGCTTGCTATTGGGTTTATTTACGTCCTATATTCACTGAAACCAAACTGAAACGAAATGGTTGATCGGCGTTTTGGAGGTAAGTTGAGTGACATAAACATCTGCTGTGCACAAAGAGAAACCTATTCCTTATGTATTCAACTGTTCACTATCGTAAGGAATCTTTCTTTCCTGCCATCGTTAAAACAATATCCGAAATACCGTTGTTCGAAAAGGAGAAGCATATAAAGTTATGAATTATCAACCCGTTTGATTGCTCCCTCTCTAAAAAAAATTCTGGAAAAATAATAATATTTAAGGTTAATACATTTTCTGAATAAGAAGAGAATTTGAACAGTTTCACAAACAAATCAACAGTCATACTTTCTTCACATTCTTACCTAAAATACTAACTCTGGACAATAAAGAATTTCCAATGGGATTTTCGAAAGCATTTAGCTTGATAGGTAGATCGTAGAATTTTAAAGCTAGAATCTTATGGTATTTATAGACCAAGTTTTCTCATGGATCAAGTCATAAGCCAATTATTGAAATACCTTTTAACAATTGCAAAATATTAGAGCACTATATATTAGAAACCAGGTTAGGGAACAGGGCTCAACTTGGGGACCGTTGTGATTTCTATTATTTATTAATGATACATGAGAAGCTATAGATAATCTTAAAACATTTCTCGTTGCCAGTGACACAATTATTAATTATTTAAATAAAAAACACAGGAACATCTAATAAAAGTTGCTGAGAACATTACAGCAATTGGATTTAACATTACAAACTAATTGTAAACACAGAGCAATCAGTGATAATATCTTTTCACAATCTATGTAATGAACCCTACACTTGCAACAGTCTTCTTGGTACAAGTATCAGTCCAGTTCAAGAAACAAAATTTCTTGCATAATTTGTTCAAAATAATTTGTAATGGCATACCCACATAGATAGTTTTAACGAAATATATTTATGTTATGTGTTATTCTCTGAAAATTCTCACAAAAAATTCTACAGATGACTGTTAGCTCATTACACTTTATAAGCACTTACGCAGTTCTCAAACGTGCAATAGTATTCTAAGGACAAGCACCTGAAATGCACAAGACATTCAAAATCCAAAAGTGGACAATTGCAAAGGATGAGACTTACAATTCTCCAGACTAATCATCAAGTCATGTCAATTATTTTCCTTACCAAATTTTATATAGATCAAACAATCTTTCTAAAAAGAGAACTCCCAAAGGAAATGAGTATTTCTAATGCAATGCAAATATAAATCACCATTACTCTAGGCAATCAAATCATCAGTATTTTTTACTATATTATGATGTATTTTGTACTAAAATGTCAAGGCGTAAAAACCTCTCGTGTAGAAGTGTATGAGCTAATAAGTAAATAAATGAAATGAAACATCTATCCAACATCGACAGTCAACCAAACTGAAACATAACTTCTTGGCTGTCCGGGTGATGCTGCATCAAGGGATGCCTCTCAGCCAACACTGCGCCGTCACCCAGACAGCCAGAAAATCAAGAACTTGAGCCACAGATTCTTGTGTACAAACTGAAACATACTACATAGATCAGCATCTCTCTAATAAACTCCAGACAATGAAAGAATATTAATGTACTAATTAAAACTTAAGAAACTAACTAAAAAGTTTTTTCATAATGAAGGCTTACAACAGCATTTATGAATACAAAAACTGAGAAATTCCTGAGGATACTTTCTTAGAAGTAGAAATAAACCTCAGAGAATATCACAGAATGCTAATTAACAATTTAATGTAAAATTCCAAATTCTTTTATTTAACTTTCCAAATACTTTACTTCAAATTTACTCCAAATACTTTTATAATGATCAAGGTTACTAATTACCATGACTTTCACTAAGCACATAATGAAAATGTGTATTAGTTATGTATATTTATGAATACCGTAGTATTTAATATTATGTAATATATATTTAAAAAGTACTATCTCAGAAATAAAATGCTAAATATATTTCCTATGTGAATATATGTTCATAAATAATTGTAAGCATGCATAAAATAATTGTATTATGTTGTTGAGAATGTCTGTAATATATGTAGAGATATATGTAATATATGTATGTATACATATATTACATATAATCTAGGAGAATGTCTGTAATTTAATGTAATACTAGAACTAATTGGCTTATCAAACATTGTTAGATATGACACTTTTGACAATTAAAAATTATCATTATTATTATTATTATTATTATTATTATTATTATTATTATTATTATTATTAATTAATAATTATTATAGTATATTCGTGAAATCTTGAAGGCAGCAATACATTTTTATTATGCATTTGCAGATTTCTATGCTGCACTGCCTCCATCAACTTCTGAAGTAGTTGTGGGGCCAAATGCAAATCAAAAATGTGAATACAATGTAGTAACATTGCTTCATAAAATTTGTAAACAAAATACTGAAAATATAAGCGAAGAAATCAAATGGGTTAGTATGAACACAGCAGTTTTTTTTTTTGTTTTTTGTTTTTTTATGAGTCTGCAATCTAACCACATTCCATTTTCAGCCTTTTATAATGAGAGGTTTTCGTCGAAGGTCACGTGCAAAGTGTGTGAAGAAAAAAAAACTTTTATCTTTGAAAGAAAGACGTGAATTGGGTTTATATAAACTGAGAAGAAATGGTATGAAATACAGAGATTTTCTCCCTCTTCATAATTTATGGCAAGAGTATTTCATTGACTACATTGATTTTCCTTCATTAGAGGAGCAAAAGTAAGCATGTTTTCACATTTAAAAAATATATATATTTGAAGGTTCACAAGTTTTGGCCAGTTTAAGAATAAAAGTGCATTTGTGGAACCACCTTCAAGCAAGGTTTCTATTTTTAATGAAGGTTCTTAGACTTGTGACCCTTCAGGTGTTTAAACAAAAAAAAAATCTTACTGTATTTCTGTGTTTAGCTTTAAACTAAATAGAATTTTTGTTCAGCTTTACTGGCAGCCCAAATGACAGGCAGTTGGGGAACGTTTCATTGAAGCTTATGAAAGCAGACTATCATGGTGCCATATTGTGTGTTAAAAAATCAATATGTAGTAGTCTGGTTGGTAAAAAAGGAATTGTGGTTTTCGATACAAAGAATACTTTTCAGCTCCTGGATGAAGACGATGTTTTAAGAAGTAAGTTATGATTGAAATTTCAAAAAGTAAATGAGTTCACCTATTAAAAATTCACAATAAAAAATTTTATTAAAAGCTGCCTCTTGTTTTCGTGAAAATATTTGTCGTTTTCTGAGCAGTATTCTTTTTTCCTGCTCTTTCTTGCCATTGCTGCTTTCTTGCCTGCTTGAAAATGTTCTGGGAATAAGCATCTACATTACTAAATTCCAGTGCCCACAGATTTTTTTTAAAAATTTGCAGCGTCCAGCCATGCGAGTTGTCTAACTGAAACTAACAATTAACTGAAAAATCTAAACATCTGATTGTGTTATTTTGCGTATTCTCATACTGCACAAACCAAATGAATTTTCATAGTCAGGGCAACACTGCTTACAAAACAGCTGTTGTCATTTGACAGCAAGACTCCAAGGAGGAGGTCACCTGTCATTAAATATTTGCTATTCTCATATTTTGTTATGGAACAGCATTTTCTCTCTTGTTTTGTTTTGTATAAAGGATTGTTGTACTGTGAATCTGTATGTACTATACTATGTTGTTGCAGTGTTCATGAAGATTGTTTCTCTTAAAATATTTAATTTATTTCAGTGTTACACAAAAGTAATATATTTGTTATACTTGAGCAGCGTACATGCTACTTTTTGAGCTGATGGCACTTCAGCAATATATCTAATGTGCCTTTTTTGTTTTACATTTAGTATTGAAAACTTAAAAATGTGTGTGTAAATTTAATTATTTAAATATTATTTTAACTTATACTTGTATTCTCGACATACTATGACCTTCATAACGTACTGAAACCATAGAAATAAAATTCATGTATGATTTGCAGATAGTTTTAATAGTCCTGGTCATTAGATTTCAGACTTATTGCCTGTTTACTAATTAGCAGCTTTTTATCTTAAAAAGGTGAAGTTAAACATTTATTAATAAATTCAGTGGCACATCTTTAGGGGGGGGGGGGGGCAGTATGGGGCTTCACCACCCTCCCCAGAATCCACTGATAAATATTCAAAAATACCTTATTTACTCGAATACAAGGCGAGGCCTTTCTTCAAACATTTCTGTCGAAAAATGTGGTTTCGTCGTATATTCGCAGATTAAGCCTACTCGGCTGGGGATTAAGTTTTTACTTTGTCTTTCCACGTCACGAGACTCGTAAACGTTGACGTAACGGTAAACAGCGAAGACGGTAAAAATAATTACATGATGGATTTATATTCGCGGTCATATTCTCGGCATTCATTCATTCAGACCGATATTTTTGAATGGATCGGTAAAGAGATAATCTCAAACGAATGGTAGTGTATCAAATTAAACGTAACGTAAAAATGAATGCCGAGATTTTAGTACACGATGCGGCTTCGACGAGGCCGCGCGGAATCTCGGTTCGACACCCGGTGAGTGCGAATCTGCGTTTTTAGCTGTTGATGACCTCTTGTTAGCTAGCTAACAAAAGGTCATCAACAAGTGTGGGACAGATAGAAAATCTGATGACACAGATGAGAATGTTCTTAGGAGACTATGAACAACGCATATTCAATGCGCAAAACTTTGAGGGGCGTAAAAGGCAGATGTCGCTTTGTTCCTTAAAATCATCATTATCATGGTTTTTGTCACTACCCTCTTCTACGCGTGTATCATTTTCTTTTTGGCCCTCCGACTATACTGATGTTTTAGGTCTCACTGAAAGTTTTGCGCACTGAATTTGCATTCTTGACGTCACACAAGAATGTTCCCTTCTTGTCACAAATTTTCATCACCCCATTTTCGTTTACACCAACACTACTGTCACATTCTTAAACAAAATTTATCTGAAATTCATGTCGTTGAAAGTCCGTGTGATCGAGTTGTGAACTGCGAAATCGTACATCTCAGTTCCTCCGTTTCGCGCAGTACAGTAATGATGTGTGCGGGTCCGCTAGCATAACTTTTATCCGACCCCTTTTATAAAAGTATATAGTAAACACAAGTAGTGGTACTACCTTAAATAATAAATATATTCCTTATCAAATTCATATTAATCAGTCTGTGGTTTACTACGTAGACAATCGCAAACCTTTCGTTTGCAATTCTTACAATCGCAAAATTTTCAGCCTAAAAATAAATCCTTTTTTACTTGGGCATAGCGGCCTTGCATGTTCGGACGTTACGCCACTGGTTTCACGGGTAACGTTGGAGATAGCATCAGTTCTCCAAATTTACGGAAATTTTGCTTAGAAAGTATGTGTTTATCATCCTTTTCAGTGGTTGGATGTAGAATGCCTACTTACTTCAATCAATGCAATTTTTTTCATCTCATTTGCAAAACTCAAGCTCACAATCACTGGGCGTCGAACCGAGAATCCACTCGGCCTCGATGTAACGCGCATCGCACAAAATCTCGGAAACGATTTTTATTCATTTTCACACTGCGTTTTACTTGATTCGTTTAAGATTCTCCTTTTACAGGTCTATTTAAAAATATGTCTATAATTGCCTGGCAAATTCGTGGTCGATGCCGAGAATACGACCGCGAAAATAATTTCGAAAATAATGTTGTTTTTTTTTTTCGTTCTCGGAGCTTCTTGTAAAGTCAACACGAGATTTGTGACTTGGAATCGCAATGTAAAAACGTAAATCCGGACCGACTAGGCTTATTCTGCGAATATAAGACGACCCCGTATTTTTCGAAAGGAGATATTGAGGTAAAAACTTCGGGTAAATACGTAAAACTGTGTTTACTGCTCTAGATTTTTATATTGATTTAATATAATCGATTTTTACCTTTGTAAATATTAATTATTAGTTAAAAAATGAAAATACATTTTATTTTCAGCATGAAGGAAAAATTCTGTGTCAAGTTGGCTGGACACTAAATCTGTTACTTACCGTAGAGAAAACACCTTGGTGCGTCTTTTATTACAATTATAATGCACTTTAAGCTAATAATAATAATTTTGTTTTATTACAGTTATCCCAAAAGAATCAAGTGTTTTTACTTTAAAAGTGCGTGATTTAACATTCACCATTCTGGGGAACCAATTTTGCATTAAATCTTCAATGAGAAACTCAAAAAAAATAAAAGGTTGTATTAGCATGGACCTGTAATTGATCTGAAGAAAAAGAACTTCTTTTATTTTTTATAACTATTGTAAATACATTGCATCATTGTTCACAAATTGTCAAATAAAATAAAATGCACACCTAAAATTTTGTATGTTTATGACTACTTTGAACTGCTACTTTTGTCTTAATTTTACAGTTACTGTATCCTAGATTTCCTACCCTTTATGAATAAAAATATAATTATAATAGTTTTTAAATGTTTTGCCATTGTTTGCTCACATACATAATATCTCAGAAAACTCAATGATAAGGGGAAATTATAAATAAATACCTCTACCTTAGGGGTTTGATTTATGGGTCAAGAGATTCAGACATGGAATTCATTTGGGCACTCTGCTGCATTGCAGCGTGCTAAATTAATTCCTAGCCAACAATGAGAACACATCACAATCAAGAACCAGTGATGATATCACATCACATACTTCAACAAAAATCGGACCTGTGCAACATTTTTAAAATGCCTACTTCACTCTCTCTACCTGTGGAAACATTTTGATTTTGAGAAAATCTTGTTTTTAAAATTTATTTTGTGCAAAATTATTTAGCAAGTAGACTACTTCAATTGTTATTTTGGACAATATTGAAAAATATGTCAAAGATTTAAAACTTAATTTAATATTTTTTTTACTTTGTGTTTGTAGCCTTTTAAATAATTTGTGTGATTCATAAGTCTCCATTCCATTGGCAATGTTTATCTGTGCCTAATTAACTTATTAGGACTCATTACAGACTTCAATTGTTTAAATTAAACTCAAGTCAAATTAGATAAAACAGCAAAAAATAATGGCATGTTTTTAAAGGAATACCTTTTTTTTCAAAAAGAATAGGCATTCCTTCAACATTATAATTACTTATTTAATGTAGAAGATTCTTAAGTCTACTTGGAACAAGGGATGCCAGATTGAATAAAATTGAACATTTTAAAGCAGTAAAGGAATTTTAAATTCTTTTTGACAGCAATAATATAATACACATATGTTGTAATAAAGAACTTACAAACATTTGAGAACAGGAGTCCAATAGCATAGGAAGTAAAAATATTTTGAACAAAAATATTTCCCCTCAGTAAAAATTAAATCCACAGACTGAGAAAAAAAACGATCAGATTACCAATTTAAAACTAGCAGGTGATAAAAAGAATATCCAATGGTAACACTTGCATTACAAATAATTTTGTCACCATTAATGAACACATAGTCAAGTGAACTAACATTTGAAGTCTGTTGTGTGATGAGGTCACCAACACTGATGATGCCACACAATTTAACGTGATGCAACAAACTAATAACTTGATGTTTAACCTACTACCATAAAATCAACACAGGTTTGTCATGATGTTTCAATATACCACCCCACAGTGGTAGACATTAGGATTATTGTGATAATTCAGTAATCACAATTCAAGTTTATTATTGAATTTATTTTACAAATCAACAACTATAATACAAAAATTTATACAAATAAATAATATATACCGATGTTTCCCAATGGGGTTGGTATAAACCCCTTGGAAGTTGATGAAAAGTAAGAGGGGTTAATAGTGATCAAACTTGTAGTGTTTTACGTAAAGGTTTAAAACATTACTAGTTTAGATTTCCACAAATTGATTATTATAATAGTACTAAAAATAATGAAACATAAGCTGAATTAGCCATTTTTTCAACATTTTTGTTAATATTTTTTGTCTAATTGTCATTTATGTGCAAGTATTTATATTATGATTACATTGTATTTTACACAAAAAGTCAATGATTCGACGAAGCAAATCATTATTTTAAAAAAGATCAGTGCAAGAAAAAGGTTGTGAATACCTAATTTTTACAGAATGCACCATTCAAGAATAATTGTTTTACAATCAGACCTAGATAAGTAAGTTCAAGCTTACATATAAACAAGAAAAAAGCGTTCAACCCCATTATCACAACCAAAATTCAATGAATGATGAAACATTAAAGTAAAAGCATTACTTTCAGTCAAATAATAAAATAATGTTGGTAACTGTAAAATAAAAAGGCAAATTGTTCTTATCATATACAAAGTATAAAATATGATTGGTTGTACATCATTAAGAGTAAGTCACAAGTCCAGACGTAAAATAAATAGTAAAGCAGGTATGGGAAGTTGTCTGGTGCTAAACTGTTGGGCGAGTGTGGCAGTGAACAAAAAAACGTGGCAGACCAAGGCACAGTATTATATTGTAAGAACCATTGCTAAAATGGTAAAAAAATGTCTTGACATGTGGCACTTCAAAAGAAATTTATGACACCCTCAAAGTAATACACAGAAGAGATACCACCCAGCTTAAACAACTGTTGCTGATGGACTTCCATAGGTTCAAGTTTGATAACACCAAACATGATGGTGAAGTTCAAAATATTATTTTCAAACTAAAACAATTTAAACAAGATATATCTGATGAAATGGATATGGCAAAAATTATTTACTCATTACCTGAACAAAAAAGATATTTTTCCAGTGCATGGGAATCAACTCCCACTTCAGACAAGATCATTAAAAATCTTGTGGTAAAACTGTGTTGAAGAAGAGTACAAGTCTGAAAGTAATAAGGAAGAACCAAATGCTGCTTTTGTTGCTCTAAAGACGACTTCAAATCCAAATCCCAAAAATTCCAAACCAAAGCCAAACATTGGGTGCTATAAGTGTTGAGAGGTAGGTCATATAAAATCAATGCGCGAAGAAATATTGTAAGTTGGTGTAACTCCAAATAGCTAACCCAGACCAAAGAAAATAGAAAACTATTACTAGAAAGTCTGTGCCATTCTGTAGCACCACTAATTATCAACAGTTTCTAATCCACATGTGATAACATACGTGTTCACCCATAAAAAACTGTGCAGAAAATGCAGTACAGCCCTTCGTTCTTGTAAGATAAGACAGCCAATAATATTGATGCAAATGATGACCCACAAATGATTTGACTTCAATTCCCACATTTTGTGTGAACTGAATTTGGGAATACATAGCCTTTAGGGAGGTTTCAATAGTTTTCAAGAAGCATAAGCTTCGGTTTTCTGCTGTCATAGACTATTTAACCTGAATTTCATTGCATTGCACTGTCCTAATGGGTATGTTTGACATACATCCTACATTGATACAAACATTTGCACTTATTTCACGCAGTGTTGCTTGTTGGTTAGCATCGACATGGACCCGAAAGGCCCCTGATATTTCTCAAAAAAATTTAATACTTAATTTTTCAAAAAATAAATGACATAGTAGAGTGATGTGTTGTGCATCATTATATAATATTTATAATATGGAATGTAGCTGGTTGATGGGTTTCAATTTTATATTGTACATTTCAATAAAAAATTAAGACTATTTAACTTTTAGTCTCTTTCAATGTAATTATAAATCTGTTATTCTCTCTTTATATTTTTTTCGCATTATTTTAAATTAAAACACTAAGAAATACTTTCAAAATATTAAAAATACTAAATACAATGTGTATTGGTGGGATTTCTTTATATTTCATTATTGAAATTGGGAGGAGGGGAGATCGGTAAAGGTAACAAGGACCCCCAATACTGTCAAAACGGCCATGGTTAGTACCGACAACTTGAAGCAAACGCCGCTGCTCTCTGACATTAAGTGAAGGTTGCACGCCACTGCGTCGTCCGTGGCTTCCTCTATGCCTACAACTTAATTTGTCTACCGCCCACTTTAAGAATTGTTTATTTTCTTGGGCCCCGCAGAATTTTTACATTTACATCGTGAGCGACATTTTGCTGCCAAGACATACTTCCAGAGAAATGTGAGCATTACTGAAAAACAGGATTCTTGGTTGAGCTGGGTGTAGCCCAAGAAGTTGGTAAATGTACAGATGTACAGGGGCCTTTATGATTTAACAGTGATTTCATTTAAGGAAGGAGAGTTGGAAATTATGAGTTATGTTATGCGAAATGAAATAGTGTTTGGTTTTACAGGTTCTAGTAAAAAATGTTTGATTTTTTAAAGAGGAAAGCACGTTTTGGTTAAAGTGAAATGAAAGAATTAAAAAAACTGGTGTCTGTATTAAAGTATTGTATATCGCATCTCTCAATTCCTGCAGCAACTAATTTACAAGTAAATTTACTAAACAAGTATATTTCTAAATTGATTAAACTGTTTTTTCTTAACTTTAAAACATGGATTTAGGCTATTTCATCCTTCAAATTAATACCAATAGTGGCCAACAATATATCTTAGTACACCCCCCAATCAAGCATTGCAAAAACATTCTTTTCAATTTTTCTTACCTCCCCCTACTGGCCAATTATAATTTGCAATGCACAAGTCTCATAACATGGATATAGTGTAAAAGCATGTTTCAGTAATATATATGGCACATACTGAAACTCTTCTGGAAGAAATTTCATTCATAGATTTCCAAAGAATGGTGTAGATAATTTCCAGATAAATTACACTATTGCTTTCAGACTGACTGAATTTATGAAAAATTACAGCAATTTTTTTCCACAATTTGCTGTTAGATTGAATTTAATTATTGTAATCTGAATGCCAGCTGTCCCATGAAGTTGACTTAACTCTGCAAGTATAATCCGTAAAGGCTTATAACAAAGTTTAAGTTTCCTAAAGCATTGTCTATGGAATGAAAATGCACCATTATTACAGAATAGGTTTTTGCCTCGCATACTAAACATTTTTTAAAAAGGGATACATTTTCTGGAGAAGGGAGAGGGGGGGAAAAAAGAGAAAGATTAAAACTTAAGGACATAATCAGAATGGCATTTTGAACATGTAACAAAAGGGATGGTTCATTCTGTCGTGGCCCTTAAGAGTTAAACAAGGTAAAGTTCTACGAGCACCACCATTTCAATAAGCTTTTTATGTAAAGTAAAATGTTCTGCCCCTAAATGATTTTGAACCAAAATGTGAATTATCTTTAAATTACTTTATTATCTTTCTTATATCTCTTTACATTTATAGTTAGTGTCATCACTGTATTACATTAGTTGCATCCATAATTTTGTTCTTTTATAAACATACTCAACAAATTGAAAATAGACTTAACAAAGAAATATCAATATGATTTTCAGAAATAAATATGAATACATTTATAATGAATAAAATATGCCTAATCATAGAATTGCAATAACATTGATTCCTGAACGTTATTCCATAACATAATACCAATTGCTTAAGAATCCTATTGATACCAAAACATGTTTACAGCAAGTGACAAGAATACTTGTTACTATACCCCTGCTGATCTGACATTAAGCAAATTATTATTTGAGGATTTGCTTCAAAGAGCAAGACCAGCTTATGGTGTTCTATTCATTTTCCAGTTGTGTGCTTCTAGCCACCTTAAAGCATTCCTCCATTTCTAATTTCATGAACTTTAGACGAATGGATTTACAATATACAGAACCCAAAAGAGTGATTAAACAATTATATGGAGTGGGAGTGAAGGCTGTAAGGTACATATTAACACTTGCTTCCAGTCCTGCATTTTGACATTCTAAAAACATGCCATACTATTCTCCACACACCATAATTTGAGAAACAGTTTCAGCAATTTTTCAGTATGTATATATATATTTAAGAATTATATATAATATGTATATACCGGTTTGAGTGAACCATTGGGTTAAAAGTAAACTCTCACTGCATTAACCATCAACCGATGAAAGAAGTGGAGAGAAACATAATCCCAATTAGTATTAGAAACCAAAATTAAGGTCATTATATTGTCATCTGTTCCTCATGACCTCCTATCTTACAGTATGTTCATGAAGTACATTCTAACAGGAAGATTTTTGCACGTTTAGGAACACCGAAGATGGAAGGACAGAGAAAGATGCAATAAGACAGGATTTTTGAAGTATGATAGTTTTCAATATAACTGATTACTCCAAAGATTACAGAAATTTAATGCAACAAAAATTAATATTCTGTACACTTTCACTTATACTAGTTAGCAGCAAGGTCACTGAACTGTAACTAATTTTTTCGTAACAACAAGCTTCCATATCTAGCACGTCTATATCCCAGCGATCATTGCCAATTTACATGAACTCCATCTAATCAGACATAATGCACTCTTCAGAAGCTATCTACAATTGATTGCTTTTTTTAAATAACATCTCATTAGAAAACAACATGACAAAACAAAAAGGACATTCATAAAAAAGACATTTCAAGAACTCACCAACCCTATACCACTGGAAACTATCAACATTTGTTAACATACAAGCCAACTGGCTTTATCATTCTTAAATGCTTTAAATATTACTCAAAGAAAAAACATTTTTACCGGGCAAAATACCAACTGGAGGGTTCCTGGAGATACCCTCGTACCACACGTTAAGCTTACGCTACACACTTGTTTCTCCACGAGGCCTTTGTGGGTAATGCAAATAGTTCTTTGCCTTTCGCGGAACAAACAAGAACAACTATAATCAACACTGACCAACAGCAGCAACAGCAATTGTGGTGGGATGCGACACACTTGTTTTTGTTGCGAGAACACAACACCACACTCTCCACACTCACTGCACCAGTCCTGCGGGCCTGGTCCAAGCACAGTGTGTGCAGAAGGGGAGGCCTAGAGGCACAAGTGCACCGATTCCTCGACTGCTGCTGCAGCAGGACAGAGGGCGGCAGGGTTGCAGGGCAGGCTAGTGGGTGGGCGACACCTACATACTGTAGCCCTGGTATGGCATGCCCTGTGGGTAGGCATTAGGGTACGCTGGAGTGTAACCGGGTCCCATCATCCCAGGGCCTGCTGTCAACATGAGCTGAGGTTCCGCTAAAAGGAGAAAAAAAAATTCCACAGAAATAAGTATACAACTGCACTCTCCTTTTACATTAGCGTGACAAATGTTTTGAGCAATCATCAATCTTATTAAGAAAATTACAAAAATTGCTCTACAGTTACTCTTGCAGACTGCTAGTTTCCATATGAATCTCTTAGTGCATTGAAGTACAATTACGAAGTACAAATACAAGAGTCCTCTTGGACGTAACTTTCATCTTTACTTACGCATTATCATAGGTTTATGGTCCTGTTGTGCAGTCTCTTCAAGCCTCTGCGATTCCGATTCCTCAAGTTTATCAACCTGTAGGTGAATGCCAAAGTGAATGAATAAATAAAATTATTAAGCTAATATTAATCCATACTCTTAAAATGTACGGTAGTTTTATAATTTTATAATGCTCAAAGATAGTATTCCAATCTTTAAAACAAAATTTTACAATATATTTATTCATGAAACAGGAAATACAGAAAATGATACACAAATATAATGAATTAAAACGACTAATCAGGAAATAATTGCACATTCAAGTAATCTTATCAGTGAATCACACCTACCTTAGAAATGTATTCTCGCGTGACTTGAACAAGATATGGCATTGCAAAATCCATAATTCCATGACGCCAGGCTAATTCGAGGATAACATCTGGATGAAGCAGATCATAGCACTGGAAGAGGCATGCTGCAAAACAATCATGACACCCTTTCTCAAGGAACCATGCAAGCAACTCTTCTGCCACTTCTGCACTTTTGCTCTCTGCTGCATACTCCATGGCATCCTAAACAAAGACCAAACACACTGGGCGTTACCTTTCTGTTATCTAGTCATGTCACATTTATTACTGTAGATTAATATTTTCACCAACTCATTGTAGCCTCTTTTGGGAGAAGTTTTGCTCAAGAGGACAATGCCACTAGCTGGATGGCTTGCTTTTATTCTGTAAAATTGCCTAAATTAGACTGAATTGTAGTTCTAGGAAAAAACATTCACTTTGCACTCCAAGTTTCAGCACAAGGAAACATTCAGTAGAACCCAAAAATTATCTGAATGAAATTAGAATTAGACAAATACATGTACGCGGAAAATCACATTACTAGATAAAGAACAAAAATTTAGCGAAAAAGACAGTGGATATAGAAAGGAAGAAAAAAATAATTTTCTGAATTTGGGAATTTATTCTTTTTTTTCTCCCAGAATACTTACAATTTGAGTTATACTTTGCTCTTATAAAAATTAATTAGATTCAAAAACATACCTTAAACAGTCTATCCTTTTTACAGAGCTCTACAGATTGCTTCCAGCGATTATTGCCTTTGTACAGGTATGCAGCAATACGTCTGAATTCAATCAACTCGTGCTTCTCTAGTTTCTGTGCGAGGGCGATATTGTCAAAATTATCAAAAGCATCTATCGAGGTGCGCAACCCTTGATAATCTTCCTCTTCGATGAGAAGGTTGTTCAAGGCCTCATTAATTGCTTTGTTGTTGAGAGACTGCACTGATCTTAAATAAGGCTTCACCAATTGAAGGTGATTCACCTGAAATGAAAAAGAATACATTCAAACTCTTAAATATAATTTCATTTATTTATAATTGACAAGTATAAATAATAACTTTAATGAGACTTAGGCAATAGAGATTTTAAACTAACAAAAAATAACTAATTCATTTCAAAAGAGTTAAAAATATTCAGAATTTAGATCATTCAAAAGACAAAAATTTTGATACATTATCTCTAAATGGAATAGTCCCCCCAAATACAGTTGGCTTTTACAGTAAACTTAAGTCACTAGTCACAATTTACGTACATTACAAATAAGCATATGAAACAAAGGCCGTGTCCTGCGAGGGCTACAACTGGCAGCAGTGACAAGCAATTGCTTCCTTCAGTATTAATCTTTGTGTTACTTGATCTTCTGTGGGTTAAAGAGTATTGAGCTAGGGAGCATGCGACTGCCAGAGCATAGCGATATCCGCCATGCCACACGGAAAAGTAATCAATTTCATTAGCTGTTTGCACCATCCCGCTACCGAAAGCATCTTGTATGTTAATAGGAGAGTAAAAGGGCCATGAGAGATGGACATCATTTCAACAGTGCCAGGGGTATTGAAGGGTCTGCATTACCACATTTGTCACAGAGGACAATATAGGATTAATTATGGAGAGAGCACAAACTGTGCTGTGGAGAAGGATGTAATGAAAAAGTGCAAAGAAACAATTTAAAAGAAATTATTTTTTTAAGGACAAATAAAGAAGTTGAAATTTTCAGTTCCTGCTGTTAATGTATTTTGCTAAATCTCTATTAATAAGATCAATCATTATGAAGAAATTCTATTTAATTTTGATATTGTCGGATATAATGAACAAAAAATATAAGTTTGCAGAAGTTCACTATAATCGGAGTTGACTGTAATAGTGTTGGGGATATTTTTGTTCCGTCTCTTGCTATTCAAGGAATTTTCAAATTAAAATCAGGGTCAACTTTTACTCATTATTATACAAATATTTGATAAAGGAGCATTTGAGCAGACTTCACAGAACACAAAAACATGTTCTGAAATCAAGCAAAACTTACCTTTGTGAAGAAATTGACAGATCTTGTGTGGTCCATCCTTGGTGCAAGGACAAGCAGCACATCATTCAACAAAAGAGGTTTGTAGTCCAAGTAGAACTGAATAGCTTTATAATACAATTCAATATTAGCCACCTATAAGCAAGAAGATTCTCTTTCAGAAATCCTTCCAAATGCATGATCCAACAGAAAATTACTTTCATTGCAATGAATACCTTCGTAATAATATCTTTGAAGTGGCCTTCGCGCCATGCTTCTGTAGGATGGTTCATCATAGCAATAACTGCATTATCATATTCTTCATATTTATCATACAAGAAAACAAGTTCTGCCCACAAATGAGCTTGTTCTGCTGCCCGTAATACCTGTCACCCAGAAATATACATTGTGGCATTCAAAGGAATTACATTTTACAGAGTTCATGATTACATACAAAAGTATATTGCAAAAACGAAGAAAACTTACCTTTGGAATGTTAACACGAGACCAGAAAAGCTCTAGATGTTCACGCATCTTGGCTGGTTTGTACTTTGAATAGAGAATTGCCAGTTCTGTAAACATCCCCATGTGCGCTCTTTCTAAACCTAAGGCAGCTTCAAGGAGATTGATGAGTTCTTCAAAGTAACCTCTATCCTGAAAAAATAATCATTTCTATTCAATATATAAATGAAAAATATAATGGATAATAAATAAATAAAATAAGGGTATTAAATAAAATTCCTTGAAAAATTTAATGAAAGCACTTTTACACACATTTTCTAGAACAAGTAGTTTGTAAACAATTCCTGTTCCACAAAAAAGTACCTGGTAGTAATTGATGAGGTCCTCAAGTTCATCTGCATGGACAACTATGTGCAAACCACACATCTGGGCCAGACGAAATTCTTCACTGTCTACACATGCAAAGCAGACTTCTTTCCATGTTCGTGTGCTACACAAAGAAGCAATTCTAGTTAAGTACTTAAAGATTTTGAAATGCAAATTATATATGTTACACGAGGGATATTAACTTAATGTTTTCATATTTTTGTTTGTTTTTTATTACAAGCACATCTGTGCTAATGTATTATTGCCTTTTGAAACCCTATCACTATAGATAACTTTACATCCAGGCAAGTCATTTCAAATGGTTAAAAAGACATTGTGAGTTTTCCTTATAAATAATCCTTTACAATTTTGGCATCAGAAGCAGAGAGTTTTAAGTGATATTTGTATGTTTTGCACTCTGCTGCACATCACCAGAACTAACTGTGTGTTTCCAAGAGGTCCTGTTGAGTCAGGAGGTCAGGAACAACATTTGCAATTTTGACAGTTAACTGTTGGACTGCTTGACAGCCCAATATCAGAAGTGATCACAGGAACACACTCCACTCAGGGCTATCATACGCACCCCACTTATGTCAAATCACAAAATTTTCATTTTTAGTAAAGTATCAAAAAGATATTTTTTCTTGGACAACACTTAAAAATATCCTCAGAGCTTTAACTTTTTTTAAAAACATTCTGGAATTTATAGAAGACAAAATGGCAAGAAATTGCTTTGCAGTACACAGTATTTTGCAGGAAAACTACATTTGAAATATTTGTTCACCTAATAAAAGAGGTACATTTAAAAAGATATGAAATGACTCACCCTGTGTAGATATTATTGTAACTACATGTGTAATGAGTGGTATAATTGGAATTGAGAAAAAAATTTACATTTTATCGATTTTTGAAAACTGCAGTGAGGTCACCAATAAACAGTGTTTCACAATGAAATACTGAACTTCAAATAAAATACTGGGAAACATTTCAGTTACCTATTTGCTTTCCTTGCTCCATCCACAGCTCCTTGGAATTCTTTCAGGTGAACTAATGTAATAGCCAGTCGGGCAAAGTTTGAGACATTATTATAAAGCAATTTGGCTGCTTCATACATACCATCATCAAAGCACCTGTCACCAATCTACATATACATAAAAAAAAGATGGTTTTGTGAGAGAATTAATTTGAAGACACTGCGATCATCAGTGTCACTATATTATTACACAAATTTATACATAATTGAATTGAAGTTATTATCAACTTTACTGAACAGCCAAACAAAATTCGTTATAATTTTTTCCCCCCTAGTCACGTGAATAATAACTTCATACTAAATTACTTCTAAATTATGTATTGGTAATGTGGACAGTTTAATAGATGCTTAACTGGTACTATACTACTGGGCTATGAAAATTGTTTAAGTTTTAACATCTTGTTACTGTTACTGAGAGAATATGCACGATAGGTAGATGTTTGCCTGACAAAATCACTGATCTTTTGAAATACAGTAATAACATTATTTTGTTTAAAAAATTAATTTATAACCAACTAATAATTCTCTAAATCATGGTGAAAGATGTCCAAAAGAGTACAATTAAATTTGTTCAATATTTTAATGCAGAGAGTTATATTTGTTTAAATAATATTAAACATGTATAATTAAATATACCTTTTGAATGTCAGCATGGTTAGGCCCAGAAATGAACTCTTCCAAATCTGCTAATCTGTTTGTGCGAGCATAGGCATAAATCAACTCTGATTCTATGTATGATTCCCGAGCCTTCTTGCGAGCCATTTGTAAATATCTTACAAGATCTTCCCAGCTCCCTGGACAGCATTAAAGACAAATTATAATTTTTCTATATTGAAGCCAATTCTTCAATGATTATTGACATTCTTTCACACCTGTTTTGTGAGCCGTTTCCACTACATCCATGTAGGCAGAGGGATCATCGGCTTTAATGAAAGAGTCTATGGCTTCCTTCACCAATCCCTGTTGAAGCTGAGCTTTGGCAAGCTGGCTCCAAACAGCAGGTTCATTGCAACGCTCTGCAAATTCATAAGCTCGATCCAGGTTATTTACATTGTCAATGAGTACTTGAATGGCAGATGTATTGACATCAAATTTCTTGAAGATCGCAAAAGCTTCTTCATACAACTGGTTGTTAATGGCAATATTTGCTATATCAGGAGCATCATAGTTGTCCAATCTAAAAAACATTTAACCATTTTAGATAATAGTTTTTAGAAACTCTATAAGACACATTTATACTTCACAACTAACACTTAACTTTATTGGACTAAAAATACAATGCACTCTAAATGCCACTAACTGGGCTTTCATATTTTTCCAAAGAGCAGTAGAATAAGTTTTGAGAAATTCAAATTACCATAATTCAGTTTCAAGTTCATATCTACTAGTTTGCATGCGTTAGAATGTTCTGCATACCTATTAATGTACTCCATTACACGACTACGATCAGCTTTGATAGCTGTTAGTATAAGCAGGTTTTGCAAGTTTCGATGATCACTGAACACAGAATTATCTAGCACAATTTTTTCCAACAACTCTATTAATTCATTAGGAAGATCTGCAGTCATGAAAGCTTTTACAGTGACAGAAATGTCTTCTGGATCCTGAGTTTCTGATAATGCTGTTTGCACTACCTGTACAAAGAAAAAACATACAATATACTTAAATAGCTAATAAAGTTTTTTGCAAATCTTATGCCGAAGTTTTGACAATTCCTAACGTCATTCATTTGTTTTTAGAAATGCACTCTGCGAGGAAGGACAAATTGCAAAATTGAAGAGAACAAAAAAAGATAATAAAAAGCACATTACAATGGGTTATTGAAGTTATTAAAAAACATTTACGTTTTCAGAAAAAGTTAAATAATTTTTAATTCAAATGATATTTAAATGTGAGAAATAAAATCAAATTACTGTATTTACCAGAATACATTACTAGCTTTCCCCCCCTCAACATCTAATTTGAAAATTGTTTGGGATCATCTTGTATTTACACCGTAAGCCTTGGCAGTTAGGATTTATGTGATGACACTGCCTCTCCATACAAAGAAGAAATTCAAATGCTGACAAAAACTACAAAGGCAATTAAGGTCTTTACATCCAATTACACTTTCAGATTGCCTGTTGGCATCCACTGAAACTTGCTGGACAATTCTGATCAATAATTGGGTTGGTTAAAAAAAGAATCACAAACGAAAGGCATTTTAGCAAGTGAAAATGAATAAAAATCATTGTTTAGATTTTGTTACATGATGTGCTAATCAAGGTGGCCTCATGACCTCTTGGTTTGATTCCCGGTGACAATCTGTTTTGCAGAGATGAAAATGAAAAAAATCTTTTATAGAAGTATGCATTCTTCAAATAAATAAATAAATTAAAAAAAATTAAAAATTAAATTAAAAAATAAAATAAAATAAAAAACAACTCAACAGCTGGATGCTTTCGAGTTAGGAATAGAGATGTACAAGTTGCTGGCCACAATTATCATACAAACATTTGTTTGTGCAAATTTAAAGTATAGAAGGAAGAAAGGAAAGAAAACTGTGATAGCTCAGACCATACCAAGTTTTAACTTTCTCATTAACTGCACAACTCTACATAATTAGATCATTTGCAATGAACAGAAAGCATTAAGTCTGAACAATACTGTATGTAGACACACTATCAATTCTGACAAACACAAAATAATCTTCAGAAAGCAGCACAATAAAATGGAGGAAGAAAATGGAATGAAAACATCGAGCCAGAAAACTTAAAGAGTGGGCTTTTTAGGAAAAAAACTAGATAGTAAAAACAGTAATAAACAGCAAAATGATAACCAGCGTGTGATTAGAAGCACAGATAAGGATTCTAAGAAGTCTCTGCAGAGCAACAAAATTAGATAGACACACAAATGAAGATCAGAAAAATAACATGTGAAGGTATTAAGGAATATAAAAGAAAATGGTGGGAACACAGACACAATGGAAGAAAATTACGACGACCAAAGCTTGTACTGAAATACAAATCTACAGGCAGAAGAGCGAGGAAGATCAAATAAGGGATGGACTACAGGACAACCTGGCGGACAAACCACCAGGTATACTGAACAGGGGCAGGTTCCACCTAAATCAAGTAACAGTTTTTAGACAATAACGGACGATAGTGAGGATCAATTCAAAAATTACATAAATCCATCTGTATAAATACATTTGAAGACACTTTCTACTAATGAACAAAAGAATTATATATATATTTATACATTATCAAAAAAACACTTGCCTGGTCAATTAAAGGTCTTTTGTATGGATTAATCTCATTTAGCACCTCTGCCCACAGTTCTGGATCTCTCCTCCTCACAAGATACCTGCCAGGAATTTTTTTTTTAATGTTGTAAATTTTCATCACAAATCACATCATAACACAACATGAAAGTTTACCTTGCTTCTGATTTAAAGAGAGAGTTTTCATTGCACACATTGATGAGTTCTCTATCACACTGCCCTCTTTCATAGGCTACACAAGCAAGATGTGGGTCCCTCTTCTCACAGTATTTTCCTACTACTCTACTATCGTAGAATTGATTCTCCCTGAATAAAAACAATTTTACGTAAGCATATCGCAAAATAAAAGTTTCAATTTAAAATTCCTTTTTGTGAAACAAAACCTACTTGAGAAATCTTTCAGGATTGTTATTGCTGTCTATATAAATTTTGGCCAAGGCATTATGAGTAGCAGGTTCTACACAGCCTTCATGTACTCTTGATTCCAGCCATGGAAGCAACAATTTCAGCCTATTTCTCTTCTCAACTTCCTCCACTAATTCATCAGTGGAGAACTGTCCTCGAACAACCAGAATTAAGTTCTTGATAATGTCTTCTGAACAGTCAACATCTAGAAGTCCACCTATCACAACTGGCAGTCTTGATGGATTAACCTATAACATTTACAAATTTTCAAATTATTTCAAAATTTACTGAAAAATATATTTCAAGGCAAGTTATTCGATATGCAGACAGACATACCTTCTGAACATAGATCTCAATATATTTCTGTAAATTGTTTCTATACAAATAGAGAACAAGGTCATGAACGAAGTCAAAGCGATCACAAACTATGATAAGAGGTAACTGATCTGTCAACTTTGCTTCTTTAAGGAAGTTCTTAACTCTTTCTGGGTTGTAACAATTTGATTCCCGACAGATTCGCTCTACTTCCTTTATTTGACCTGTTTTGCATGCAGCCTACGAGAAAAAAATTACACATTTAATATTTAAATGCCAGTTTTAAATATTGTTCTAAAATTATAATTCCATTATTTTAAGTTTGGTTACCTGTATATACTTGAAGTGCACTTCTTGATCCTGACTAAAATTGACTATTGAACCAAGGAAATAAAACAGTCCTTCATAACTCTTGAAAGACTCAAATAAGTCAATAAGTGCCTTTGTAGTAAGTTGTTCATGGTACTTGGTAGCAATCTGAAATCAAGGGAAATAGAAAGGTTACTTTTCAGAAAAAAAAGGCACCCCAAACCAAATACACAGATTACATCTACAGGCAAAACAACACACCTGGACACATATTTGAAGATTCTGTCTGATATTTGCAGTCAGCATAGCTTTTAAACATTCCAAAGAATCTTCCACAGACAAGGTACCAAAATAACCAACCAGCCACTCAGGATTGAGAAGATGTGTGTGAACCACAGCTCTCTTTATATCATACAAATCTGTTAAAAAAACAATAAACAAACAAGGTGAAAGTATATTTCACTCTAATCAGTTATTAATGTTTTATAGTACAGATTAACACTAGAATGCCCCAAAACATCATTTCGATTCTTGGTGCTCTACAATAAAGTCCAAATAACGTCTGTTTTTGAAGATATGCAATTACCAAAGCCCACCTTTTCATCATGTCCATTATCCAAACAATAATTTTAATGAAAAATAACTGAATTTACCTAGAAAGCCCAGGAAGCATCAAGACTTCTTGAGCATTGTCCCCATTGTGTAGCTTCTGTTTCATATATTTCAATGCTGAAAAGGTTTGAATACTTTCGGATACTTTCTGAAGAAAATACGTGAACGTTCCTTCCAACTTTCTTGTTTTTTGCCCTCTTGTTCAATTCATACAAATTCACAAGTTTTGTAACAGCGACAAATATATCACTAAGTTTTGAAAAGAAAATTATCTCGAAGGAATAGCACTTATTACAGAGATTGAATGAAAATATTTGATTCAAGAATTCACGAAAGAGAAACGTTAAAGAGTTTAAAAGATAATTTACATGTACAGGAGGACATTTCAGACTCCTGATGGTATTGATGGTCAGATACATGTACTTAGTTTTTTTGTAGACAGTCTTGATTCATGATTTTCAAATTATTGAGGGGGTTTGAAAACAAATCCCCAAAGATTTCACTGATTTCATCTGAAAATTTATTTTGCATTAGTATGAAGTGATACCTTTACAAACTGTAGCTATATTATGCATTGTTGGAATAGAGTTGATATGCCATGCATCATTGGAAGAGAGTTGACATGCCAGCATTTTCCTCCCAAACTATGTATTTACGCATTTCATGGCATGGAAACCAGATGAAAGCAGCAAAATATTGTGATATTTAGGGAATGATCACTAAAATGGTGCCAATGATTTCCCAGACATTGGAAATATAGGAGACACGTTGTGAAAGATGAGAGGAAACAACTGAAAAATGTAGCCATGAACTAAGCAACAGGATATGAAGCAGGTGTTGACTGAACATCTGTAGTATTCCACAAAATGTGCTTGTCAAAACGTTAAGTCAGTAATGTAGAAAGTAAATGGAATCCCACACAAGAACTATTGCCATTTGAAACAGTGGATTAAATTTCCTTTTAGAACTCAATCGTGAGTCACCAAGTTCATATTGGTGTGAAACACCACAAATAATAGCTATTAACATACTTGGACATTTCATGAATTATTACTGCAGAGGCCAAAAGTTAAAAATCAAGGTAGTGTGTTGCAGAATTGAGATTTTGTTTGGATGAGGTATTAATAACACTAACATTTCATGGCATGTTGAGCATTTTAACAGCCACCATAAAATCTCATGATTTATGTGAAAATTTTGACATTACTGTGATAGTAAAACACATGAATTCTGTTGCTGAGGCATGTTACTATAATATTGTGAGGTGTTGCTTGCGATTTATCTATTTAAACCAGCAGTCGCCAAACCGTAGCTTACGAGCTACTGGTAGCTTGCAGGGAAATTTTTGGTTCTTCATAGAGATATTTCAGACACAGTGTTTCGGTTGGCTAATCTATACTACTCATCCCCCCTATGCGCACTATCTGTGAAGTGTGTCTAGTATACAATAGTGAGTGCAGGTTATTTTATTGAATGTGTGTGAAAGCAATGTTCAGCTCAACATATACGTGAGAGATTTCATTTTCTGCTATGAAATTCATTAAAAACAAATACAGGAACTGGTTGACTGAAGAATATTTGGACAACTGTATTCAAATGTCTGCTATAACATATGAGCCTAGCATTAAAAAATGGTTTATTACAAAAAAAGAATGCCACCCCTCACATTGAACTGTTTTTCTAATAAAAATATTCAGTTATTTAAATTTTCACACTATTAATTGCTGTTAGAAGTTGCATTTAATTATATTTAATATACATTAGAAATTTATATTTATATGTAATAAACAACAATGTTATTTAAACAAAAACTTATTACTTTCCTACTTTGATGGGTAGCTCACAGTAAGGTTCATAAGCTGTAAGGTAGCTTAGTCGCTTATAAGTTTGGTGACTTGATTGAAACAATATTCATATAACATGGTTTGACAAAAGATGGATACAAATAATTCTACTGAACCTAAAGAAATGATGTTTGGGTGAGGACGTTGGTATGACAACTTCCAGGGACAGAGTGTCAGTAAATATGATTAACAGAGAAGAGCGTCATTTGGTGGAATGTTAGCTTAATTTTCCTATTACATATTTTAATTGTACTGTTAATATTACAATTAACAATAAGTGCAATTCAAAGGAAATACATTTTTGTGTAATATGTGAAACTAGTATTAATTAATATTGAATGATTATAACATTTTTCTATTATTATTATTATTATTATTATTATTATTATTATTATTATTATTATTATTATTGTTATAACAATATTACTCTTGGATAAAAGTTTACTTTTCAACACCAACTTTTGTGCTTTTGCTTGTGCATTACAGTCAAGAGGCTTCTTCAACTCACATTCTGCACAACAGCAATGTCAATAAACATTAAAATGTATTTATAAAAAAAGTATTATTTCACATATTAAACTAAATTATATTTAATTATCATATAGTGATGTAGATACATGATTTTGCGATATTTCCTTTTAAGCAGTATTGTTGAAGGCTTGGATTCTAACGAACAAGTCTGGGAGCTCTAAAGGGTATTGATATTCCACAAATTCTAGCATTAATAATGTATCATTACAAGTGAATCACATTCAGTCAGCTCAAATATTTCAATTTAGAGCAATTTTGTATCCCTGCCCAGAGTTTTAGTTAACTTTAGACTAGATATATACTATGTCAATGATGACAATATAACATAGTGCACATGTCCAGACTAAAGTTCAATATAATTCAAAGCAGAAAAGAAAAAAAGGGAAAAGAGTGAAAAACTGAAAAAGTCTAAACTTATCAAAGTTATTTAAATCATAATACGTAAGAATGTACATAACTTTGTACAGTCATACGTATATGGGAAAGTAAAAATTAAGATTTCTTGGAGGTATAGAGGAAGAGAAATAATTATACTATTCACAATTCACGATGAAACTAGTGGTTCCAAAGGCACCTTTAGAACAGATTTCATTAAGAGAAAAAATCTCAATCTTTAATATTTTAATTTTAGGAAGAGACCGAAAAAAAAATTTTGAACTTTGGTAATTTTCAAAATTTCGTGTTTTTAATGAACATAAGACCTGCATTATTCTCTTAAACATCCTACACAGTATTCAACAAAGTTCACAGATGGACAGTTTCCTTGCCATCAATTAGTCACTATAGAGAACACACAAAACCTTGATTCTTGTGTTGGATCTGATCCATGTGTTAGAGAATTGTCTTTTTTAATTTAGGAAATGGATTTATCCTTTTCTTCATAACAAGTACCCAGCAATAAGAGTTTCTTTGAAAAATTCGCTGTCTTTTCTTGCAGCATTACATTACATTTTCTCTAACCCGCAGCAAGAAAGTAAAAAATTGCAAAAGGAAAGCTGATTATTTCACATTTTCCTTTGCAGTATACCTCCGTGTAGCACACATTCCTTGCTTACCAGTATAATGCTCTAGGGCACGCTGAAGAAGACCAGCTTTTTCACACAGTTGTGCAATATGAGCACGATCATAATGAGTGAACATTTGGTTGCCGAGAATAGCATCAGCTACCTGAGGAGCTGACATCAAATTCATTTCTAGCAGGCGAGTTTGTAATGGACCTTCAGCAGGTCTATTGTTCTTCAGTGCATCTAACAAGAAAGCTGTACATTGTTGTACCATATTCTGCTCCATGAAGATATCGACAATCTATATGAATAGAAGTAAATTTCTCTCATTAGTATTCTGCAACAACTTTTTATTCAATCAGAGAAGCAAGAAAAGGAAGAAGCAAAACCAATCGCAAAAACTCTTCAGGACCTCATTCATGTTAATATCATTCACAAGCATTCAGAGTGTGAACAGCCAAAAATTATAATCATTGATCCACTCACTACTCCATACAAATACAAACCATGTCAAGAAAGCAGTAGTTAAAGGCACAAATATGCACAAACAAAATTCAAATGCAACAAAATAAAATTTCACAATACAATATATTAAATAATGCAGCATTCCAAGAAACTATGTTAAAGAACTGATTTTGAAACAACACTTGGTAAGCCTTCAAGGAAACAAACCTGGTTAATATCAGCTAAGGGTTCATCATCTTGGACTAACATTTGTGCAAACGATACTCCTTGGTCAGGGTTGATTCTCATTACATTTCGCAGTAAGAAGACATAATCAGGAGTGTAACCCACTTTCTTTGCATACAAAACAATTTTTTGAAACTGGCCAGTTTCAGCAAAACACTGGATCACCTGTAAACACAAGAATGAAAAAAATTAATCTCCGTAAATAGAAATCCCAAAAGAAGCCCTTAGTATGTTTGTTAACAAACATTTTACCATTTCAAAGTAAATCAGAAAATCTAATGAACTTCCATAGTTTTAATTTCACTACAGCACGAGGTCCTGGAAAGTAGATACTGCCCCTTTCATAATTTAAGGTTTTCAGAGTTAATTCAATGACTTCATAAAATGTTTATGATTACTTTCAGTATCATGAATATTAGACCAATGTACCCATTTACCATATTTCAGACATTATTAGAGAAGATTCCAAATTTTCAAGCTTGAAACTTTGCAAAAATTAAAAAATTAAAACAAACCAACAACAAAGTTTACCTTGTTTGGAACATTAGCTCTAAGGTAAACTGACAAAGCTAGTGTGGGATCTGCTTGTTTCACCAAGTCTCCCAATTCTTCTGAGCACTCCAATTTGTCTTCTTTGAGCCACTTCTCAAGAAGTTGTTTGCGCCCTTGTTGAAGAACAGGCCGGCAAAGCTCTAAAGACTCATATTTGTTTAATTGCCCCTAGAAATGGAATATATATTAAAGCCTCTGCATAACTTGCATGTACTCCCAACATTTTGATAATTCATTCAGACTGAGAAGGATTGGAAATTATTCTGTATACATCCTACAAAAGCACCTTAAGCATCAGCAACAACAAAACAACAACAACCATCTGGGCTTTCTTTGCGTGCAAAAATTAAATTAACACAATTCAATTTAATATAAGCATTTGCACACATCCAATGTAGAAAAGACTAGTTATATTTCTTCCTTTCACACAATTAATGTTAAAGAAATTCAAATAACTGGCAGAATTCTCAGCAAATTAACATTTTCAGAAGTATAATTCATTAGTATGAAGATCCCAGTGTTGAATTTTGAATTGAACAAGTGATACTACAAAATAGCACAGACTTTCCCGTATTAGTTTACTATTTCCTATGGTCTCGGCTAGTAGAATGGAAATACCATTTTAAGAATAGTAAAGAATAGTAAAACCTTGTCCTGAATGGCAATTTTCTTTGAAAAATTTGGAGTGTTTTTTTAGGAAAATTACACTTAAGCAATGTAGTAAATTCTCAATTTTAAGCCCTTTGATAGAAAATTTGAGTTTTCAAAGAACTTCATATGAAGCATTTAACTTGCAAATACAATAGTGTTTATAATTTGCTGGAAATGTGCATATTACCAGTGTGAGAAATCTTTAAAAAAAATTACATTTGTGTATTTTTTGAAAAAACAATTTGGAGCAGTTTTTGAGAAAATGGTGTTTGAGGGTTTCTGAAATTGCCAAATTTCAAAATAGTTTTGACAGAAGACAGTCTAGTTTTCAAGAAGCTTTCTACGACATTTAAACCACATGTACTTGTATATATAATAATGTGATACAATACAATTGTTTGTTGCTTCAGCACCACGATATTGAAGTTTGCATCCTTGTAGTGTCCGCACCCTTTTGCAAAGTTTGAATTTTAACCTCATTACTCAATACCAAGATCCATTATGTATGGGTACTCTTAAATTAAAGATTCTATCTACCACCTTTTTGTAGTATGATATCCAACACTTTTACTGCAAAATTTATTAGTGGAATCTACAAGAAATGTTTGCTTAGCATTTCACTTCAATCACTTCATGCCACATCAATTGCAATACGCTATGCACAACAATTGTCAGAATGAATGCGAACATGCTTACGAGGTAGGCTAAATTTAAATGGAAATAACATTGTACTGTTCAGTAAAGAAAAAATTAATCCACATTTTCTGTTGCAATTGCATGACAGTCCCATGTTTCGGCTGTAAATTGAGGGGAAAAGAATCATCTTGGATCCAGAGACAGAAGGTAATATCTTAGAAGTAATTCAAGTCACATTTAATAAATAGTCCACAAATAGCCTTTACAACTATTAAAGGCAACATTTCATGTCTTTAAAAGAAGAGTCCCACACCATTCTTGAATTTGAATAACACTTTGATAAATTGATTCTACAGTGAAACATTTTATTTTCTCAACTTTATATTGGAACAAATTAAGTAATCTGAGTAGGAAGGGTAAACCCTGAAATACAAGTTTTAAGAAAAACACATTGCAATATTTCTGTACAGCACAAACTCAATAAAATATATCTATGAGAAAGAGGGACAAATTGCTCTTAATCTACCCTTGTGCATGTGGTTACAGGCATACTTCATAATGATAAATGTAAAAAAAATTATTTCATGTTGAGTGCACTCTTACTACCAGGAACAATTAACAATTCAGGGGCTTGTTTCATTTTCTAAAGTTTATGTTCAATCAGTTGGTCAAGTTGAAGTCCATCAACCCTCGTTTACATAAAAATTTACCTGGTCCAGCAGAATGCCAAAGTATTGTAAGAGTGGGGAGGTCTGGCCCTGAGGAGTGGGAACCTGCTGAAACCTCTGAATGGTTTGAGGAGTGCGTAGAATTCCTTTTGGAGCATTTGCTGCTACCTGCAGAAGATGAATTTGCATGAGAAAAAAAGAACCACTTGAATTCCATTTTAAGGTTTCATTTACTTTGATCAACATACCTTGGCTGCCTCAGCATACTGTCCATTTTGAAACATTAAATTGAATTTGCGAACAAACAAATCCTCTGCCCCAGCCAAATTATTTCGAACAGCCATTCGAAGAGCTAAATCAGGATTTTGTAACACACTATTGATGTAAGGAATTATGTTATCCTCTTCTACAGAAACTGACAAAACCTGAATGAGAGTATTCATTTATTTTATGCTTCCCAGTCTGCATTGTAAATCAATATACAATGTATGTCAACCAGCATGCAATGTAAATCAACCTACCTGCCCTTTACGATTGACTCCAATAATGCCACCTGATGCTTCATGTGGTGCTGTCACAAATATAGTGTCACCACTGATGCGATTCATATAAATGCATGTAGCCGTTTCTATGTCATACATGTGAATATAGCCATATTTTGTGATGAGATAAATTACATCGTATTTCGCACTAACCTAAAGAAAAAAAATTAATAGGAATATGTATTCTCAAAGTTCAAGAAAGGTTCTAGGAGAGTTTTTCATTATGGAGTACTTCAGAAGTCTCAGCAAATTCTGACCAGTCTTACCTGCATTGCTACAGGGAAGTCATTTTGGGCTTCTGGAGGAAAGAAAACATCAACAGCTTTCTTAGCAAAATTTTGGTTGCCAGCCGGTGGTTGACCAACTTCAATAATGTGTAACTGCAATGGATATAATAGTATCATTTCAATTGCCAATGAAAATTTAGCATAGATATACAATATAAAATGTTAGTAACATTCCACTCACCTTGCCACCCTGAACAGTCCTTACAGCAAAACAGAAAAGTGTGGAAAGTTCTGCATTTCCTTCCATTTTAAATTGAGCAAAAGATGCTGCATGACCTTCAATGGGTTGAGAACACTTACGTTCCACTGAATATAACTGCATAGCACCAACAACCCTGTTTTGCTAATGGAAAAAGAAAAACATTTAAGAAGTACCTACAAAATAAGAAAATGAAAACAGAAGTTGCAAATCAAAATTATATCACTAAAAGGTTATGTAAATAGCTGAGAGTAACTTTTGAATGGTCATTACTACAAATTTTCACATTTTTAAATTTACTTTGCACATTAATTTTTTTTAAATTTAGTTTGAAAACTTTAGATTTAATAAACATGTACATCTAACTAATGAAAACAGTTAGAAATTTCACATCTGTTCCTTAGAATTTACATTTTTTCTATAGATTCAAGATTTATTTAATTCACACCTGTGCAGAAATGCCAATGAGCAGAAGCCACGACTGTTTGGGATCTGTTCGGTAATTTATGATCTGGCAACCATTAAGACTGGAATGGCGATCAAACATTTTCTGAGGAATCGAATCTCCTGCAACCATATAATATTCCATTAACATTCATTCATAGATTATTGAAAAAAAAACTGCACTCTGTTTTTTATCATAACACAAATTTCAACACGTGCGTTCAGAGTGTGAACAGCCATATTAATATTATAATCATTGGTTACATTGTTAGAATCAAAGTTCGAACGACAAAAAACAAGCATTGAGAATCATTAGTTACTTCTGAATGCAAGTTAGTTTCTTTCAAACAAGTTTAAGATGCAATAATTTCACATACAGTAGAGCATATATTACCTGGATGAATCAATGATCAATAAAATATTCTGAAAAATAGAATAAAATCTGCATGCAATAAAGCTGGACAGAGACCACCCATAAATTACATAAAAATTTGGCTCATTTTCATGACATCCTTTTCTCCCCTGTAACGTACCCATAATGTGCTTTAACCCCCCTAAATAATTTTGCAACACTCGGGACCCCCTCCTCCAGTAAAAGCAAGAAATTTTAGCACAATAAAAAAATGCATTCATTTTGTTTGTTGAAAATTAACAATTATGATAATTAGCGAAGGAATTAGATGGTGATGCAGACTGCACCTAACAATAAGGTTGGGGGCAAGTTGTAAGTGAAGGAAAAAATGCATAGGTGAGAAAACTATTACATGTTGTGCACACAGTCGTGGATGACACATTGGAAAGAGTCTACTAAGCCAATTTAAATGGATTCTTGATTAGAGTTTTGAATATTTTCTTGTAATTTTACAGATTGAATAAAAAAACAATTTGTTGCAACAGTTTATCTAATAACTTAAATAATGAACATCAACCAATACTCCCTACCCCTATGTAATGCAGTTAAACACTGCCACAAATCTCCTCCCCCCCTTCTTTCAGTGTTATGTAATTTATGAATGACCCAAGCAGGAATATTACACTGATCTACAAAATATATTGATGATGTTTGGATTATTGTGATGTTTAATTTTGAATCATGTTCATATTTCAACTCAAAACACACAAAACTTCAACAAAAACAAAAGAGGAATATATACCTACAGAATGGATATATACCTACATTAGTTTTCTTATTTCTTTCTACATAATATACTTCAAAAAAATTTAATTAAATTTGAAAAATAGAAAGCAAGCATCAAAGCATACATATTGTATCTTAGTATAGTGTATTAATACTCGTTACAACTTTGTCTTACTAGTTTTTTGATACAAAAAATACAAGGTCAGTCCAGAGAATTAATTGTTCGATGTTAATTGATGGCCAGTTAATCTATGCTCTACTTTATTGCACAATATTATATCTGAAACACTTCCGCTTACCTTCCATACTCCAATGGTACACAGATGTTTCTGTGACCAAAGCCAATGTGTTTAGGGAAATCCACTTCCAGAAAATAACTTCTTCAGTCATTGTGTGGGCTTTCATTTTACTCTTCATCTCTATATTGAAGATCTGCAGTGTCTTCTGGGCTGCTCCGCCCGTAGTTGCAAAAGATAAAATAAGTACACAGAGCAAAAATCCTTTTTTTTCTTTTTCCTTCATTAAGATTTTCTGGGCTACTCATGCTAAAAATGTTGGGATGCCAAGAAAATCTCTTCGCACATTCCATCAATGCCAAGCTTAATGCACTTACAAGAGAAAGCACTTACAAGATCATCTATTTCAATATCAGAAATAATCATTTGTTAACATTTAACAATGTGTATATATACTTACACAAGAATAGCAATGACAGTAAAATAATTTTTTAGTAATTTGGATAAGTATTCTTTGGTTGTAACATTTTCATGAAGCAAACAGCAATGCCAATTTTTAACAAGTATCTAAGTAATGTTTAATTCAATCAAACAGTATTCAAAATAATTTATAAATAAAGACTTTTCTGTTTTAACACAAGTCTTTAAAAATTCTCCATACTTTGTTTCAGCAATTAGCTTAATCTTTGACAAATATAATAATATAATGCTTTCATTTATAAATGTTTTCATTATTTTACTGCCACATGCAAGTTTTGTAGCTTAATACAACCCATTTTCATGCCATGTTAAAAGGACACAAAATGTACATGTAACATCATCATTGCAATAGTTGACTTGCACAAGTACTAAAACATCAGCACATATGCAAGCTAAAATTATTTACAAGGACATGCTCTTTAAATTCAGCACTGTCATTACAGCAAACATTTGTAAGAAGTAATTTTGCACAGAACATGGGGAGAGGATACAAAGACAAGCCACAGATCATATTGATTCACCTTCCATAACAGCCTTCTACTTTTTCAATTTCTCATGGTAGAAACAACAGTTGCATTTATTAAATTTGTTCTAAAAGGTGTGTGCTTGCCCATGCAATATCTAAGTGCATATGACAGATCCCAGTAATTTTCAAATCAGTTCCAATTAACATGCACACAAATGGTACTTGGCAGGCCCTAGAACAGATCTTATGTAATTCAGCGATTCCCAATATCCCTTATACTTTCTGCAGAATTCACAGATTTCTTTCATATTTATTTACAATCTATTTAAATAATAATGCAATGAAACAATGAATGCATTTGGTAGAATAAACATCGAGAACACACACAATTGTGTGCTTCTAGTCTGTTTAGAATCACATTACCATTCAACTGGTTTTATCTCAAACTTAACAGAGACAATATGGTTAATGACCATTCAATGAATTACATTACAAATTAAGTGTGTGCATGTGTGGTAATAAAGTTATAAAACCAAAAGAGGAATTATTAATATTGAAATTATTCTCTCTTTACCACTGTTTGCAAGGGATGATATACATTGGTTTAATTCCGTATTTCACCAACTTGCTTTTAAAAAGCCCCATACTTTCCTTTCCCCACTAAAATTACAAATCTACAATGAGGCATAATTTTACAGCCCATAAGAAAGCTTCTATACAAACTAGTTTTAAGTAATAAGGCTGCCATTCTTTTGTGAAAATGTTAAGGCTCAACAAGCAATTTTAAACCTTAAGTTTAATTCAAAATAAATAACTTTTATAAAATAAAAGGCATGCATAACAGTTTTGTATACTTTACACATTTTAGCTAACAAGTATGAAATCTGCAGAAAGAAAATGCAATGATAAAGCCACACTTCTCATACACAAGATCTGCTCTTAGACACTTGCTTGTTACAATAATTATGCTTTCTACAGCTCGACAAGATACAGCAACATCACTTTTCCGAGGCCATGCAAAACTCAAACCTCCGGTTGTCCAAACAGACAAGAAGTCTTATGACAGTGTCTCGTCAAGCCGCAGGAGCGGAGGAACCAGGCTAAGGGCCAGAGGGGAGAGAGAGAAAAAGCTACAGTTGAGATACCTTCAACGCCAGCCTTGCCTTTGAGTGCGATGACCTTGCTGGCAGGGTTCATAATGGCAGAATCCGCAGAGATGGGCCGGCGAATGGGGTTTGTTGGGTCAGCCATATCAATTATCACCACTTGTGATGTTTCTCCGACTTTTTCACGCACACAGATAAATTTATCTGACTCCATGGTGAGAGTGTTAAAGCTCACGCTTGCTTGATTTATTCCTACATTTGTGAGCTGCAATAACCAAAAACAATTAATACATTTAATAATTAAAATTAAAATAATAAATAAGTTCAGAATTGTTCACAACAGACTCAAGGTATTTGTTTCATATCCATGGCATAGGCAGAAAGTAGATCTTTGCCAAATACTTTCAAATTGGTGAGGGAAGAATCAATTCAACGGTATATTATGAGCACCTAATAGAACAGTAGATGTTTGTGGTTTTTAAGTTATATATAAGGTGACTTGATTATTCAAGCACGGTTTCATGAGCTTCTCGATTCAGTAAACAATTTCCTTATTTCAGTTTCTTGACATTTAAAATTATTCATATAATTGAAAGCCATGATTTAGAAAGCAAAAAATGCTTGCATGGGAGTGCATGACTTAAGGTTTGCAACACAACTGACAGCTGCCATCGGTGGCATAAAAAGAACCAGGAATAAGCACTCTACACACACCACCTCAACACGCCACAGTGCTTCCAAACCCTCAAGGGCCAGTGGGAGGGTGTAACATACAGAGGCATGCTAGGTATCATCTTAGTGATTTTGATGTTCCTTGAGGTTGAGAAAGAGAGAGGCAATGTTTGAACACAGGTCCCACATAAATAATATAATAGGTTTTGATGTTCCCACTGGAAGAAACTCTGAATTCACACCCTGCCGTAAATTTGGAGGTTTGCAATCCTCAAGAAGGCTAGAGAATGTTTGTGACATGAAACAATTCTCTAAAAGCCACACGTTTCTTCTGTTCTATGCAACGACTTAACAAACAAGGAAATGCCTCTAATACCCAATAATATTAATACCCACTAACATTAGAGTCAGTAGAGAATCTTTTGGAATAATCAGAACCAAAATTCGCACATTTCCTCTTAAATCTTCACAATATTCATATTCTGAGTTTTCAAGAGCATGGGAGGAAAATACTGCCACTTATCACCTGGAATTCCAGGCAAGATGCCTGCATATCTAGGATTTACACACCCCTCAAGAAGCAATTCATAAGAATGGGAACAATAACATGATGGAGAGATACTTGGTGAAATAATGCAATAAAGAAATAATAGGCGGTCCATAACTTCGTAAAACTGAGGTTACACGGTTTGCCTAGTTAATGAACGGCCATCTCCTGGAGATTCTCCAAATAGGGAAACTAAAGGGGCACTGTGGTATTTATGGTATACTATGGGTATTTTGGGCTGCTCAATTCAGGGGAGAGGGCGTTGTCATTTCCTCCCCCCCTTACTTGTATGTACAAGTAATAATATAAGTGTTTTACAAGGGTGTTCGGGAGATAAAAATGTTAAACCGTAATTTTATTCCTGAATTTATCAGCAATATTTCGGATTGAATAATTTACTCTAGTCGCGAAATATATTTATTTTCCGGGGGGGGGGGGGGGGCGGCGGCTAGGTCATGGCAGCCTTCTACTCCCCCGGGTCTGCAACTGTAGGTTCAGATGAAACTCGCGTTTGCTGAAAACTCCAATACTATTTTCTGCCCGGTTGCACTTCAACGTTGTTTCTCACAAGCATAGCAAGGTTCACTCAACGACCACAGTCTATACATATATAAATTCAATAAAGGCTGCATCCGACTTAACCAGCAGACTTTTTTGTTGACTCAGTGCTTTCATTGATATAATCTTTGACTTTTCTGTAGAGCTTCGAAATTTCCACTATTTGCGCACCATTGTATTCGAGGACCTTTGTATTCGAGAAACTGGAATTTTACTATTTCATCAGACAATTGTGGTGAAGATTTATGGCAAGGCGATTTCCTACATGCTTCTCACAAGAGAAAGCATTATCCGTCTTGTTCCCGTGTAGAAATTCTGTAGATCGCAAGTCAAGACAACAGGTCGGTCTGCTTAGAAACTATAAACTCCACAGCCAGGTAACAATCAAACACTATTTTGCCGACAATTTCAGCAAGAGGGTGCTGAGACCGTCTGAAATTCATCCCACCTGTGGGGAAGTCGAACCGGCGACTTGGCGATTCCAAAGCTATAAAACAAAAAGTGAGAAGTGCCTAAACGCCAGCAGGGCTAGTCTCCCTCTGTGTAGAGTAATCGTCCCTCACTCCAAGCTCAGAACATAGGGCTCAGAATGATGGTATGTGATTGGCGTCCTATGCGTGTGACGCAAACTTGCTCTAATAGGATCTACCGTCATTGGTAACCGGAAGCGTGTCTGCTTCCACAAAAGTTGACCAGCGGGAATAGATTGTTATGGTGCGGTATAACAGTCTCTCAGTTTAAGCACAAATGCAACAGAATCAATGTTGGTTTCTCAGGAGGAAATGTGGCAAGGTCCTCTCGTACTTTCTTTCTCAATGCAATTACCAATTATTTGGATTGTTTTTTTGAGGAAAAACTAAAATTTTTAGATCTACGAGGAAATTTAATTTTAACTAGTTTTAAACAGCGCTAATAAGCGACGCAAAATTGAATTGAAATCGACATGAGGGAGGAACTATAGACTTTTCGCATAGCATCAAGCACTTAGCGTATACCCACTTTTCGGCCACCGCGCAAGCGTTGAGGCTGAAAAGTGTTGTATGCAGCGGTGCTTCACACCGACCAACGTCTACTAACAGTCAGGCCTGCTGTGTCAATCGGCCATATATCGCAGAGCTTCTGCGACACGGTGAAATGTTTAATAATGAAGCTGAACAATCCAAGGGAGGATCTATTATTTTACGCTGCTGCCTATAGACTTCTCAAACGTTTCAAGGGATGTGGACAATGTCACACGCCCGCAAAGGCAAGAATGAGTTCTCGCGTGGACAGAGCATTGGCGTACGGTGTAATGTCAACTCATGACGTGGGCTGGCGGAAGCCCGCGTAAATGGGCAAACAGAACCGATGGATCGACCAATCACCAAGTCGACGCAAGTCTATAATATACCGTTTCATTTGAAGTACTCTTCGCAATTTACACGTCTTCCTGCCCCTAACAAAAGTACAGGAGCCCCTCTTGAGTATTACGTTCAATGCTGTACACCTCTAGTCGAACATTCCACATTTGAAGTAATGTGGAATTGGACACGGACAAGACGGATTTGGGGAAGCTTTCCTCGAGGTTCCTGAATTCACTCTGCACCCCATTGTACTATAGCTCAGTCGCTACAAAAACCTATCACCCATTCATCATATGCCAGCCATCCTAGAAATTGCCGAAACGGCTACGTTATCAAGGACATTCATTAACACGCCGGGCGAGGATCCTAAGCCCAGCGGCGGCGCCCGTCTCCTGTGACCCGTACTACGCGCCGGCCCGGGGCCCGCCCCCGCCGTTGGATCCATACCCGCGCAGCGCGGCGAGGGGTGGAGGCCGAAGGGCCCGTGACGTCAGAGGGAAAACCGGGTCACGCGTTGAGCAGAGGTGGGGATGGGGGGGGGGGGGAGGCCCTGAGCCCGCCCCCGCGCCAGCGAGCGCCCGCGCACGCCCATTCAGCCAGCACCGGGCGAGGGCGAGGCTGGAGCACCTTCCTCGCAGGCCGAGGGTTTAGGATGCTACGAGCCGGTGTAGAAGCAAGAATTTTCTTCCCCGGAACAGCTACGCAACTGAATAGTTGACAAGAGCATTCGATACTAAAAAGATAGAATACGTTATATACGACAGTTGACGAAACCGCCGTCAATGAAATGAGAAAGCCTTCAATGTAATTTGTTTACGGAATTCTTAAGACAAAGATTTGAATTGTCTAACTTAAATCCCATTGAGTCAATCTGTCATTTTCAATGCCACTACCAAAGAAGATTGTTAAGTGATCAAGTCAGCGCAAAATAAATTTTCGTATAGCGCGAGCAGGCTCGTGTTGATTTCAGTGACGACCCACAAATCCAGTGCGACACGATTCGATTGCCGATTGAAGTTTGATCCCGAACGAAAGTACACGTTCGAAGGAAAGTTACAGATTTCAGCAAAGCTTCCCGTCTGCGAAACTATCGAAACGACCCTTCTCGAGCATGTACTCTGCGCAAGGGATTTTTGTGGCCTAGTCTCGTGTGGCCTGCCTTCCTCAAGAGAACGATACACAATATGCAACATTTGCTCGCCTTTTCTCTTATTTCCCCTTGCCTTCTAGTTCTTTTTAGGATTTCTTTTACAAGTGTGTGGATTCTGCAGGGGCCCCGGAGCGGGAGCTCCGTGATTAATCCGGCCCTGATTTTATTATACAATCTTTGAAATGTAATGCAATTTTAGACTACACCTTATATTATAAACTGAAATTATTTTCATTAATTGAAACATTTTTTACTTGAAAAATTTCATATTTTTCTCTTAACTCGTTTTGTCACAGTTCTAATAATTTCCAATGACAGTTACAGTACTAATGACTTCATAATTTCATGACTGTGCTTGGGTAAGAACTCGTCCGCACGGAAAACTGATCTGTTTTACTTAACTCAATTGAGGCTTAATTTATTTACTATCTTAAAAATGTTTAAAATAGTTTTTGGAGAAGTACCGGTGTTATGACACTATACGCAGCAGAATCAGCATAGAGAGCAATATTCGAAGGCATCGTATACGTAGTTAGAATCTAAACTAAAGATTTGACAGAGCCTTCTGTCTACACTGCGAACTAGAAGGTCCTCGACTCCCCGATTCTTGACAACCCAAGAGACCGATGACTGGACAAAAGGGTCCGTTGACCGTCACAGGCATTGTCGAAATCTGTCAAGTTTGTAAATCTAGGTATCAGCGCCATCTGTACACCTCTCGACTACCGACTACCTCCGTCTCTACTACCTACACGGAAATCTACCGCGAGCCCGTTTCTCTCGCAGCAAACCCAACTTAGAGGGCCGGGTTCCCAATCCGGGCATCCGGAGGCGGAATTTCGTGCACGTTGGTTGCCTCCGCCAAAAGAGTAGGAAGCGGGGCTGGGAGGGGCGGGTGTGTGGGCTCCAACGGCCCGTTCGGTCGATTCGCAAAGTCCTCCCCCGCCCCAGCCCCAATCCTCCTGCCGCCCCGCCGCTCGGTCGCCCTGCCTATTCGCCGCCAACGCCCACGCCCTCAGGAAGAGTGACAGCGACATGGGCTCTGCTCTTCCCTATGCCCCGGTCCCCCGGCTAATATGGTCCAGCGCAGGGAAGCGGGGGCGCACCGGCCAGTCGCTGCAGACAGAGCATCCTTCCATAGCGCACTCCGACACAATTGCGTCACATTTCATAATCCTTCACCCAAAAAACCTCGCTGCCCTTTTAACCTATTAAATCAATATACTGCATTTATTATTTACCAAATGAAATTAAATCAGAAAGATTCGTGGAGATTGATATGCAAACTTTCTGAATAATTACGAACATCTCTCTCGGTATCGACATTACGTAATAAAATGACGATTTTTATCACAGTACGAAGCGGATGCGGGAAGGCGATGGGGTGTAATAAAACCAATTGTGTTAAATTGTTTACGCGTAATTGTCTAGTAAATATTAAACACTTCGGATCTGAACATTGAGAGAAGTATTAATTACGTGCGAAATCTCATTTCAACAGAATCCAGTTTCTCCATTTTAAGAAAATCAAATTTAAAGCTGATTTATCTGTCTCATGATGGCTTGTATCACGTAGCCATGAGGCCAATGAATCACCTCTGTCGATTGCAGGTAAATTACTATAAACATTCTGGTTTATTTTATCACCTTATCGCTGCAAACAAAACAACTCAGTCCACACGACGAAAAACGCGAACATATTCCATTATCGGTGCGAGCACAAAAAAACTTTTTTCCACCCCATGCACGCCATCCATTTCTTGATTCTTAACTGTTTTGTTGAACTCCCAGGCAGAGCATTACAGCGTGCTCGCCGTAAATAAACAGGACGGTAACAATGGCAAGGAAGCCATTTGGGGGCGGAGAAGAGCGCAAAGGACGCCGTCAAGTCTAATGCGTCGGCCATCGCGATAGAGGTCACGGAAGGCCGGAGCTGCGCGGCGGGGCTAACAGCGCTAAACGAGACGAGCGCCGCCTCTGCGCCGGGGCCGTAGACCCGCGCCCACCGCGCGAAGGCCGGGGAACTCCGTGCACTAGCGCCTTTCAAGCGGTCGCCAAGTGCCAGCCTCGCATTACGACGCACAACTTCGACACTCCGTATGATGTACCTCTTCGACCCTCCGCCACATTTCGAGCCATTCTGATGTACTATGGAGCCTGGAAATCGTGCGGGATGGGCCAGGAAAGGGAGGATCGAAACGGGACGATGTGCCCTCTCATTTTGTGTCATACGGCGGATTTGGTGGTGTAACGGTTAGTGTATCTGACTTGAACGGTGATTCAAACCCGACCGAAGACTTGCATTTATATGAGCGAAAAAAATCGCACGGAATTGACCTCAAAGTTAGGAAACGAGCGAGCAGAATACTTCTAAAATTTCCATGGAAACAGTGGCATCGTCTGACTCCGCGTACGCTTTGCCGAAAAGCCGCATGTACAGATAATAGGAAAATGCAGATGCGGGGGGCAAGGCCGGGGATGTGCGACGCGGCAGCGAGGAGGCGCGGGCAATGACGTCACGTGCCGCGTGGGCGACAGAAGCGGGGGCGGCGGAGGCACGTGCGGGGTCGGGGGCGGGGGCCGCATCGCGATCGCGCCACAGCGCCGCCAATCGATAATACGCCGCCTCACCCCCTCCGGTTGCCGCCAGGGCAGCGAGTAATTGGGAGACAGCCTAAGCCGCCGTGGAATCCCAAGCGAGAGGACGGTTAAGTGCAAGTGCACTGTGCGCACGGCGCTCACGTCTACAACCAACGGAATCAATTAGACTTCTCTGTTCAGTAGCAAGTAATCACAATTTTAAATAGCGCGAGCCATGTTGTACACTACAGGGTTTCATCTGCCCTGACCTTGGCTCAATAGCGTCATGGGGCGACTAGTCCCCCCAACCCATCTGTACCTTATTATTTTCGAATTCCCCCTCCCATATTTTAGTACTGGCGACGCCCGTGCATTTACCTTTCCAGTTTCCTCATTTTACAGAAACGTTCTTCGCTTTACATGAAAATATGTTAAAGCAAGTGGTTAGTGAAACGCAATTCCTCGCGTTGCTTAACGATTTCAATTTTCGGCTTTTTGGAGTCATTTCCATACACAACCTAAAAACGTAAAAAAAAAAACACGCAGTGTTCTTTCCCATGCGGGCCAGTCGCCAGTGCGGGCGGAGTTTCGCCAATCGCAAATGCCTGCCCTCGCAGCACCAGCAACACCGACGACCTCGGCAACATCGGAAGTGAGCTAGAAAACTCTTCGCTCCTTCTCTTGGAAGGCCGAGTGCTCCCGAACTCGCGCCCCCCCTCCCCCATCCCGCACTTTCCCGTCAGTCAATCCAATTACTTCAGCGAAGGCGCCAGACGGCCCGCTTTCCTCTAGCGGGACACCCGCTGATCATTCGTCCACACGCATTTGTTCGCGCCACAAGCACCACTGCACACTGCATCCTGCTCAGAAGTGACGGCTTTTTCAATAATTACGCAGTCCCTTTGATCAAGCCACAACGCATCACTTACAATTCAGATAGCACTCTAAAAGTTCACCTTTTATTTTAATTTATTTTTCTTATTTTAACTCAATTTTTTTTTTTAAATATACGGAAATACGTGATTGATTTATATGGGTTTTCGATGTAATATCGTCTCTATTCTAAGACTGGTAAACAAGAGATTGAAAGAATGAGCACTTTCAGATAGAAAATTAGTATAAAAATCTAAAAATTTGGAAGAATCAAATTGGAAATTCCAAGCACTTAATAACCTCTGTACCTTTGCAGGGAAGTTTTTGAAAGCTGTTCAAAATGTTGATAGAAGTGATTAGAACGTGTATTTTCATTTCTTAATTTACAAAATTCCATTAATTGTGTGTTATGACATACTTCTTTCCCGTAATGATTTACATGCATTTTAGAAGAAGGGTGACCATATATTCTCGCCCCGCCCGATCCTGGCTGCAGAAAATCTAAAGTAGTCTAAATAAGGCGGGAGCGGGGGCAAAGGACGAGGGACGAGGCCACCCGCGGGTCACGCCCTGGAGCTGCATCTGAGGTCTATAATACGCTCGTGCCATGAGGCCACTTTCCCCTCGTGCACGGCGGAGCGACGACGCGACACCTATCGTTGGGCGGGGTGGGGCGGAGGCGGCGCCGCCTCCGCCTCGCTCGACGACAGGGCAGAGCACGGCAGGACAGGGCGGAGGAGAGCAGAGCAGTTGAAGGTGAGGCGGGCGGGCACGCGGCACCGAGCAGAGCAGAGTCGTTGCCCGCTGCGGTTCCGTTACTCCGCCCAGCAGCCAACGTCTCGACGCTCCTCGGCAGGTCCGGACCAACGATCCTAGCAATACTCCGCCCGCTCATTACCACTCGAAAACTAATTCGCACCGACGCAAATTCGAAGGTGGGGGGAGCCAGTGCAACATTTATTTTGCTCATCCAAAATTATCTTTAAAGAGTCCCTCCCCCGATCTAAACGTACAAACTTGTTCATAGAACTACAGATGGGTATGCAAACATTTCATGCCGCTTTCTAAAAACATAGGACAAACAGTTTTTTCTGCCTTATAATTTCATAAACGAGAAGTCACTAAGTTGTCTGGATCCTTTCAACTTATCGTCACTTCTGAGACGTCTAGAATTTGAAGTACTTTTCACCTCTTCGTATCACGTCTGTTCAAAACTTTTGTATCGATCCCATTTGCCATTATTTTACGTTGGTAGAAAATCACAAATACCATGTTTGAAAATGTTTATGTGACTGCGTTAAGTGAACTCTCAAGTCTTAAGCTAACCACGCGCAATGAAGGTTATTCTCGATAACGTGAAATGTGGTAAAAATATTGATTCCCTACATCTCTATTTGAAGGTAGAATATCCGCAGATCTAGCACCGAATATTAGTCTTGGGGGAGGGGAGGGGGGGGAGATGAAGGCTTCAATAAGGGAAGTCCGAAGACAGACTTCACCGTTGTCAAGTTGCTTTTCCACAATTCACATACATGCATTGAAACTACATTCAGTTTATACTCCCCAAAAGAAACGTAGCCAAATGATACGTCTACTCGAGCATCGCAACACCTGCAAGCGCATCTGGACAAGATAGAAGAATGGACGAATCAATGGAGAGTAAATATAAACACAGCAAAATCACAACAGATTACCTTCTCACTTCGAAAAGAACAGTGTCCCAAAGTGAAATTAAACTCATCAGAACTCTCAGTAACAACTGTTGTGAGGTATCTTGGCTTACATCTAGACAGTCACCTAACCTGGAAACCTCACATCTTGAAAAAGAGGAAAGAATCACAACTGAAATTAAGTAAATTATCATGGCTACTTAACCGAAGGTCTAAGCTCTCCTTATACAACAAAATTTTAGTGTACAAGACAATAATCAAGCCAATATGGACTTATGGAATCGAACTCTGGGGAACTGCCAGCAAGTCAAACCTGGAGATCCTGAGAAGATTCGAAACAAAAACATTGAGATATATATGCAACGCCCCATGGTTAGTCAGACAATAATTTGTACAAAGATTTGAACATCTCAACAATGTCAGAGACTATCTCGGAGAGAAGCAAGAGGCATCAGATGAGACTGGAAAGCCACCCGAATCAACACTCAGTGAACATGTTGGACAATAGTGAACATGTGTATAGGCTAAAGCGTGAACATATTCTAGACTTACCCTTTAGATTCTCTTCATAGCAACTTATATCATGTATACCATTTACTAATTGTTCCAAGTAAACAGATTGTAAATTAGCAGAATTGAAATTTTAAAAAAAAAATGATACGTCTATCCGAGATACTGAATCGACTGACTTTTCCTCGCCCTGCTCCGCTGCCTTCAGCCCTCTCAAGCGGATTAAGCATACTTGCGATACCACCGGCACGCCCCATCTCCACTACACGCCCAAAGCTCGGCGGACGATAGCTGGACTGCGGAACAGCAACGCAACTATCGACATACGAGGGCGAAAAACGAAACAACCTAATCGACTACGGAGGGACTAAAGACGAACCGTACGAAACGGGTTATGGACTAATTCCCTTAAGCCATTCAATTTTTCGTGGAGCAAACATTTAATACCATACACAACACAGTTTAAAATTTTAACTAGAGATCACCGACTACAAGAATTTTAAGGGGTATTTCTCACTTCATGAGCAAGAACCGATAATTAATAATATTATAAGCCAATTGTTTTTATTTGAAACCATATTCGATTTCTAGTTATACGCATCTGATTCGAGTTTATAAATATGGATGGAATTATGCAATTTATATCTTAACTATCTATTCCTAAAGTAATATCTTTGAGAACATTGAGAACTTCGAAAACCATAGTAGTAGTTTTCTTGAAACACTTTGCTATTTAAACAACTTGCTGGACGCAAACAAGAATCCACGGCTTTTCGTGCACCGCGAGGGCAAACCCGAGCTCGAGCTGATCGTACGCGGGCAAACGCTACTTCGCTTCCGCCATAAAGAGCCTGTTTCGGACGCGAGCACCACATTTCACGCACGTGGGAACCACGGCAAGGGAAGTTAGGGGAGGGGTGGGGTGGGGTAGGGTGGGCTGAGAGGGGAAGGCGGCGAAAGCCAGACGCCAATCGACGAGTTCTCGATAATGAGTGGGTTCGACGCACAGCCGCGGGCCGGACGCCCGCCAGACCACTCTACCCCCCCCCCCCCCTCCCCCCCGACTAGATCGCGATTTTATTTACGTTGGCGCTTCGCTCTACTGCACATGTTCGAGAAAATTCGTTTGGAAATCCCAACTTTTCTTCTTTCACTCCGCATCCTTATGAAAGAGGGAAAATGTTAATGCCACGTTTTAATAGAAACCGGAAACGCTACGCTCCCACTCTTACGACGGAGCGCGAGTACCGAAAGAGCCGAACCCCCCAAAATGGAATAGAAGTTTCTAAAGATACTTTTGTACATTACGGCGTGAGAAACAAATCTGTAATCTCTTAAAATCACATTTAAGGTTCTAGATATGCGCAGGATTTGCTTTTTGCACGATGTATGTCCAAACGTCGTTAAGCCTGGAATTTTACCAGTGGTATTCGCGTCCCCCGCACTATTTACATATTACTAAGGAATTTTGAGAAGAAAATGTCACGCTGAATTATTTTTTCAGTAAGTTCAATCCGTAGAAAAAGTTTTCTTTACGAAGGTTTAATTTTAAATCGCTTGAATGAAATTAATCAAAGACTACCTTTCTTGATTTTTTTTTTTAATTCTTGGAAGGTCCATTGATTTTTTTGAGGCATACATTTAGAGTACAACAAACTTTAAACAATTTTTGTAATGACGTTTCACATTTTATACACCGACGTTTCGAAGGTCATAGGCACGGTCTAATGAAACAATTTATAAATTACATTAATCTAATATAACAAAACCACAAGCTTTAAATTGTAAAAGAAGCTTCAATTCGTAATTAATATTACTCTTCATTGCAACGGAAGATTGATATTTAACATATATGTTCAATTTTTTTTAGGGTAAGGTTAATTATTCCACAAAAATCATTACAAAAATGGTTTAATAAAGTTTGTTATACTGTAAATGACTGCCTAAAAAAATAAATAAATAAATAAAAATCAATCGACCTTCCAAGAATTTAAGTAGTAGAAAAGTTAATGAAAAATGTTTGCGAGTTAAAAAATATTTTGGAAGGGTAATTATTTAGAGGAGAAAAACTCTTGATTGTTGGGATCTGGTAAAGAAAAAGCGGATAAATCCAGTTGCCAAACTCGGGAAGGGGGGGGGAGGGAGGATCCCCTACCACGTAGTGTAACCAGAATCCATGTTTCATGGACCCTTTATATCGCAAAATCGAATGACGTCTAAACGTGTCTGTCCGTCTGAACAACGCTAGCGGTTAAACTGTCAGCCAATTTTCTCCAAAATAGATATTTCCCAATCTATCTGGCTGATGTCACGACACCCTTGCATTGAAAACATATTTTAATTTTGGAAGTACATTACATGAATTCTCTGGGATATTTTCAAAATTATAAAGAAATTGCGCCATCGATTTTGATCAGTTTTGTTGTTGGATAGAGTAAAGGACGTTTGAGAGAACGGTGCAGTCTCATGTTGGTTAAAAACCCTGATTTTTCGAAAATTGCAAAAAATTAAACTTTTCTGCGTCTACAATTTTGCAACTACAATTTTGTAGATCTTTTTTTTCTCAATGAAATGTGTTCAACAAAAACTTCAAAAGAAGTCAGGTTCAATATTTCATATATATATATATATATATATATATATATATATATATATATATATATATATATATATTTTAAACATTCATAAATTGCTTCAAATTTTGCCTAATTTTTATCCTCGTATGTAGCAAAGAAGTGTAAAGATAGTGGTGGTAGTGTTATTTTTGGTGCACTTTGCATTTTCGAAAATTTGAAAAAGTTCGGAATTTTAAATTCGAATTTCAGGCGTTGCCAGATTGGAAAACACGGGTTTCAAAATTCTTAAATTTTTTCCCTTTGTTATCGGTCATGATGGTATGATACTTCCATGAAAGTAAATAGATTGTAGGAAGGTAATAAATTTTAACGCAGAACTGACAAAGAGACTTCCGTACTTTAAGATATAATCGCTGGTTATGGTATTAAAACATTGAAAGCTCTCTTCAAATATAATCAAGGTAGGCTTGTGTGAAATTATTTTTTCTCTCTGTATTAGGTTCTGTAAATACTGCAACATTTCAATTTATTCATCTTAGTTTCCTTTCTAAAAGAAATGACAACTGTCCCTGACAATGGAAATAAATGCAGATAAGCAGGTGAGGATATTCGTTTGAATTAGGTTTTTTTAAGTTAAAACCGAGATTTTAGTAGGGCAGAAATTACAATGTAATGATATTACGTCACTAATGCAGGAAAGTATGAGCAGTTGTAGCACTTCTAGTTTTATTTTTAAATTAATCACTCCGTTACATATTCTTATACTCCACGTGCGTCGAATCATATCTTAAAGTCTCTATGGCCGATACAATACAGATATTTTGATTCAGATGCATTCATAATTTTTTTTTGATACTCGGTGTATTTGAATCTTTCTTTTTTCAATTATTCTCAGTGTCGGGTGTCGATCAGGGCTAATCCCCTACTAAGGCACAGAGAAGTCTAGGTTCAATGGCAGTGAAGCGTCTAGACCGGAAGGCCAAGCAAGTAGAGCACCGGAAATCAGGGAATGGAGGAAGCAGTGCACGCAAGGGTCTCCGAGGCGTATTGATGTATTCTCGAGGTCACACCGCTATTTCTAAACATTTACAATCGCCAGAAAAAAAAAAAAAATATTCCAGATACTACGGGGTCCTGGATTGGAGTGTGTGGGAACCCTGGATACCGACAGCGCTGAATTCCTCGCTGTAAGGACCATGCGCGGCCTTCTTGGGGTGCCCGTATCTTTTATTACAAAGATACTGGTGTTACTAAAATTTCTTCGCGAGCCACCTGATGTGGAATGGGGAGAGTAGTTGCCCACGAGCAACGCGTTGCCGACCTAAGGTTTAAATTACAGAAAATGTTTGCAAACAGACGTAGCAGTAATTCTAATATACACATCTATCAACTATTTGGCAATTTATTTTGGAGTCTGCCGTTGACACCCCCTTCCATTGGTGTTTTAGTGTAGGAATAGCATTGGAATGCAACACGTAAATGGAACCATTCCGCTTATTCCCATGTAAAATGTGTCTAGAACATCCCGTTCAGATCTAATCGCGTGTAGATGCACAAGTTTTACTTTTACTGAAAAGTTTCTACACATATAGCGAGTTTGTTTCGATAGCAAACTACTCCTTTAATGTAAGTAATTACGATTATCTTTCTAAAAAGGAAGTACCACTAAAATGCTATAAGTTTTATACAGAATCGTGTAATATGAATAGCTCATGAAAATGGCCCAAAGTGTCCGCCCGTGTCCCACTAAGACAATGCACCGATGCCAGTGACACGTGATAAACACGTGGCCGATCTGACACTCACCAGAGCCAGTCTGCTGGGGCAGAGTACGGTCAGCTTATCAGCCTCGTATAGATGGCTGAGTGGCTACGCTGACAACTGAGAAAACGGTACAGACTGCCCAAAGAGCAAGTCGACTACTAAAAAATGTTTTCTATCTGACAATAACTTAAGGAACGAAAGATAGAATTTCAACATTACTTTTGGTAAGTTCCATACTAATCTCGCTGGAACAGTCTAGCATATTGCGGAGTGAGATGGTATGAAAATGCTCTCATCAGTATTAGATTGCATTGCTAGTGTTGCAATGTTGAATTTTCTATTCTGATTTATTCATGATTTCTTTCAGGGTTTTACTGGAGGGCTTTCCCATCTTGGTTTCAGCTGCTGTCCAAGAATACTCGGCCAGAGGGAATCTGACAAAAATATTTTGAATGACCACTAACAAGACTCAAAGACAAGAATTTGGTACACAAAATAATCTTCTCACTTCGCTGTTTTGTGTACATGCTGTGCCACTGTTTTATCACATTAGATTTTAGTGGTTCCTACTTAAAAAAAAAAAAAAAATGATCTGAAGGCAAGATAATAGTTCATGTAACTAGAACTAAGTAAAAGGAAGTTTTGCAAGCGTGGCGGCAGTTTTACAGAAAGTGGCCACCACGTTACGAGTATTTGCTTCAGTGCTCATTTTAATTATAAAATGTTGGAACGCATGGTATTTTCCGGCGCTGAGGTCGAAGTGGATTGTGAGGGCTACGGCGGCAGAGTTGAAATGAGTCAGGCGTTGGTTGCATCAGTAATGATAAGATTCCAGCGGCGTTGCGTTTCTGACGGGCGGGGTAGGCGCTCGTGGCAGGCCGCTTCTACTGTTTCGTTCTGACGCGGCCTCGCCCCAAAACGACCCGCGATCCATACAACGATGCGCGAACCGAGGCTTACTTGCTCGGGACTACTTGCACACGCGGCGTTACAGAGTGACAAAACAAGTTTCACGAAACGCTACGCTTGCACGTTGTCACGAAATGGTTTCTCGGAATGCATCATTTTACATTCCGGAGCGCGTATCTCCGTTGCCGGTAGCTGGGGCGAGGGCGAGCGGCGATCGAAGCGTGCCCAGTGCGTCCCACGCACGCTGCGCCTGATGGGATAATGGGGCGGACAACAGGAAGGCGCGCGGCCGGCCACGCCAGGCCAATGGACGCTCCGTGGAGAGCGTAATGGGCCTCGATGACCAACGCCCCGAAGACGCGCAGGCGCGCGGCCGCCTCCTGCCGCCCACTGGGTGACGCGACGACTCATCGACTGGGCGACAGAGAGAGAGCCTTTCCCGAAGGCATTCAGCGATATTTCCTGACAAAAAGGAAATTCGAAATACGAGTATAAACATACTTTCTGCAATATTAGTGATTATTATTATTACTATTATTACTAAGTTTTTACTGGCCGGTATGTCAACCGCTCATAGGAATGATGATCGGGTGTGCGGTTGCTTCATTGAAGATTCAGGTGGCTTCTAACAATACGGCATGCATTCAAGACTACCTTGTGCATATTGCATATATTCCTGGCATCCAAGTGAAGATACTTGTGCTCGAAGTGCCATTTTCAGGATCACTCCCGAAACCCCCTTATTATAGGCATAGATGTCCCTCTGCTGAAGTTCCACTGAGCTGCGACTTCATGGACGACATCGGTATACTTCCGGATCTTCTCTTGATGTTTTGCCGATATGTTGTGGGTGTTTGGTATTGACATATCGATAAGGATCATCATGCAGATAATTTCTATATATGTATGTTATTGCCGCCGGTCTATTGCCGCCGAGTTGTCTGTCAGTGATAAATGGAGCAATCCCAAGTAGTGTGTACTCACTACTTTCAAGCACGTTCTGAAGCACATATTTATAATACGGTACGGAACTGGCGAGTAAGCCAGTTTTTATTGCCAATAATGGGTGAATCTGCTTCGCCACTACATCATGCCTCGTTTTGTATTCCAACTGCGTGGCCGCTACATCCACTTGTCACGGGTTGGATAGGTTGGATAGTTTGGCGGCCTCACATCTACAAGAGTCGGAATGGATGGTGGAATCTCTTAGAATGCGTTTTCTGTAGTTCAAACTTGGCACCACTTGGTCCTGGATAGCGATCATGAAGGCTTCTGTCTCCGGAAAGAGATCCCCGTGCTGGACACAGATGACTTCTGCTTTACTCAGCTCATGGGTACCTTCCATGCAGTGCTTTCGCTTCCCATGAGGTTATCTCCTCTTCGGTTTCAGTGATTGGATGCTTCCTCAACTCTCTCTCAATGTTCCAGGAAGTACCTTCTGAGTTATGCTATTTGAGAGCAGTGTAGATTTACGGGATCTATAACACCTCGCCGTCCTCGTGATCTTGGAAGGGTAAAACGCTCAATGGAGACGTTTTCGGGGTTGAGTCATAACGGTTCGAATTGTCCTGTGGAGGTTGTCAGTATTTCTGCATTTAGTAACGCCGAAGGAGTTATGTCATCATCAACAATAATAATAAGTTCAGTTAATTATGTGCAAATTACACGAACACACATTCAATTTATGAAGGGCTGGAGATCGCTCTCTTCGCTCCGTCGGTCACGTCCGTCCTTTCATCCTACGGATTAATATACAGCAATTGCCTCGAAAGTATTTGAACACCTTGAAAATTTCATAAAATTAAGAAATAATACGCGTAAAAAAAGGTCACATTGAAAGCAGAACATATTCTATAGTTGATATGAGCAAAAAATACATAAAATAACTTTAAAATTTATTAAAGCCAAAAGTATTTTAATACCCACATGATTCTCTCACATGAAGAGAAAACTTTAGTAAAGTAATAACTCAAATTAACATTTGGTGAAATATCTCTTTCCATTTACAAGAGGTTCCAGACCAATTTGGTACGTAACGTTATTGAACGTAGATCACAGTATCGCGCGCGCGCACACAGAAAACTACATGCTAGGTCCTACAGACTCCCAGTGTTCAGGTTCCTTAAAAAAAAATATGACCGTTTTCTGGGTAACGTATACGTTCTTTTTAAATGTAATCGTTAGTGATAGACTAGGCACAATTTTACCTATGCGCTTCTGAATTAGGTTTCCTTAGGTTAGATTCCTGGTAATGGAGGAGAAACCTTCGCGTCACTTCCTACGGAGAGAATGATAAATTGGACGACGAATGTAGATACACTATCCTCCATTTAAAATCGAATGGGCCACAAATACACTAAACTCAACGAAGCGGAAGACTGAGCACAATTAGTAATTCGATGCTGTCTACTAACTGATGCATATATTTTCTCCAGCAAATAGAAGCTAATCTGCTTATAATCGTTGCAATATTTCCAGTTCCTTTGACTATTGGCCGATTTCTCAGCGCGAGACACGGGGCGTCAAGCGCACGAACGCCGCAAGGAAGGCAAGGGACGCCAAGATGACAATAGCGTGCAAAATACGCTTAGAATAGAATCGGGAACTCATTAGTCTTCGTTAGCGGGACGAGTCTACGGAAGGAAAAGGATGCGATTCTTGCTCTATTCGGAAAACCCAAAATCACAAGTTTTTAATATCAGTCACTAGGCGACGTAGCATAATTCGGCAAGTGGCGTGGATTAAGAATAGACCATGAAGAAAGATCGTCTTGGTGAGCATGGAAGGGGGGGGGGGTGAAGGCCGCTAGGTGTCGTGTAACCGAGGGTCCATTTCCATCGGCCATAAAATGTTATACGAGTCACGTAAAAACGATTTTGATCAAGAGCAATGGATCTGTCTGGGCACACACCGTTTAACGCATTGCTGCAACAAAATTAACTACTCCACGAGTAGTTCATTAACAAGAGCAGTAAATAAACTAGTGGTGTCACTGGAAAGATTACGCAGGAACTCAAATAGTCTGCTGAAGTGGGTGGTAGTAAAAGTTGGCATTTCAGTACAGCTGAATAATTCATTTCTATAGAAATTCCAACTACAGGCTTTCAGACTCTTGCTATTCTCAGTCTTAAGCAGATGAGAGACCAAGAAATCTATGTTTGTAGGATGTGCGTTAATCCGAAACTAGAACTCATTGTATAAGATACGTTATGCAGAGGAGTCTTCGCTAACATCGTGCTGGCATGAAATGTGTATCTCGCCGAACCTCAGCAGTCCGGGTCAAAAGGCAACTCGCACGAGCTCCGGAATTCCAACAGCGTCCAATCGCGCAAAATTCCGCTAATTCTTTACGACATCTTTATCAGAACTGTGCTACGCAGAGCGATATATACAACGTTCGAACCATGACTGTGACATTTGTGAAAAGCAGCTACACCAAATGTTTTCATAAAAGTAATTAACGAAGATTAGTATTACTCACTTGTGGTACCCTGAAAGAAAAAATATGCCTTACAAGCGGAGAGATTTGCAGAGAGCAAGAAATGGGGGAGATAGGGATCATATGTGAACATATTGCTAAACTAAACATGCTAAAAAATCTATTGAATAATTTTGTTTGCTGTACTTTTAACTAATTTAAAAGTGTGCAAAACATTTTTTTTATATATCATTAACACACAACTATCTGCAATGCAACCTGAATGACAGACGTTTGAAGATACGAGCATGCGTGGAGAAAGGTTTATGTCCGCCTTTTCACGGGTGCTAGAGAAGTTCCTGAGAGTACATTAGTTCGACCAGACGTCAGAAGGAAGGGAAAGGGAAAGGGAAAGAAATCGATGGTCACCGTCAGGGGAGACGATTTGTGAAACGAAGAAATTAAGGGAGTAAAGGCGGGATAGAACAGTAAAATGGAAGGTGTGTGCAAAAACAGATGGAGAAAGTAATCAAGGGCAGACAGGCGAATGTGGCAATAGGAAGTAACAAAGAGGGTGCTGAAGCGATGAGGCCGGTGGCGTCGCGGCCTCGGCCCTGACTGACGCCTCTGTCAGCTGAGCGGCGGCGCATCGCCCGCTCTAAAAATACGCGGCGGCGGCGGGAAGGTGAGAGAGCGGGGCGGGCGGGGCAGGGTAGGGGGTGAGGGCGGGGACGGGAGGTGGCGGCCGCGCGCCCATTCAAAGCGCCGCCAAGTGCGCGGCTATTTGCGGGAAGCCCCCGACCCGCCGGCAGGGGCAGTGCGGCACAGGACGCCGGCTCGCGCCGCCCTTTTACGTAAGGGCGCGCCTGCTGCACCGCTAACACGCAAGTAGGGCGCCAATTTACGATCGAGCTCCCTCTCAAACTTGTCGCACCCGTCCAATTTACTACGTTACGACTGGTTGCGCCTCAATTTAAGTTCCTCTATACGATAAACACTTTTCAGTCTAGAAAATAAGGCAGTCCAAGGCAAATACCTTTTACGTACTACTTCAGTATGTATTGGCATTCTGGAACGTAACAATTCTCCGTGAATCACCGCTTCCCCCTTTCAGTCGCCAATGTTAAAAATGTACACACTTTGTCTAAGCGTGGCCTTTTCGTTTAACATTATTTCAATTTATAGCAAAGTATTTTACAATCTTTATGAAAATTTGAAGAATTTTATCAACACACACGCAAGATATATAGATCATTGCAACTATACATTACACATTAATTGTCATAATGCATATACCAGTTGAAGGCAGCTTACAGATGTCCCATGTCGCCATCACGAAAACACGTGTGCAAATTCTGAGAAGAGCACGAAAACACGTGTGCAAATTCTGAGAAGAGCACGAAAACACGTGTGCAAATTCTGAGAAGAGCACGAAAACACGTGTGCAAATTCTGAGAAGAGCACGAAAACACGAATAGAAAAAACTAAATACCCGTTTCAGCGAACTGCAACCACGCAACGGCTTCGTCGCTGTCCCACGAAAGTAAAGGCATCTTCCTTGTTGCGAATACGAAGTTCGCATCATTGACGTAAATGCGTCCGAGCACTGATCTTGCTAATGACCTACTACATACCACTTTTGAAAGCATTCAATAGCTACTTATGATGCACCCCCCCCCCTCTCGAACTTTCTGAGCAGCACAAAATTCATAGCGGCACGTCCATTTCAGTAAAGAAAGAAAATGGATCATCCACTCGGCACTATCAATTTGACTCCTCGGATCTGTGGTCTGAAGAAAGTGAGGCACTCTGAAGGCGGACACAAGAAACAAGGGACAAACATTCTCGACCTGAACAGGATTGAAACTGCGACAAAACTTTAAAAGGCTGGTACGCTCAAACCGGCTCGCTCATGAAGTAGACAACTTTTTGCACATCGAGAATTGTTTCGCTCAGGGATGGAAAAAAACATGTAAAAAAAAAAAAAAAAAAAAAAAAAAAAAAAAAAAAAAAAAAAAAAAACAAAAAAAAAACGTTTTTTTTTTGTTTTAAAACGGTTTTTTTGTTTTAAAACAGTTTTTTTAAAACAGTTTTTTTGTTATAAATAAAAAAAACAATAACCAAGCGAAAAAAATCGACAATTCGATTCGATACTGAGACAATTCGATATTTACCCGGTACGGTGATTTCAGAACACATCGAATCATTGGAGTTTTCTTTAAGAGCTGTGTTTTAGTAACAAAACAGTATTTTGTAGTGATATTCTTCATTTTACAAAGGTAAATATTAAACACAATCTGTATTCGGACAAAGGAATGTACGAGTGGTTAGGAAAATATTACATTGCTCGAAATCGTAACCTGTGCGAATTATTGTTTTAACATACTTATGATTATTATTGTTTTGATGTCTCTAGGTGTGAAAACAAAAACATTTTCAAATGTCTGGGCGAAAGAGAGACGACATTTGGGAGGATTATGAAGAAATTAAAGAAGGAACATCATACTCGCGTGCGCAATGTAATCATTGCAAAAAGAAAATGGCTGGATTGGTAGCACGCATGAAGAAACATTTGCAGAACGAATGTCCTATTGTTTCTGAAACACAACAAAGCTCGTCTAAAGGTATGCATTGATGTCGAACCGCATATTTAATTACATTTAATTTAATTCTTATCTATTTTTTTATAAGATTTAATTTGATAAAACTTGAATTTTTTCTTTCTTTTTTAATTCAGAATCAGGGACTAAGCGACCATCAATGTCTGATTCGAATCAACCCACCAAAAAAGTGAAGACATCAAACACCATGAATAATTTCATCCACGCCACCACAGATAAACAAAAAAAAGATTTGGACGAACAAGTTGCTCGTTTTATTTTCGGGACAAATTCTCCTTTTCAATTGGTAGAACACACACAATTCAAAAAATTTGTTTATATGTTGAGGCCTGGCTATGATCTACCAAACAGAAAGAAAGTTGGAGGTGAACTATTGGATAAGGTGTATGAGGAGAAAACAAACATGGCGACTGCTCTAAAGAACCAGATTGTGTGTCTTTCACTTGATGGTTGGTCTAATGTAAGAAACGAGTCAATCATATCTTCTTGCGTGGTTGACAAGATGGGCAATGCGTACTTGGTAGATTCTGAGGACACATCAGGACATAGTCACACGGCAGAGTACATGACTTCATTTGTTGAAAGTACCATCACTAAAACATGTGACATGTACGAGTGCGACATCGGTAGTATAGTAACCGATAATGCACCTAATATGTTAGCGATGCATAAGAATTTATCGAGACCCAATGCGAACATTATCACTATTGGATGTGGAGCGCATAATTTGAACTTATTGGCCAAAGATTTCGACATGCCTACTGCAACGAAGCACGTTGAAAAAATTGTTAAATACTTTCGTAATAACCATTTTGCGAGAGCAAAATTTGATGAACACAAAGACGGTCACAATCTTGTACTTCCCTTAGAAATTCGATGGAACACGATGTGTGCGTGTTTAGAAATTTTCCTGGAAAATTGGCTCACATTGTTGAAAATATGTGAGGAATACCCAGACAAGATTGACAAGGATATAAAAAAATTAGTATGCGACATCTCCAACAAAAGAACCGCGCAAGACCTAGTTGCTATCTTGAAACCAATCTCGATTGCTTCGGCCAAAATTCAATCTAATACTTGCAATATTGCCGATGCTGTGAAAATCTGGAAAAATTTGAAAACTGAATTGTACGCAGTCCTGAATTCAGCTCAGAAAAAAATATTTGTCAAACGATATGAAAAAGAATTGTCAAGCAGTCATTTCCTCGCTTACATGCTTTCCCCGAAGTACATGTTAGACGATTCCATTGAGTTGACAGAGCAGGAAAAAGAAGCTACATTTGATTATGTAAAATCTAGTTTCGGCGATGCTGGGATTGACCTGACAACAAAGCTATTGAAGCTTAAACTTCGAGTTGCCCCTTTCACAGGCGCACTTATGGATGTGCAAATGATGACAAGTTTGACCGCTATAGAATGGTGGAAGAGTATTCAAGACGTAAAAAACATCTGTTCAGAAGAAGAAATGAGAATGAAATGAAATAATCATGCAACACCTTACAGCCAGCGCATCATCGGCGAGCGTGGAGCGAATATTTTCGATATTTGGATTGGTCCACTCAGATATCAGGAACAGATTGGGAACAGAGAAAGCAGCTAAATTAGTTATGATTTATAAACAACTAAACTCTTAAAATATAACTCCATGTCCAGCAAGTTTGTCACCATAGAGAATTTGGATTTTTTGTTTTTGTTTAAACAGATTTCTGTTATATATTATATATTAAGTTTATTTCAAAGTTAATATATGTTAATATATATTGTATAATGTTTATAAATAAATGATTTAAATATCCTTTGTTTTTATTATCTTTATAATCTATCAAATATTAACAAAAACCGGAAATTTTGCCAGGAAAATTAAAAATTTTGGGAGATTTTACCTTGCGTTTGTTTTAAAACAATGTTTTTTTAAAAAAGCATGTTTTAAAACATGTTTAAAAACAATGTTTTAAAACAAATGTTTTAAAACATGCCAACCCTGGTTTCGCTACATAAAATTTCGTATCCATAAGAACATACGTGTGAATTTTTATCTTAAACGCTAAATTTAACCTCAGAAGTTATTTTAGCATTACCATTTTAGGTGAAATTCGCTTCCTTTGAGGGAAATTCTGAGCGAGGGTTCAGCACCTATGAATGCTTGTGGTGCAGGACCACTACCAAAATAGGGATACCAACATTTACGAATAGCGGAAGGCATCCTCTAGCTGATTGACTCCTCTTATTCATCCCAAACCGTTATGACCATTAGTGTTCATAGAATATTAAAAATACATGTGTAATGTGACACTAAGCTTTCCGGCCCTCTCGAATTTCGGCTTAATATTTCTTTTTATATGAAATTCAATCATTGTCCTGCGATATGAAACCCGTATTACTTAGATGACAATATCTAATCCGTACTGACACCGAGATAAAACTGTATGGACAAGTGTTCATAGAAAAATTGGAACCATTATCTCAAGATCTAATTGCACGTACTTACCCCCCCCCCACGTTCACTTACGCAAGGGTTTCATGTATATATCTAGCAAGGCGCCGAACAGTGACAATTCCCAACTATCACGCACAGGACCCCATCCCCCGGGACAGACTCGCCCCCACGAAAATTCCTGAACGCGCACACAGAGGATCGATGGGCGAATGACGGAGCGAGCACAAGCTGTCGCTGTACGTCACGGATTTTTTAAACGCCGCGCCGTAGCAAGCGAAGTGCCAAGGCCGCGGACCGCTGGTGGGCCGCTTCACACAACACGTTCGCGAGCGTCCAACCGCCCGCCCACACCGCCGTGGAGGCAGGTCGGGGGCGAGGGCGAGGAGGGGCGACGCGAAGCGGGGACGGGAACCGCGCCCCGCGCCGCGTCATGCTCTTTTTTATCGCCGCGCGAGCGAGCGCGCACGGAAGCTCCGTTGAGGCCTCCAGGCGCAGGAGCTTTGTCAAAGAAGGACGTTCTGAGCCAGGAATTCTCAAGCTAACCCTTCTACCCAACATTTGCTTGTAGATGTACATATTAGCTTTATGATCACGGTAAAACTACCTGGTAAGACCAAATGTTATATTTCTTACACAAAAATGCATGCACATCCAATTTTATGCACTGAATTTGTACTATCCCCTTTTATTTTTATTAACCCCTTTGATTAAAATGGATGTAATAGAATATTATATGTACTGATACTAATATTTAAAAAAATAGTTGAAGTCCTGAGAAATCTTATCTCCAGACTCCACGGGTAAATGCCAAAAAAGGTTGTCAATAAATCCAGTTGGCGGTGCCCGTACTGTGACTGGACACTTTCTGTACGATTTCTGTGGGTTTCTAAATGGAAATATTCCTTCCATTTTTTCTTTTTATATTAACAGCTCACATAAAATATTCCCTTGGGTATCATTTTCTTCTTGCACAGTTTTTTTTCCATCTTTTCACAATCGCTTAGAAATTCTTGAAAATAACCGTTACAGCCAGGGTACCCTCTTCGTATTTAATGCTTTTCCTTACAAAACCTGTTTTGTATAAATTTGATAGCCTTTTCTCGCAAAATGCATACAATACCGAATACATGGTATTGCTATATACGTACTATCTGTCAATATGTGACAGGGAAGATCCCTATTGTAAATTATTCCTTTAGAACTACGAGGATCAATCTCTGTACCTACTAAATGACTAAACGAATTGGAGGCCAAAGAACCTAGGTTTTTCAAAAACTGGAAGATGGATGTCATTTCAAGTATTGGAAAGCATTAAAGACCTGGACGTGGCGTCATTGCGATAAACATCACTATCTTCACACAAGTTACGACGACCAAATCCCACCACAAAAATTACCCAGACCAGCCTTATCTGGTCGGGACAAAAATGATAAGATTCTTTATAGCTGTGGCAAACCGCGCGCTGGGGAGTTCGTCTCTTGTGGGTTCAAGGCTATGAACACTAGCACGCTCATTGTAACCCCCAAAATTGTTGGTCCCAAGGAAGTTTGTAAATCTGAGTTAGAGTTTCAGCAGTAGCTCTTGGAAAATACACTTTTAAATCACCCACATGATTTCTTTCAAGAAATGTGAGTGGAAAGTGAAAATTATTTCACTTCGCCTTTTTCCTTACAAGATTATTCTTCGCTTTCAACACCATCGTCCTCAAGGTCTTATTTTTCCTAATATAAGCCTTCAAAGTGTATGTACGGCGCTTTGTAAATAAAAACTAGTAAACGTGCTGGCGCCAGAGCATTTCTTATTTCAATGGGCGTCAGACACGTTTAAGGTAGCATTTAGCCAACAACTTTTATCAGTCCCAAATACATTTCATTTGGTTCATCCATCAATATCTGTTTATTGGATCACACGGTGAAGAGGGCGAGAAGAAACTCACGTATCAAATGAAAAGAGAAAAAAAAAAACATTCCTCCTCTCTACGCCCAGTCTGCTATTGAACTAGCAACGATCTAACACGAAAACCTTTGACCAGGGTCTGCACAACAAAAACCGCGGTATCAATGTTTGAAAACCGAGATCAACAAGGGAGCTTAAGAAAGACCCGTCGTCGATGCCGGAAAAGCAGAGGGCAGAGCGCCAAACAATCACACAAAGACATCGCTCGCTTTGCCAGAGGGGCATCTTGCCTGCCCGGAGCGCATGCAGCGACCCCGTTGCTCACACAGTTCCCTTGTTTCCAGACAGCGACGACGATGCTGATAGTGGAAGACGTCTAGTACGGCGAAGCTTCGTATTCACGGCGCAACAAGGTCATTTATTGAGTACAGCTAGGAATATATCAAAACAAACTGATGTTTAATGGCACATTCACATCCTGCTAATTAGACTTGCTTCAACCAGAACAGACTGATCAATTCACAGGCAGTGATTCACAGAAATGCTGTTCACATTTCGAAGTTCGATCAATCTACTTCCTATAAATTTCACAATTATTACTGTAAAACAGCAGTGCTGCAGAAATGTAATAACACTTCTACGGCTTTGGTATTTGATCATATCAACCTACCATAAAAAGTACAGTAAAAATAGTAATTTACATTACAACAAAGTATGATTCGATGGCAGTTTCCGGATGAGGCCGATTGCCCAAGTCTAGGAACGAGTTCGTATCATAATTTAGTAGGTTAATTTTACCGTGTGATACACAAATTAGGCGATCTCGAGAACTTACTACAGTAGAACTTCGAAAATACGAAATTTCGTATAATCCCAACAAAATTCGGAATGGAGGAAAAACAAATAAAATTCTTATTTGTAGTGTAAAGAAATGTTTATAATTATTGTAGAATTGAACTACTAATTATTGAAATAAGTTGCAGTGAAACGTTTATTACGCTGATAACTACGGTGCATTTCACATTTTTATTTTCAGTTAGAGGAAGATGCAATATTTGTGAACTTTTGCCGTATGGAACAATGTCTGATGCGATTTAATGATGCGATCGCTGCGCTACGTTGCCATTTTCTCAAATCTCATACTGCGATGCATTGTCTGGTAATCGTATAGATGTATATGTACGGTATATTTATTTTTCGGATAATCCGAACAGACCACACCCCCATTAGTTTGAATCACAGTGGTTCTGCAGCATGCATTTTTTCCTTTCGAGGGTTTAATTTCGTTTTGTAGTTTTGCTTTCAGTAATAGAACTGAAAGTGTTTTCAGTACGTTAATGTTGAAGTTGGACATTCATGTCCGATTTTTGTGAAGTATGCATCCCACTCTAGACAGTCTCGAATACAAAATATTTTAGGCGCATTGCGGAGCGTTAGTGTCAAAGGCAAGGGAAATTCTCATTTTCATAATAACCCAATAATTGGGTGAACCCTATTTTTAGAAGACACCTGTCCTTTAGACCTAGTGATCTATCAACTAACACCCGACGAAGCACCTAACGAAAACACTTTCGAAAGATTATGAACCAGGTGCAGACGTTTACCTTATTTCATTATATTTGTATATTCAGGATCACATATCGGCTCAGCACATTCGCCAGATCTCTGTACTCTAGATATAGAATCCCGAACAGGCAGCGCGGACCCGGGGCAAACCAAGTACCAATACAGTAGGAGTAACGGTGACCTCTGGTACAAGGGATGACGTTTTAACGAAACACCACGAATTTTATTAACGTAGAAAATGTTAATCATGAACGTCTTGACTGTACGCCTGCGAGCGAAAGTTTGTTTGATACTATTCGCACCAATATTCAGTCTAGTATTACAACAGGCTAATTAGACTAATTTGCCGCTACTATTGCATTTGTCTAATCACGCCCCCAACATCCCCCACCATTACCCGGGCGTGTCAAAGTATCAGACAAGTCACCTCCGACATCAAGATCTAAAACGAGAATGACCACTTCAAAAGAAACTGCACTTTTTATTCCTTCGATTCCCTTCGTACCCGTATTCACCCCCAATGTTCTTCCTACACTAACAAGTTACTCATCAGTGATCACTTGTCTCGACCGTGCTCCTGGATGACCAAACAGTCTCAAAAGAGCTGCTTCCACAGGAACAGAGCTGGCGATGTGGAAACGACTCGTCCTAGCAGAGCGCCACGCGCGGGAAGGGGGAAAGTGACTCCTTCCGATGCGGCGGCGGAAGTGACAGAGGGGGGCAGGGGGACGGATGCGGCGAAGGCGGCGGGGGGCAGCCGTCGACGCCGACGTCCCCGGCGCAGACGCTACGCGTCGCGATGCCGGGCCGGTCTGAATTTCAGGGCTGTCGTTCGGAACATACCGCGGAGCCTTTGATACCCAGCCGAACTATAATTAATACACACATCTGAAAAATAATTAAAATTTCATTCATTAATTGTACACTGTACCCAAAATGCGTAACTAACGGAAAAAAATATTACGATTTTTTTAGGATAATTATAATTACATCGAACTTTAAGATGTTAATATAAGTTCTCAAATTTATTTTCCTAATTGCGAATGTAGTCTATTCAGACCATCTAGTCACGGTTTGTTATGAACAATCACTTCTTAAATAATGTTCTGAGCTTAACAACAACAACAACAACAACAACAAAAAATGCATTCATTATGGAACGAGAAACCTGAAACCTTCACCGAGTGAAGGAGCATGTCGTCTTCACCATAACTATATTTACACACAGTAATAGGGGTTCAATGGAAAGATCTATGAAGGTTGATATGTAATAAATCTTTCTTGGTTCCTTACATAAGACGAAAGGCGACCACACTCAATTGCTTCATGCGTCACAGTATCTACCACCGAAGAATTTTAGAGTTTGAAGAACCACACCACCTAATAATCGTCCAACAAAATTCGACCCGTAATGCTGTATCCATCCCAACAGAAAATATGAAAAACCAAGGATTTGTATTTCCTTTGTAATTATTTAATAAGTTTCTTCTCCGTCATTATCGTATCAGATCTATGGTAGTTGCATCATAAAAATTTCATTTCGAACTTGCTTCTACGGACGTTCTGGGACGACTAAGAGGCAATAATATCCAGCATTTTGTAACTTGTGAAACACTACTTTCACGCTAGTCTGATAATTTAGCCTTACCGTGCGTGAATGTCAATCAGTCGTACTTGTCAGATCAACGCCTCTCTCCACTAATCAATCCCACCTCCCGTATACACCACAAGAACAGACGTGTCAACGACTTGATATTAGACATTTACACGTTATCTTTTATTAGGCGTTTTTGATGTGCTTGATTAATTCATCAAAACTGCATTGCACTAGTTGCAACTTTTTATAGTGCTTGATGAAATTTCCTAGTAATTAGTAAATCAAGAAATAGACTGTAGCTGATATTAGTACAATAATTCCGCCAATCGCACGTTAACTAGATGAAGTAATTCAGTGAAAGCCACCAATTAAAAAATCGCGACTAAAATGCTGCCGTTAAGATGAAAAATAAAATGTCTGAATCATCTAGTAAGGTGCCGTATGTCCTTCGAAGATATCTGTACGGAAGAACTTTGCATATCAGCAATGACAAACCAACGTTATCAACTTCAACATCGACACCGGGTATATGATAACATATTGCAAAATATTAAGCAATTATACTTATTACTATTGTGAACTAATTTTTGTACTATTTCCCTGCAGAGCGTAATGAATGCAAAGGACAAGTCTTCGCCAAGTAAAATTTCCAACCTTCCTAATCACAGAAAATTAGAGGACTAAGGACCATACATCCATGAAATGTATATTCTTTTCCTTGAAAAGAGGGAAAATTATAGTTTAGCAACTACGTGTTAAAAAATATAATCTAAAATTGGTTGGCATATTTCACATTCTTTGGCATTCTTATCTCTGGAACCGTAAAACTAATAAAATGGAATTTTCAAAACTAGAAAGCACAGATTCATGCAACAAGTTTTCTACTTAACATCTCCTAAATCATGTTTGGTATCTGATCAGACGAAATTTCCCTGGGACTAAAATGTCACTTCCCACCTCCTACAAAACACGAAGGAAAGTTGATCTGGATAACTTTCATAGAAGTCCGCTAAAATTCCTACAAAAAAGGTATGAATATGTGTAGCTGATCTTTCCATACATTTCATCTCTAACGATGGAAAGTCAATTATAACGTTATTAGACTTGTATGGATGAACGATTACCTTTTCTCGTCCTAGAGACAATGACCTTTAGAAAAATATTCTCGGCCGCCAGGCAGAAAACAATAACAGCAGAAGTGTAAACGATCATATTGAAGGGTACATGTTTTTACAGCAAGGAATCAAGATTGAACGGAAAAATAATATGGAAGTTTAGAACAAGATAAAAGAACGAAAGTGTGCCTTTACCTTGATCATGTATTAGGTAGCAAGCCTTTTCATTTGAGAATGGAGAAGAATCTACGTATGTGTTTTATTTTTTAAGTTTGTTTAGAAGTACCACATACTGCTCACGGCAACCCTGTCATCGTTACGTTATTTGATCACAAAATAAGGAATTCCTCCCAACAAATTTAATCTGACGCACGCCAACCACCTTTGAGCACTTCAGTCCTGAATTACAGAAAACGAAGACATACCTTAACACACCCTGACATGGGGCGTCATCGGAAGCAAGAGAAGTTACGAATGTACCAATAAGCAAAGAATGTACAGTAACAGGAAGCCTACAACTTTCCTTCTTCAGGACATTTAAGACCTTCTATTGCATTCGTACTTTTGCATCAACAGAATGATTTTCTTCCACAAGGAAGGCGAGTAAATTAACGAATTTTCTGCTCTCAAACATTCCTACGATTTCAATGCACGATCAAGTGCATGGCATTCTGAAACGATCACGATTACACCAACCGAAGTAGCGAAAAGTTACCTATTAAACAGTTCTCTGCAACTACACAGATCTACTATTCCTGAACGAATAAACCGTCATTTTACAGGTTTAAAGTCCTTTCTCTGGCCATCAAAAATTCCTCGATCGCCACGCACGCAAGCGACCCTTTAGCCCAGTAGAGAGGAAAATTCGCGGCCAATTCCATTTCCCCGCCTGAGCACGCCCCACTGGTCTCGAGCGCGGCTTCCACCACATTCGCTCCTGCTTTCGTCGATTACCGCACGCCAGCCCGCCGCACCCGTCGCGCCAGCCGCCGCAGCTATCTGAGGCGCGCCCAACCACGCGTTTTCGGGTTACGACGAGCCGTGATAACGCCTCTGTTGACCCCTCGCCGGCGCGGCGCCAGGCCACTGCGCACCGCCCCCAACCCCGCCTCCTCCTCCTCCTTTCGGCGAGAGTACTATATAGAGCGTGGATTAAATGGACGACGAATAAACAGACCGACAATGAATAATCATTTTTACATTTATTTACTGTTTGTAACATACTATGAAGTTCATGCAAGTAAATATTTAAATCCAGGGGTGGTAATCCGTAATGTTAATTCTTGATCGAGTAGGTATCAAAGTATATTACAACAAATTCAGTATAAAGAATGAACAGCCATAAATGTGTTTCGGGACTTCTTTGTCTTACCTTCAGTGGCTCTTCAAAGATTGAAATGAGTACACCAATATAATTAGCATATGAATTGATATAAATAAACAAGAAAACAAATGAACACTGAACAATTTATAGAATTAGAATACAACTATTTACTAAATAGTTGGACGTTTTCATGAATCATTCAGTTTGGTTTGGTTTTCTTTTGCAGAAGTATCCTCGAAAGGAACTCTTATTATATTCTACAAGTACACATTTTACAATTCTTTTCGCAGGTTCAATTTGGAATAACGGACACACATCAAAGCTATAATGCTTCAAAGATATAAATAAAATAACCTTTATCCCTTTTGATTAAGTAAAGTGAACCTTAACGAACACGAAATGAGTTTCGAATTATGAACAGTTAAATCCATGGCCTATTAATTAGCAACAATATTTTCTCGCGATGAATAGTGAAATTTAACATATTTAAATAGATTATAGTACACTGCGAGTTTTACAAAGTACATAAATCATAAAATAGAGTCGAAACGTATTACAATTCTATTTTGGTATCTTACTCTATGTATATGTAAATGTAGCTTCACTATGCGCACGTTTTGTTGAAGTCTCCTTTTGCTTGTATGAATTGAATTGAATTGAATTGAATTTGCCTTATTTTACGTGGCGAGACTCTGGACATCAGGCCCGCTCTTCCGTCTGACCACGCAAATTTCGCTACGCTCCTTTCACCATCTAGGAGAGAAAAGAGGCATTTCTTGGGCGAAAAACAGGCGATTTAAATTTAGCTCAGAGGCGTCATTTAGGCTTGATCTTTTACATGCAAGTAAATCTACGAACATGGGACAGCCGGCTTTACTTCCCCTCCGAAGGAAGGCGTACGAAGGATTTTTTCGCGGCTTCGATCGGGTTTGAACCCACCAACTTGGGTACAACAGTCCAGTACGCTAACCGTTACACCATCGCCGCCGCATGTATGGTAAGGGTAGAGGTAAGGACGAGTTGCTATTTTGTTAGCAATGCAGAAAAATCATATTTGCAATTCGTGTAACGATGCAAATAAGTTTTCTATAACTCAAACGAAAATTACTATTTTTCAAATATTGCTACTCTTGCGATTTTTAAAATTTATTTTTATTTATGTTAAACTTTTACTCATCTTCCAACTATTTATAGTTAAAATGACGGGAAGGGATTCTGGAACCCTTAGCTTTTACTAATTTCCTAATACAAAGATCAACGCTACCAATAGTAATCATAAGTCAACAAATAAAATTACATTTTATTTTTATGTACACCAATTTGACTAGAAACTATACCAATCACCCCCGAGAAAAATTCTGGGTGTGCCTGTTCTCAATTTCTTTATTCTGTATAGAAATACAGAATACAATATACAGATACAATGTATAGAAATACAGAATACTGTATACAATACTTTGTCTAAGTTATTCAATTATGCAAAATTGAATGTTTTAGTTTCCAATAAGAGCTGGTTGGTCTGGATAATCGACGCTCTCATTTTGAAAATGACTGAAGCATATGGATCAATGGGAACTGTGTGGAATTCGTGAAATACAATAAGGTCACGCAAAAAGTTGTACGAGTGAAGTGAGCCGTTCCTCAAAAAATCTCATCTTTTGTGGTCAATTTGATTGCTCGCTCAAGCATTCCTAAAACATCTAGACTCGCGGGTCTACGACCTCCGCGATTAACATAAGAATCCGACAAGCATTCTCAGCCAACGCAAAAATCCTATTTTGCGCTGACTGCTTACGATACGGCTTACTTTATTTGCTCCGTTCGCTTATTCACTATTTAAGTAGGTTAGCAATTAAATGTAATCAAAATTCACTGTTACACATTCTCGTCTTGTTCTTACGTTCACTACGATTTAGTTTGCATTTTTCCTTACCATTTCCAGAGTAAAACACCTTTGAAAGAGAATTTCACAACGTATAAAAGAATCCATTAAAAAACTATACATCAAGACCGGACTAATTACACGGCATTATAGGCGACACATCGCCCTGCTTTCGACTATTAGTTCCATTGTAACAGCACAGATCTCCGCCAATGGCTGTAATTTCAGGTCGAGAGCTCGGGCGGGCTTCCGGACAGTCCGCGGCGGAGTGGCGGAGGAGCGGGGGCGGTCAGCGGGGCGGCCCACAAGGCGAGGCGCGGTCGATAAGCGGGCGTGAGCAGCGCCCGCGGCGGCAACGCCTCTTCTGTGGCCCCGCTGGCCCGCAGCCCCACAGCGAAGCCCCGCTCCGACTAGAGCAATTTCGTGCCTCGTGATTCCTTCACAACGGTCGCTAGCAAGGGGCGTGCAACCTTGAAATGCTAGTAATAAGCGTTTGATCGGTGTTTTATCAGAACTGAACCACTGAAGTTTGATATTAATGAAGACAGTCAGTGCGTACTTTTGTGATGTAACATTTATCACTCAACGGAAAGTGATCATTTTCTGCAAACATTTCCTAAAAAATAACATTTCATACTAATATTACAAACGTAATGGATACTAGGTAATATGTCAGGCCATGATCTGCCCTTTTAATAAAAAATACTTTCATGGAAACCAACACGAAACGTCACTAATAATTAGTCCCATGAAATAAAAAAAACCCTCCTATGCTTCAGCCCGTAAGTTCTGAATAAATATAATTGTCCCGCTTGCGACCAAACTGTCCATACGCACAATTGCCTTGTATGTACTTGACGGCCAAAATCTCAACATTAAAGAGTCTTCTTCTTTGCAGCTGCAAACCGGCGAAATTGGCTTGAGTTGCTAATTTCACACACTATCCGCCTCACAATTCCTACCCACAAAACCCTCTTCGAACATTATAATATATATCCGCCACGACATATCCTCAAAATTACAGTCATGCTGCGTAACTGTTTAGCAACATTCCGACTGGCCAATCTAAAAGATTCGTGTACTTTGTCTTCATTTCTTCAGGCGACGGAAAAAGTGACACTAAAAACTCCGAAGTGTCATGGGTTCAAGCCAGCCAACGATGGTAATGCATGGTCTGAATGCGAAATGAAGCAGTCATTAATCATACAGGTGGAGTACGGAGAGCTGCAAGAATAGTCGATGCACACATCTGCGAATATTTCCCAGAATGACGCACGATTGACTAGATCAATACCGTAGTTCAATAATACCGAACTGAATGTTGCGTTGCTCTGTAGTGATTTAAGCCTGGAACCCAAATTCACCAACATCAAAACTATTGTTTTCACGTCTTTATCCATCTGATTACACAATACGTCCCAGACTCCAAGCTGTATCCAGTGATTCCACAATTTTTCGTCTTTAGAGAAAGAAGTCAAACTAGTGATTTCTGTTAATTTTCGAAATAAAACCATAAAATGTGAAAAACACGATACGACTCTTGCAAATCCGAAGAAACCGATTTAAATGGTTCGTTAAGGTATTCAACCCCATTTTACTAGTTCAGGAATTGCACATGAATATCGTTTTACTTTTGTGCGCATCTGAAGAGACCCAAATGATTCCCTACGTGCAATGCCCATTAGTGGTTTGTTAGCTTTATTGTGTGACAGCAAATGACTACATTGTAGGTGTGTTTCAATCTCTTGATTTTTATTTTTTTTTTAGAATATGGTGTTTCCTTTTTAAAAATCTGAAATGCATTTTCACATTGAGGCGTACGAAACGAACGGCAGTTAAAATACCTTAAATTTGCATGAAAACTTCGATATCTAACTGCCTTATACTGCGTAGTTCTGTGTGTCTTACTCAAACCCCCTTGTCGAGGACTGGACTATCCGTTGTCAGGCTACCGATATCATCCTGAAGGAGCAGCACGCAACTTTCTGTCCATGTCTCCTGCTCGCGAACTCTACTTCAGAAGCCCGGTGTGCTTCCCTATTGGCCGTGGGAAGACGAGAAAATACCTGCAAAGCCGCTAATTGTTCCAGGCGCACCAGAGTGTAAACCGAGTTCGAATTTCAAATCCCAATCCAGGTAATCTCAACAACCAACCGCACACACGAGAGGGCACGCAATTTCATTGCTGAACGTTCAACGAGACGATCGACGGATAACATTCTCGAGATCGGGCACTGCGGGTAGGGTTCATGGAACGTTACACTCATCGCATGACTTGCAATTTCTGAAAGGAAGACGTCAGTGATCGTTACAAAAAGCACGAACGTAATTATTACCAGATGTACTCTTAAATCTACAAGCGTTTTCCCTTGTGAAGCGTTCAGCCGCCGAGGAGTTCAGGGGAACTAGATTTGACACCTTAAGGCTCTTGACCAGGTTACAATAATATGCAATATCTGATTAGATACAGCGGATTTGGACAATTATAAATATGAAAATAAAAATGAACGGATTTTAAAATAACACTGATAAAACTTATCTAATAACCGAATTTGGGAGAAGTTTTATTTTAAAGTCCCATTCAACAACATGCAATCACGTTTTTGGGAAAAATTACAAATATTTGTTTTCAGCATGAATTTCTGCGCACGCCACAGCTTTTTTAATATACACCCGAAGCCGGGATATTTGGGAAACCCGGAGAAACGTCAACCCTATACTGTCCGCGTTGCCTCGCCCCGCTCATTGCCAAACGACGGCCACGTCCTAGAGATACGCGTCCCTGCAGCGCAACGCCAACGATCGCCTCGTAAAGCCGGGTTACGAGCGCCGCCCACCCGCGACTGACGCCCCAGTGCCGCCGCCGCCATGTGGGAGGAGGGGGAGGAATGCAGTGGGGATAACAACAAAAACTTTACATAGCAAATATCAAAAACACCGTGTCAGAAGATCTGAAATTCCAAACTGCTGATATTTGTCATCCAAAATCTGATTTGTGCATGTTGCGCTTCAACTGACACTGTCAAACTACGGTCGCCGAGACTGCGTTGTGCCGATTGTAATTCTGTCGCCGAAGCAATTTTTACTTAGTCGTGCGAACAACGAAGCAAGTAGAATTACCTTCAACAACTTGTGATTTTAAGTTGAAACAAAACCAACCACCATGATAGTTTCCTTTAACCCTGATGCTAAGTATTAATATCTTGGAGAGCCTTAAGCATTACCAAATAACAGTCCCCGAATATTGAATACATGCAATCCAAAGTGACTAATTTATGTATTTTAAAATTAAAAGTGTTTATATTAAAGCATTCTCTGCATTTATTAAAATTATATATTACGTTGGGATACCTACGTAAGTATTTGTACGTGGTGTGCTTGTGTATTCAATTCACCCCCGCGACCCACGGTAGAGAGCCTCTCGCCACCGCTTCCTCTGTTTATTATGAGGGCCTGCACAGCTCTGATGGAGCACCGCGATGATTTCTCTCTGCACGTGATCGCGACTCCGCAACTGCCCGTTCCTGATCGGCATAATCGAATCGCCGCTGCTGCCGAGCTTTATTGGCAAGTGCGTCGCCTCGATCAACTTGTTACTGCCGTTCGAAAAAAAAGCCCCTATATAATCAATTCTCTTTTGATATCGATCAATGTCCAAAAGAACTCCCACATGCTTAAAACATCTGAAGGAATCTATTACTCTACTCCGCTCTTGCAATGGAGGATGCCACGTACTGGGTTACTGTCATAATAGTAATATATTCGAGTTCTTAAAATCTACAAGATTCATAAAGCGAAAAACTCCTGTGGATCAGAAGGGCATATTTTATTAACATTCAGGAAGCTTACAATGGAGAAATTTGGAGAATATTTTTATTATTTAATAAATTAATTTCGTGTGATGGCAAGGTAGTAAATTTCACTTTCATCTCCGGCACTTAAACCTCACAATTATGTACGTAGTGACTAGCTTGGTTCTCATGGCACAAAACAAGAATACTGAAGATTTTCCAACTGACAAAATTCGCGTTCCCTTTCCCTTTCATAAGCCCAGAAACAGCTGTACACAATACTAGTCGAAAATCTACTTCATTACTGGCGCATTACAGCGTTTTCTATTTATCTATTCTGTGTTGACCTTTATCTCCATCATGCTGGTCAATTCGCAGGCGTGATTAACAAAATTATTTCCCATAAGACAGGGCCAGAATTCCTTTCGGAAGTACAACTGGAAATTCTACATACTTGAGTAACACCTTTACTCAATCGATTCGATTCTTTTACACAATTTTATTCTGAGAACGAAAACAATCCTACTACCCACACCCCCTCCCCAACCCACAAACAAACGCGCGCCAGCGTCCAGTTACGTGCATCACTGGGGCAATTAATAAATTTGATCCAAATTAATTGCACAATATACTACAAATGAAACTAATATTTAGATGTTAAAATGAATTTTGTTTCGAATAAACCACATCAACTAGTCGGCACACGCACACGCTATTAGAAAATGCCACATCTGAGTGAGAAATGACCCATTCGAAGTAAACTGACACCCACACCCGTTTCGTTTACATAAACAGCGGATATATGGCATTTCCAAATATACAGAACAGAAGCACATTCTGAAACCAATTGTGAGTTTACTTCATTTTCGCAAAGAATTGAGACTGGGTGTTTTTGAAATAACCGAGTGGGATATTTTTTATGAACGTCCACAGCAAGGCGACCTCGCTGGAAGCGCGCAGTCCGGGCCGGGCGTCGAAGCCGCGGCGCCGTCACCACCGCGGCGGCTGCCAACGTGGCAGTTACACAAGCGCCGCCCCCTCTTTCTCTCCGCCTCTCCTCCTCTCTTTCTCCCGACGGCGCCGGCCCGCCCGATCCCCTCAACAGCGGCCGCGGCGACTGCGCGGTGACGAAGCCGTGTGGCTGCGTGGGTGCCCTACGGCCCGCCCGCTCACACACCGCGGCACGAGGACGCTCTGATACAACTTGACCGATCTGCTATGAGAATGGACTGTGTTTTCGGGCAAAATGACGCCATTTCCATTCGGAAAGCTAACAAAGTCGAGGTAAACTAGACAGAGTGCGAATTGACAGGGTACCTCCAGGATTGTTCGCGCCCAAACCGTTAATTTTCCCCACGAAGTATTAATTTCTCCCTATTGCAAATCTTTGAAACAAATGCAACTCATTTCTGCAGGTTACTCATCGACCATGCTTCTTGATTTAGTTTGACATGTTCGAAAACAACTGGTCACACGACTAGGCAGAGAATCGCTCGGATAGGAGATTTAACTCCTCTTCTGAATGTTTCTCGTCCAGGTCCAATCCAAAGAAGTCACATATGTCAACGTTTTAACAGTTTTACCCTATTTCTGAATTCTCCGTATTGTAACAGGGCTGTAATCAGCCTACAATGAAATTCATCGTTCTTCTCTTTCTTGGTCCAACTGAATGCCGTCCCTGGACCACGCGTACGTAAATACAAAGCTGCAATCGCCTGCTGCACGAGAAATGAATGCAACTGGCCAAACCTGCCCTTTTTTAAATTTTAACATTAAAAATTAATATTTATAATAAAAAATTGTTGAATATTTGTAACCTATGCAAACATTGTGAAGGAATAAATAATTGCTTATACATCTAAATAATTATCACTATCACATAGTGGATATATTTGAATAATTACCACACACTTATTACAAATTTGGAAATAAATTTTTCTATAAAACACATTCAAAAGTTCGCCTTATGAAATTTTGCATCCGCTGAAATTCGTCCGCCCCTAAAAATTCCGCGCCCCAGGCTGCATTCTGTTCGGTAATCTGGCACTGGGCTTCATGAGGAGACGAGTGCAGGCAACGACAGGGAGGTCACTCGTCGCTCGGGTTATCGCCGCCCGCTCGCCTGCACTTGCTCCTTTTCCGGCAACAGGGTTCAAGGTGAGCGCACGCAAACATCACCCTCCATTGAATTACGGAGGTTGCGATTCCTCCAATGCATCTAAGCCGGTACCAGAGTGACGTCAATGCAGGTTATCTTGATACATTTATTAAACAGGAAGTAGCTATTCGGAATCTAATTCTTGTACGTGACCATCTGCAGTGAATCATTAAGAATATTAACACTAACCATTTAAAACCAAAATCAAAATATCAATTTCCACTTCCCCGTTTACTAAGCATAAAAAAATGAAGGTCGTGTACGCAACGATCATGAAGTTAGCTTTGGCGAATGGTCCACTGGGCTACGACCGAACGCTGCTCTCGAGTGATGAAATTTTTAATGAAAATGTCAAAATGTGTGGGTACGGCTAAAATCAAGAAAATTTATTGATTAACATGCATCTAAAATCGATCAATGCGAGGCAAAATTTTTAATGTGTAACCACAATTGATTAATACTACGCAGAAGCTGTGACGTACTATAAAATCAAAACATCTGACGAGACTTTCCTAAATATTTAGAAACGTTTGTATTCTTTATTTTATCATTGCGTGTATACAAGAGCTCATATAACGTTATCGCGAATTGAACAAATTAAAAAATCTGAGCCCTTTGTCTCAGAAGCAAAAAAACAACAACAAAATTTCCTCTGCATTTCATCTGGCCTGCATGGTGAGCAAGACGTACACACTCAACAGAACTTTCAAAGAAAATATTGGTGACATTCTTCAATGTTTACTTTAGTTTCTCCTTTTCGAATAACTATTGTGCTCGTCAATCGAAAATTGTTGACTAACCACCAAGGCCTTCCGGCCGTAACGGAAATAAGCGCCCGAGTGCCGCGTACTTGAAAGCGCATAAACAAACCCAGCAGCTGACGAGGCTGCTCGCACTCGCCTTTGCAGGGCTGTTCCGCGAAAGACTGCGCAACAGCTAAATTGGGGTCGCCTGGCGCGCAGGGCACGCGCATTGAACGCGGCGACGTCTCACTTTCTATACGGCACACTCCACGCCTTCACAAAGGCAAAAACACCTCCAATCAAATTCACGCACTTTTTAGTGTCCGATCTTATGATTTTAGAAATAACAATTTGCCTGATATAAAGTAAAATAAAATGCTATTTGAGAAATTACTCAATCTCACTTTAAAACTTCACTCTAGAAACAAGGACGGTCTAAGACAAGAGTGTGACGTTTACTTGCGATACTTTTTTTGTAATACTAAATGTACCAAATGCAATTTTTTTTAATACAAATGGGGCGTATGACGTTACACGGAGATTTTGGAAACAATTTGAGATTATGACATGTTCCGCGTGTGTTTATAACTTCTATATTAGGATCCGCAGTTCTCAAGCATTTCTGTCATAATAGATGAATGGTTAAATTAATGTTATGATTTCAATGAATGAAAAGGTAGGTAAAACTGGGGAATAATAATAATAATAATAATAATAATAATAATAATAATAATAATAATAATAATAATAATAATAAATTAAAAACGCGGTGAACCTGCCCTGAGCAAGTTCACGAGGATCTCGACCGCAATTTGAACCCAGACGGTAGAAGAGAAGCAATCCAGCCAATACACCACGGATTGCACTCTAGAGGTTCACTATGGTTCTGCACGGTACTGCGATAGCAAACTAATCTGCACACATTTTATCCTGCTGGTCCCTCGTCTGGCGGCCGTCGGGCGGCGCACAGAAACGTGGCGGCCCCGTCCACGTGCCCGCGAGAAGCCCCAGGTGGCGCCCCGCCTCGCCCTCAAGCTGTCCCCGCCCACCCATCCAACGCTCACAAGATCCCACCTTCCACGTAGGCAGAGCGCATTACAGGGACCCTCGGCCAACTCGCTTTTCATGTCATAACGGAAATCTTCCTTTTGGCATCTACAGTAACATTCGCAATTAACTTTGGGACGTCAACTTAGGAACACCGACACCTGGGCGTATGTGTAGCTAGCTACGCGATCTGCTGTGTGGAAATGCGTACCCCAATAACCAAGGCCCCCAACCCAAGGGCCCCGACAAATGTTTCGCCAGACACTAATTTATTAGTATTTTTAAAAAAATCAAATGGAATTTTAGCTTGTTTGACTGCACTTGCATGATTACGTCAATAATATTGTGAAGGAGGGCAAGCTTTATTTTCATGAACCCCCAAACGAGAAATGGCTATGCATATTATAGTCCCGAAATTTCTCCAAAGCAAAATAATGACTACAATGATCACCCCATTTTGTACAATAATTACCCTGGATGAGACTAAGTAATGTGTTATTTGTAACGTTAATAATTGAATTAGCACATTAGATGAACCCCGAGGTTGAGTAGTTCAAGTTTGCATTACACCCAATATTAGCATCCACGGTTGCCACGAAACCGAACGTATCAGGAGGAAAAAAATATCCAGAGCCTACGGCGTACCACGGAAATTCTTACGCCCACACACACACACCTACCCTGCGTCAACTGCGAGAGCAGAATCATAATCACGTCCCTACAGATTTTTTGAAACTCAAATGTGCACAAAGAATTTATCTCCGTCGCTATATATTATTCTATTCTTTATTCTCATTTAGTCTACGGACATTTAAAGGGAGTTCAAGATGCATCAATATCGCGTATGAGTCCTTCGAAAACTCGACGGTCACGATGCAACTACTTTGTCAATTTTTGTGACTATTCCACATTTGCTCATTTGTTCTAATCTTTATTAAACAATCTTCCGATAAATTTCCAAAATTAAAACATTTGCAAACCACCTTGGTTATCTTTGAACCTTGTTAGGAAGTAGTTTTAAAGCAAATGAATCAGTGTACAACACCTAATCAACGGAACTAAAAAACCTCTTCGGCAAATTCCTAAAATAGAAACTTTACTAAATGCATCGCTTAATGACTTTACGTAATTTTTAGTAGTCGGAATAGAAATACAATAGCTAACTTTAGCAGTCAGGGAAAGTTAGTTCCGCTGAGCTTTTCGAATTATGCAGGAAAATTTTGAAAACCACCTTTTCAGGCCTTTTTTACTGCTCCGTATAGTTTCCGCCAGTGATTCAGGCCCTGGTGCTCTTCGCCCGCGAGTTCCGCAGCCAGTGAGGGTGGCGGGGGCGGGACCTTATCTGCTGCGCCGGCTGCCTTATCTGCCTCCACCCGCAACCACGTCCTCGCACGCTGCGCCACTCCTCCGCCCCCGCCAAGGCTAAAAGGTCTGCGAGAAGCAGCTCTCGCCTTCCTCGACTTTTGAATTTGTTGGAATTAAACTGTTTGTACTCCAGGAATGACCCTCACCCAATAACTGACTGAAGCGAATTATTTCAGGCTAAAGAAATTATTAAAATTCATTTTTTCCCATCTACATCAGATATCAAAACGACTCTTCTCGGACGATTTATCACTTACGTTCAGTTTGCTACTTGTATTAACTGTAGCAGTTTGTAATTAATGAAAAAATTTTTGGACTGCACGAAGTATTTAACGTAAACTGTACGTAAATTTCAGAATTTATAGAATTATTCCGATACCTTCATTCATTCTTCCCAACATGACGTGGTGAGACCGTGAAAAACGGTACGTTTGGCATAACTGTGCCGTGCCCCCCCCCCCTCTTTCGATTCACGTAATAGCTACTTTGCGGTAATATGCTGTGTGCACAACCGAGCTCTTCCAATCGTATATTACTCCGAGACGAAGCAGAGCCCCAGCGTTGGTGACATACGTCTTCCTATTTTAACTTTTTTGTTCCTCCTCCTTGAACACTTGAACACTAAGATTCCGTCGAAACGAAAATTCAATTCTCTTGACGTGTACACAAAACTAGAGGTGCGGAAACAGCACATCCTTTCTCGCATCATCAGAAATACTCGTACTGAAACCCTGTCATTTCTATCATACTAAAAATGTTATAACTTGAAAAAGTCAAATTCAACCAATTCAAACGAAGCGCTCGTGGTGTATATTGGCGATTATTTCGATAACCAGGAACAGCAGGCGTGTATAACTCTTACTAATGAAACAAACCTGAATACATTTAACTGTTACAGTATTTGCAGCACATTATACAAAAAAAGAAAATCTCAATACACAAGCCTGCCTTCATTACATCGAAGTGAGCTTTCGAATTGAACTTCAGGTCCATCTGAACCGCATACAAGCTCTGCTTGCTTCACAAACGACGGGAAGAAAACTTTGTTTAAAAATCGGAGGGTGTAATGTTTACACGAAGTGAATCCTCTTTCCAGGAGACTTCATTGGCCTGACGAGGACGATCTTCTGGTACGGACAACGTTCGGAACCATTCGCTCTGTGTTTTATGTAAACACCTCTACAGTTATTAAGCGCGCCGTAATAAATATAAAACTTGCTGACAGCGATTTTCTAAAGTTATTTGATGGAAGGCACATTTGGTTATTTGATAAAGTTAATGATGGAAGGCACAGAAGACAAATAGCGGTGCAGAGCGGGCATCGATACATAAAGACATTTTTAAATGCTAATGATCTAGAACGGTCCTAGCATAAAATGTTCGTATCTACAAGACACTATACGGCAAGATTTTCAAAATATTTTTTGACATTTAAAATTTATAAACAGACTTACAATATTATAGCAAAATTCATAGGTTTCAATACAATGGGTACCTCTCCACGCGTTATGCATTGACCGTTGCAAGGAGCCTTTTAAAGAACTTAATACAATTAGAAAGTAAATTATAACATTTTAAGTGACTTCGCGTGCACACGAAATTTTGCGTTAGTTTAGTTTAGGAAAGGCTGTAACTCGAAAAAGGAATGAAAGATCTTAAAAAAATAAAATTAAAAAGTATTTTTATTAAATCAAAGAACGCATACGCCGAGTTCGGTTGAAATGCGTCATGCCAAGGTTAAAAATTCCATTTTGGGAGTGTATTTTACAGGTAAATGACCCGATTCCAATCTCTGGCACTAAGTAACCACGACGCACCATCGACAGGGCAGACCGAAGAGAAGTCCTGTCAAGAGCAAAAGAGGCATTTTAAACCGAGGCAGCGTCATCTAACGAGGTGCACGGCGGAACATGACGCAGCGAAATCCATTGCTGTGCTGCGCGGAGTCCAGGCATGAAGCTGCGAGCCCAGTTCGAGAGCTTCCGGGTCGTCGCGCAGGCGAAAGCCCCCTCCCCAACCGGAACCATGGAGAGTTCAGGATGGCAGAGTTCGATGAGAAATTTCAATATCCCGTAGTGAAATAACGCTATAGTTTTCTCCCTAACGTACAAAAGCAACATATCAATATGACGACTGCTCCGGACACGGCAAGCTCCTCCACGTTGCAACTCACGGAAGGGGGCGTGGTCATTTTCTTGACCATGGAACGCAGTCACCAAGATTGCTCCGCTTGTTGTGTGGTTATTGCCGCAATAAGAACCCTCTAGTCACCAACTACCACAAAAGTCCTTGGAAAATTGCTATTTTAACTTCCCTATACGTAAAAGTCAAAAAAAATTTTGCAACTTCTTGTTCGGTGATCGCAGTCGAAACATTAGGAAGGAATTTTATAGTGTAGAAGCTACAGCTCATAAGAATAAATATTTCGCAGCCAAAGAAAAACCGCGAACGATATGCTGCCGCAATAAGAACCCTCTAGTCACCAACTACCACAAAAGTCCTTGGAAAATTGCTATTTTAACTTCCCTATACGTAAAAGCCAAAAAAAATTTTGCAACTTCTTGTTCGGTGATCGCAGTCGAAACATTAGGAAGGAATTTTATAGTGTAGAAGCTACAGCTCATAAGAATAAATATTTCGCAGCCAAAGAAAAACCGCGAACGATCTGCTGGGATGGTGCTAGAAATAAACTTTATTAGAAAGAGAAAATTGAAAAGGCCAGGCGATAATTATTAAAAAGTTTTAAAATTTAAGACAAAATTAGAAGTATCTCGATAACTTTTATAATTGGCATTTTACGAGGCTGCTCAGCGAGATCCATTAAATGCATAACTGCCCCAACTGGGTTATCAAGCAACAGACGCAATCGATACTTTGCCGTCTACGTGGTCATGGAACTTCGATCAAATAGCACTACAATTTTGATTTCGAAGAATTCTGGAGGACGGGATCGGATTTGCCAACTTCACGATTCGAGTATGAAGAACAAAAAATGATTGGATTTGACATTTTTAAGATTATACTAGACGCCAAGGTATTATGCAACAAGATAATTAATATTGGTAAATGAACACGCTAATGTCCATGTCATTTGGTCCATAGATTAGAGGAACATGTCTATAAATGTTTAAAATGTTGCAAAAATGCATTGGAGTTCCACTATGAATTTCATAGAGCTGATCCGTCTAAGATCAATCCACAACTCTTGGGGATCACCGTTAATAACCCAGATGACTGATACATGATTTTTTCGGAAGTATTTTTCTTAGGTCAACAATATTTTGACAAAGTGATTCAGATCACTTTCCACACTCACCAATAATAGTTTCTTTAACAACCTTTTATACGTGCAGATATTTCTTATACAAAAACCCGTTTCGCTAGACCCCCAAACTCCACTTACCAAACAACATCTACGTGCTTCTACTTTTGCAAGTACTTTCATGTAATAGCTAATGTGCACGTTTTTATTTGTTTCTCGTTCTATGCTGAAGTTAGAAAACACGTCAGAAAAATTAAATGATATTATCGCATCTTTACAAAGCTCAACTCCTACGCGTATAATTAGAACGAGGACCACTGATTTCCCTTTCGAAGTTTAGTCCCTGGACAAGAACATTTCCGCGAAACCATAGAGACCTGCCAAGCACCTCAACTCTCCTGAATATCTCTGGGGTGTCAGCGCCTGCCTTCGCCCACAAACCGTGTGGACAGAGCCGACAGCTCCGAGAGGCACGAGTGCGTTCTTGTGCGTCGCCTTACGAGACAGCAGCGCATTCAGCTCGTTTAAGATAACGACTGGCCCTTAACGCAATCGCAGTGTGATACAGTGTAGGCGCGGTTAACACAGTCCCGGCACTTAAAAGCTACGAGCCGCTACTCGCGTAGTGTCTACTTAAAGCAGATCTCGTTCGCGTATACGGAAGAAATAGCGCTACCAAAATTACGTCCCATAGTAAGTCAGTATACTAATTACCAACTCACAGAGACTCTCGAAAAAGCGCGAGTACGCATTTCCATCGATCCTTCATAGCAGCAACGAAGTCTTAAGAAATTCAATTTTCGAAACAATACATTATAACCAAAGTTGAGGTCCTCATCTCAAAATAACCTCTATGAACTGTAAAGATGCATTTTGAAAGCTTGAATTTTACATCTTAGAATACCCAATAAAATTACCGCAACTTTTATTGAATCGATGGTTAAGAAATTGCAGCATGTATTATAAATTTTAATATCTAAAACTTATGATTTTCTTTCGACAAGTTCAATTCAATACGGATATTTGAAAATTTGGGAACCTTTATTGCTTAATCCCGACTAATAGAAAAACATCTGAATAACGAAATGTGGATAAATTCCTGACCAAGGAGGAACCCTTAAGAGACTGGGAAGCCCTGCTTCATTGCCAGGATGGCTGATGAGTTTTAGAACGCAAAGTTTCTTTTGGCACTACAGATTTATTTTCCAGTACACCTTTCGTACCATAGTCCCCAGTGTTCAAGCTTTGGCGCAAATATTAACTACGTACGAAAAATCTATATCACCACATTCCGCAGCACGAAAATTGAAATTATATGAACTATGGCAGTATTATACATCTCGATACACTACACGAAAATCTGCCTATGTGTACCAATAGTGCAGAAATGACAAATCGTCGATGCACGAGAACATGACCTCGAAACTTTTCATTTAACGGGAAAACGTTTTCGTCACTAGCGTTTACTCCGCGGTGGAGACTTAACTTGCGCTTTTCTCGAACGACAGTTGTGTGGAAAGTTTGATTATATAAATATACCGTTTTCGAAATGTATTTCTTCACTTTGCTTATTAAAAAAAAAAAAAAAAAAAAGATTTCTCAATTTTCGCGCAGCGTCAGATTAAAATACAGCGGTTTTTCAAGCATATTTTTTCTGTTTCCCGGACTCCCCTGGTTTATTCATATTCTGGAATCCAAATTGGCTTGCCACCTTTCCTACTATAACCTGCCCAATCCCGGCTAGGTCCAGAGACGTCCCGGAGGCCCCGCCGGCTTACGCAAGGACGACCGACCCGTGATGAGGTGGGGCGGGGCGGGGCGGACGCGACTACCTGTACCCCCCCCCCCCCCCACGCTTAACCGCGCGTGATTCACTCAGCAGGGTTCGCGTCACCTGTTCCCCCCTCCAATCTCTTCCCCCTCACGCCCACGGCACCTGACGGTTGGAGTCAGCCGCCGCCGCCGCCGCCGCCGCCGCCGCCGCCCAGCATTGAGAGCCGAACGCACACGGAAATTCCATACTTCCGAGCAGGCGGTTCCACAAGATCAAACACTGTGCCGGGGAAAGGACTCAGGGCAACTACCTCACAAATTACAGCCCGCCCTTTCGTTAGCGGTCAGACCCTTCGCTAGGAATCCCTCGACCCGACATGATTATATCACGTGAACCAAATATCAGGCTCACAGCCGATTGAGAAAAACATTTTAACACTATCACTAAAAAATGTGTTAATTTTAATTACCGCGTACGCTCAATAGGTTTTGGCAACTCTCCTTTAGTACTTCACATAGGCTTCGACTATGGTACCCTGTCTATCCGTCCCCCAAATTAGATAATCTTTAAATAAAACCTTGTAAGAAACATTTGCAAACTAGCGCGAGATTTGATAGTAAATCAGTAAGTACAATAGGATGATGTACGACATGTCCCGAATCTACTGTATGGGGTAATGTGAAAAGGCACAACAAAATTATGAATACAAACGACAAGGAACATCCTTTGACAAAAAACCAAAATCTTAAAAAACTTGATAGGGTCTGGGACAAACACTACTCCCCCTCCACAGTTTTGTGCGCTTCATTTCTTTCGTGTTTTCTAGCATTTCTTAATATTATGATACACACTACAGACTCCGTTTTATGCTTAAAGAATGCAAAAAGTTTAAAAGAATGTATCTTTTAAATAATTGCCAGCCTACGCGCAGGACAAGTTTCCCAAAGCCTTGCTGAAGAATTAACTTTCCACAAAATCAAATTCAGACAGGTGTTCACAATCCAAAGATATTACGTTTACCCAGAAACAGGAAATGGCAGCCTGTTGAAGCATTAATAATAGCCTTCTTAGTCTAGTAAGATTAACATGTTAACTAATTATGGCAAAATGACAATTCCGCTGAGAGATTTACCTCAGGGAAAGACGTTATCTGTTCAGAAGGTAATATTGCGTTCTATTTTCCGTGTGTGTAAAATAATACGCATCTGCATCGAAACATCGTCATTCTCATTCTGTCCTACGCTTGCACAAGATGTTTCAAAAGAATAAAACTGATTTTGTGATTTTATTTTTAAGGATATTACGTAGCTCTAAGGAGGCTACCAAATGAGGCGCTGGTACAGAAACCTACCACGAAGCAAATTCGGACCACGATTGGTTTATTTTTATGGAAATAAAATTACAGATTGTTATTTGATGTACCCTTTTGATCATTTCTTGTTTCACAATTCGTCTTCCTAATTTCCAGCGTATTCCCCACAAATCCCAATTTTTGTTCAGTCTCAAAGGCAAGTTTACTATAATGCACTTCGCGAGATTTGCGAAGAATTCCATTGTACTGGATTCAGTGGTAGCTCAAAATCTTAAAAGTGCAACGTTTCATTGTTCTTACTAGATAAGATAGTTCAGTCTGCCAGTTTTAATATTTTTCCACTTGAAACTTCAAGCCCGACCTCTTAAAGTAAAACTTACGCAAAACGCGTGACTAATAGTGAGGAACGTCGCCGAAAATGAAAATGAAAATGACTCCCATACGACCCATCGGCCACGCATTAATAAAGTTTTTGAGAAAATGTTTCCATCATCCACCAATTCAACAAAAAATATCAAAGAATGCAAACATTTTACAAACCACTTGCGGTCTCTTTTCTAAACGCCCATTCCAGAACATTTTAGATCTGCCACAAATTTAAATTCTTATGAATTCGGTCAAGTCGTAACTCAAACATTCGTCTTATTTTGCAATCTAAAACCGTCAAATACTTTTCAGGACAAAGTCCCGACTAGTATGCAATAGAAGCTTAGGTATAATACGTATGCCTTTATATGAAATAAAAAATATATAATTGTAGCCATGGAAGCAATTGAGAATCTAGGAAAAGTTTTTTCTCCAGAACTGACACAAGGAGATTCGTTTACCATTACTTTACACATGCTTTTCTTGGTATATCGCCAGAACTGCGAGTATACAGGGCCACTTAGGTCACTACTCTACCATGCCAAGAACATACTGTCGAACAGTCATCATTGAACGAGATATGAGGTTGTCTACCCCCAAGTAGGACTTCGCAAAATCTTTCCATTCATTATTAGATTGTTCAATGGATTTCCTGGGTTCACAAGTCTCTTCAGTAATATCATAGAAATTCTTTCATTTTTCTTCAAATTTCTCTCAGTTATGAGTCAGTAAGCTAGATTCTTGTATAAAATTCTTTAGCAAATACCTAGGTAACCAATGACCGTTGCCTCTTCCCACCTTCTGCACGATTAATATTAAACTTATCGTTCACAGAACACTTCACATGCCACAATAGCTTTCACTTCCAACCCTCAAATACGTAAATGATTCCGTCAACACAATTCCGGCCAGAAAAAAAATACAGCATTCAACAATACTTTAGAAGTCGTATTAAAACTGGCAACATTGCAAAGCTCACATTTTATAAATTGTGGTTTTAGACATTACAAATACTTCGCAATACAATCTAGCATGAATGACTAAAGTGGGCAAAAAGATAACTTGAGTACTTCTCAGAGTTGTTAATACGAAGGTCGCCATGGAAATGTCAAACTTAAAATTTAGTAGCCAAGTCTTCGGAAAAATTTGTATTAAAGTTAAGAAAATCCAAATGCCCATTCAAATTATATCTTTCCGGTTTGTTTTCCTTTCATGAAGATCGGAAAAAACCGATAGATACGTTTAACAAATCAGCCAAGGATATTAACTTCACTGTTGAATACATATTCAAATAAATAATTTTTTCAATGCTCCTTTTGTTTGAAGATTTTCTTTTAATACAAATTCTCTATGGCAACTGGGTAAGACATGCCTCTACTGATCGGGTTTCCGGTTCGGATTTCCTTGATCCAACGAGCACAAAGATAAGGTGGTGGTTCATCTATATTCTAAATTTAGCGTTTACGCTTCTTCCAACGTTAGTTTTCTGACCAAAAAAGTTCTGCCCAAGGGCTCAACAATTTCAATTCTGCAGCTCGTCAAATGCAAGCTTCACATTCCACACGAGAGAGAGAGACACTTTCGATCCAAATGCTTTAGAGTATCAAGTTTGATCTCTCTTTAGGCGTAATTATTAAGGTTAAGGTCACGCACAATACGTCAACGATAGGGATGAACAAAACTAGAGGTCGCCCGCTGAATATCAGAAAGCACCAATTAGTTGTGGTTCTAAGCAGAAACCAACGAATAATACAGCGTTATGTTCTACCAGCTTATCGGAATTCAATGCATGCTATGGATATATTTCTTCAAAATCTACGATATGAATTAGTAGGGAGATGGATCAAATGCCACAATTTATACAAAAAACATTTATGCAGCCTCACAGTTTATGCCTTCGGTAATTCAGAATGACCATTCTGCAAAATAGAAATATCCATTAACCCTTGAGTTCATTATCGCTAACACATTCACGGGCATTAAGAGTTAAAGGAAGAATAGAAAATCCAAAACCAAAATGTATGCACGTTGGGATCTGGAAACCACTGAAATTAGTGCATTTGCCTCGAATAAGCAGTATGTTGGCACTTTGGTTCGGGAAGAGGCGTGAAGCAAGGTTTAACCTGCAGATGTTCGAGCAGTATGCGCAGAATAAAGCCCTAAAACGTTTACCTTTGACTGCCTTCAAGACACCAAATATTACTCCATTCTAAAATATTTAATCGCATCTTATCAGTAATCTAACGATTGCTGCACTAGTCAATGTATGATTGCAATGATGCTTTAATTATTTTTATTTTATGTAAAGAACTTTTGAAAATACTATCAAAATTGTCCAAATTTTGTAAGGTGGTGCGAATTTATTGGTGCTACTTCTAAGATATTAGAGCAACCATGGTATATTCCCTGTCGGCAAGCGTGCCCAGCGCGGCGTGCACCGGACCTCGCGGTCATGGTAGGATTCGTCTGAACGCCCCTCGACCTGTCCCTGCTTCCTGCGAGGGCAACCGCCTCGCTGCTCTGGGAGGGGGTTCTCGGGCCACAGCCTTTGTTTTACGACCGGCAGGAAGGCGGTCCCGGCTCGGGCACCCAACCACCCCCCCCCTGCTTTGGCCAGCCAGCGGTGTGAATCCGAAGCCCTCCGGAGCTCTGGCAATAGGGCGCAATAGAATAATTACGTGGCCGTTGCTACTGCACAGTCAGAGGAACGCGTGCTTCCAAGCAAGCGCGGTCCACGGGGAAAGTTCTCCACTTATCAGCCCCCTCACCTCTCCATCCTATGGTTAAATAGTAACCAGAAAAGGCGAGCTATTTCGCATCCAATATGACCTATAATTCCTATCAAAATGTCACTCCATGCTTTACTTTCAAGATAACGCATGACGAAAGAATTTCTATGAAACGTCACCGCATAAGCTACAACTGAAATCACGGGAAGTTGAACAAGTCCCCAAAAACATGACAGGGTAAATCTCTAGGCCTAGAAAGGATATTAATACATATAAAAGATCATTCAAAAATTAACCTCGTACTTTAATTTTTTACTTGGATGACCGGTTTCATGTTAAAAAATAAAATGTTTCTTACAGAATAATTTAAAACCATTTATCATTTTTATAATCATTAGGTTTAAAAAACCGTAAGGTCATAGGCCTTCATGGGGAAAACCTTAGCTGTCACAGATAAACATTTCACTCCCATCTCTTTCGCAACACGGAATGGTCTTAGCGATATATTGATTGTAGTAACAATAAGAGAACTTAATTCTAAACGAATATAATTTCTCACTCCATAATATTGGCAAAAGTAAGCTACCTTACGGTCCGGCATTTCAATAGTACTAAAGGAAAGGGCGTCAAACAAAATTTGTTAAGTACCTGTAGGTGCTCCTGGAACCGTATTGGTAACATCTGCGTCATGATGGCTAGGTTTTCTTGAACTCCAGGATGGAAAGCTGCTTTACACCACTTTTAGTTAACTGAAAGACACTTAACCAACGACTGAACACCACATTCACAACTGAGTGTACCATTCACTACCACCCAACATGGCTTCCCACTACCAGAATGAAAATAGTCCCTGATCCCTCGTGTCGGTATCCGACCGCGTTCAAGAAAATACACCTCACTAATGCCCTCTACAGGTTTCAAAAAATATTGAAACGTACAATTAACTTAGACTGCATTGTAATTTACTAACGACCTACTTTATTTCAAAGATTATGAATTTAATAGTTCGCGGAAGGATTTTAAGTGACGTAAAGTGCCACATGAGCAACCTGCGCACGACAACAGGCAGATATTGATGTTTCAGCTGCGATGCACGTACTACTCGAAAAGACCACTCACGTGGTTCATAAAAGCAATTTTGCTCACGACTTAACTTTTACTTTCACATTGTTCGTGCATATAATTCATTATGTTAATTTTTGCTTTTCATTCTTTTCTATACTTAAAGGGGTAAAAAACAATACAAGTTTAGGTTCAAATAGTTTTTATTTATATAAAATAAAAAAAGTTGAACAATTTGGTCTGTTTCTAGTTCCTGGAATGCTATGGAGAATATTTGCTGGGTATTAACATTTCAAAAGTTTGGACAGAGATTTTAATTCTTTTATTGACCAAAATTTACATCTTTTTATCTTTGGTAAATGACATACCAGCAACAAATGCTTTAGTCAAATACATTGAAGCCCAGACTGGTTTCTTCTGTAAAAAAAAATAAATTTCACAACCTAATAAAATCAATAAATCACGAAAATTTATCAAGAGAAATCAGTTTGTATTTCCAATCATGTTATCAGTCGAAAGATGGTTTTGAAAATTCATCATTGTAATACAAGTTTAAACAACCTTCAGCACATTACTACTGTACAATTATTAAATTCATATTTTGCCAATCAATTTAAAGGATGGTTCGCCCAAGAAGGCATTTATTCTTGTTTGAACGTATTTGCAAATGAAAATCCATATTTTTGAAGTCGCGACATACCAGCAACAAATTCTTTAATCAAATAAGCCGAAGCCCATATCATCATCTTCAGACTCAGATTCTTCCTTCTTTTCCGGCTTCTTCTCCTCTGTAAATAAACAAAAATTTAAAACACTGTAAAATCACATAGCTCACTATAATTTATCAAGAGTAATCAGTTTTTGCTTTCCAATCAAATTACTTCAGTCGAAAGATGGTATTTGAAATTCATCACTAAATGTACAAACAACCCTCAGCACTTTACTAGAGGATTTAATACTTTAATAATATTGTTCCAATAAACCATTATATTTCAATTAAATATTCCGAAGCTTACCCTTTGCAGGAGAACCACCAGCAGCAGCTGGTGCTGCACCACCAGCTGGAGCTGCTGCGGCAACAGCACCACCAGCAGGCATCGATGCCAATTTCTCTCGACCTAGAAACCACACACATGAACACTTTGCCAAACCTCTGAAAGTTCACAAACAATACATTTATGCTCAGTACAAATTATTGAATCATCAATGCTCATTTGAAAGATGGTGTGTTAACATCATAGATTTTCACAAATTACATTTTTAAGAAAATAATAGTTTAGCGTAGTAATTCACAAATACCTTTAGATATAAGGTCCTCTAGGTTCTTGCCATTGAGTTCTCCAATGACTTTCTTCAGTCTTTCACCATCAGCTTCTATACCAACTGAACTGAGGATCTTCTCAATATCAGCCGACGATGGGTTGTCCTTACCCCCAAGGGCAGCAAGGAGGTATGCGGCCACGTAACGCATTCTGCAAATAAAAACCATGAACAAATAAAGTTCAGCAGTGGTAAGCAAAAGTATTACTAGTCACACGTGCTAAAACAATGGCATCAGTGAACTGTGGAATCATTCCTTATCATACCCGAAAGATTAAAATCATCATTACGCCATTGCGAAAAACTACTGAATGAATTGAAACTACGAATTAATGAAAACTTTTGCGCGTCCAATAAATTTACATTAGGAAAATACAACCCACGTGCCTGACCACATGGGAGAACACGTAAAAATTAAAAAAAATATTTTATATTAATAGTACCCGGAACAAAATACATTTACGTAAATATTGTACAATAGTTCCAAAAACTGAAAAGTGGTTAAATTCAGTTTAAAACATGAAATCTCACCTTTAAGTCGTAAGACACGAAACGTGCACACGCAACCGACGCTGAAGCTACCCCAATACGTATTGGAAGAGGATCCGGAAACGGAATGCTGGTAGGGCGATAGCTGCGACACCTACAGGCAAAATCTGAGAACTTCTGCGTAGGCTCGCTCACTATCCAAAATCAACCAGCACGCGCATGGCGCAATACTGATTGTGCCACAGAGCGAGTTTCTCAGTATACAGGCTGTATAGTCAAAACACAAATTTTTATAATTACAAACTTATCACTCAAGTAGAATGAATTAGTAATAACTAAAACAATTAAATAAACTCAACATTATTTCAACGTAAAATCTATGACTAGTGTTACGACGAAACATTTATTACATTAGTTGCACTGCGTGTCCGGCGTCTTTTCACGAGTACAACAAATCATAACCTAATCGTTCATCGGGTTGTTTTTCTGACACAAAATCAACAACGTGAAGTTTTTTTTTTAGTGGGATTGAAGAAATAACGTTGGACTGAAATGGCTGACAGATTAACTCAGCTTCAGGACACAATAAATCAGGTAGGTAACGCAAATTTTCCACCTGGCGTAAAAATGTTCCTGATTGTTAAAATACTATCGTTTGATATTTCAGCAAGCTGATCATTTCTGCAACAGCATCGGCATATTACAACAATATTCCACTCCCAGTAAGTTTTCAGGATTTGACCGAAGCGGTTCTCAAACGCCACAACAACAGCAGCAACAAGAAGGTATTAGTTCTATTACTGATAGTGGTTGACGAAATGTAGTAGCTAGCAATTTGTATGTTCTTGTGAAACACCATTATTTTCTTTTCAGATTACGCCCATCTTTTTGCTACATTAATAGCAAGATGTGCTAAAGACATAGATGTTCTCATAGACTCTCTTCCTAATGAAGACTCTTCCACAGAACTTCAGGTAGAAATGATGTGTATTACCTTTGTGACAAATATGTTGATCAGAGGCAAGTAGTGTGTATTTTGCCTTTTTTCAAGGTTCAGAGTTTACGGCGATTGGAACAGGATAACCGTGAAGCAGGTGAACGTCTTGAAGAAGTGGTCCGACGGGGTGAAGCCCTCCTGGAACAGATTCAGTCTGCATTAGCTGACATTGCTCAAAGTCAGCTGGACATGCAACATCTTCAAGCTGATGGTATTGGAAAGTCTAATGTTAATATCCCACCATGAAGATTTGATGTGAATTATTTTGAATAGTTTTTCTTTTTACCCTCCGTGTGTGATTAAACATCAGATGGATGAACTGTGTACTTACATCTATGCCTTATTGGACACGTGAATCACTACGTGTGGTAAATTTTTCACTGAATATGTAGAGCCTTAGTGCCTTAATGTGGGAGATTTCTTAGTTTACATGTAGCATAACATGATCTACATACTTCGCTAAAGAACGAGAATTAAGGTACTGTCTCTTATTCATGACCCTGTTGGGAATGTTTTTCCTCTACTTGAATTGATATACCATTGGAGGAATCCTAGAAGTATATATGGAATGGACGTTTGTTCACAGCAACTTCAACATTGTGATATTTTTATATGTTGTTTATTGGCATGTAGACCTAAGCTTTTGTTTGGCTGCGCTTCTGCAGTTCAAATGTTTCCAATGATTGATATGTCAAAATAAAACCACCTTAAAATGATTAGTCTTCTTTTTTAAGCTGTTCCATCCTCGGTTGTATCTGAACATTTAATGTGTTGAAAAATGAGGAAATGACGAATGCTCTTGTTCATAATTGCTTGGCATGAACCATTTCTTGTATTTAAGGTCGACATATAAAAATACATTTACCCATACTGAATAAACAGATGGACTCTTCATTCCTAAGAGCATAACAGAGGTGTCCATCTATTTATTCACGCAATACATGAATCAAACAATCATTTGCCGTGCTCACAAATTTGGTACTTATCAGTCAGCCCTGCAAGACTGGATATCACAACTAATCAGGCAGTCCAAAGACTAATTTGCAGCAACCATTTAGTCTCACCCATTAGAAGAGAATAAAATTTGTACACTAAATCACATTTCATGCTTCACACTTTCACACCATATTGTTTTCCACTATCAAAGCTGGCAAAAGAATCTTCAGCAATAAGGATAACAAACATTTGGAATGCAAAATCTACTTCAATATTAACAATTTTGTGACTGGAGCTTTTCAATTAGAAGCAGAAACGTAATTAATTTTCATTTGCCTACAGAGATAAAACTGTGTTTATTTTTCTATGGTGAATTTCATCAGAAAATATCACATTTTTTTTACACTTCTTAGCAAGAAACTAAATTTTACCATTGTACGAACACTATTCACAAATAAGGACTGCACTTCTCCTTAAAAAATTAACACATTTACCTTAAGTTTCTAGAAATATTCTCAGCCTATTTCGAGACCAAGTGCTTTTTCTTTTTTTTTAACAATTGTTTCTTCATGTTATTTATACATAAAAAAGAATAAGTGAATGTGAAACATTAAAATAAATGGAAAAGAATTTGATTTACTTACAAATAATAAATTTTATGAAAAATTGACATATGGTTTGCATAATTCATTCTTATTTTTTTTTAATATTTACAAGGTGCTGTCAACAAGAAGGTACATTAAAGTATTCAGCCAGGAGAGGAAATGGATACAAATGACTATAAATATACCCATGCAAGCAATTGCACACACATACAGTTGCATGCTTGCTAGCATTGTTTTGAGTTTGTCCAGCAGTCTCAGCAAAGTGCTAATCCAAGGATGTCATGTGGCTCAGCACTATCCTACTGTACTTAGACAACATGAACATATCAACACAACCTGTCTTGTCACACAGCGTGCCACTTGATGAGTTTACACAACATTCCAGTATCAACCCAAACTTTCAGCTGAAGAAGTCATTAAAAGATACAGCGAAGGCTATTAGTCTTATCTGTCAAATGAATCACCGATATCTGAGAAGAACTTACAATTTAAATGGACACTGATTTGCTGAGTAACATAGTTTTGTATGAAACTTTATGCTGTTCACTTGAAACATTCTTGAAAATAATCAATATTGCGAGCTAATCCTAGTCCATTGAAAAATCTGTAGAGTGAACAGGTCTGTCTGTTTGACAGACATTAAAATGCATTCAAAACTTATGCGACTCAAACAGCTTGAAGCAGACATAAATTGGGTACCCAAAATAGAAAGCAACCCACAACAGTATTTGATAAGAAAACCCTTTCAGGAGTTTAACTACCTACTGTCATACCAACATTTGTACATGAAAATTTTTTCTATGATGCTATTACTCTGTCCTACTACTGCATCTGGTACACTGCTACTTCTTCCATAACTGAATCGTTGTTATTCTGTACACAGACTGCACATACAATTACATTCAAACATGGATCATGTTTGGTCCAGAAAATTTAACAAATGTATAAATGATGAAATTAATATACAATTTAAAGGATTAAAATGACAATAAATACAGATCATCAAATATGGCAGCTCTTCTTTAATCAGATTTTATGAAACATGAAAGTTACAGGAGCCACAGTTAGCAAGAATGCAACAAAGAAACAGCTTTACAGATACAGTGCAAGGAAGGCGCCCTGGAGCAAATCTACATGTACAATACAGTACAGTCTTATCATTCTAACAAATATCTACAAGTCAGGCTAAGGAAAGAATATTGGAAAGCATTACACTCAAATGTTTCACCAATGTTGCATTCTTATAAACCACCCTCCTACTTATGGCTCCCATAACAGACTTATTTCCTTGGGAGTCTTCTGGCTTGAGATTGCACCTAATTAATTCATTTTACAAAAATTCTCATTTCACATCCTTCACATTCTTTCTTGTAGAACTGAAAAATCCTGTAAAAAATTACTTTTAACACATTTAATTCACTTCAGTAGAGTACCTGGTAGGGTGGTAGAGCACCAGAATCCCCTTGCCCAACCCCATTAGGTCTCTCAGTGAGCCAATTTTGCAAAAGATTTTACACCACACGTATACGCTGTACCTTAGTTTAAAGTGCCTCGACACTGCGCGTTCCCACAGAGGCAAGGTATTTTTTCGTCCTCAATTGGGAATTTGTAGTCATAGGTAATTTCCTCATTCACACTAATTTGTTGTTTTGAATAAATGACTATTTTCTTCTGACCTTCAATTGTAATAATTTTCGCATAGCAATTAGGCTGGAAAAAAACAACAACAAAACAAGTCAAAAATATAGATAATTATGTTCAATTATCCATCTTTCGCAATTAACACAAAAAATGTACAATGAATTAAAATAAATTCTAGTGTGAGATGTTACTAATTAACTACTTACATTACAGCTGTGGTTGATAAACCTGGCTAGATTTCCACATTTAGTAGCATCAATTATAGTATCCACATCAATACGAAATAGATATGAACTACCAATTCCTCGTGCTTCATAATGGCGTTCTCGCAAATCAGCCACAACAGGTCGAACCATTTGTCCCACATACTCAATAACCATCTCATCCGCAGCAATTGGTTCCATAGCAAATAGGCCCCAGTCATGAATAGCTGATTTAGCAAACTTCAATTGTTTCTTGCGGAACTGTGAAAATGTAATCAAAATGTTAGTGAAACATATAAAAGAAAAAAAACCATTATGTCATGTTTTGACGTTTAAAGACAGCACAATACATCAACCAGGTGCAGAATATGTTATTTAACAGTTACACAGGTATTGTTACTATTCAAGAAATACATTTGTGGCAAGAAATATTTCTTTGAAGTGCTTGGGTAGGGCTGATAAACATACCAAGAACTTTAGTTTGTTTACTTAAGTGTATAGTGTCATATAAATATACTACTGATGCAACACTGTGACATACATTTTCAGTTAACTTACTAATGCCTCACCGAACATATTCTAATTAAAAATTAATTGAGATTGGCTTTGAACTGAACAATTGTAACAGTGTTCAAATGATGACCTGGGCATCTGTCTAAGTGTCCCCCCCCTAAAAAATGCAATTTACAGGTCAATCTAAACCAGAGATATCTCATATTTTTTTTTACCGTAAGATTAACTACAGGGGTACATTAACTTACAGGGGTAACTCATGCAACTCTTATCCCAGTAACAATATCAGAACTTCATGACATGTGTACAAACAACATACAAAACAAAAATAGATTAATAAGAAGAATAGTGAGATGAAAATTGAGCAACAAAAATTGAATTTACAACTCACCTTTAATTGGTTAAACTTCAAGAGATCACTATCAGTGTCTGTACCATATGCTGTCAACAAGCGTCTTTGATTGCTGCGAGCTTCCCGAGACAAGGCTTGCATCTTGCCTGCACCAAGTCGAGTAACTTCGATAGCCTTTTCTTGTTGACCTTGCTGCTGTATTGTCTGTCCAAAGTGATGCTATCAAGAAAGTAAAAAAAAGTAAAAAGAATACTCTTTCCAGTATGCGAATATGAAAAATTGGTAACACAAAATTTACCTTATGTTTCATTTTCTCCTTCACATCTATTTTGTAGAAGCCTTCTGTTCTTGCACTACCTGTTTTATGTAATCGGGTGTCATCTCGTTTTCTCTTCTTGGCAGGAGATGCAATGTCAGTCAGTGCCAACAATTAAGGAATAATCTCAAATGAATACATCACAAATGTTTTAATTTTACTTGGATAAAACCAATTTTACCTTTGATTTATTGATTGAAATTTTTTTATGTTTCAGTGCATAACAAAATTGAATTACCAAATGTTTCAGAACTCATGATACATTTTATGAAAGGTCAGAAATAAATAATAATAAAGCCAGCTGCTGATTAGGACACTCACCATACGTTTATCTGTTGCACAGCTCATTACAGAAATGGCTCCAAATAACAAAATTGCACATACTGACTTCAATATTGTTATAATTATTGTAATTAAAAGCAAAGGACAATCCCATTTTAAACTAAACCAAAAATTCCTAATAAATTGCATGAAAAACGGATGCTCTTTTGCAAGTTAGGACCTAAATTTACAGTGATAACAACAGCTGAAGTTATTTTTTTAAGAATAACTCTAAATAAAATGTATTTCTTGTCACAAGGATATAATAGAAAATTTAACTTTTACAATCTTGAATAAAAAAAAACACAGTGATAAAATACAGTGTCCATTTTTAGCAAGTTTCACTCATTTGAGTGTTTTTCCTGTAATAGTTTCACATAATTTATTGTTTCTCAGAGTCAAGTGATAAGTATTTTTTGCAATGACAAAAACAAAGGAGGCAATCTTTGACCTTGAATCTTCGAATTTTTTCAAAAATTTTGAGGTTTTTTGTTTCAAGTGATTTCAATCCAAAAAATGTATAACAAATCCGAAACAATGTACTGAAACATGTTGCACTTTGAATATCACAACTTGTTTTCAGGTTCATATCACTTACTGTGATTAATTATTGAAAACAAAATATTCATGATCTTTCAATATTTTGGGAATTTTGGAAGTATTTTAAATCATTTGAGTAAATAAATAAATTTAAAAAACGATAGAAAGAGAAAAACAGACAGAAAACATCAAAAAGAATCATTCTTAAAAAAGAAAGACTACAGAGAAAGAAAACTAAGAGCAAGCACTTACTTTTCTCTCTCTCTCAATCACACCCCACACACACACAATTACTTTGTGATCAACAACAATGTAAAACTTTTATAACAGCAGTAAAGGATATCTGGATGGTCAACCCAATGAGTATCGTTCAGCCAGTAGCCTTGGGCATCATCAGCCAATAATGCTTCATAACTCTTCCTTAGGTAAGTTATATCTTCTGCATCAATGCCTCTTGTCAAGAATTCATAAAGCACAGTCATTTCTGCCATAAGGTCTCTTTTGGGGAACACAATAGGTTTAGTTGTTTCCTGTGCAATTTTTGGAGCAGCAGACGGAGAGTGAAGAACATCATCATACCGTCGCCGTGGCTTCTTTGCTTTAGGCATTTGTAACACCTCATTCTCAATCTTCGGTGTAAGTGGGGTGGGGGGAGTGGATGGTCGCTGAGAATTAAAAGCGTAATCATGATTAAAGCCAAAATCGTCACTAGACACCACGTTTGCTTTCCGTTTTGCTGCTGGTGATGGCAGAACACCACTACCGCTCTCCTGCTTTGTTGGAGTTTCTGTAATGTCTTTTGTCTTAGGTGGGAGGCTGTATGAATGCTCCATAGTAATTTGCGGCAATGGTGAACCCTCTCGTTTGTCCCTACCCTCAATTGCCAATTTCTCTTCTTCCACAAGTTTCTTTAGAAGATCTTCTTGCACTAATTCACCATTCACAGCTGTAGTTGTCCTGTTCTGCACTTTTAATGACATAGTTCTATCATCTAATAAATTGTTTTTGACTACTGTCAATGAGTCTCTCTTTTTCTGACGCACTGCAAGAGACTCTTCATCTGAACTCACCGCACCGTCTGCAGTCAATGCAGCACTTGGTGAAGACCGTTCTGGTGCAGTAGTTTTGTGCGGAGTTTCACCACCAGCTAGAGCCATTAGAGCCTCTACTGCAGAATTCTCACTGTGAGTTTCTTCAGGATGAACAGGCTGAGGAGGAGTTGGAGGTCGGAGCACTGGCTCTCGGATCCTGATGGGAGATGGCAGAGGGCTTTCCCATGGACTGAGTTCCTCCTGATCATGATCCAACATGATTGGCTTTCTAACTTCAGTTACCGTTTCACCTTCATCTTCATTGTCAGCATCTTCACCAGGTGCTTCAAAGTCAGTGGCCTTCTCATCCGGAATAGGAGTTACACTTCCATCTGGTGTATGTGCCCTATGCAACCAAAATGAATGATGTTAACAAACTTACTGAAAAAATATTAATGTCAATGAAATAAAAGTAAAATACAGTCCTATGAATAAAACTAATTTCATTCAACAGTTTTATGATCAAACTTTCCACAGACACGGTATGTATAAATAGTTTACTTGCATTTGATGTTTTGTATTCAAATTGGTAAAAAATGACAAATAAATATACCTTACAGAATTTTATGGACATAGTGAAAATTTTAAATACAAATAAAAAAATAATCAACTGTATTTCACAACATACTTGGAAAATAAGTGATATCAACAGTATTTATATTTATTTATGAGTAAGTTAATATAATTTACATTCATGCCTAGTACTACTTTTAACAACAAAACAAATGATCATAATTTTTTTTTAAATTCAGTAAAAACTAGAAAAAGGAAGATGCAGTCAAAACTGTATATTGTATAAACCTTAAGCAAGACTCTCTCTGTTTCATTAAAATGTTTAGAGTAAATGATTTATTACATGCTTCAGTGGAATATCTGATTTTGAAGATAGATAAAATTACCTTCAACTCTCTTCACAAAAACAACAAATTGTTTTCGAATGCAACACAAAGAACTTCAAAAGACATATTTAGATAATACAACACTGATGCATTATGTGAATTTAATAGCCACAAGAAACTGCTTCTATAGTACACACAATTGCTGATCAAATAAATCTATCTACCTAATTATAGAAACAGTTTTCATTTACCTTTGAAAATATATAATTTTTTTAATCTAAACTCAGTGCAAATTAATGCACTGTAGCCTACAACATAATTTAACTTAATCATTTACCAAAATTAACAGTTGGGCATGCTTAAACAGGATGAAAATACTGACAAATGTGCCTGTAATGCTTCATAAACAAAAGCTTTCCAAGTGTGTTGGCAAAAGAGTGCCTTCAGAGGAAGAACAAAAGCTTGTAAAAAACAAAATTATCTAACGTAATTAACGGGTATTTATGAAATTTGGACCCCCCCTCCCCTGGTTTACTAACAATTCCAATTTATGGACAACTCATATTGCTATTCATTAAATAAGGATAATTAAATTTATTATCGTATTTTCATTTAAGGTATTTTGTTTTACTGAAAATATTGTATTTATTGATTTACAATTTTAGTTGTATACAAAAGTGAATATGTGTAGTGTGAATATGTGAGTATTTATTGATTTACAATTTTAGTTGTATACATAAGTGAATGTCTCCAATTATTTGAGTTTATGAATTGAATTGAATTTGCTTTATTTTACGTGGTGAGACTGAAGAATGAAGACTGTCATTACAATTCTGTGCGAGATATTAAATTACCTCCGTAATTTTATAGGCAGATAAAAACTATTTAAATCATTTTAAAAACACACATTTCAACATTTACTTTCTTTACTGTGCCTGTAACGCTAGGTGAGCTTTCATTACATACACAAAGTTTAGTACAACACTTTGGAGATTTTGTTCTCCCTCTCTCTAGGCAAATTTTATTCCACAAAAACATTTTCACAATTATTTTTTGGTTTTATTTTGTGGATGAATCATCAACAAGTCTTCTTGAAACCTCTAAAATGTCACAATGTGTTGGTGTCAATGTAACACTACTTAATATTGACTGCATGGTTCAAATATCACCAATAGTGATAATGTTTTTATGAAATCAATATGAAGATGGAGATCTCTGAAATGTTGTACTAAACTTTATGTGTGTAATGATATGTGTGTAATGAAAGACAGTAACGATAATAAATGTTTAATATGTGTTTTAAAATGATCTTAAACATTTTTTGACTGTCTATAAAAATACAGAACAATATAACTCAAACAACTCCAATTATTTACTCCAAGCTTTCGTTTGAGTCCCCTGAATTCAACACATTGTATCTAGAATAACAATGAAAAAGTTAGGAAAGTTTACATCAGGTGAGGAATCATCATGAGCATATACATACCTAGAATCAATCATTTCTAATTCATCAATGTCAAGATCCATTAGAGAGGCAGCAGTAGTAGTAGCAGTAGGTGCAGCAGCAGTGGCAGCAGCACGTTTACGTCTATGAGGTGAACTTTCCCCTTCATCTTCACTATCTGAACTACTCTCACTAGATGAACTCTCCGAGCTTGAAGATGAGGATGAAGAGGAAGAAGATCCAGATACAGAAGACTTGCTACTTTCACTGTCTGATGATGAAGATGAAGACGAAGATGAAGATGATGACGAAGATGACTTTGAAGATCTTGCTGATGATTTATATGCAGGGCTTCTCAAATCAGGCTAAAAAAGATAAAAATTTATTTATATTTCATCAATATTTATAAATATTTTAAAATACCAAATACATGATTTAGTTTTTGAATAAAAAATGAGTGATGACTAAGATGTTTATCAATTATTATAATTGCCTTCTAATACAACTAAAGTTAATAAAGTATATTAAAAACTTCCCAAGATTTCCATGTGTCCCTGTTTGAAGATAGTTTATGCAATGCTAACTATTTTATTCAAAAAAAGCAGAAATACTACTTCCAATTTGATTTCACTGTATTTAAATCATTTGCATGCAAGTTAGATATCATTAGCAAACCTGAGTCTCTGAGTCGGAAGCTTGTACCATTTCTTCTTGATCACTTTCTACCAATTCTCTTCGAGAATCCTCATCAGTAGGTAAGGGAGATGGTGGTTTCTTGCGCTAAGGACACACAAAATATGGTAAGTATTATAGTTTAGTTTTCTTATTTATTTCTTTGTGAGCATTAATAAATATTTTAAAGCCTCTCAAACTTTAAAAACATCATCCAGAGAAAAACTTCAAAGCTAAGGTAAAGACAAAAATTACTTCACTCATGTATTAATTCATTTGCAATAATCGAGATTTACATATATACTGCAACGCTATCAATTCTATAATAAGAAATGCTTTATTGTTGTCACGTCAAATTTTAATTACCAATAGCGCAATAATAAAATAAGCTTTGAAATTTGATAATTGTAAGCTTTAAGCAGTAAAGAGAACCAGAACTAAAATACAGAAATTCACATTTAAAAATAACTTCACTATACTTAAATGCACAAATTTTTCACCTTTAAAATTATCTTACTTAAAGCTATACACATACACAAATCATTACTTAAATTACAACTTCCACATTTAAAGCTAACCACTCATTAATGTTGATCTTTTTCACTGTTGACAATAAAAAATGATGTTGAAGCACCTACCCTGAATGATGGCATCTTGGGTATTGCCATCTTGAAGCCAAGACCATAACTACCCAATCCCATTGAGTCCAGGCCATCACGACCAGTGTCCAAAAGACTACTCAGAGAATCCTGTTTGCCTGGAGCTTTTTCAGGTGTCACAGCAGACACACCCTCCCCACTCTCTATGACACTGGTTTTGCCCTGCATCAAGAACAATTTATTCATCATACCAAAATGACATGCACTCCAATTAGCATTTTCTACCCAAAGCAATTCTCCTCCACATCATTACACTATCTTATGTAAGTAGTAAAAAAGACTGAACATGAAAAAAGAAAAGTAGAAATAAAATAAAATGGATTTAGAGAATGTACAAGCAAATCCCAATTAATTATTTGGAAATGTTTCAATACTAATTTTTGAAATTCAACTGTGAAACAATGAAAAATCAATTACAATTATTTTGGAGTTTTAGAAAGTTTCTTTAATTTTTATTTTCATGCAAATTGTTAAAACTAGAAAACCAAAATACTAATAACCTTGGACTTCCTTTCTTGATCATCCCACCAATTCTCAAATGATTTGAATGCAGTATTCTCAATCATTTTCTTGTCAAAATCACGTTTGAGAATCTGTTTCAGTTCTTTGATGACCCTTTCAAGCACAGCACTGAGAAAAATAATGGTTTTCATTAACACAATATTTAGAATTGAAGAAATTACAAAAACTACCAACATTGACACAATTTGGAAGACTTCTCTACTCACGTAATTGTGGGAGCTTGTGGATCTGAACCCACATGCACATGTCCTGGAGGTGGAAGCCGCAGATGCAAACCAGGATGAGGAAGATGAATGGTTCGCGTTGCTCCAGGAGGATATGGAAAGTGATGACCATGTAGGTGTGTAATGCTGTGAGGGAAGTGTGAGCTATGGAGAAATCCTGGTGGGGGTAAATAAATGGGAGGGAAAGGAGGAAGCACAGCCGTTGCTCGAGTCCAATAAATGTCAATGCCTGGTGCATGTATGTGAGGAGGTGGATGAATATGATGTGGGTAATATGAGGGATGTGGTGGAGGATGTGTGTGAGCATATGTAGGAGGAGGAATTGCCATAGTAGGAGGAAGACAAGGAGTTGTACCATATGGTGGAGGAGGATACATTGTGACCGGCACACTCGAGCTGGCTGTAGTAGACGTGGGAGGCTGATTCGCAACTTCAATTTTCTCCCCCGTAGAACTAAGACTGGACAATGACATGCGATCATCATTTTCATCCTGCAATGGGGTGGAGCGCCGACTTGCCAAATCCTGATGATGATCCATTGGATCTACCCCAGGGGGAAGGTCTGACAGCATGGATATGGGCATCTTGCTTTTTGAAGATGAACCTGGAGGACCCAAATCTGCCTCCTCATTACTGCTTTCTTTCTTTGGGCTACTGAAACCGTCTTCAGCCTTTGGTGGTTCAGCAGTCAATGTTTCATCTTCGCTACTACTAATTATACTACCAAGATCATCATTCTCCACATGTTTTGTCATGTTCACACTTTCCAGAAGTCCTAAGGTTTCTTGCTTCTCCTTCTCACGAGCTTTCTTGGACTGTTCTATTGCCATTCTATGGCATTGAAGATATAGTTCCTCTGACAAGAACGGAGATGGAGGAACAGATAACGGTTCTTCTGGATCATCATTTTCTGGAGGTGGTGGAGGAAGTGGATCTTCATCCACTGTGGGAGGCAGAGGGATGGAGAGTGGCCCTGTTGTTGGAGGTGGCGGAAGCGAGTCCTCTGCTTCAGAACTGCTGGGAGTCCTTGATCGTGACCTCTTCTCTGACCTCCGAGATGAGTTTCGTCTCCGATGACGTGAACTTCCATGCTTTGAAGAACCACTTGAAGATCGTCGAGATGACACCTTACTTTTACTCTTTTTGGAGTCCTCATCTGAGTCCGAGCTAATACCCATTCTTAAAAACGATGGGGTCATGCCTCCTGTTCCTTTTCCTTTAAGTAACATTTCTATTCTAGTATCCAAATCCAACATTTTAGGAACTTCAGGACTTGCATTTTCACTTTTGTGAGAAGTTGTTGATTTACTGCTTGCATTAGCACTTTTGCTTTCTTTCTTCCCTGCAGGTCGTTCAGGAGAGAAAACTATGCCACGTCCCTCCCCTGATATAGGAGTCCAAGTTGGTGTAGCATTTGCAGGTGGTAAAGTTGTCACAGTACCTGATCCTGTATGCACTGGTATTTGTCTCAAGGCAGTAGCTCGAGTTTGTGACTGCTCCCATGTTGGCACATGAGATTGAGAGTCTGACCATGCTGCTTGCTGCCACTGTGTGGAGGAAGAATGAAGTGGGGGAGGAAGGGAATGTGGGTGCAAGGAGGGTGGGGGCATGTGTGTTGGGATGCCATGGGGAGGAGGAGCATGGACGAATGGTGGAGGTGCCGTTGGAGGTGGTCGAATATGATGATGATGTGGATGTTGATGCTGATGTGAATGGGTTGATGGAGGAGGGATACTTGGATGAAATGGTGGAGGAGGATAATGACCAGAATGTGTCAAATGTGGAGTAGGTGGATAATGATTATGATACTCGTAGGCAATTGGAGTTGAATGATTAGAGCTAGCCGCACTGTGATATCCAGCACTGCCTGCGTAAGAAGATTCTTTGTTCACTGCATTTGCTGAATAATTACGTTCTGAGTATGTGTCACTCTGACCGGTTCCATAGTCACTAGTACTGGAACTAGGGGTAGCAAATTCACCTCGGCGAGGTGGTGGGTAACGGTGGTCCGGATACTCATGACCTACAGAAGAAATACTCCCATATGGATGTTCTTTCTTCAGTGCAACTATGTCCTTTTCAGGCCACGTTCTCCCTTCTAAGTCCTCTGAGAGGGGAGTGGTACCCTTCCGCAATGCAGGTTGAGGCAGCACTGGTCGACGTGATCCATCTTCTTTGTCCGTAGCACCTGATGAAGATTCATCATGTTCTAGTCCAACTGGCTGAACAGACTCCACCTTCTTCTCTTGAGTTTTCTCTTGAAACATCTTCCGACATTCCTCACCTATACAACATCAAGAAAATATCTTTTAAACGTGTTGATGCAACGATGATGCAATAACTCATCGATTCAATTTGTAAGAGGATCACTTATATTTACAAACAGATTTAAATTCTAGAAACCAATATCTAAATTTTATCATGTATAAAAATATTAGAAAATAAGAGGAATGAAAACAACATATTACTTCACAATTAGTCAAAATTCAACACAATTAAAAATGCTTGTTAATTAAATCACTAATTAGTTCTACCCTATGAATTCATTCTCTACTTCACTACAATCATTCAAACGTAAGAATGTACTGTATCATGTATTGTGAGTCCTAAGTTCCTTTTTATCAAAAACACGGATAAAGTGCTTACTTTTACATTAAATCAATAGAAAATTATTAAATATTTCAAAGTTTACCCGAAGAGAAAATATACAACCACAATTCAGATCCTGTATACTCACCAAAAGGATCCAAGAAAACTCTGAGAACTTTCCCCATTACAGATGTATTGTTCAGCTTTTCAACGCAATTCTTTGCAGATTTGATAGACTCAAATACAACACGTGCTAATCCAAGATGTTTATTGGTAACAGGATGATAGTATATGAATAGTTCTTCAAATGGCCCAAATTTTTGAACCTATTAATGACAGCAGGTAACAAATCAACAACCACAAAAATCAAATTTACAGTTCTTAAATACATAAATATTCTTTACTGTTCTTCCATCAACTTACCATATCTGAGAGGAAACATTTGTCAATATTGTCATTCAGATTACAAATCGTGACTTCCAATGGAGGTGGTTCACCAACATAATAAGAGTCGATCTGAAATCATTAGATTTTATATGAAAACTAACATATTTATATACAAAAACTTATGATAAAAATAACTTTGTTCAATTTTGCAATAACTATTAACAGAATTGTGAAAAAACGTACAAGTATAGGTAAAGTGCATGTAAAGTTTTCTTTATACACAAAAATTCCAAATAACAATAATGAAAATAATTAAAAAGAAAAAAATGAAATCCTGCAAAACTTATTTGAATTAAGTATACACATATATGATAATATGTGCATACAATTGCCAACCAAATTCCATCGTTTACAAATCCCAATCAAACCATGAAACAAAACAAACAAAACATCTTGACATTGAAACACAAACATAACCTCATCTGGTCAACAGACTATTTCCACTCAACCTTTGGTTTCTTATTAAATCAGTCCACTATGGTTCTCCTTCATATACATTACTTACTTCCTTTCAAATGTTTAATGCAAATAACCCCTTTTCTTAGAGAAAAATAGTTGTTTCTTTGTTAATAAGACATCATTGCCAGTACTTCTATAACACAAAAGAGGTTCTTAACTCTGCAATATCTATTTTAATGTTTTGAGACTTATTACTCTTTCATTCATAAGCTATTTCATAAAATAAACAATACAATTGAAGTTATGAATCATTCTTACATTATAGTTTGTTTCAAAAAGTGTATTTCAATAAAGTGGTTGTTATCAAGTATGTATTAGAATTTTTACACAATTCTGAACAATGAAAACAGTGATATAATCTTAATGATAAAACAAACTGCTTCAACATAAAATACTATTCTAGTACATATTTTCATGTAATCAGCATGAAGATACTTTTACTAATATACATTATTGCCTTCAACCAAATTACATAATATTATATATTAACACCTTCCTCAACAGAGAAACATACACTTCTTGAAAATATTAATTACAAAAACTAATAGTAAATTACTTGTGTATTTTCATAATACAATACATTCAATTCTAATACAAATCTGGAATCAAAAAGTTTATAGAATATATAGATCAATATTAAATGTGCACAAAATATATATTTGTATGAAAACAAACCTTAAATCTTGGAACTGGAATGTCAAGAGGTTCAAGTCTTGTCCATATCCTCGTAAGTTGTGATCTAGGATCACGAACTTGAACAGGTGGGTAAGTTGGGTCATTTGGAACACTACCATCATACCGATAAAGCTTAGAAGCACCTTTAACCAAGCAAGGATCGACCACAAGCTTGTAATTCCTTGGCTTATGATGGTGATGGTGATGTGAACCAGAACGCGCTCCAGTGTGTGCTGGTTCCATTGTACCATTCATAGCTGAAAAATAATGAACTAAGTTAAATAAAACAAGTCTGTCTGAACGAGAAATCCACTCCATACTGAAAACATTATATGAATAAAAAATAAGTGACAAATTAATCCTTGTGTTGGTTTACACATAGACAACTTATCACATATTTACATTCAATAACCACTGTCTTCTACAACTGGTACATCGCTAAATACACATAAATATAAATGGCAACCCTGTCATATTATAAAAATATTAGTAAACAACAGTTTTACAAACGCGATGTTCATTTTTCTACATACTAGTACGCTGAGGTGTACTTATCAGGCTTTTGGCGTGGATATTCATTTCGCTAGCTGCTTACTTATATACTTACCCGCAGAAGAATTGTTGCTGGTTTGTCTAGAATTAATTCAAAGTATTTAAATACATATTTTCGAGTTTCATTGAGCCCTTTTAACAAGAGCACGATACCCTCCTCTCCATCATTATTTTGCTCATAACCTCTGTCAACTCCATTACACTATATCTAAGCTCACAATTTTCTTTTGAATGCTTTTTTAATGCCATAAGATCAAGTTTTGAAGGCAATAATTTGCCCTTTGGTCAGAAATTAAAAAACATGAAAACAATGGAATTTTAATACCATTTGTGTGTTTATTTAGGTTTTCATACGACTAACCGTGTACCATATACGAAACGAGCTACGTGATTCGTTCATTTTCAGAAGAATCTCCCGTAGTAGCCAATTGTGAAGCGCCTTTAGTGTGCTTTGGGAAGCAGGCATACGAGCTCGTCTCTCAGAGGATTGATATTGGATTGGGAACTGGGCTTATTTTTCATACATAATCGAATATTTCGTTGTAATTAATCTACTGTAAGTGTAATTTATTGCATATCTAGTAGTATTTATATTGAATTATTTGCTCTACAATCCTATTTCATTTTTAGATAGTCATGTCCATGGACAAAGTCATTCCCGTGGTGAAAGCAGAGGATGCCGAGGAAGAGGAGGAATTGGTTGATCCTCAACAACAGCTTCGAGTATGAAAATACATTAATGGATCGTTTTGTGACAATATTCAATTAAATAATGATAGAAATCAAAAGTATTGAAATAAGTAACGTCTAGCGAAGGGGTATGATAATGTTTTAATGTAGCATTTATACATTTTTTTCAGGATGCATGCAACGAGCACAAAAATATACAATCCTTACGCGAAAAATATGAAACTTGCAATGATAGAGTAAATTCCAGGAGTCGGACTACAGAAACATGTGTTGAAGAACTTTTTGATTATCTTCATGCAGTGGATCATTGCGTTACTAAAGATTTATTTTCGAAATTGAAATAGATGTGTCTCTTGAACACATTTCATGTAGAAAATCTATTATTCCTTGTTTTGTTGTAAAAATGTACAAATAAAAATTAATGTAGATAAACTGCACTTGGTAGCACAGAATTTTTTGAAGGATGTAAGAGTTCATTCTAATCGCACACTTCCTCTGTATTAATTAGATTTTTTTCTCTGGAATACAAAACACTTGAGCAAGTCTTCTCATTCACTTACTGTTACACATTTGCTAAGATGCTGATAAATTTGCAAGCAAAAAATTTGGACTATATAGGGTACTTGAGATTCAATTAATAAGTTTCATCCAAATGGTAAAAACATTGTTAGTTTTTTTCTAAGGTAAAGTTTTTTAAGTATTGTGAAGGAGCTTAGCTTGTAATGACACGATACATGTGTTTTTTGTTTATGGTGGAATTTTTTAAATTGTTGATGTGTATTGTCTTGACAGAATTGTATTTGAAACTGATGATATCAAAATTCCTTTTTATTTGCTTATTTTTGTGATGAAAAATTAGACATTTTTTTAAAGTAACCAATGATGGCTAGGAAAGAAGTTCAGGAAATACTTCTATGCATTTGGATGGAGCAGTTTCATCGCTACAATTTCAGTAAATTTTTATGAACATGTGGAAAGCTTTGAGATTTGAGATTTCATGGTGGTTTTGTGGTCACAGCTGCTGTTTCTGTTGTTGAGTATGCTGTCTAGACTTGCCAAAATGAACTGCCAATAGATAAGATTTATGTCGATCTAACTCGTTACAGTTTTGTGATGGCAATTTTTCCGATTGGGATTATTAACACACAAAAAGTAATAATGTAGTAGTTGGCTGAACTGACTGTTGACTTAGAATATTTCAGCCTGGCACTCTGTCCTAGAAGAAACCATTGAAAAAGAAAGAGAAAAGTAACAAACTTTTTCCATACAAGTATTTTTTTTTTATTTATTTATTTTCCATTTATACTTGGTATTTTCTTCCCCCAAAAGAAATCAATTTAATCAATTCATTCTAAATTTATTACTTCATGCAACTATGTTTTGAACAATTTCATGTTTTACTAAAAACAAAATAATTTTGGTTTGAATGTAGGAATTAACATCGCTTATATATCTATTCATCGAAAACTTCTCCAAGACATTTTCAAGGCTTATCAATGGCATAAACAAATACTTCATTTGGTATCCAACAATGTCCTTTTTACTTAATCTCTCATTCCATTTCTTTATTCCTTCTTGTCGAATACAATTTTCCTGTAGAATTTCACTTCCTTACTCATTATCTTGCTTTTTTTTTATACAAGGGCCAGGCAGAAAATTGTTTCTGTTGTAGAACTGCGAGGCATATAATGAAAAATTGTAGACCATACACAAAAACATTACTTTGACGTCACCATATTCTTTCCACACGTGACATCATGAAAGGAATTTGTGTATCCCAGCCAGTTCATGGAATGGAGTAGTGAGAGCTCTTTTGAGGCCTTTTTTTGTCATCTTTTGCCTCTCACAAAATAGTATTAAGCTGTAATAAACAAACATCTGGACTGTAATAAGTTTGGTAGTGCAACAATAGACTATTGTTGATTTATTTCATGCCTTGTGAAACCATCATTAATGCTAATATATATTGAGGAAAGCTGAAAAAATTTGGACTGGTGATTCAGAAACTACAGCTAGGACTGTTCTATGGCATTCAGCTCCTTTATGACAATCATTTAAATCTTACATTGCTACAAAACAACTTTGTGAAACATTTTGCACTCTCAACCCACACTTGGCTGGGTTTGATTTTCACTTTTTAAAGCATTTGAAAGACTGGGAGGTAACTTCTCGGTGACAAAGATCTCTTCCATGAACTGGTGGCTGAGGTACGAGACAGGGAAACAAAAACTCAGTTATATGATATGACAAGTGTTAGAAAGTATATGGTAGTATAACGAGAACGTAGTCAAACATTTACATTTATTTCCCTATTAATTTGACATGTACAATTTTTTGGATAACTCTGATATTTGCTTTCTTAATCCTATTTGACATTTCTTCGCCAGTTTACTATTACTAGGGAAGATCTTAGTTGAATAGGCTTAATGAGAATTAATAGTTCATTTTTACTTGAGGTTAGACTTTTTGGGGCAAACTTATCCTAATTTAGGTGCAAAAAATATTAAAAATAGGTGTAGGTGCAAAAAAATAAAAATTGGTGCACGTTTACTAGGTTCAAATATATTACATAATTTTTATACCATATGACAAATCCACATGAAATTTCAGTGTAAAACAGGTAAGATACATACAACTACATTTTTAATACAGATTCCCATCATTAATGATATCACCGTTCTCAGTGCTCAAAGAAGGGAATTATGTTTAATTACATTATATATATCAATGTTAAGAAAATTAAACACATCATTCAGAAAAACCTCTATGATCATTCTAGAGCAATCCTTTCCTCTAATGGCAAATCAAACGTACTTGTAATGTTTAATATATTTGGAGTTTTGGCCAAACATTGTTCCAATTTATGAAGGCCAAATCATTCTAGACTTTGTTGCTTTCATGAAAATTCGACCTCGTTCAGCAGCAGGTATTTGTCCCTCTTCTAGTTTGTTGATATATGCACGAAAGAGTTCTCTTTCCAAAGAGGTATTATGCTAACACTTTTTTAAGCTTTTCCAATGCAACAGATCAATCTTAGTCAATGTAAGTAATGAAATTCATTATTTTTGTGAAGTTTTCAGCATAAAGCTCATTTTACAGTTACAAGGAGATGAGATGGTAAACAGATCGACATTGGTTCTCCTTTACTTTCTTCTGGGATTAAAAATAGAAACATGTTATTTTGGAGCAAAGTATAGCAAAAGAAAGTGCATGACTTGTACAAACAATGTCTGATTTAACATTAAACCGAGTTTGTTCATATAATGTGCACTCTAAATAAGTCTTTGCATTCAAAAGGAGTATTTTTTGTGTGAAAATATTGGGAAATAGGGGCAGAGTATCTATTTAGGTGCAAGGAAATGCTTTCAATTGGCTAACATAATAAAAAACTAAAGCTTCCAATATAATTTGTAACTAAAAATTTGGTCATCAATTATTATATTCTACACTGATGTCTATGCCATATTTTTAAATTATTTTGTTTTATGTATGGTTCTTCAATAATTACGAATGAGTAAACCCAAGTTCATTTTTTTTAACAAAAAATGAATAATTATTAGCGAGGCTTGTATGCATTCTTACGATATTCCTTCTTAATTATCTTAAGTTGTTAGCCTTGCAGGTGTGTTGTTTTTGCTAAAATAAGTCACTTGCCTGTTCTTGACAATTAAAAATCCTTGGATTTTATCTTGAAAATAGCTATATTAATCCTTTTAATCAATGTTTTTCTGGTGTATATAGTTGGAGAATTCTTTCCTAGTTCATGCTCTTCATACAATATTGTCAGAATATTGTAATGGCTTTTGCAAAGTATGTTACTAGATAGTGTCTTAATTTCATAATTTGATTAATTTTGAAGATACAATTCAAATTATTTTCCATTGCTTCTACTTCAGTTCTTTTAACCAATTAACATGGGGAGCCATGATTTGTTTTGATTGATACCAGGCACATCAACTGCTAAAGTTATTAGTCCCATAAGTGTTGTGCATGTTCTTTTCTCGGAAGGTGGCGGTGATCTTTCCCCACTGGATGATGAGATTTGCTTGGTGTTGATGGGAGAAACCACGGAAAACTCAGAGCAGTCAGCAGCTAAGAATCCTCCTCCACACTCTGACAGACCTCGAGCTAGCTCTCCAGCTAGTGTCAAAAGTTGCCAGGACTCAAAACTTGGACCTCCCGATCAGAGGCACTGCTGTGACATCAATTAATGCCCTCTTAACCCGTTTTGAAGGGTTAAAGAATTGAATTCCTTTTAAACAAGAAAGTGCACTAGAAAATATTGTGATGTCAGCTAGTGAAAATCACACCTAATATTTTGATGAATAAATATGATCCAAGGCATTTGATGAAATTGGCATGTAGGGGAATTTACTGTTTCCAAAGACATAAAGAACATAACTTATTCAAATCTCTCAGATGTTTTTGATTGCCATACAATTTTTAATATGAACATAGGATATGTAAAGTGTTATTAAATGATGAAAGAAGAGAAACACAATGAAGAAAATACATTTTTTTAATTCTACAAAAATTACAATCAAATCATTTGTAGGAAGTTACAGATGCTACAAAACATTAAAGTCATAGGAGTTGGTCCCTTCTTTCTTAGGCTTTTAAAGCCAGCATATGCTTTGATATGTCAAAACACAAACACATTTTAAATTAGAAAGGAAATTCAAACAGGGACATTTTATAAGGGAAGACATTCAATATGATATTTCAGATGAAACTGCCTTGTTTGACAATTTCTTACACATGAAATCAATAATTAATGGAAAAAACACATGGTTTGTGCAGTGTACATTAAACAAAATGAATCCTGATGCAAGGAAACTGTGATGTATGTACATCTACATCTACTCTCATACTGTAAATATGTATAATATAGGCATTTACACTAATCTATTTCAAGAATAATGATTATACATATATAAAATACACTTAACTCTATTCTATTCAAAAATATTCTTACAAGAGCAAAAGTAGCTTGAAGCCCACTTTTGCATTTTCAACAATTTTTTCATACACTGACAATAGCAGTCTCGTGTACTGAATCAATCCCAATCATTGAACTTTTAACATCAACATAAGGACTTTTATCCTAACACTTACAATCTACAAGGAGATACTGCATGAATGTTCTACCAACAATACGTGCCCTGTGGCAAAATTATGTGCTTCCAACTTGCAGAACATCAAAGCACACTGCACACACTCGTACAGGTTTGTTCAAGTTGAATTTCAAAATGGGCACATCTCGACCTGAACATTTACTGCACAAGATGCGGCCACAGTGACGACTGAAAAGAAATTAATTTCATAATTTGTAAAAATACTAGTGAAGCAGTGGGATTATTATATAGCATGAACTTTCTCTTATCGTCGTTACATAAATTATCTTAGTTTGCAAATACTATGCTAGTGTTCTAAAACAAAATTTGAATTAAATGTTTCATTAGTATTTTACACCATTTAAAATTTCAAATATGTTCTTTACAAGCCCAAAGAGCACCTCAACATTCTATGAAAAGCTTCACTTCCTAAAATTAGGAATAATATTATAATAATATTATTTAGAATAATATTTTATCACATCCCCTGAGACCACTCACCAATGATGCTTCCTCATTGTCAGTCCAAACTTTGTTCCACACTCTAAGCAAATATCCCCTTCAGCCCATGGAGGCTCCTGAGACAGATGATCCAGCAACCTGGGAGGGAAAGATCATAAAACTATAATATATAGTGTCTCGGAGATAATGTAGCACAATGTATGACATAACTCTGGACATTACTTCAGTGATTGCCAGTCATTGAGTTCTTGTGTTGGGTGTTTTTACTCTCAAAGATAAAATAGTAGTCTTAAAAAAGTTACTACAGCAGGCCAAACAATATTAATTTAAAAAACAGTGCATTAAATATTTTATTAATAGGATTTCAAGTTATGAAAATTTATTTTGATTGTAAATGTTGAATAAATTTAATATTCTGTATCCCTTTTCAAATGTTACATTTTCTAATCGTTTAATTAATATATCTTGGCAACAATATTGGTTAATAAAATTTCTGGTGGGGATGATAACTTGTAATAAATTCAGAAATGAGATGTTGCTTAGGTGTCAATATTTTTATTGCGAACGATCTTTTAAGCAATTTAGATATAATCATACAATCTACAAATATAGTACAATAAATTATAAAAATACAAATGAAAACGTGAAATTGAATATATGCTATATGAATTGAAGAAATGAGGAATTAAATATATAAAATTGAAAAGTATAAATTGAAAACATGTATGATTAATTACAAAATGCCACAGACACACCACAGTTTGTTCACACATCTGGCATAGTATTTAACATTATATTTTGTAATGAAATGAACAAATTGTCAAATGTTGCTCACCTTGTTTTGTTGGTACTGTTATCCCACATACAACTATGTAGAGTGAAATGGTAAGGAAGACCTTAAGGAGTTCAAGCAATCATGCGCATATTTTATTTTCTTGCTACTGTTTACGCAGTATACTCGTAGAGAAAGTTATGTAATTCTGCAGGAAATTAATGGTGCTTCAACAGCACATACTTTCTCGCGTTATTGGAAACGGATACATAAAACTGAAATATTGCATTTTCTGCATTATTAACACCTCAGCCAGTTTTAAAAAACATGCAATTCAACCAAGAAGCGAGTAACGCAATGTTGCCAGCACAGCGAAGTCAAAACTGTGCATTTGCTTGGCTAATAATATCAATACAGTAATTAGAATAGATCAGACTAGATCAGAATAGCAAGACATCAAAATAATTAAGAAAATTTTGGCTGCCCACTCCTGAGTTGCCTTTTGTCGTAGGATAACTGTTCCGATAGGGTTTCATGGTTTTTATTTTTATTCAATAGCAATAACTTTTTTGTAATTAATATTAGATGATATTAAATGATACCTTGCAAAAATTAACATACCTTACCGGGCATTCTGAGAAAAAAATTATAAAAAACTGCTGCAAAATTTATCTCAATCAGAAGTACTGGCTCTAGATCTAGGAGTTACGCCACCACCAGCTGGACTTAATAAAACAGCTGTATCTTATCACCACCAACATCTCGACATTCTCGACAATTAGCTTCTCAAATATTGGTGTTAGGTAGTTGCAATATTTCTTTTAAGCTTTGCAGATTGCTTAAATACATTGAGAACACAAATTGAGTAAAAAAAGCGAGACTGTAAAAATTGAATTAATATTGGCATATTCAATAGTAAATTATAATTAAAATTTGTCTAGGGTGAAAATCCATCTACAATTCTGTTGTTTTGAAATGTTTTTTGCAATTTTCAAAAGGAAAAAAAAAAAGGGGGGGAAAAGGAAAAAAAGAATACCCGAAAGACCGGCGCCATATTTCTTACCATTCCTTATTACACAAGCGGAGAAAATTTAAAGAAAAAAAATTGGAGCAGATTGAAAAATTTTGTTGTAAATTTCAATCACAAAATACGCAAAAACTACATGTTTTTTCAAACAATTGTACAGGATCTATTCTGAAGAGCTAATTTTGTACAACAGACTTTGAAGCAAAAATATCTATCTTAGATTCTGTAGGTGTATTTTTTTATTGTTTTTTTAAATTTTCAAAAAACTGAGCAATACCCAAAAATGTTGCTGACACCATTTTTACCGTCTCTTATTACAAAAGTGAAGAAAATTTAAAGAACAATTTTGGAATAATTTTAGGAAAAAGATCGTAAATGTCAATCGAAAATTATGCACAATTTAGTTTTTTCAAAAAAATGTACACCTTTTTTAAAGAGCTATTTTTTTACAGAAAACTTTGAGACAAAAATCTCTATCTCCAATTTTGAAGTTTTAAATCTTTTTTCCAATTTTCGAAAAATTGGAGATGTCAACGAAAATGAGATCTGCACAATTCTCTTTAAAGTCCTTTGCAGCATTCAGGAACAAAATTTAATCAAAAGTTTGGAGCCATTTTTTTGTTGTAAAGTTTGAAAAAGTCTCTGGAACTTCATGTAAAGTACTACCCAAAATTAGAATATTGGTTTCAAATCCCAGGAGCAAAGTCATCGGCTAGAACGATTGGGGAATATACATTTTGGAGAAAATCGGTTGAACGGTTTATGCGCTAGCGTTGTGCACGTACGGCATTGACGTTTTGCCGTCAATCGACTTTTCGGTATCAAAGGCCCCCAAAACAGATTCTGGCTACACCATGTGATAGAGAATTTTTTTTCTATAGTTTGCATCGGGATTTATCCACTTTTTCCGTACCAGTGCCCGGGTAATAAGGGTTTTTTTGTCGAAAATTCGCCGTATTCCGGCGCACGATTACAATACTTCCTGTTCTTACGTTGTTAAGTGCGAGAAAGTAAAAATTGATTTTTTTTCGCCTAAAAACTCTTACTACCAGGCCCTGGAAACGAAAAAGTGCATAAATCCAGATGCTCAATGAAAGGTCTTCATGTGGTGTAGCTATCATCCACATTTTTGTGGGTTCTTGATGCCGAAAAAATCGATTGACGGCAAAACATCTGTCCGTCTTGTCTGAAAACAACACTGAAGCGGGAACATTTCTCAATAGCTGCTGTCGTAGCCCCTTGAATTTGAAGCAGATATTTTAATGGGGAGGGGGGGGGGGATACTATAAAGACCCTGGGACATTTTCAAAATAATTGCTCAAAATTGTTTGACTATATTTTGTTGTTGGATAGCGTAATAGACACTGATTGATTGTTATGTCTATTAAAAACTGTTGTGTCTATTAAATTTTTCGAAAACTGCAAACGTTAAAACAATTTTTTGGCGTCTTCCTACAACTGAAATATTAAAGATAGGAGAAATTGAAATAAGGTCATTTACAATTTCTTGAAATTTGAGTACTTTTCGCGTTATTTTGCGTGAAATATGGGCAATTTTTAATTTTGTTTAAACATTTTTTTCTTAAAAAGACACCAATTTTTTATTAAAATTTGACGTCGGTTAGCGTTTAGGATGCTTAATAGAATGGTACAATCTCATATTTGTTGAAAATTGTGATTTTTTTTAATTGCAAAAATTCAAAATTTTTGGCGACTTCCTACAACTACAATTACGAAGATAATTTGTTTAAAATAATGAAGAGTGTATTTATTGAAAACAGATCTTCAAATAATGGCATGGTAAATTTTTCGAAAATATAAGTATGTTTTGTGTAATCTGGCATCAAACATAGTTGCCCATTTCAATGTTGCCGCGCTTCTTGAACATAATTTGAGAGGCGCTTGGAGGCTGCTGTATGCTAAATAAATTTGAATTTGCATATTGTCTCATATTTCTTTGTTAGAAGTAAACAAATTAATCTTTTAGAAATTTTGATTATCAGAAACCATTCTGATAATCCATATTTTTTGTCCACATTGCAAGGAAAGTATGATATTACGTATTTATATTTTAAAAGTATTTTCTTTGAAGCAATCCGCAAACCTAATTGAAATTAGGCAATTAGATTTACTCTCTTAAAAATATAATTTAAATGAAGTACAAAAGAAAAATTGAAAAAATTTTAGTACCATAAATTGTACGAACTTAGTAGGCAACATTGTTATACAAAACAGCAATGGATATTTGAGAAGTTATTCTGAGAATTTCATTGTTGAACGAGATATGGATGGGAAAGAGATATGATAAGGTTGCTTTATTTACTTAACGTTAATGATACAATGCCTACATTCAATAAAATGGTACATTCAACTTTATTAAAGTTAGGAAGTTTTCTTCCTAATGAATGATATCATGTGACCACCTTCAAAATTTTATTGACTCCCAGGGGTCGGTATCGACTCCCCTCCCTCCCCCGGACCCGTGTTAGAGGAAGTAATTTACTATATATAAGACCAAGATTTATCTAGTTTTTCATTAACAGAGCCGGTGAATAAGAGCTTTTCTGTCCCACAATTACAATACTTTCTTCTAGCGAAGAAGTCAAGGAAGTAAAATCTCTATCATCAATATAGTACTTTTTCATTTTCAAAATGGAGAGTTTACTGAAAATGCGTTGTGTACGATTTTTATAAGAGTGTTTTCATCTAAAGCAATTAAATTAAGTTTTCGAAAATTTAGAGTACAAGAAAACTGCAACCTGCAGCATTTTTAAGCATCTTTTGCTCTATCCGAGTTACAAATTTAAACAAAAGTCTGTAGCTATTTTTGAGAAAATTTTGAAACTATTACGACTTTATGTAAAGTACCCCCTAAAATCAAAATATTTTTTTCAACTTCCCTGGGCTTTAGGTTGGTCCAGGTCGATTAGGAAATATCAGTTTTGGCAAAATAGTCTGAACAGTTTATTTTCTAGGGTAGTGGATGGGCAGATGTAGAAACAAACTAAATAAATAAATAACTTTATTGGTGGCGAAGCCGTCAAGGTGACATTTTGTCATTAGCCAATTTTTCAGTATTGAGGAGTCAGAAAACGTGGATTTTGAGTACAAATGTTAAAGCAAGTAATTTAATACTCATTGGTACAAGATTTATTCAGTTTTCCAGTAACATGGTAATACAATTTGCTCTGTGCAAAAATCACTGTTTTTACCCACAGTATTACAAATATTCTCTATTGTAAATAAGTAGGTGAGAAATTAAAACGAAAGTTATTTATGTAAATTACGTAAAACATTGAATATAAACTTAGTGAAGTTCATTTGTATACCAATAGTATTATCTTCACCTGCCTTGAGAGCAAACATCTTGGAGCAGCAGTTAAATACACAGAGCCAAAAGGCTGCAGATGCATTGCATGTAAGGTATACATATTTTCACTATGTGGTCGTGGTATGTCTGGATTTCATACTACTATGAATCACATCTGAACTACCATCCTATCTATAACCTATCATTGATGACCATTCTTGCAATCGCACACCACTATGGTCAACCACCCCCAAAAAGGGAGAACTTAAAGGGATAACCATCCTCCCTCACTATGATCAGTTAGGCAGTCATAATTCTCAACATAAATTCTGTTTCTTGTTCAAAATATTTTCTAATACTTACTAGCACTGTCATATGAAAAATGACTTACCTATAAAGCAACTGTTTAGTAGCTACTTGATAGTTGAAAATTGTGATGCCATCCTTGTTCATGCATCCAAGACATGCACCTGCCTTCACAAGGGTACGACACAGGTTGCCATTCCCTTTCATGTAGGCCAGCAGAAGAGCTATGAAAGAAATTGACATTAAGTATACATACATATTTTTAACCAATCTTTAGCATTTGGTGCAGGATATATTTTGTTGATTGAAAAATTATTCTAATTCACATTAAAAATTATAAATAATTTTGGTTAAAATTATCTCAACTAAACCATCTGTATAAAAAGTATGTTGGTGTAATGCAATATTGCTGATGCTTTAGACACTAAAATTTCAATTATAAACAGTGAAACCTGTTGAAGACGGAACCTGAATAAAACTGAAACCTGTCCAAGTCGGAAAATATTTTCGGCTCCGATAAGGAAAAGTATATGCATTAACTTATTTCACCTGAAGGAAACGGAAATTGTCCAACATGGAAACGGAAACCCCCTGTCACCGTCTATTATTCACTGACCAAAACGGAAAATTATGCTGATTGAAGGCTAGATTCACACTACCCCTCTTTCACACACTCTCTTTCGAAGTACATGAGAATGCCGCAAATGGGATTGACTTCTGTACCTAGAGGCGCTGACGATTCATCCCTCCACCCTATTTTTGCACTGCTCCGTTCTCACTCCTTGGCTCTTCCTTCACTCCTCAGCTAGAAGCATTCTGGAATTACGGGGTAAGTTGTTCAAATATCGTGACAGTTGCGTTCGAGTCATTAAGTGGCAGCAGAGAACAATAGAGCATAGTAGTGTATCTCACGAACTATGTCGCGGAAAATGCAGCACTCACATTAACTGACAAAGTGAAAGTGATTGAATTACATTAAAAGAGAAGCAGTGCATAAAGGAAATAATGGTGCGGTAAAACTCAAATTTGTGACAATTAAAAAAATAAGGAACGCAGCATGAGTGATTGGTTTAGGGACAACAATGGTAATGTCAAGCGAAACCGAAAAACGACAGAAATTGAAGAACTGAATGAATTTTTTTCGACTGGTTTGTTAGTTCGAAAAACTTGCCACTTTCGGGATCCATTAGGCTGAGCCAAGCAATTCAACTCGCACAAAAATTCAATTAGTCGGAATTGAAAGCTTTGAATGGTTGGCTAGAAAGTTTCAGAAACCGATACAAAATCGTGTGGAGAAGCGAGTTATTGAAATGTGACTACTTTCCAAGTGGTAGGAAAAGCTAAAAGAATAAGTGAAGGGATTCAAACCAGAAAACGTATTGAACAGCGATGAAACTGATTTGGTTTTTTAGGGCACTCCCCACAAAGTCACTCTCCCTGTGCGGGGAAAAATGTGTGCCATGACACCCACACATTAATTTGTCTAATGTAAGATTGGAATGGGGTCCGCCGAACACTACCAGCGTCACACAGCCCATGGTTCAAGGAGTGATCTATACGTTCAAAAGTCATTATCGAAGATTGGTTCCAGAGGCAGTAGACGCTAAAATGAAAGGTGCAAGCAGCTACTATAAGATGGGAAAATCAATTTCAGGGTCAGATGCTGTGAACTAGATTCATTTGGCTACAGAAAATAAAAGAGGAAACGGTTATTAAATGTTTTCGTAAGTAATTTTGTCCCTAATGCTGAAGGAGACAATTTCAATGAAACTGAAACAAATGTGCATGCTATATCAGATCCATGTTCAAAGTGAGGGTTTGATATAGATGCTGCTACAGAGTACATCAACGGCAATAATAATATACCAGCATATCAGCAAGCTGTTTCTATCACAGAACTTATTGTGACAACCAGAAAGAAAATGAATAATGACAATAAGGATCAGGAAGCAAATTCAGAGGAGGAAGCACATACCACATCAACAAACGTCAACATTTCTGATGCATTGAAGTATATAAGAAATCTGCAAATTTTTGCATAAAAGATGTTGGCAGATATAAAAAACATACATAAACTTAGATATGGGAGGGCAAAGAAGTGTTAAAAACATCAGTAATAGTGTCAACATCACTGACATTTTGACCTTGGCCCTTATCAGACACTATATGGAGATTTCCTCTAGAAATGTGGGGATGGGCCATTTGAGCATGGGAGATCAGTCCATAGCTTGACATTAAGAATGGGAAATAGGGATGGGTCAGGTAAGGAAGTATCGTATGCGGTCTGTGGCCTGTATTTGGACGTATAACTATGGTACGATCTGCAAGTGATCAGGAAACAACTATTCAGAGAAGACAACCTTTAAATTCGTTTCTGGCAGGTGCCACATGATATGTTTTTGTTGAAGACCATTTAGACCTAAACATTTACTACACCCATAAATTTTCTACTCTTATCCCAGCTAAAATTTCTATAAAAAACCCTGGTGTGGTGGTTGAAGGAGATGACGGTCAAGGAAGTAACTTTTGTTAGATTGTAGTTAGTTGCAGATAATGGTAGTAGAAGTGGCGCTGGAGAGTTCGCAATCAGTTGTTTTTGGTAGTGGTGGTGATGGTGGCAGTGGTGGTGATGGTGGTGGTGATGGTGGCAGTGGTGGTGGTGACGGTGTCGGTGTTGGTGACGGTGGCGGTGTTGGTGACGGTGGCGGTGTTGGTGACGGTGGCGGTGTTGGTGACGGTGGCGGTGTTGGTGACGGTGGCGGTGTTGGTGACGGTGGCGGTGTTGGTGACGGTGGCGGTGTTGGTGACGGTGTTGGTGACGGTGGCGGTGTTGGTGACGGTGGCGGTGTTGGTGACGGTGGCGGTGTTGGTGACGGTGGCGGTGTTGGTGACGGTGGCGGTGTTGGTGACGGTGGCGGTGTTGGTGACGGTGGCGGTGTTGGTGACGGTGGCGGTGACGGTGGCGGTGTTGGTGGCGGTGTTGGTGGCGGCGGTGGCGGTGACGGTGGCGGTGTTGGTGGCGGCGGTGGCGGTGGCGGTGGCGGTGGCGGTGGCGGTGACGGTGACGGTGGCGGTGGCGGTGTTGGTGGCAGTAGCGGTGTTGGTGGCAGTGGCGGTGTTGGTGGCAGTGGCGGTGTTGGTGGCAGTGGGGATGTTGGTGGCAGTGGGGGTGTTGGTGGCAGTGGGGGTGTTGTTGGTGGCAGTGGGGGTGTTGGTGGCAGTGGGGGTGTTGGTGGCAGTGGGGGTGTTGGTGGCAGTGGGGGTGTTGGTGGCAGTGGGGGTGTTGGTGGCAGTGGGGGTGTTGGTGGCAGTGGGGGTGTTGGTGGCAGTGGGGGTGTTGGTGGCAGTGGGGGTGTTGGTGGCAGTGGGGGTGTTGGTGGCAGTGGGGGTGCTAATCAAGGAGATGATGGTCAAGGAAGTAACTTTTGTTAGATTGTAGTTAGTTGCAGATAATGGTGGTAGAAGTGGTGTTGGAGAGTTGGCAAGCAGTTGTTTTTGTTGTTGGTGGTGGTGGTAGTAGACAACTTTGTAATCTCCCTTCGGATGCATATGCACAGGAGGGGTGGCTCTCATCATCATCCGCTATTTACCCTGAAAATATAACACACTCTCTCTCACACTCTCTCACTCTTTCACTCTCTCTCTCACTCTTTCACTCTCTCTCTCTCTCTCTCTCTCTCTCTCTCGGGGGGGGGGCTAAATTCATATGATGGCTGTTGTAGCTGCGTCCAACGCACAGTAAAACTGTCAGCTATCCAAATGAAAACAATGTCAGCTGTCTATGCACAAATGCTCACTCTTAGTATATTATGGTTCAATTAAAGGAACATATATATGATGCACCGCTCCTGGTCCTCAGTCGTATCTCTTTCGTCTTTGCGTTCTACGCAGTTTGGTGTATTATAGCATAGGTCAATAACGTAACGAAGTGCGGGTCCTCCCGCAAAACTTCTATCCTTATTACTAAAAAGACAATCCCAGACCCTCACGTTCGCAATTCTTAAAATTGCAAAACTTTTAGCCTAAAAATAAGCCCTCTTTTACCTGGGCCCACCCGCATTGCAGGCCCGAACGTTACGCCACTGACGTAGGCTTAATTTCAAGTGAAGTTCACTGGCGTGCTAATATGATTCTAAGATAGGCGTTCGCAGGTAATGAGGACTCAACATCAATCTCCCTTCTTACCACCCCAATCTCAATCCCATCGAATTAGTTACATTAAGAATCGTGTTGCTAAACGAAGTATCGGTAACCCTCTGAGAGTTAAAGAAAACGAATGCCGATTATTATTTTCTGAATATTGTTCATATCGAGTGCAGGAGTGTTGTGAACACGCGAAGAAAGTCGAAGAAGAGAGTATGAAAACAGGCATGGCCATGGACGAAGATATGGACAAAGGTATTGTTTCTTTATGAGACAGTTCCTCTGATGACGATAATGACCAAAGGAACAGCGAAGGCTGCAGTGACATTGGTTACCTTTGCTGGGGGGAGGGCGACGAATTGAGTGCGCGCAGAAGACGAAGAATTCTGCCACTATAGTAGCTGTGGGGGAAGCCGGCTAAAATAAGCTCCTCCCAAATGGGAGATTTCAAACTTGGGCTTCTATAGTTATGTCTATGGTAGTAGAGTTTATGTAGGCTGTAGGGCTGAGGTGATGGTGATGCTAGTGGTAGCATTGATATTCATTGTGTGGATGGTGATGGTAGTGTATGAGCTGACGGTATGTTAGCTACGTTGGCAGTGTGAGTGATGTTAGTGATGGTGGTCGTGCTGGTGTTAGTGTTGATAGAGGTGGTAGCGGTGGTGGGAGGTGTTTGTGATTGTGGTCGTGGTGTTAGTGCTGAAAGCGTCGTTGCTGGCGGCAGTGATGGTGGGCGACGGCGCAGGTGGGTGTCAGTGGTGGTTACTTGACTGTGCCAGCGGCGCGGCGGCGACTCACCGGTGTTGCCGTCGAGGTCGGGCCGGTCGAGCGGGTACTTGGGCATGCACTCGAGGAAGAGGTCGGCGATGGCGGCGGCGTTGTCGCGGGCGGCGCGGGCGAGCGCGTGCAGCGGCGTGCGGCCGCGCAGGTCCACGGCCTCGGCGTCGGCCTGCGACTCGGTGAGCAGGGCGCGCGCCGCCGCCAGCTGGCCCGCGCGCGCCGCCGCGTGCAGCGCGCCCTCGCCGTCGGCGTCCGCGGCGTCGCACTCCGCGCCGTTCTGAAGCAGCGCCGACACCACGTGAGCGTGGCCCGCCGCCGCCGCCACGTGCAGAGCCGTGCGCCGCCGCGCGTCCGCGTCGTTCACCTGCACATCCACCGAAGGCGGAAATTGTGGTTCAGATACCCCACAGACGAAGTTTCGGAAATAAAACGAATGGGAATGCACAGCATTCCGAAACGTTTTCTCCGCGTTACTTATTAACTGCATATTTTAAAAAAGTGCATCGCATCATTTGAAGTTCTAAAATTAAGGAATAAATTTCACTGGGACAACTGGATTGGAGGGCAGTGGAGACGTGTGGTGTGATGTGGAATGGAGTTTGGAATGGGAGGGTTTTGGTGGGTCAGAGTGACGCAGGTGGAGTTGGGGTGGATTGTGGTTCATTTGGGGTGAAGTGGGGTTGGGTTACGTCAGGTCATGTAGACTCGATTCGGATGGGATGGGGTGGGATAGGATAGGATAGAATACGGTGGGGTGGATAAGGATAGGATAGGGGCGGGTAGGGTGACGTGGGGTAGAGTAGGATGGGATAGGGTCTGGGTCAGCATGAAAATTGAGACGGAAGGGGTCCACAAGGATCGGGCAGAACTGATTGGACGGGACGAAATGAGATGGGATGGAATGGAATGGAATGGGATGGGATGGGATGGGATGGGATGGGATGGGATGGGATGGGATGGGATGGGATGAGACGGGACGGGACGGGACGGGACGGGTCGGTCACGTTGGACAGACGATGGAACTGGATAGGTAAAGCTTACTCCGGACGGAACGGGTGAATTTGCTGTGATGGGTGGAAAGCTGGAAGCGGAAGGCTTTTCCCCAAGGCCGGGGTTTGCAGGCCGGTGCGTCACACCACTGTCCCCGGTCGCGTCGGGTCACTTTCCTTTCCGACGCTAGCTCACTGACCCTTGCTCCCGCGAGGATGAGGCTGCGGACGAGCATCTCGTCGCCCTCGGCTGCGGCCAGCAGGAGCGGCGGCGTCTGCTCGGCGTCCTGCACGCGAGAGTTCACGTCCACCTGCAGCGCCAGCAGGAACAGCACGCTCTCCACGTCGCCGCGCACGATCGCCGTGTGTAGGAAGTTGCGTCCCTTGCCGTCCACCTGCCCGCACACGCATGTCTCACAAATAGCTGCTCGTGAGAAGCCATGACACGAGCAATAATGCGTTCCAGACATAACAATTTCACTCTAAAGTAATCATTCATTTTCCCCTTTGCAATACAAAATTTATTCTCTTTATGACAAGAGTTTGGATTCGGCTCCTAACGCCGCTTCAAGACAAATGAGGTATCTTTCGATGCGCCACCGGGGAACTATCAACATGTTCCCGACCCATCCACAAAATTCGAAAAATCTTCTCTAGAATGTTTTAATGTGTTTATGAATTTTTTTTTTGTCATTTAAGACACCAACAGAGAATCAATAGGTCATTCCTATTCCTCTCGACACGACAAATCGTTTGGCACAGTTCTTATCAGCTTTTTCTAGGATATTCCTAGGAAGAAATCAAGACATTCACGTGCTTTTGATAATTTTATTGCAGCTTCGAGTACTTTGGTGAAACATTGTGATTTATTGTATTATAATCTCTTTCCGACATCGTTAACATCATTATTCATCAGACGGACAATTACTAAATGTAAGTTTGTAACAAAAAAAATTTAACTAGTATTTGGATCGATACTTTTTCATGTAAACTTCTAGGGAGTGGTCGAGCAGGGGAACTGTAATAAGTTAAAATTTATGTTTACTATGAAGTTGTAAGGCAGCAGCTTAGGGGTTGTGCCAAGAGCTTACCTGCTCGGCGGGGATCGAGGATGGCCTAGGCGGTGTGCGAGTTGCGCACCATAACAATGAAACAAAACCCTACCCTTTGTGACCTTTTATGGAGACTACATCAGGAAACGTGGAAAATACAATAACATATAGTGGGATTTTTTAACTGTGCGCCCGAATCCTGTCTTCACATTGGCATTATTAGAGCATTTCATGTCTTTCTCGGTCGTGCCGCTAGAGGTCGCATGATCGCGACTGTATCAACTACTGCTTAATACGGTCGCGGCATCTAGCGGCACGACCGAGAATGACGCGAAATGCAGTGCCATAATGCCAATGTGAAGACGGGGCACGGGAGCACAGTTAAGAAAGTCGCACTATAACATGAACTAACCGGTATCATTATAGCACCATCAGGTATCGGGGACCATTTGGTATTACAGGACGTAAACAGATGTTCAGCTGTAACCACTTTCTTTCTAGCTCATAAACTCTTAACCAGCACTTAAACGCCATGAATTCAATGTATCTTTCTCCTCGCTGCTCAGCGCCACCTGTGCAGCACCAAAAACCCTCTAAGAATCGCCCAATGGGTACCTGCTCGGCGGCCGAGGGCAGGCGGTCGAGGATGGCCTGGGCGGCGCGCGGGTTGCGCACGGTGAGCGCGGTGGCGAAGGGCGTGAGGCCCGCGCGGTCGCGCACCGCCAGGTCCAGGCCCGGGTGGCACAGCAGCAGCGAGATGATGGCGGCGTGGTGCGCACGCACCGCCGCGTGCAGCGGCGTGCGCCCGTCCGCGTCGCGCTGGTTCACGTCGGCGCCATGCTCCACCAGCGTGCGTGCCGCCTCCTCCAGCCCCCACTGGCAGCACAGGTGCAGCGGGCCCGCACGCTCCGCGCCCGCCTCGCCCTCCGACGCCCCCGCGGGGCCCGCACGCCGCGGGCTGTTCAGGTCGCACCCGCTGCAACACACCACAACGGTGGACTAGGAATGCGGCGGTCATGTTATTATAAAATCATCAACGGATTCAATATCGATTTTTAAAGCCTATGTTATTTATCATTTCTCTTAAGAACACGTCCCTTTAAAATTTCAGACAGCACAAGTTTTTAATTCGTTTATATTTAACCTCACCTTTTCCTACGTAAAACGTGTCTTTATTCCTCCCGGGATTAAAGTGGCAATCCCTCCCGGCGGAACAAATGACGGCAGAAAAGCGTTAATTGTATTAATTTTAAGATAATATAAATACTTACTGTTTGTACTATAAAGATGGTGGGGGAAGACTGAGAGAAGAGAGGAATGAAGGCAGATCGTGAAGGCGGCCCTGGCCCACATCGGGTTGTAGAGTTTTGGAAGTTTACAGTATAAAAAGTGTTAACGAAAGAAGACGATAATACAAAGGCACCATTCATTTACAGAAAAAATTACCAACTTTGATGGAGTACAAGCACAAAAATCTTTCTCCTCTAAAACCCTTGGTGGTTTAATTATGGAGATTATCAGAAAAAAATTAACTTTGACCCTAATGCCATAGCAGCGCGGCAAATTCTGTAGCCTTTGCAGGAGATCCGTAATAGTTGGTATTTCTGCGTGTTGCATAACGTTGATAATTATAATTACTTCCCTTGGTTTTGCAGATTTATTAGTTTGTTTTGTTACTATGTATGTTCCAAAATTAATCACCCTGTTAGTCGACTGGCGCTGTCGTTACTATCTCTCTCTCTCTCTCTCTCTGCTGATGAGTCTTCGCTAGCTGAGAACTCTGCTCTCGGGGTTCTTGGACCTTTCTACGAGCAGTGCAATTGGATCGGACATTTCGTGCAAACACGTCGTCACGTACAATAAAAATGTTCTGCAGTTCAGATATTATGGATCTTCTGATTCCACTCATTCGCCCTACTCTCCTCTAGAAAGGAAGTCTTTGCTATTGCAACCAAGGGTCATGCGATGTCAAACCTCCCATTTGGTCTATCCGCTGGTCCGGGAGGTGATCTTACTCCGCTGGATGCGGCGCCGACCCACCGTCGGCTAGCGGGATTTTCCGAAACAAGGAATCTCTCATCAACGGCGGCACCGCGCCAGCCAGGACGAGCTCTATGCTCCCCATCGTCTCCCGACATGTGTGGTAGTGCATGCAAGTATGTAAGGGTTGAAGATAGGACAAGGCTATAGGATAGGATAAGCAAGTAAGGGGTGAATATTGAACAAGGAAGACGAAAGAAAGGTCGAGCGCTGTCCGTGGCCCGTTTGTTAGGGTGCTGCTCTGGCATTCGCCTCGTATGGATCGGAGAAACCATGGAAAACTTCCGATAAGAGCAACCGGCCGCTAGAATTCTCTTCTGACAGCGACTGAACCCGACCTAGCCATGTAGCTACAGCTAGTGTCGAAAATCCTGCCACCGTCGGGACTTGAACCCTAGGATATCTCTAGGCACTATAGTGACATCAGTTGATGCTCTAAGCCACCTCTCCCGGCATCTGGTCTGCTGAGCCTGGAGAGCGCTGGCAGCGGCCCGGCGTGTCGTGCGCGCCCTGCATCCGCCCAGCTTCACTTTCCGGCGGCTGGCGCCTCCGCGTCGCGCTTCGCGAAGCCGCCGCCGAAGCGTACGCCGGCCGGCGGGCGTTCTCGCGGGTGGGTGGGCGGGCGGGCGTGTGCGTTGGGTGAGCGAGCGCAGCGGGACGGAACGAGGCGGAGCGGGAGGACGGGGCGGTTTAGGACGGGGTGGGGCGAGGCAGGGCGTGGAGGGGAGGGACGGGACGGGACGGCGCGAGACGAGACGAGGTGGGGCAAGGCATGGTGCTCGACGCATGGGCGGCCACCCGCAAAAGCGCTGGCGATCGCCCGGCCGGCCGAGCGCCCTGGCGCGGAGCGGTGAAGCACGTTGAGATGGGGGGGGGGGGAGAGGGGGGGGGGCTGCGCCTCTGGAGCGGAGCGGTCGGGGTCACCGCCAACGCAACAAACCCTCGTCTCAGGGAGACCACGATAAAAACAGCAGTGCCGCCTTGCAGCAACAGTGTTCCAAGGACCAGCTCCTTTTTCGAACTGAACCGAAATTTTGCAATCATTTTCTCGAAGGATCTTTTTTTTTTCAGTTTAGGTCATGTCTATAAAACACTTTTAAAAACCCTAAACTTTGAGGACATTAATGGAGTTTTCATCAAAGCTGGAAAATACGTAATCAAAACTCAAAAAAAATCGAGTATCATTGGAAAACAATCAGATATTGGGGAACGTTTCGTATTGCACGAATAAACAGATATTAAGCTTAAATCATTTTCTTTCCTGATAATACATTCCTAACAAAAAATTAAATATCTTGATTTTAATATGTATTTCTCCTCGCTGTTCAGCAATACGTGCTACGCAAAAAAATAACTCATGTATCGACAAGTTCACCTCTTCGATTACGAATGCCTCGCTTCTCGGCATTGGGGTAACACTCGCCTTTCTATTACCAATATTTCTCTACTTTTTTTGAGTTTTTCCCTTAGATACTTCAATTATGACTTACCGGTTCTAGCACAGGTTTCTGTAATGTAAGTTACAGATGCAACTCATTACATGCATACACACGCTCTTGTTATTCTTAGTTGTTAAGACATTTGTTTTTTCTCGCACCATCATAAACAAGTATTCCGAGGTATCTTGCCTCCCTCTGCAAAATTGCACAACCCAATTGCATCCCGTTTGGTTTTCCTTGAGAGTAAAAGTAAGATCTTGCCGAAACGTGAGTATTTCGAACATCATATTTTGGAGCACTGCCAGCATGTAAAACTACCAATTAAAAGATTAGCAAACAAAGAGCTATAGCCTCCAATTCCCAACAGCTCCTTATCCCGCTCACTTAACATATTCAGATCTGAAGACTACCGTGTTTATGAGTGATCACCAGTAGTTCTCCCTCGACTGCTGCAAGACAATTTTTATTTGCAATACTCGAACACAGACTTTTTGTCCCCTACATCCCTTTCTCCTCGTATTACCGATAGGGATACAATCGGGTGGTGACCCACGACGATGACAAAAGGAGAAATGGATTAACTGAAAAGCGGATGAGTATTGTTTCCGGGCATATAAACTACTTAGGTCATTAACCCGTACGTACAGTATACACGAAGAGTCACGTAACTTTAGCACCTCCCATAATTTTTGAACGGTTGAAGTTATTGTAATGCAGTTTTCACGGAAGTGCATGAAGGAACGGGGCTAACTGATTTATGTATTTGTTTCTATTTTATCATTTGTATTTTCCGAGGTAACTTAGTTTTATTCAAATGGAACTATACACATTGTTTTAGTTTATTATGACGAGCGTAAAAAGACGAATCTAATGATATACATATTATTATATGTAAGACAAATATTTTGTGTAATTTTGAATTTTTGTGCATGTATTTATTCTATTGTATTGTTATGTGAATATTAGCGATCAGAGAGCTGGTCGCTAGAATACTCGTCCAGTGAGTGGTTAAATTCTATCAGCTGTGTAGCTGGTGCTAAGGAAAGCGGTTGAGAGGGGATAGCTCACCGAAACCGTCGCCAAGAAGAAAATAGATGGAAAGAGGAGAATGAAAGAGAGAAAATAAGAATGAACAATGGTAGAGAGACGATGATGAGGGAGCTGAAAGAGCAGGCCAGGAGGCAACCAGACCCGGCAGAAGCGGCGCGTCGGGGGCCATGGGCGGGGCGCCGAGGCGTACCTGCGGATGAGGAACTTGGCGACGGGCTCGTTGTTCTCGTCGAGCGCGCGGTGCAGCAGCGTCTGCAGGCAGCCGTCGGGCCCGGGCGCCCAGCAGTCGGGGTCGGCGCCGTGGCGCACCAGCGCCGCCGCCACGTCCGCCTGCCCGTCGGCCAGGGCCTCCCACAGCGGCGGGTCGTCGCCGGCGGACAGGTCGGCCGAGAGGTCGGCGCCGCGCCGGCACAGGGCCTCGCACACGGCCGGCAGGCGCGCGCGCAGAGCCAGCTGCAGGGGCGTGGCGGCTCGGGGCGAGGCCGGGGGCGCGGCCGGCGCCGGCAGGTGCGGGTCGGCGCCGCTCTCCAGCAGGAAGAGCGCGGCGGCCGCGTCGCCCGCCAGCAGCGCGCGGTGCAGCAGCGACAGCCCGCGCCCGTCCACCACGTTCACGTCCGCGCCTCCTGCACACCACCATCACATGAACGTGGCTGCACCTGCAGCGCGCCAGGAAAGACTCTCCGCACCCGAGTAAGGGGCTGCCATCGCCGTGCCGTCACATCGTGCCCCTCCCCTTAGGAAGGCCCCAGCGTTGCCCCGTGCTCGCGATTCCAACATACTAATTTGTGTTGATAAAACACTCATCAGCCACTGCCGAAAAACTTTCCTCGCGCCCTGTACTTTCTCTCTATAAGTAATATGCAATGCAAAACATGACGGTATTGTACCATTCATACCAAATCTCCGGTACAACCGATTCGTTTAACGAACCGCTTTCGTTTAACGAACGATTTAGCAACTTTTAGCGGCCCCGCACAGCCCTATTGGCTCTGCTGCTCCAGAAATCGATATGCGCATGCGCGCATTGGCTACAACACCCAAAATCGTCAAAAGCAATTAAATCGAGTCTAAGTGCACTAACGATGCATAGAGAATTACCCCGTCTTTTGCATCAAACACAATTAAGACCAAAAAAATCTCCACAAACGGGGCACCGCACCATCCACAATAAGCTATATACTACCGACATGTGTGGTATATGAAAGTGTGTATAAGGGGAGGACAGGACAAGGAAGAGGAATGAAAGCTCATACGCTGTCCGTGGCACTTTTGTTATCGCCTGGTATTGATCGGAGAACCCATGAAAAACTCCGTATCTCAGCATCCGGCCGCTAGAATTCTCGTCCAAACCGCAGCTAAATCCACCACCTGCCGGTATTCGCCCCCCCCCCCCTTAGGGCCTGCCGGTCCGCGACGCTACCTTTGAGGAGCAGCGGCACGAGGTGCTGTTGGCCCGTGGCGAGCGCCAGCGCCAGCGGGGTGTCGCCGTTGGAGTCGCGCGCGTCGAAGTCCATGGCCTCTTCCTTGCCGTCGCCCTTGCCCTCCAGCTCTTCGCGGCGTTGCTGGGCGAAGGCGACGAGGGCGCGCACGGCCGCCTCCTGGCGGCAGCGCACCGCCACGTGCAGCGCCGTCTCCTTCGCCGGCGGCTCCGGCGCCTCCTGCCACAAACACAGGCGAGCGCTACCGCTGCTCTGGGACAGGATCGCCGGAAGGCGTATGGGAAATACGGAGTTCGCCTCACTCGGGATGTTTAGAAGTGTTTCACACCCGAGAAAGTCTACGTTGTAGATTGAATTTTTTGATCGATTTACAGTATTTATCCAGGATGGCTGAAAATAAATCAAACAAACAGGGTCGAAGATTAACAATCTCTGCCAATGAACAATTCGTGGTAAATTTCTTATATCATAGTTACACTTGTGACATTCGACCCTTATTGTAAGATAAAACCTCAAAAGCTGGTGTTCGGCAGATAAACGAAAACTTTACGACTGCATCAGAATGTGACATGTGGTTTCTCGGCGCATGAAGAGTTGCCTAACATTCAGAGACAGTTGTAAGAATTTTCCCACTACATCTTCTCTGGCAAAAGATTATCATCTTCGACGACCCTACAAGCATTGAAGTTAGCCAGTTTGTTCCAAGTCATATGGACATATATTCTTTGAATGCATATTTATTATTTAATCTCAGTATTAGTTATCTCAAAAAATATTATTTTAAAACGTATATATCGCTTTCGAGGCTTTTTGGTTTACTTGGGTTATATCCTGCCCCTATCACAGTTACTCTTCGAAATTTATCAACAGTTACAATGTGGCATTTGTGTTTGTGTCACTCGCTGTCAGGTTTCGAGTTGAAAGTACAGTTATCTTTTCTTAAAACATTTAATACAAGTCCACGTTCCACGTTACATTTGTCCTTTTTTTCTCGGGGAATTTTCTTACGCCGGCCCGCCAGGTTGATTTTTGGGACTTTCATTGACTAACATGTGCCCGCCATACATTCAATGAGCTGCATCTCGGAAATGAATTAGTGTGACACGCAGTTGTATGACTGATCCCTTAAAGCAAAATGTAATGAAAAAAAAGAGTCATGAACTATACCTTGGAAGACACCTCTTCACCGACGCGCCCTTGGTCTTCGTCCTCGTCGTCATCGTCATCGTCGAAGGGCGACCGGCCGACGGAGACGGTGGAGGCAGCGGAGGCGGCGGAGGCAGCGGAGGAGGCGGGCGAGGCGGCGGGCACGTAGGCGGGCGTGAAGGCGGGGGCGGTGGGCGGAGTGTAGGGCGTGGAGGGCGGGCGCAGCGTCTGAGCATTGGGCGGCACGCCGCGCTCCAGCAGCCGCGTGGCCAGCCGCGCCAGCCCCTTGGCGCACGCCACGTGCAGCGCTGTCTCCCCCTGCGGACACACAGAGCAGCTGCACACCTCGAGAAGATCAGCAAGTAACAGACGCAGGGGAAATTTGTAAACCGATACGATAGTGGAAACTCAAAGCCAATTACGTCTGTTGAAAGTGCTCTTGACATACAATAATTTTCATGTTTTAAAAAATAACGATTTTTTAATAAAATCATTGATGTATGTAATATAAAATATATGAAGCCGATGTTTTTTAACATCGATGTTTTGTGTTCGATATTTTTTAAATAAAGAACTCCACAAAATATTCTATAATTTTCAGATATCCATAAATTGAAAATTCTTCAGACCAAAGGGACGAAGGTGAAAAATAAATTTAAAAAATCTTTCCGTCAACTAAGAGCACTATATAAATTTTGAATTATGGAATCAGATAATCAAGTTTTGTTACTTGTCCTGATGATTTGTTTTGTCAGTTAAATTTCAATTAAAAATTAATAAACGAGACTACTTTAAAATTAAATCCCCTCTCCCCGCCGCGTGAAAGTCAATGGTTACTAATCCAGTTTTAAAAACCTCTATGGTTTTCGGTCGACGTTTTATTTGTCATCACTATTTTAATTTTGAGCACCAATGTTTCGAAACATCGATGATATTGGCTATTTGCTACGTCTATTGCAGAAAATGGATTACCCACACCAGCGATTAGTACTTTGTAAATTAGACCTCTCCTTAACGCAGGACCTCGGAGGGGACCAGGAGTATTTGCCTATGAGGATTACACAATAATGAAAATGATTCTCTAACAGGAGCATGCCTTTCACGTACATGTGATTGACTAAAGGAAATATCTTGTATGTAGAATGTATGTATATGAAGAATTTTTCCCACCTCACGAACGATTAAACTGACAACAAATTGACTAGTTTTTTACTGATAACACTCCACACCAATATTTGCAACTACATTAAACGACCCACTACTATGTACCAGCATAAAAAACATGTCAGAATCGCCTGATGCTTTAGGCAACCCACTAAACACTCCTGCAACACGCACACCTCTACCTTACAGGAGAAATTATCAAGTATTGTGGAAATATGGGTTTTAATTCACATTTGAATCTTGCAATGTATTTAAATGTGAATGAGAGAACATCGGTATTGCTGATAATTGAAGTAAGAATTTCGTAGGACTAAATGAAGTGGAGAAACAAAGGAGACATCGGATGAAGTGAAAATAAGAGCGACCATGATTTGAAGACGGAATAAAGCAGTCAAGTTAACAAACATCCAGTAAAGGATGTGCAAGGGCAAAAAGGGACCGGGACGGTAGAAGTGTAGATGCAGCGCGGGCAAAGCAAAAGAAACTGGGACAGGAAGAGAAGGTAAGACTAGTGATCGCACTAGGATCAGGGCCTCTGATATATCAATGAAGGAAACCACAATAGGTGGAGATCAACGCGCCTGAAATGAGCAGGCGAGCAGGGTGACCAATTTTTTTTTTTTTTTGAATAAATTTCCCCAACTTTTCCTGATATTCTATTACATTATTAAAATTTTTCTCTGTAAAAATTTCCAAGTAGTAGTAGTAGTTCACACCATTTAGAGAAAATATTATGTCAAATACTATACTCCTTTCAATTATTATTTGTCAGCTAATTTCGCTTTGAGGACGAGAAATTCAACAATATTTCTTCAAATAAAGTGTCCTAAAATAACGTTGTACTATTGTAAACTTAGGAATAATATCAAGTTTTATAGTTGTATCAAACATTTTTACTGACTACTAAAGATTCTTCTAAAAAAATACCTAATTATTTCTTAATGTTTCCTGATCAACGAAAGTTGAAGACTTTTCTGTTTTACATAATGGTCACTCTGATGAACTCAAATTTCGAAGAAAACATCAAAACTGGTTCGTGCCTTAACGTGGCCTTTTGCGATGTTGGACATTGGTGGGGTAGCAATTGAGGCAATTCTAGTCTAAAGGGCAACTTCATTAAGACGAGTGTATTCTGCGCAGCACTCACGTTGGCGTTGGCGGCGGCGAGGTCGGCGGGGGGCGCGCGCGCCGCCACGAAGAGCGCGGCGGGCTCGAGGGCGTCGCGGGCGAGGCGGTGCAACAGGCGGTCGCCGGCGGGCTGTGCGGGTGGCGGGTAGGCCGGGTTGGGGGCGGCGCCGGCGGCCAGCAGGCGCTCGGCCGCGCAGTCGGACGGGTACGCCCCCTCGGCCTCCGCGCCCGCGCCCTCGGCCAGCAGCGCGAACCACAGCGGCGGGTGGCCCTCCGCCGTGCGCGCGTTCACGTCCGCCTTGGGACCGCGCCCGCGCCCGCCGTCCGCCCCCGCGCCCAGCAGCAGCTGCAGCACCGATGAGTTGCGCGCCAGCACACACAGGTGCACCGGTGTGCTGCAACACCACGACACGCAGCGCGGCTCGACAGCGCTCCTCGGGGCAAGTTTGGAGCAGCTCGTGGTCAGTGCAAATCCACAAGAGATGTTGCATGACCGGCTCTCAGGCATTGCGAGACTTAAGCAAACAAGGCTATGGCCTGTGCCTTAGGTTAGGGGCATGGGGAAAGGGGTCGGGGGATTGGAGACTAGTGCACGCAGCGAGGATATTACTACCTTCCATCACCACCCTTCACTAAAGACTGGAGAAAACATTCATATATTATTATTCATCTATTTTATGAGTATCAGAGCTTTTGAGCCCCGTCTAGACGTTTATCAACTTTATCCTTCTGACACTTAGACGCACGCTAGATCATAAGTTTCAAGTGTCTCCCCAATTCCTACTTATGGCGGCCTAGAAACCTGTGTGGAACACTTTGTCAGCTACAAGATAACAGCTCTGGTGCTCGTTAACATACTTTCGCATAACCAATTGGATATGTGAAAATATATTATCCACTCCAGCGGAAGACTGAATTCCGAGTCTCTATCACGGAGGAACATGAGGAACCTAGCACGCAGCTCGGACGAATCCCGGTGGCAAGGAGTGTATGTCCGCCCCCTCACTGATTATCCCCCCCCTTCCCTTAGGCCCTAAAGACGCCAGAATCACCGCGAAACTGTGGAAAACCGACACGTCATTTCCAATTCTCAAACAGGTGCTACGATCAAGGTCCTAGACTCCTCCCCGGCGTCGGGGCGGAGAATCAAACGCGGTAGACCAACAATGTCCACCCACCAGGCCACCAGTCTATTTGGAGCGCGCAGAAGCGGGCGGCAGCGGTCCCCTCGTCCCGCAGCCGGTACATGCAATAATACTTCCGCAACGGTAGCCAGCATGGCGCGAAAGCGGCTACTCACAATCCTTCGCGGTTGTGCAGGTTGGGGTCTGCGCCAGCGTCCAGCAGCTGCTGCGCCAGGGCGGCGCCGTCGCGGCGAGGCGGCCGGTCGCCCTCGGCGCCTTCGCCCTCGCCCTCGCCGTCGCCCTCGCCTGCGGAGAGAGAGCAGGGCAAGTGGTCATCGGACGATCTGGACTCGCACAATTGAAGGAGCCGAGGGAATTGCTGCTAACCCTTATCACTAAGCTTTTTGTCTGACAGAGGAAAAACAAAGTTTTAGTAGAATGAGACGTCTCTTATTTAATATACCCTTCTGGTTGCTTTCTACACACATACTGTAGTTCTAGAAACATGTTTGTTCAGCATTTGGATCGTAATATTTGTTTTTAGGAGACATTCCAAGTCATTTGGTCTGGATTTATGAATTGAGGGTTAGCACTACCTTCTGTCGACCTCTTCAATTCGCTTTTTCATACTTATAAATACAGGCGTTTAGGTATAATATATTAACTTTGAGGCAGAAACAATTCGTGCAATGCTTACGATTCTGTAAATAAAATGTGAAAATATACATAGTATACAATACACTTATAAAATAATCATTATACTGAAATTCAAAAAGTGACAAGATATTTTGTGTGACTATAGATAACGCAATTAGCGCTAGTAACAAGAAATGATTCTGGAATATGCATAATGTGATTAAATAAACATGCAGGTGATCAAATAAACAAGGTATTGCAGCTTATGCGAACTCTAAATGGTGATGACGATGACCATGATACTCGCAGTCGCTATGGAAGGGTGATCAAAGTGGTGGTTTGACATTGCCGCCACCTGGATGGGTGACCATGAGAGGCGAATGAAGTTGAGACGTGAACGATTAATTATCGCTCGAATGGTAGTGTAGATGAGGTAAATCGTGGAATGATAAAAACAAACCACCTCAAAACCGCATGGCGACAAGACCCGTGCCTAACGAACTTCGTCTTCCCCACTTAAACCCTCCTCAAAGCCCCAGCGACACAGAGGCAAACACTTGCCCAAACACAAAAAGAGGTAAACGATGAATTCATTATCAAGATTAAATGCACTACTTCTAAATTGTAATAGATGAAGATTTTCATGATCTATTGCAATAGGAACAAAATAGGAAATTCAATCTATAGGTTCGATTTATTAGAATATGAATCAAACATCATCTATAAGAATAAATGGTACCTATAGTGTAAAATGATAAGAGTAATTTTATTTACTTCCCCGTCACGCCCTCTCTGCAGCGCGCCACCACGCCGCGCTCAGCTCTTCCGGACACGCTGCGCCCTCTCTGCTCTGTCCCATGCATCTTGTCCACTCTCTTCCTGCTCCTCCCATGTGTGTGTGTGTGTGTGTGTGTGTGTGTGAGGAAGGCGTGAGAATTAGACAATGAAGAGGAAGAAAAATCGCGCGATCGATAAAATCTTGATTACAGAAACCACTGGAAAACTACCGAGCAGAGCAGCTGGCTCCTTAGAATTCTCCTTCAGGCAGCAGTTGAATTCTACCCGGCTATTTAGCTAGTGTTGAAAATTCGCCAACGTTGAGAGACGGATCCTAGGAGCTCCCGTTCAGAGGTTCTGCAGTGACATCAATCATTGCCCTGAGCCACCTACGCCTACCTAGCTTGCCGGGCGGGGCGAGTCGTGGCGGCTGGTCCTCGTCGTCGGGGGCGGCGGGCGCGGGCGTCGTCGTCCACGGCGGCCGCCACCAGGTGTAGCGCCGTGTCGCCCGCCGCGTTGGCGGCGCTGGGGGCGGCGCGGCGCGCCAGCAGGAAGGCGGCGGCGGCGGCGTCGCGGCGGCGGGCGGCGCGCAGCAGGGGCGTCTCGCCCGCGGCGTCCCGCGCGTCGGGGTCGGCGCCGTGGTCGGCCAGCGTGGCGGCCAGCGCCAGCCGCCCGCCCGCCAGCGCCAGGTCCAGCGGCAGCGCGCCGCGCGCGTCGCACGCGTTCAGACGAGCCACCAACTGCGAACACGCAACACAACACACTCCCGTTATACTTCTATCTTCGTTTAGGACAACGGAGGCCACAATGCGACTGCGTTCAGAGGTACCGACAACTGCACATGCAACGCAACACAATACAAAACGCAGTCTTTAATACTTCTCTCTATTGTCAGAACAATGGAGACCATGACGCGTACGTCGCACGTATTCAGAGGCGACGACACAGCAGACGCAACAACACACATCCATTAATACATTTCTTTGCAACAAACGAAGTGGCCACAACACGAACGACGCGCGTGTTCAGAAGAGCGAAGCACGCGTTCACCAACAACTACGACCGCAACAACACAACACACCTCAACACATACTTATCTCTCCCACTAGGACAGGAGTGGTTGCATGCGGCTCTTCTAGCATTCTTGTACGGCTTCACAAAATTACAAGGATAAATGGCAATTATATAATTCTCTGCAAATAAGTTTATTTCCGTTTTGGGGACAACATAATCCTGCGAGACATTGAATTCAAGAATGAAATTTATTAACCTAAGTATCATGCATTTTTAACCGATGTACATTGAATCGAACTTCCACAAATATCCCTAACCAGCCACCAGTCAGATTTCAAGCAGTTAGCAGACAAATCTGACAGTGAAAAATATCATTTTAAGTTTTTTAGTTCTAAATAGCATTAAGCACGTAGTTCTAAATAGCAAACCCATCAAAGGAACTACAATGCCCTAAAAATGAGACTCATAATAAAGAATACTATTTAGAAATGATGTCATATTAATGATGTTTTCAATAAAAATATTACACGTTTGAAATTGGTTTGATTTCACAACTGAACATGCTTATCCTACTTTCTCCAAGTTATTCTCTGAACAACAGGCCCTGTGGCACACGGAAACAACTCTTCTCCCTCAACATCTCCGACATTACTTGCTTGCAAAATTACAAGGTTGAGTAATGGAGCAGTTGAGCAGGATATGGAAATATCAGGAAAGTTTTAACAAATTATCATTTATAGCATAACGCATGAAATGTTCTATTACTAGTGTAGTTCTTACAGTAGAAACGGTCTAAATATTGGAAACATTTCTGTATGTATAATATTGAAATTTGTTACATTATACCTTCGAACACATCTGAATACCATACTTTAAGGTGAATTTATTTAACGACACTGGCAAATTTTATACGAGTTGTTAGATATGTGGGTACAAAATTACAAGATGCAGGAGGTGTGATTTTTTTATGTAGATCTCGTCGCATACCTTTTCTCGCATGTCCCCAGTTGCTGACATTTTATTAAATACTTCCACAACTTTTCCAACCAATTTATAATACAAAAATAACTTTCAAAAACAAAAGAATATCTCTCATGACCTAATGTTACCTAAGACATGATACGTTTACTCATAACAATGCATCACAAAACATTCGTCTGTAAAATGTGTTGCCGACACAATTTTTCACCTTGTAAAAAGTATCTACCATCCCATCTCACTGCTGATCCACCACCATCTGCTGAGCTGCAGCCAAAAATTCTTATACGACTGTTGCACCTATCTCAAAAAATGTTCAAGAGATAAATCACCAAGGTCTCATAGATCAATCGGAATGATTTGGCTCAATCCTGGACTCTCCTTATCTGTAATTAAAAATGCATTTTATCTCAAAAGACGCACAACATTAGTTTGGAAAACTTCACCATCATGCATTTTAACATGTAAAACTAGGTGTCTCCGAGAACGTACATATATCAACCTAATCCGTGTTTTGACCGCATTGAAATCAGATAGGATTTCTGAAATTTGCACAATCCACATCCTTAATAGGGCAAATCTAATAATTTTGTAATTTCTTCCTTCACTTTATTTTATCCTTCTAACTCATGTATTACACATCAATATATAATTCAAAAAAATATTATCCAGATGGCGAATAGTCTCTCACAGAAGCTGAAGTAAACGGTGCGATGCAAAAGACTGGAACTTTAAATAAAAATTGCGTAATATTAATTCATCTCGGAAAGAAAAGCAAGAAAAGAGCTGATTCAACCCTGTCTATTGGTGCACACACAGAATGCACGTGTATGGTCTCATTCCGTGATGAATGAGCTGTCTCGTTATGACCTCGAGGGCGTATTGGCAAGAGACGCACTTCGAGTAGGAAGAAGCTGAATGGACCGGCCTTTGGACAGATGCCCACTAGGCAACGGAGGCAAAGATCACAAAAGACCGAGTGATTACAGGCGTCTTTTCCATTTTGTTGCACTCTCTTGTCTGCTTGGGCGACGCATCCTTCGTCAAGAAAGATTTTTATTTGATCATAAACGTCACTACCCGTTTCTTGCGCAAACAATAGACGTAATAGTTGAGTAGGGGCGTTTTTTTAGTACACATTTTTAACCTCATCGTAATTTAAAGTTTTACTGCCAATCTTTCAAAAACACATCAAACCGGCATTAACGATCATTTTGATGAACATCAAACATATGACACCTCGTTACGTTTTACCGTTGCTTTTGAAGTAGAAAAGACGCTGCTTTAACTTAGACGATTCGTCAAGAAACATTGGTAGATTGTTCTTCCGTCATATTCCTATGCCAGCTTTCGAGGTGTTTCACATTGCCTCCTGAAGACCAATGACGTGCAATATTAGAAAAATTACAAATATCTGACATTGTTTGCACTTTTAGAAAGAAATACATTTTATACTTCTGAATGGATCTGATTATTATCTGAACATTGTTTGCACTTTTAGAAAGAAATACATTTTATACTTCTGAATGGATCTGATTAATTTCCCCATTAATACACAAATGACATGTGTGCAGCCTCTTATCCTCAAAATATCTTTCTTTACTGCTGAGGCTTCGGACCTCGTGGAATTACTACATACTATGACCAGAGAAACTTTCACACGACGGCATCCAGTAGATGACGGAACTCCATTGTAATCGTCGAGTGCAAGGTGGAAAGGAATATCATAATGCCTTAAAGCTATCAACAACTGCAGGAGCGTTAGAGACCTGTTTGTAGAGTATTTCAGACGCGGTTGTACTTCTTCTAAAACGTTGAGGACCACCTACTTTTCACATTCATTATCTGGTTACTTATTGAACATCGCCCAAATAATAAAAATGATTTAATGGAGTTATTTTGAATCCACTATTTCAAAATCCTCAATATACAAATGTTCGGCAGCAAAAGTATCTAAATGCTATCACATACACGTAACTTGAACAGAAAAGGGGTAAAATAACATCAATGTAATGCAATGCACGCCTTTCGATCCACCCAAAACTCACAACAGGACTGTTATCAGTCGTTAAAGGCGTTGATGACTCCCTCAAAATGCGACAAATGTGTTGACGATCGTCAGGCAAGATGAACCTTGGTGAAACAAACATGGCGATTAACAATTCGTCAGAAATCTGACGTCCGCGTCGTCAAATCTACCAATCAAGGTTGGTGAAATCGGTCGTTTAAGCACAGTGTACGTATTTACACAGTAGCGCAGTGCCGTGCTAAATGCCCTATGACGTGTTCGTCAGCGACTCTAGCGCGGCGATCATGGAATACTTCGCCGCTTTACAATACGTAATACTGCATCCATCTACTAAATCTAACCAAAAATTAAATGTTTTTATAAATAATTTTAATTGTCTTTTTCAATAACTAAAACAACATGTGAAGTAGAAGTTTTGAACAATTTTTTAAGGTAAGAAATGATTTGAATCAAATGAATGTTGTCTATTGAAAGTGAATAGTGGAATCCTGAGGAAAAACAAGTATTTCTATTCTGTTCACAAAATATCTAAAAATGTAATTAATCTAAGTAGTAATGAAGGTATTTAAGAGGTAATGGCACTTCTGTTAGGAGATAACAAATTTCTGTCTTTCCTTTCTAGGTCTACTGGACAAGTAAAAAAACAACGTAACTCATATTTCTTTCCTTCATTATTGCTGCATATAATTGCAGAACAGTGCATGCGCTCCTTTCGATACAGGCATTGTCATTAATGTGTTAACAGGAAAAGTAAAAGATTTCCGTTGGTGCATATCAAGTATGTTCCTTTACATGTCGAATGTAAGGTTAAAACGTTGGTTCGATGTAATTTTACGTGTTATTCAATAACTTGCACTTACAATCCTAGGAATATAAAACGACGAGGTCAAGAAATAATACAAATTATTTGTTACGCTTTTAATTAGCTTTTAATAAACGCAATTTCACAAACAAATCCATATACTTCAGTAGATGCTATCCGTAGTTGTACTTGATCTTCACCAGGATTGCTAGCTGTAAGCACGCGCATCCCTAACTTGCCAAAATTCGGAATGAACTGCGCTACTGCCTAAATACGTATGCTGTCGTTAAAGTAACAAACATGATTGTAGTTGTTTGATAACTCATCATTTTTTTATAATATTTCTGGAAACCTACCCCCATATCAACCAGATTGTTAGGACTCTATTGAAAAAGTCATTTTTTGTGTATTAATGCATATTTTGGTTTCTTGAACTGTATTAATCGATTTATGATAAAATTAAATTATATGGAAATCTTTTCGGGTCTTTTTATTGAAATTACTTTAAAATTACTAAGGAAGAGCTACTTATAGGCTAAATATTTTCCACGATATTCTTACAATATGTTTTTTTTTCTCAAAAGATAATTCATACTTCTTGGGTATTTTTTCATGTTATTTTAAGAAGATCGCTCAGTTAAATAACAAACACGACTGTGTTAATGGTAATTACGCATTATAACTTTTCTCTTCCTGAAGTAATTATTTCTATCTGGACCCGTGGGAATATGTGTATGACGTCATGACGGGTCTATTAACGCATTAATTTAATTTTAAGTAGATTTCTAGTTTCTGATCACCTTGCTACGTAGTAGAAGTCTGCAGAAAAGCTACATCTTCAATCAATTCGTCGTTCCACCCGACTCCCATATGCTCCCAGATAAGTTTCTCTGGTACTAGTGCTACAAATTGAACCTTTAACATGCTTTGTATGCCTTAAAATAGCTGCTTTTATTACGGTCTATCTAAAAATTTACTTTAAATTCCTTCTTAATACGAAATACTTTTGTAAAGGCTACGGCGGCGTATACTTTTGTGCCTCCACTGTTGGATGAAGAGTTTTGAATAGCTAGACTACCCAGAAAGCGAAAATCCCCAAAAATGTTAATAGGCGTCCCACATATTTGAGAGAACATTTTAAATCATTGTTTTAAAACTGAAAGTAGCTTCACACCTGACCCCAATGTTCAACGATTCAGTCAATACGGGCTACGGTGTGACGCAACCATCAAAAATGTAATAAAATGCCAAAACTTCCTCATTTTATAGATTACGGCATAGAACATATAAATTGTGTCCCTTGTAGGATCACAAAAAAAATGATTTCAAGACTCTACATCGTTTCCGCGTTATACACAATGATAAAAAATGGAAGGCAACGCAAACCACAATAACCTATATCATCATCATGATCATTATTCATAAACGCATAATTGCCCAGTAAAGTCAAACCTGTCAAGAAGACTGAACGATTGATTGATTGGTATAAAAATTCGCGCCTACTCATCAGGGCCCTTTGTCATGGATATATTGTTGGTCTCTAAGACAAAATTCACAATATTAGTTTAACAAATAATTGTGCTAAAGGAATAATATGAAGTTTAATACAATATCTTACAAGTTTCCCTGACTTAAGAGAATGTTTCTAAGAATTCCATGATTTTCCCCCTTAACTTTCAAGGTTAATTCAATTCCCTGGCATGTCATTCGGCGGTTTTGCAGAAAGTGGCCACACTGAATAAGCACGGTCGTGCGATGCCCCATCGCGGCGTGTGGCCTGGGTGCGCCCATGAAAAGACCTCTGTGTTATGGGCGCGGGTAGCTTTTTTAATTAACGTGCCTTCCCCCTTGTGCAAGCCTCCGTACGCGCCCTCCATGTGCGACGGCGCACGTCGTCAAGCGGCGTTGGGTTCATAAATTTCATTCATTTATTTCCTGATGGATTTCGTATGTTAGAATCTAGAATGTAAATTTACTTTAAAGGCGCTCAAAATAAGGTTTAAAAGGCGAAAATATTCTGTATATTCCTGGTTTCTTAAATGGGTGGTAATAAGTTGTCTTCCAGATAACACTTTCACAAATATTAAGTTTTTTACTTCTGTACTGTTTCATCAAAAATATATTAAAAAAGCACAGGGAGAAATGTTAAAACAAGCATGAGTTTTTTCACTCAATCTTTTGGAACCAGAAATGAACTTTCTACTTCAACATTGACTTGTGCGTTTATTCCATATTCACAGGTTCAGCATCAACAGCACAAGTATTGACATATTCTTGATTCTTCAGTTTTTACCAATAATTACATATCTCTTGAACACTAATACATTCAAGCCTAGATGTAATTAAGATTAATTGTTATCTTATCTTCATAATTATCGTTTATTTGAAGAAAACTGAATTATCACTGTCAAACGTAAAGTTCATATTAAGCAATTGAAAGTAAAAGAAATTCACCAGAGATAATACACATTTTCAATAGTTCTTTCAATATCATTGGTCAATATTCTTAATAAATTCTTCTATTACACGTTGTACTTCTACTAAATGTCTCAGGACAACATTCCGACAGTCAGTTTTTCGCTCTCGGTTTACTTCTTTTACAATTTGATATTAATAATAGGAAGTTATCTTTGTTAAGTTGCGTACACTATAAAGCCTTTTGTAGTTGTTTGTTTTTGAAGCACATGAGTGGTGTTGTTTGCTAGCTGATCTCTCAGAAGTATTCGTGCCAAATTTAGGAGCAATAACTTCAATTGTACTATTTTTTGTGACATCTACCACTGTAAACAACTTCACTATAATAGAAGTCACTTCACTTATGTAATAGAAGATTAGTAAGCTCCTTGAGCAAAGTTGTACTCTTCACATTCCTGATCACACTTTTTTTTATTCATACAACGTAAGTCAAACTATTCTTGATGATCCGAATGTCCAATGAGCAATTCCAACTGTCGCAGGTTCGTGTTCGATATTTGGAACTTGAATCTCTATCAAGCTGTAATCTCGATCAAATATACATTCAAAACATTTTCATTGAGGGAATCTTCATCGTAATTAAATGTACGATAAATCCATTAAACACGCATGAAATATATCCACATAATGAATAAATGAAATACACATAAAAAATCTACATTAGTAGACTTTTTCACAATATCATTTGCGTATAATATAACATTGTGCAGAGAACAACGTGGCACAAAGAACTGAGATTCATCCACAAGCGGTCGCGGTATTTTTGGGGTGATAAAAATTCCGCGCTGGCTTTAAAGGTATCCGTTGGTTCAGTTTCCATTTACGGCTGGCAAGTAAAAACGCACACAATGAGTGCTCCGCTGACGGGAAGTTTCGTCGCCAGACGGGGCCGCGAGTGCACTTTGCTTTTCGTGGACAAGCGAGTTTACGAGGCTGACCTGGCTCTCTCCTCTTAAAAAGGAAGCAATTATATGTGCGAATTTTCTTTGAAGATGTTAACCGCAAACTCTAATGGCGATTTGAAGGTATGGAAAGCTGTATTTATATAACACTAGAATAATGACATCTTCGACCCTTTGCCTGCTGCTGTGGTTCCTTATTCGAGGATTTCACAACTGCCATTTCTTCGGGGAAAAAAGTCAATGAGCCAGTAAAGTAGCTGAAGGAATAAGCATACAGAAAGAAGATGGCTATGGCGGCAATTGTCCCACGCAGAATTCAATGCTGTTGATTCAATTACCATAAGGCATTTCACCTTGTGGTGTGAAAAGCAAATTGCTAACCACTACGAAACTTATAAAATCATTCATCTTACCATCCATTATTATACAATTACTCAGTGGTAACAGGTCACAAAAATGCCGAAAGGCTGAAAATTACGGGAGGCAAATTTTTAATAGTTTACTTTGATGTAAGGTATGTACAAGAGTAAATAGTATTTTGATATGAGGGCTATCTGTTTTACATACATTCTTGTCAAAAGAAAAGTAACTTGCCTTTTATCAACTGGTTCTTGATCGGATAATTATATTTTGTAGACCTGATAAATACGGTGCTTACGTTTTAAAATTAACTAAATCGGGCATTATCCGAAAATTAGTTTGCATTTGGAATAACTGAACAAACAGCGATAATTTCATTATTGCTTTACATTAAATTAAAAGATGCATTCAAAGCTCTTACTAACTAATTTAGATACTTCATAATTCAATGCACCCACTTCATAATTCATATCAACAATCTATAAAATGCATATAATAAAGCGCTAACATCTATTAAAAGAACTGTAAAAGAAACTTTTATTGTGCGAGGCAGCCATTAATATATATTAGAGCAGGCAGCCACCCTGCACTAAAGTTGTTGGTTCAAATCTCTCATGAGGCGTGGGTGTCATTGTGAGTTGTAAGCAAAGTCGCCCACATCCGTGAATCCCGTGTTAGCTCGCCTCTAACTACGTATTCATTTCACAACAGGCGATGAAGTTCAGTATAAGCTCTGTGATCCTCGCCAACTGGTCAGGGACGTGGCACTGGAAGCGAGCAGGTTCGCGTGACGTTTTGTTTTGAGGGGGAGCGAAATGTTGCGCAGGAGGCGGGCGTGCGCGCGTGCTGTTTTGGACGAGGGCGGCCGTCCCGCAGGCCAGTGCGTGCGCACGCGGGGTCCTTCGATAACCCTCCGCCTTCTCCCCGGCACGCCACGCCCCCATCCCCACCTTGACCCCGCCACGCGCCGCTCTGCGCATTCGGGGCTCCACCTCCCCTGACGTTCCTTTGCGAGACCATTCAACTGTTCTGAACGCGATTTTAATTGAATCCGAGATTTCCTAAACGCTGCATCTCCATCAGTTGCTCGGCGCTCGCACGTTGTTGGAAAATGCCACATCTCTGGGGAAGTGGCCTATAAGAACTAGACAGAGAAACAGGACTGCTTAAATTATACTAACGATCAGAGAATATATGGCGTTTTCACATTAACAAAGTACAATAAAGATATTACATGGATTTTTTCACAAATATGCCAAAAAAACACTTCAACGAAACCTGCAATTGTATGTCTAACACAAACCACATTATTTTCATCAGCTTGCTATGAACTGTGTTTATATCACTTCCACAAGATCTCAGGCCTTGGAATACGTTTACTGCGTGAGAGGAAACTCGCACCAACTCTACTCTATCTAATGCAGGTAACTCATTAGCAAAATAACTGAGTATGTTGCCGAAACAAGCATCTCAATTGCAAAACGGAATATTTGCATTAGTCTCACGAGAAAAACGAAGTTCCCGCATTCTCTCTTAATCATGATGGATGAAATCATCTTGGTAATCACTAATAACTAACGGATTAAGAAGCATCACACTCCGAAACACTGACAATGAGAATCATGATAGAGATGTGAGCATTACATTTGTATTATTAGTATATACATAATCAAAAAATGTCTCTGGTAAAAAATAATAATAACCTCTTTTGAAAGAGACATACTAATGACTCACTTTCAAGAAATTGCCATCCTCCAAAGTTTAAATAAAAAAAATTAAACTAGTCTATAAAAATGTAAATTGAATATTACAAAACAAAACGTGCAAATGCAAAGGCCTCACGTGTTGCAAATTATTCACACGGTTTCCGGGAGGGAATATAGTACAAAAACTACCCTGATATTATAAAAATATTTCTCGATATTTTTATTTGTTACAATTTAGGTAAAGCACCTCAGTTTGACTGAAACCCACTGGAACCGCTGGAATAGACATCTTTTGGAATTAAGTACCATTTCCCTTAAATATCAAACGCGATACTTTACGTCATTTGATATTTTCCGTCATTTGTCATTTTCCTGTAGTTGGGAAATACAATTCCTTTTCTAACATACGATTGAGAAAAGGATCGTTTTACTATCCTCAGCAAATTGCTATGTCGTACACATCAAAATTCTGTCAGGATCGCATTAATAATGTACGTTAGTTTCCTCGTAGGAGGAAGAACAGGCTGAGACGGCTACGATAAAAGCAGTTAGATAAGGCGGTAACGGAAAGTCGCGGGCTGGAGTCGGGAGATGGGACGGAGAGGGAATTGGGGTTTAGATTGAGATTGGGGATGGAGATAGGGGTTGTGATTAGGGATGGGAATGTGTTTGGGAATGTGTTTGGGGTTGAGGATTAGAGGGGAGAGGAGGGGGATGGGGGTAGGAGATGAGATGAGGATTGGGGATGGGGAGGGGGGATGGAGATAGAGGATATGATGGGAATGGAATGGGGGATGGGGAAAGGGACGGGAAGGGGATGGGATGGGGAATGGGACGGGAAGGGGATGGGATGGGGAATGGGACGGGAAGGGGATGGGATGGGATGAGGATGGGATGGGAAAATGGGTGGGGATAGGGATGGGGGTGGGGATGGGGATTGGATGGGAAGGGATGGGCGATGGAATGGGATGGGGGATGGGAAGGAATGGGAATGGGATGGGAATGGGATAGGGGTGGGATGGGGTTGTGATTAGGGAAGGGATGAGGTTGCCCAATAGGGGAGGTGTTGTTTACGCGAGTGCGAACGCACCCGGCAGGCCCGCGCACGATTCGCAGCCGAAGCGAAGGACACCCGATGGCGCTGATAGGGCGGGCGGGACGAAACCAGATGCGATTTCTCGAAAACGCTGCGCACTGGCAAGTGCCCATTCGAGATAAGTCCACATCAACTAAGCACATATCGTCGAGAGATTTAACAATGACGTATAGTGTAGTAAAAAAACAGAATACTAGAAAACGTCTCCATATCACTAAGACACTGAATTAAATAATATTACAATATTTTATACTTTATTGATATTGTTGTAAACTTAAGACAAATATCCAGCAGGGAGAGAAAGTGAGAGAGCGAGGGAGAGAGAGAGAGAGCGAGGGAGAGAGAGCGAGGGAGAGAGAGCGAGGGAGAGAGAGAGAGAGCGAGGGAGAGAGAGAGAGCGAGGGAGAGAGAGAGCGAGGGAGAGAGAGAGAGAGCGAGGGAGAGAGAGAGAGCGAGGGAGAGAGAGAGAGCGAGGGAGAGAGAGCGAGGGGGAGAGAGAGCGAGGGAGAGAGATAGAGAGTGAGGGAGAGATAGAAAGCGAGAGAGGAGATAGAGAGCGAGAGAGATAGAGAGCGAGAGAGATAGAGAGCGAGAGAGAGATAGAGAGTGAGAGATAGAGAGCGAGAGAGAGCGGGAGCGAGAAAGAGCGAGAGCGAGATAGAGATAGAGAGCGAGATAGAGATAGAGAGCGAGATAGAGGGCGAGAGAGATAGAGAGCGGGTTAGAGAGATAGAGAGCGAGAGAGACATAGAGCGAGAGAGACAGAGAGCGAGAGAGACATAGAGAGCGAGAGAGACAGAGAGCGAGAGAGACATAGAGCGAGAGAGACAGAGAGCGAGAGAGACATAGAGAGCGAGAGAGAGAGCGAGAGAGAAAGATAATTATGATAAAAACAATGACATTTTACAATATAATTTCAAATAAAATTTCAATGAAAATTTGTTTTACGCTTAATTGAAAATATAAAGAGAAGATTTAAACAAAATCATATTCTAGAACTCCCGAAAACCTCTCCAAACATTGCACAGAGTACCTAAAGAAAAATAACAAATTACAAAGACAATATTTTTCAAGAAATGTAATTTTCAAGTTATTTTCAAGAAATTAACATCTATAGTGAGAATAATCTATACACAAATTTGTACGTAATGTATGTTTCATAACCCGTTCGGTAAATGAAGATAGGTGCAGATTACGCCTTTAAAACATCTACGAACGTACGTCAAAGTCTCAGCAAAACGCAGTAGGGGTAATCCAAAGATGAAAGGTCCACAATATAGGATCAACACAGCAGCCTCCAGCGAACTGGAAGCAGATCATCATCGTACACCCACGTCCATATGTTTTCGTTAACTTTCTCCGAAAATATTGTACGAATCAAGTAATATTCAAGGTGTATCCTTAAATAAAATTCCCAACTCTTGCATAAACTATCGAAATATATAACTATAAGTAAAATCTCTCAAATACATTCTCTGCACAGTACAAAAATAAAACCGCGGATACAGGCAAGGAAAATTAATCTTTGAATAGAAAAGTTCCGTAAACTTGCGTCAAGATCCTCAACTAACCACGCAAAGTTTAATCCAAAAACGAAAGGTCCACGGAAAACACACCAACAGGGCAACCTCTCACGAACATGAGGCAGATCGCCATCGCGCGCCCATGACGTCACCCGGGGGGGGGGTTGCAGGTTTCTCCCCCGGCGGCCGTGGTTCATAGTGACGCGACGGGCCGGCGCGCCGTCCAGGCGCCTGCATCCGCGAAGGCGGCGCACCGCGGCGCCGGCCGTGACGTCAATCACCGACGACGTCATTCACTGCCGCCAGCCTATTACAAGCAAACTGCACCGGACACAAGGGCGGATAGACAAAGAATTTCAGAAAGGAGTTTATATTGCTTTCATGTTTGCTTCAAAAATTTTAATAAAATATGCGATCATAATGGAAATGCTCATCTTGAATGAGATTCGATCAATTGGGTACTTGTTTTTAATGAACTGATTAAAATACAAAACAAATTGTTGGCAGGGGGGTCGTGGTGACCCTGAATCGCCATTGTATGTTGCACAGAGGAAGCCCGTACCGTAGGCGCAATAATGTGGAAAATATGTCGACCTTATGTACAAATGAACCCCATACAAAAAAGCTGCCGTTGGGTTGGCCTTTGTCGTCCACCATTATGTCTCTACGCGTTCCACTAATGTAAAAAAATTCGCCGATTTCCACCACGTAGTAAGCGAGAAAGTAATAAATGTAAGATATTATAAGGCGCGATTATTCAATGTAGCTCCGACGTTTGGATCTTCGTCACGTCGCTCTCATATTGCTTTTCCGTTTATATGCAACGGCTTACAACTTATGGTAGGACTCTATTAAACAGAAAGGTCTTGTAACAATAAATGAATTTATCTACCTTTCAAATTTCATACATTTAGTTTCAACACGAGCAGATTTTGCTTTTTTTTATTCTTGAAGTTTGAGGATATTCTTGTCATTCTGGTTTGCGATGCCAATTATCATTGCTGATCGCGATACCTTATCTATTATAACAGTCTGCTCAGTAGATGGTGACCATATGGAGAGTGAGAATGCGACAGTTGTAATTAAATTTTTAGAACTAGTTATCCGAAATCATACACAACATAACGTTGTTTCAACAACGTATCTTCGTTTCTATATAATGTGTTATATTACAATACATTACTTTGTTAGTGTAAATCATGCTGATATTTAACACGCTTTACAGTTTTTAATTTATCACTAACACGTTCAAACTAAATAATTTGGTTATTGAATCACAAAAACAATTTGATTCGAAAGTTACGAGGGCGAAAAATAGGGCACACATCATAACGTTTCTTCCCTTGTGCGGTCGGATTAATCTTCGTTACAGGCGTTACTGGTGGTTCTTTGGAGTGGGGCGGAGTGGGAATTTGGGACTGGCATAATTAGCTTGAGGTCGGGGTTGGAGTGTTTGTGCGGAGCTCAAGTGACGGCGAGTGACGTGACAAGTACGAGTAAACACAAGTCTGTTTAGGCGACAGATGGCGGCGAATGCATTTCGCCAAGCACAAGCATACGGCATAGTGTCCAGTGCTCTACCGCCAAGAAAGAAACAAATGGACACTAAAGTGGAAAGAGGAACGTACGATTGGACTTCCAGAGTAGGAATAGTAATACTCTGAGGAAAGTGAAATAATCTGAACGGAGTAATACGTCACTTCGCATATTATATTTCTTTTGCCATAATTTGCTATATGGAAATCATGACAAGAAGATACAATACAATTTAGATTACAAAAATCAAGAACGATTATTATAAAAAACTAGTAAAACTGGCGTGCTTTTCAAACATATTTTGTTATCATTGAAGTCCTCTTTACATTCACACATTCACTCCGACACGGAATTGAAATCCACAGTTTTTCTTGGTGTGCTACATCATTCTGAATATGGCAGTGAGTAACTGATTTTACATTACCTAATTTTTGATCTGACTGAAATTCTTTCAGTCAGATCATGACACCTAGTTTTTCTTCTAAGCCTTTACTCTGAAACTTGGGGACATTGAAATAGACTTCTACATTTTGTTGAGATCAGCCTTTCAGAGGATTTTATATGTCAACAATCTAGTCACGAGATAAAGACTTTTGCCATCTTTCTTAATGAATCTGCGAGGACTCCATTGTCCAAAATATCAACACTACAATCGCATGGGATCAATTGTTAGGACCTACGAATGCACTTTGATGTAAACGCGACAGATTTCTCAGAAATAGGAGACCCGCCAACGCTCAAGGCGGGCACCTCGGAGGCAGCGTACGCCACGGGACTGGCGTAGAAGCTGTCAAACTTTTTCTCATGAGGTGGCATGGAAGATTTATTTTCTATCAAACCATTTCAAATTCTACTCTATTGATGCATATATTTATACGTGTGTTTGTAACGTAATTCAATGTTTTGCTCAAGCTCCCAGATCCTTCCTTAACAGAGGTTTTAAACCACAATTCTCGTCAGACACGTTCACCTACTCGCGTCTGTATACCACAGCAATTTTTCTGCCTCCATAACTTGAAATCGCTAGGTACAAGAGCCAACTCCTGAACACGCCACGTGAAATTTGAGGTGGATTAAACTTCGCGAAATTTTTCCCCGAAGATCTCCCGTTTCACCTACCTTGCATTCCAATGTCATGCATCACTATTAATTCGCTCGTCAACCCGAAACCCTTCAGCAGTCGCTTCGGCTATCTAGTAGCGGACTCGAGTAACTCTTTGAAACAACCTCCTCTGGCGATCTCATCGCACACCACCTAGTATGATAAATACATGAAATACCTTTCCTCGTAGTACATAACCCTTACATTTGAAGTTCTTTTGACATTAAATAAATAAAAATATAAATAATACAGGATTGGCTAAATTTCCTCCAACCCAAGAAACATCATCCAGATTTTTTCCTAAAAAATGTCCTTGAAAGACCATAAAACTCATTTAATTGTTTTTATTTTATGTGTTATGTAAATTAAGCTGTATCGAAAAAATGTCATTAGTTTAACGAAAAAATGTTAGTTTTCAGTAGAAAAACAAATGCACCAAAGAAAACCAATTTAGAATAGGTTAAAGAGTGAAAAAATCACCAACCCATTGTTGTTTTTTTCGCATTTTGGAGATTCTTTCTAGAATCGAAAATCGTGCTTCAAACAATGTTAATTAAGTTACTCATATTACAATTTTGTACGGTTGAAGGCTCCTGCCAATCACAAAAAACGTTAATTAACAGGGAAGTGCAACGTACATGGAAAGCACAAAACGTGTGCCTGAAGAGAGAGTGAAGTAATATAAGCACTCTGAGGCCATTGACAAGTCATTGGACAGTTATAACAAGGGAGAAATATGAAGAGAGGAATGGTATTGTGCTCGTTTCCCCAGATTGCCTTTCCAAGTGAGCGTGGCATTTTGTTCCTCCCGCAAAATCGAAAGAAGCCCTAAAGAAGAAATTGAAAAGGTTAAGCGAAATATATTTTTATAAGAATAATTTCTCAGCGTTGTAATGAAATGTCCTCCAGAAAGCTTTTACTTCTAAATGGTGTGTGTGTGTGTGTGTGTGTGTGGGTGTGTGTGCGCGCGCGCGCGAGTGTGTGTGTGAGCGTGTGTCGCATGAAATATATTACGACTGGGAAACGCATTTCAAAGAAATAGAATATATACAGAAGCGAAAAGTGTGCTCAAACTCTTGCATTTCATAAGTAAATTGAAATACGTTCTGAAATTTGAATAATAAAAGAACAAAAACTTGTGAGAAAAGACCGAAGTTAATAAAAAATAAAGTTCAAATGATAGGGACCAACGGACCTGCATCACAACTAATCTGACCAGAATAAATTTCACGCCCCGAATTGCTTTACGTGTCGAGTAAGTCCAAGTAAACACATTTTGTCGAAACCTCTCAATGAATGTAATTTCAGACTTTTAAAACACAAACTTAGAGTTGATTTAACGTTCATGTTTCAACGTAACTTTTCCAAACGAAAAAAAAAAACACACTTTCCAAAAAGTCTCCATTATACTAAGAAATATTTTGGTATGCCCACATTAGGCTTTTCGAATACTGAGATCTTTAATCTTTAACTCCATTTATCAACCAAGCTTTCAGAATAGGAGGAAAAGCCGGAAAGTACGTTTCCCTATTTCTTTCCCAGAAACCAACAACAACAACAACAGCAGCAGCAGTATTCGACACACATGTGTACGTTACTTGATTGATCTACGTCCGCAAGTCGCAGAAACCGCGGTGGTGAGACACAGTCAGTCCCGTTGCGATGGAGCAACGGTGTCGCTTAAAAGGCCTGGCCAACGGCATACGTGCGCGTGATTGTGCGCTATTAATGGGCACGTAGGACATCGTGTGACGAAATCCACTCAGTCCTGTCGAAGTGTGTGGTCCAGATGTCATGACGAAGCAAATACGTTTGAGGATGGTGCCGACAGTTTAGTGACGGGCGTCAGCATCTGGATACAACGCAGCATCAATAGCCACTGAGTACGCGAACATCAGACGTGTGGATGAAATTATTCGAGAAAAAAATTCTGAATGATTCTTCTGGACGACAGTGCACGAGCACACTCAGCGGCGCGTCTCGATATCGCGCCAAGCATATCCCGTCGCGCTCTTCTCGGCAATTAATGCCCTCAGAGGACGGCTCTTGGCAACAAATGAAGTGAAGGGCCCCGGGAAGTGGTACTTTCGAATGCAGGACACCCAATTCTTAGCAGATAGATTTTTAAAACTTCTACATCGCTTTGACAAACGCATAATTTTTTTTTTGAAGTCGAAAAGTCAATAGTGTCTTGCAAAGTCTTGGTGCGGTGATTGGACGGGGGGGGGGGGGGGGGGGGCACGAACGAAAAAAAAAAAAAGAAAAAAGAAAAAAAAAAAAAGCGAAGAACGAAAAAAAAAAAAAAAAAAAAGCGAAAAGGGGTCCATGCGGGATGTCAGCCAGCTTTACTCGCCCCGATGTGTGATTTGCATACTTACACGAATTCCGAAGGAGCCCACAAATGTCCTTTAACTCATTTGGTATTTAACCAAATATTAGCTTTCATTTCTCCCAGTGTAAAAAAAAATATCCTGGTACGGCTTTAAGAGCTAGGATGTACAGAATCACGTGAACAATGTTCAGATTACAGTTTACCATGAACCTGAATTTTGACGGTCCGCGGGCTTTGTTCGTGTTATTATTACCTGCAGGGCAGCAGGCACAGATGTTCGTGTTTACGTGATAAATGATAATGGCGACATAAAGATCGAAAAAAATGATGAAAGACAGCTTTCCGTTTCCGGAGGAGACCCACACCTGCATTCACCAATCGTCGCCCACCTGGGGCAGGTCACGCCGAAGGGCTTTCGGAACGCCTTCCTCGCAGAACCCTTAGGGTGCCGTAAATCTTGGGCGTCTTTCATGAGATGCGATGAGGATGGGGAGAGGGCCTCCCTCTCCCACCTGCACACAGAACCAGCTGTCCGCGCTGCACATAATTCGCTCTTGTCGGTGTTCGCCACGTAGCCTCTCAGAGCGCTCCTGGAGAGCAAAATTTCCCAGAGAAGGAGCCAACATGGACACGACAGTGTACTAAATGGCATTGTAAAGCCGTAGGCTACTCCAACCGCAGTCTTGTGTTTGCTCTCGTTCGGGCGATTCCCAGTCATGAAACGTTTGGTATCCATTAGTGATTTTTCACAAATGGCACATTACGGTTTTTCGCCATTGCAAAAAAATATCGTTTATGTTGTTTGATGAGACTTGTTCCTCCTTTATTGACTTCCAACTCTAAAATGTCTTTATGAATCGACAAAAGACAAATGTAAGTATGCAAACTATAACTATGTAAACTATACTTGCTAAATCGCGAGCTATTTTCTGCCCATTAATTGCAGACTTTGTAGGAAGAATATGTCACTGTATACCTTGATCGTCGTGTTGTTCTCAGGTTGGAGTGTTACTGTCAGAAGGTAAAAGTGTTCCCTAATTACAGTCGGGCAAGATTCCACTGTGAATTTTGGCGCCAGAGTTTAATCCCAGAGCGGGAAATTATACACACACACACACACACACACATATATATATATATTTATATATATATATATATTGAAACGCGGAGCGTTTCTATATGTAATTAGAAACAGTGAGTACAATAATATAATTACAGCTAATTTTGAACTGCGCGGCATAAGCGGCAGGTGCGACGACCGGCGATGGGGGGACTGTGAACGAGTCTGCTGCCGTGAGCAGCGAGAAGGAGCGAGAATTCGGCCGTTGGCAGTCGAGCGCGGCAGTTGAGAGTTGACCGTTGGCTGCGGGCGGTGTAAGACGATATCAGCGACGAAGGAAATTAAGTTCAGTGTGATATTCATAGAAATGCAGATTAGGAGCCGGTAAGTGGAATGTTGGAAGAGGTCGATATGCAGAAACTATAGATTGTGTCCGTGACATCAAACGCAGCGGAAGTAGTAATAAAACTGTGCGTAGTGTAATTGACGCCGGCGCGAGCAGTGACCACGTGCTCCGTAGTTACAATAGAGAAGTGGAAAAGAACTGTTGAAAGGCGTGGCGACATAATTAGAAGCACACCGCTGGGGCGAAGTGGACATCATCGAGAGGCTGTGAGTGCGTAAGCGGAACTGCACGTTAAAACGACCAGCGTCGACGCCGAGGAATTCGCGTCGCCGCCGCCGCGGGCCGCCTAGGCGCGTGTTTGCATCATCCACCGCCCGGGACGCCGGGCTGCGGTGAAGGTCATCGGCCGCTGCCGCCGTGGGCGACCAGCCGCGACAAACGAGGTATTCATTGGGGCCCCAGGTATGATGAAATCACATGGTAAATCGAACCTTGGTACCAAGACGGAGAGCAATTATGTATTAGATCATTTACATAACGTGTTAATGCAAGAATAAATTGTATTTGTGTTCATGCAAACTTATTACTTTGATTTTCCAATGTAATGTCGATTCCTTTAAGGGACCCATTCACGAGTAAGACACCCGTCCGTTACAACTTTTATTTGCAGTGGAAAGTACCGACAATCAGGTACGTCACAATATATATATATATATATATATATATATATATATATATATATATATTGTGGCGATATGGGATTATACAACCCCATAACACCACCGTTTCATCGGCATGAACGCTCACGGGCAGCGAGAAGAGCAGCCGAAAACCAGAGTAGCAAAACGCGCAGCCTGGTATCCGTTGCTCGTACTAGTCGCCACGAACTATCAAGTCACGTTTTACTGGTGAAGGGTTGAAGGAGGAGAAGTTACCCCCGCCACAGAGAATTTCCCCAGGCAACGCCAATAAATGGGCGGACACGCAAGCGGGAGACCTCTTTTCCTAGCCATCACGCATCGGGTCAACATCTCTCTTCTGCCAGCACGCGTCGGGTCAGCAGTTCTTCTAGTAAGTCACCGCTCGGCAAGTAAGCAGATTTTCATCAGCGCTCGTCAGATTAGGTAGTAATTACCGCCGCAACGACTGTTTAGATAGGAGTTTACGGCGTTGCAAAGACGTCTAGCTAGTCGTCCGCGAAGTAGTGAGGAATTAGTGAAGTATTCTTCTATTAACTAATACGGGAAGTAAAAAGTTGCCCGTTGTGAGGAAAGCTCTGAAAGTTCGTGATTAACGGAGTAAAAGTTAGGAACGAGCGAGGTACTTGCACTAGCAGTCAGGGAAGTGCAAGGGACATTTTCTACAAATTGGGCGTAATCGAAGGCGGTAGCAGCCGTGGGAGGAGAGGAAACCGATTAGTGGAGACGGAAGAATACGCGAGTCGACCGGGGAGAAGACGCCGTTCAGGAAGAAAGAAAAAGACACAAGAGGACAGCGCAGGCGACGCAGAACTTCGGAATCGAGCAACGCGGTGCGCAACCCAGCACGCGACTTCAAGGTTGGAAAGTGGACAGTTTCGAGGTAACCTGTAGAACTGTGAAATTAGGTCAAGTTCACGTCGGCAGGGAAAAGACTAGATTCAGAAGTGTTAGAAAACTGAGGACACGGGTGGTAATAATTTGCAGCTCGGTAGTGGGAGATTTAATGCGTTATTGCTTGCCTTAAACCATTCTATTGGAGCAGACATTATTCTGTTATTAGCAGTTATAATTAAAAGATAAACTGAGAGTAGTGCGCTTGCCCACATATTATTTATTGTATGTAATATTTTAAAGAAAGGCAAGAGACTGTAAATTAAGTTTAATTTCACGTGCAATTGTAACTAGAATAACTTGAATTTAGACGTATTGAATTTTCAAAGGGAATTCCCAGTACTGGTGAGAGAAATTGCTTCAGAAAATTAGTTCTGAACAAAATTAAGTGTTCATTTATTGAATAGGCTGTAAAGGTTGCTTATTTGTATTTATTTGATCATTTTTGAAAGTGTAATTCTATTTTTGATTTGTTTTTCGTTGTTATCAACTCATGCCACAGAATTTTGAGTGAATTATATGCTCGTTTATGTGTGATTTGTGTGACTTTTATTGTGTCAAGGGTTCAGACCTTTCTCGTACCCCAAAGATCCTGCTTCCTGAGATTCTAAGCTCGCTTCACGAGCATAATATCTTAACAACCCGCTTACAGTGCATGCGGCTGAGTGTGCAGAAGGTATACAGTTTGTGTGGGGTAAAGTGGGGTGTTAGAATATATATATATATATATATATATATATATATATATATATATATATATATATATATATATATACACACAATATTCGGCTCCCAGTGAACGATTTTAACCGAGTTCCAAAGAAAGGAGTGAAAACCACTATATATTGAATAGATTACAACTTTCCGTTATTAATAAAAAGCTACGAAATTTGTTTTGTTTGAAACGCTCGGCTAGAAAAGAAACGGAAACATGGTGTCATGCGCAACTTGGCATGTACGCGGGAAACAGAAAAGCAGTGTTGTTCTTGCATCGAGATCATCGTGTTGTGTGATCGTTAAAACCACGATGGAAAGGCACTTTCCACCATGGTTCAAACGATTGTAACAATCAATTTTAAGTATTCAATGTACATTCTTATATAACATTCTTGTGATATCTAGAGGAAAACCTCAAAAAGGTGACGCAGTTCTGATTATTATTTGGAAATTCTATTTCATACATTACATACGTTACATACATTTAATTAAGGTTGATAGTAGTATGCAGTAGATAGCAGTATTTGCTGTTGTAGGCCAAAACAATATCCATGTATATATGTGTAAAGATCCTGGCAAATATAAAACAAAGTATATCAATGGAGATGCAGTATTTTCTGTCGTAACTTTTCTATAGTACTTCATTCTGTGCGATGTAATCGCACGGGTTCAGCTTGTGTTAATATGTCTACTGTATTTCTTCTACACTGATGTAACGTCGCAACGCCGACTGTTTCCCAACGTTTTCTTTACCCTTTCGTGATCTTCAGGGGTGAAATGCAATATGGAAATCACTGATGTATTGGTTTTTGAGCTATGAACAAGACCACGGTAGGGCGGCCAAAATGTTGGCTACCGAGCGCAGCAAACGTCTTAGGGATAGCCAGAGCAAAATACTGAAATTAGAATGCGGCACCAACTTCCCTTACATAACACTGGGAAGCGAATTACTTTTTTACCAACTGAGCGCAACTCTCCAACTTCAATGAAGATCACAACCATAAAATGACAAATATAATTATAGCCCTGATCAATAGTTTTAATCCTTACATTACCAATCATTTTATTATTCATTAAACATTTCTTTACTGTAATATATTTCACGTTACTCGGGTTCATAAATTCAGTGAAATTGAGGAAGCAATCCCTAAAACAGGAGTGTCTCTCAAAATCCACATCATTTGATCCACAAGATTTGCGAAGAACGCATGAAATGAAATTTCGAATTACCTCAGTGAAATTATTTATCCGCAACAACAGTCTCTTTTCAATAACTCAGGAATTAATAGCATCGTACGTTAAAAGCACAACGTGAGTCTTTCGCACGCGAGTCATGCTAATAATATTTTACGTAATCTTGTAATATTAAAAAAAATTATATGCATAGGCGCAATCTTGTTATTTAAGTAAATACATGTAATGAAGATGAATGATACTACTCAGCAAAAACATTAGTTCCATTTTTTTTAAGCGATCCCAAAATATGTTAGTGTGCTTTGTTAAATGCTTTATTTGACACATCGGCGTGTATCACTAACTTATTTGTAATTATTTTTAAGGACTCATTTTAGTTTTTCGATCACAGCTGTGTACGGATGTACTATAGATGTTCATGTACTACATATAAAGGTTCATTATTATTATTATTATTATTATTATTATTATTATTATTATTATTATTATTGAAATGCACAAGTAGCACGTAACCAAAGCTTATTTGTCAATGCCTAACTACTTGTCAATTCATACCTAGTCGTTATAATAGGCTTCCTCATAGTATTCTAAAATTTATTTATATTATTATTATTATTATTATTATTATTATTATTATTATTATTATTATTATTATTATTATTATTATTATTACTATATTGTTTTCGAAATTTTTAGGGCTCTTCTAACCCCAACAAAATTTGTCCCACATAACCAATTTCCCATCCCATCGCCGCCGCGTCGAAAACTCGCGCGGTGGCCGCTCAGCTGTTCGGGGTCGCCGCCCCCGCGGTGGCTTGCGCGGGGGCGGAGCGGGGCGGGACACCGCGGCGCGAGGCCGGTTGCGGGCGGCGTCGCGCGAGCGCAGCACCGTCGAGCGTCGGGTCGGGCCGGGCCGGCCGGGACGTTGGGTACGCGACGCGGAGACCCCAGCCGGCTCGGCAGTCGAGTGCCGGCGCGCGCTCCCAACACAGCGGTGCAGAGTAGTGCAGTGCGCGTGCGCGAGACACATCCTGCCACGCCGACGTCGACGTAGTCGTTGATTGCTTCGAGTGCGCGAGTGAGTCCTTTGCAGGTGGCAAGAGCTCTGCGTGGATCATGCGGTAGCGATCGATCGACTCGCGCTCCTCATCTCGACGGTGCTCGCCGTCGGCGTCCATCCTCGTCCTAGTCTCCGTCGCCGCAGTCTCCTGGTCGACGCCATGGGCCGACGTCCCGCGGTACCCACCGGCGCGCTGGCCACCGCCGTCGCAGTCATCCTTTGCGCAGGTACACAGCTCTGCTACCCCTCTTCCTCCCTCGCGCCGCAGGCGACCGGGTTCGATACGCGGACCGCGGGCCGCCCACCGGGGCACGAGACGCCCCCGACACTGAATCTTCATTCCAGCTAAGATTTCTTTTGTCACTTGGCGCTTACCTCGGTTAAAAACAACAACAAATCTGATTGACTTGCAAGTCAATGCTCACATTCATCGGCTTACGATAATATTCTTCTCTACGAAGCAATAGTACAAACAAATTGTACCTCTGAAATAGAAATTTGGAGAATGAAAAAGACTTCAATCTTCACAATATTCTGCATTCAATCCAAAAGCTTGATAATAACTAAAAATGCTCGATGATATTCTGAGTCCTACAGAGTTCACAGCGATCTCAATATACCAACAGTACAAGGTATATTAGCACGGAACAGCATTAACATCATGCAAAGGTGAATAGACCCATAGTATATCTTGCAGACAACAATGATTTAAGCTACGGGTTAAAACACGTGGCATTCTAAATAACTTGACTTTCTTCATACGTTGTAAAATCATTCATACTTTGTATATGGCATTCCTATATCAAATTTATAAACTGTTTCATTAGAACATATTGTAAATATGTAACCAACCCGATAAAAATGTTTGTTGGTTCTTAAAAAACCTCCAATTTGTCACATACCACTGCCCACTAGTGTTTGTTTGACCATGTTTCGGTAGAACATGCCGATCTCGGCAGTGATGTTCAAAAAGTCAATTCAATCTATTCTATCTTCCTCGTTCATCATCCCTTGGTCACGCACATAGCATTATGAATAAGATGGACAACAATCTGTCCGACCTACATCTTCAATGTAATGGCATAACCGTAACCTAAGCCGTTATCATCGAAGGCGTGTTCTCAATTTTTTGCCACGTACTTTTTTTTTACTGAAAACTTCCGTAAATAGCATGGGCATAGTGTTAGATTTCTATGCCTATACTCCTTATTAGTTGTATTTTCTACACGCGGACATGTTTTGCTCGACTGCTTCACATGAAACCTATATAATGGGCTATTTGCCAATATCATGCATTCCACAATCTAGTAAATTTACTGTTCAACAGACAATTCGATCGTAGAAACAGCTCTGAAACCGGAGTTTCCGGAGTAATTATTCCGACCCTATCTTCTGATAACACAAGGAAATGCTTGCTTCAAGTAATGAAACTCCACACTTATCTTTAATATCCCTTTAGCATACAGTGCGAGACAACGGAATATCTAGGACAAGACTGGTCTACTGTAGTTGCATGTCCAATAGATAAGTGTGATAAGCGTCAAATGTATGGAGGTAGTTGAAGAGTATATAATGATTCAATCCTTTGACTTTTGTTTCTTGGGGATCACATCTTCAAATTCCTACTTTTGAAATATTCATTTCCTATAGAATTTGTTTTCAGTATTTTTTTACTTGTCAGATTTCGAGGAAATATAACTTATATTAGCATTAAACCAACACAAACGCCCACGATTCGTGCTCGGGCGAAGTAAAAATATTCATAAACTCTGAGTGGAGAATTATTTGTCAATAAGGAAACACGATTAGTAGTTTAACGTGTTTTCATACGTTGCATTCGATTTTAAGTTTTTTTTTTACGTCTTCCCGTAGATATTTGATGAAACATTTGTCCTTGAACACAGCTGAGCACCATCATGGCGAAATACAGTTCAACTAGAGTCAGCTGTGCGTAATGTCCCAGACAATAGGCATGCATCATCGCTCTCGCTTTATCAAATACAAATACTCTTCGCGCATTTGAGAACATTTTTTTCTAGCTAGTTTAAACAATAACCACGTCCCATCTTCCGCGAAGACTTATTTCTTTCCATCAAACCTACCCCACATTTTTGCACTGACAGTAAGGTACAAACAAAAGCACTAAGGAATGCGATTTATAAGCTTATAGGTGCCACCCGGTTAAGCCCATTTGCAGTTCAAATAAATTTATCTTATTTATAAAGAAATCAAATATGAAAGGAAAGGTGACAATTTCTAAATCACAATGTTCCGATTGTGAGCCGCAAGAGGCATATCCAAATATCGATCACGAACAGATCTGCCACAGACGCAGAAAACAGGAACATCGAAATCATTTCAAAAGAGGAGAAAATTACATGTTGCCCCGACGAAGGCTAGACAAACTCTGCAACGATTTTCATTTACATAAGTTTATATCGATTGAATCACACTGAGGAACCGTTCCCATGCAAATAGAACAACAAAATCTTAAATTCTCTAACATTTCCGGTTTGCTAGCACGTGACCTCTCTGCTTGAAAAGCATCGGGAGGGGCTTTCGCCCCGTGAGCGCGAGGGTGGAGACAGAGCGGCGTCCTTGGCGAGGGAGCCCGGGGCGCCGGACGCGCCAGCGAAGGCGACCCTGAAGCGGGGCGCCCCGCTGTGACGTCACTCCACGTGATAGCCTACTCTTACCGGCACGGAGCCGGCGCACCACGCGCCTACAAAGCACCGAAGCACCACGCACCGGCCGCTTCGCCTTCAGATCCACAGTTCGCAACTTCATGCCCATCACTATACGGCACTGATCACAAATTTCCACCGTTACTCGCATATTTCAGGTATTGGAAAACGACGGACAGCCGTCGTTTCAACTCCACGGAAGTCAGTTTGCACGATCATACACATCACTGTGGCATCACCCACTCTGATCATCACACATATAGGTTAAGTTATTCAAACCCTTATTTACAAATGAGATATCAGGGTGTAAAAAAAATACTCACATTTTGGGCAAAACCTAGATTATTGGTTTTTATGAAAGAAAGTAGTTTAATTTTTATTATCCGATATTTCAAGAACGGACTACGAGTGACAATTCACTCATACATTATGCTGTGTGCTCGTTTCGGACGAAACGTGAAAAACGTCAACTTTTCATGCAGACCGCTCAAACTTTACGATACTGACCTGACAAATGGAGGTAATAAGATCGCGTAACGGCAACCCAATTTTCGAATAGACTTCATGTACATTAAAGTTTAGTTTAGGGCTCGAAATATACCAAATTTTGGGGCGTAGATGGTAATCGACTTCAACTGAAAAAAAAAACACAAAAGAAGTAAAACGTTAACATTAAGTTGTTTTTTTCACATCCAAGTTAATTACGTATCATTCGGCTAGTTAGGCGATGTTTAATTCAAGCAGAATTGAGCTTCCTTGCAGACCACGAAGTAGGCGCAATAATGTCATGAACATATAGCGAGGCACCTCAACAAATAAAACACAATTATTCCACAACGCAACATTCTCAAATCCTTTTCTATCCCATTACATTGCGTGAGTAGTTTGTGCACGGAATGTGTTGAAATCATAAACCACCTTTCTTACGACCCCAAAAGAACCCATCTGTCTTACAGCTATGCGAACTATAAGAGGCGAAAAACAACATTAATATGAACTAAAATTCACATAAAATCTTGCAAGCGCACTCATCATTAGGGAAATACCAGATGAGGATATTCAAATTCCATTTGGTGTCTAAAAAAACAAAACGTAAAACCGGCGACAATCCCAACTTCATCAAGATTCCTTGGTGCTTAGCTCAACAAGACTCCAACAGATTATTGGCGCCTGTCCAACATCGTACATTACCAAGGCTGTAAAGTGGAGGTCGCGAGAGTGAGTGTGGTCGTTACTAAATGCTCAAAAAGCCATACTTTCAAACTAGTGAGGGTTTTTTCTCTCGATAATCACATTCGTGCAATAAAGAGAGAATCGGTCAAATAAGCGAAATGATCGGAATTATCAGTTTTATTTTTCACTATCTGTTAGGTGACAGGTGGAAAGAAAAGAAAGCTGTGATGTGGCACCAATTACATGGCACACTCCACCTGCATTGTATCCACGGAATGCTCCTCGTTATTACTAGTATTGACGCTGTTTTTCTCTCTCTTTTCTGCAACGTTTTTGAGCCGAATTAGTTTTCTTCTGGAGGTCTCGCGAACTGCATTTCAGCAATTAAACATTTCATTACTTCTATAGCAGTTCTAGTGCATTATGTGACGTCGCTACAATGTACTACAGTAAAAACAGCTTTTAGAATTTAGATCATTGGCGTCATTTACGCTTCTTTTAACGTAGTTTGATTGTCGAACAAAGTCAAAATTTCTGCACTGAGAAACTGAACCAGAGAATTATGTAGTTGTTTCCCATTCCAATTAAAGAGCCTCCAGCAGCCGCCCCTAGAAGTACTTTTACCGCTTGCCCTGAACCTCCGCGTGCGTCACGTAATCTCCAAAGAAAGTCGCTCTGGAATCCAGCGTTGGCTCCAATCGTTGGGGTGCTGGGTTCGAGCCCCGACGCGCGCCGCCACGTCACTTGGCCCGCCCACTTTCCCCTTCCCACCCGACTGCAGCGCCACGACGCCAGAGAAGGCCGCAGCCAAGCGTCTCCCGCCCACGCCAGGCCATGGGCCGGCGCAGCGGCGGCAACGCGAAGGCGAAGGCGTCGGCGACGGCGTCGGGAAAGGAAGCAAAACGACACGCTCGCCGAGTCACCGAGAGCCCCGCTACCGAACTGCCAATGCGGGGCCCCGGGCCCTCACGGGGAGCCCCGGTCTGCGTCAGCCGGATTGCAAAGGTTGCCGCGCCAAACGGCGACAGGCCGCAACCTTTGCGAAGTCCCGAGCGGCGCGGCCTGGATGATGCGGCCGCGTAGCGCAGCCTAGGGGGAGTGCGAAATCTACGCATTCCTGCCTGCGCAACTATACGAGAGCTAGATATGCTCGAGGTAACGTCACACGGCAACCACCCAGTGCGGGCCCTATGGCAGAGGGTTTGGACCCAAATAAGGAATAAGGCCCGCTTCACACGGCGCGGCCGCCGCGCGCTTCGTTCAAGGAGCATAGCTCTTCCGACGCAGCCACCGCCGGAGCCACTGCCGGAGTCACGGCCGCACCGCCGCCCGCCGTGGAAGGGGGTGGGGTTAGGAGGGGTAGGTTTCGCCGACCCTCCGGCGACGACGAACAAAGGGACCCGAGCAGGTAGAACGCCGCGACCGGCGGCACAGTGAGAAGGCTCCCATTTAAAGCTGTGTTCTGCTAGCGGTGGCGCGCGGCCCCTCGTGCGCTTCTGGTGGCCGGAGTTCGGCGTCTGCTGCCGCAGCAGCCGCCACCCGCTGCACGTGGGAAGGCCTCCATTCAAACCAATGCTCTGCTACACGGCCCGCTGCTGCGTGGCGCGCCACGCGCTGCACGTGGGAAGGGGCCCTAAGTGTATTCAATTCTGTGACGCGGAAGAAACAAGAGTAGACAGTCAAGCTAAATAGTTCCGAACTGAATGCGACAATGTTATTCTTTGTTGTAATAGTAAGTGTTACCTTGTTTCTATGTATGTATTTTGGAAGGAGGACAACATTTTACTTGATCATTATTTTCTGTAATACTCAATTATTTATTGGACTTGCTTAACAGTGACAATGCTAATTATTTGGCTACATGTACGAAAGGTGTAGACTGGTGTAATGTAGCATCAGCATTTGCATTTCAATAATTCACGTGTAACTGGAGAATACGTGTCTTATACGATGTCTCTCCAATGTGAAGCAATAATAACCTTTAACTGACGCAGCGTTCGCAATCGTGAGGGCCCATAGAACACGGTCGATAAAATGCAAAACGTATCGTATTGTACCAAAAGGCGTGTCTTCGTTATAAAGGCAATAAACGTCTGAGAATTACGAACTGGCTCTAATCGAGTTCACGTGTCTCATATTTTCATCCAATGTCTAAAAATACAAAGGTGTGAAACGTGCAGTGTGAGTGGATCGAGTTTTTTTATTGTCTTCAGATTCCCCCCCCCCCCCGGCTGATAGTTCTTAACGAACAAAGAAAGTCAAGCTTATTCACTGATCAAGCTAATGCAATTCCTTCATCATTGCTTTTAAAGCGCCCCAAAGAATCACTCGTTCCTATTAATGAGCAACCGTTGTCATCCTAGCTTCGTTTATTCCAAAATGGCGTAACTCAGGGGTGCAGAATTACAAGCATTTATCACAGAGAGCAAGTAATGAATTAAATCAACAGTGGAAAATGGAATAACTGAATTTGCATCCACGCATCCTCCTCTCCCAACTTGCTTCGCAATCCAAAATGCCTCCATGCACTGCGGATTGCAATGAACAAAACAATCATATCCGCCCCTTTCATAAGTTGAATACTGCAACAAATCCTTTCCTCAAGACTGCATACGTGGGATAGGAACATAAAATTCAAATTTCATTTTCCCAGCTTCAGCCGCTTCGGCTCTGCGTTAAAGTGTGACCCATTCAGTCAGTTTCGTATATTCTAGAAGACGCGCTTTCCTCCCGGCCCCGCATCACGGCCGCAGCGCGAGAAGCGGGACCACGGGAATGCCGGCCAGGGGAGCCGGCTGGCTTCCCTGCACCTGGGCGCCCGCGGGGATATTTTTTTGTGCGCTGCACCTCCGCCACCGCAGCAGCGACCTCCAGGCGCTCCCGCGCCCTCGGATGAGAGAGAAGAGGAGGGGGAGGGGAGTGGCAGGTGCGAGGGCGCTGGCCTGCCCCTCCCTCTCCCGCCCTGCAGTTCGTCGAGCGCCTTTGGAAATGCCATGCCGCGCGGCGCGGCGCCGCGCCATGGCACAGTGGGCACACGGGCGCGCAAATGGGGCGGGTTTCGGGCTCCTCATTGTTGGTGCTGTTGATAATAAATAACATTTTCAGTCCCGATTAAGTTCAAGGCTACAAAGTTTGCTTTCCCTCGATGTTATCTTGAGTGAGTGTCTATTGATTTTCCGTATGTACAATTAACAGGGAAAGTAAATACGATGGCGAAATTTCTTGACAGGACACACTACGCTGATCACATTCCATTCAAACACGAATGAGCAATTCCAGAAAAATTCCAAGATGAACGTAAGATTATTCACTGAAACACAGAAATACCTCTAGTAAGACTTGCGTCAACATCAGGACGACGGGCTTCCTGTCGCTTCTTAAGTTCTCGTACGAAATGCCCGTCGTTTTGTGCTGTACTTTAGACCGAAAACGGCATCTTTGATCCGAGGAAAGTTACGAAAATACAGTCCATCAGAATTCTCTTTCCGCTTCTGCCTAGTAGCCAATCAAACTGTGTTAGGAGGCGGTACACATCGATCGCTATGTCGACGTCCAATAAACCGCGTATAACTATAACACAACCTCTTTAATATAAACATATCCTTCAGTTATTTTGTATTTTTGGCGCATTTTGGTCCTCTGTTGGAGACGATTTTATTCCTTTATTCGTAGTCCTATTTAATACCACTCGTGCTTTGGAATGGTCATACACTCGTGCTTTGCCTCCTCGCTTCGCGAGTCGGCGATTTACAATTTCCAATGCACTCGTGGTATTACCTATGATAGATTATAGTACACATTAATATTACACTACTAGTATTTACAAAGATAAATATTAACAATGCTTAACAAAAAAGACTCTCGATGTACTCGATTGAAATATCTATCTATACGATTACAGTAGAAACAGTATATAAACTACCACCTTTGTCTTCAGTTCCCCCTCCACAGTTGCCGTCGCATCTTCATTTCCAGATGCACAGGCAAGATAGCTACACGAAAGATGGACAAATGATGGACAAACGATATGAGCAGTACACGAGTGAATAGGCATCATTCTGGCATCATCCCGAAAATTACCTTAAGCCGCATAAATGCATTGTTACCAGTGCAGTATGCCCTAGCAATTACTGTGACGTATCTGTTCAAATGGAGCTATTTCCCAAGAAAGGAAAAGAATCCTTATTTGAATGCAGTACTACGTATATCACGTTCAGTTTTATTTATATCCTGGGTAAAAACATTATAAACTTCGTTATTCTTTTCAAAATAGGCAAATTGTGTGTATTGATCTTTTGTTTCTTTTCTTTCCTGATCCCTGAAAAAAAAAAATTGCTGTGATGAGAATATCTCCATTCAAACAGTCTCTCCACGTTTGTACGCTCTTCCTCACTGCGTGCCTTCCAGCCGGCGTCGCTCGCAGCCCCAGCGCCGGCGGGCGGGCGGGCTGCGGTCTTTATCCGTTTCGTCACCGGCGAGCGGCGCGGCGCGGCCCGGCCCGGCCCGGCCCGGCCGGGTTGCCAGTTTCGCCACGCGCTCTTTCCGCTGTTCCGCGCAACACCTCCACCTCCTTTCTCCCCGGCGCCGCCGACGCCGACGCCGGGGCTGTTCCCGTTGATGCACCTCGGGACAGAAGCCACTTCTTCCTCCCCAAGGCCCGGGAAACCTCGAAAATGGCGCACGAGATACGTATTCCGTGTCCGCGAGGGATGCACAAACGCTTTTCGTAGGAGACCTCACTTTGCACTCGCTAGGGTTACTCTCAAAAAACTGGCCACGTCGTGTTAAACGAAGGAGCTCAAAATTACGTTGGCATACTGTGAACAAATTTAAATGGTTTACTTGTCGCCATTTTACATAGTTTATTTACATTATTTTATTAGCAACTACGAGACATGAAATGTTTAACATAAATTCAATATAACTATAGGATTCGATTCATCAAATACGTAGTACACGAATTTTAGTTTTGATCCTGCTTAGCACTCTGCAATACCTACCTGCACGATGCTAGCTAACACACATCGTTTCGCAACGTGTTTAACATACTTTTATCGTGTCAACACAACGCACCGCTAACAACACGAAATAATCTTCCATTGCATTGGTTATCCGCGGTTTATTCAATAGGTGTTGCTTTCTTCTAGTTATTTCAAAAAAGTATGTAGAAACTGACGTTTGTGAGATTTCTCGGCAGAATTATAGTGCAAAGCAATATAGATAAGCGTGAAAGTTAATGGATAAGTATCTCATTCTAGGAAAAAATATAGCCCATAATGCTCGTTAACAAAGAGACTTTACCTATTACTGACATTATTACCCTAAAGATTAACTTTTAGCTTTCGTATTCCGTAAACTGCAGACATATATACCAAGAAATCACAAGAGGCAAAGAAATGGTAACACAGAAATTCTGCGTTGAGATCTGCAATCCACTTTTCCGTGTAGAAGCATTTTAGGAAAATGGCTAAGCAACAACGAGGAAGAATTCTCTCACGAAATACATTGTGCTCACAAGGCATCAATGACCGATAAAAGCACGATACAATTTCCCCCGTATTGTCAATCCTCGCTAAGGAGACATTTTGTGTTAGCGGATTTCTGATTTCGTTTATCCTCCGTAACGCTTCTTGCCATGCACTTATTTTCCTCAGCTTTCTCATCGATGTCGCTCTCTAGTCACCGGTCCGTGAACAACAGGATTACTAGCTAGGCTGGCACTCTAGCAAGGAACCAACGATTGCATGAAAAGTGAAGCAGACGATTGCACAAATTACACGTAGTGCATCCCCGATACAAACGCGTTGCAATCACGTTCCACGTGAACAATTCAGGAATTCGCAGTGCAGGAAGGCTAGTGCATTTGCTACTTAGCCAGGGAATGTCCTAATTAAACATATCGCTAAGAAAAACATTTTAAGAGTTTGGCTACGTCAAATATTCATTAAAGAAGTTCCGAATGGCAAAATTAAAATAAAAAAATACCAATTTCTACACTTGCACTTCAGGAAATCCACAATCCAAAGAAGAAATTGAAGAATAAGGGCAAAATAATATGTCACATTACTTCAGTTTTCAGATTTTAGCTAGTTTCACATCTATCGGAAAGTATTAAAATCAAAGGACAATATAGACAATCAGATGCCATCTTGTCTTGTCAAAGGGAAATGAAAACTATAATATTGACTAGGAGGAGAGAACAGTAAAGGGATGTATACAGATTCGTAATAGTGCGGTCACCTCAAAAAACTGAAAATTGTGGCCAATGACTACAAGTATTCTCTTAATGATTGTCGGTCCCACCTCCGCAGATCACAATCGGAAATGAAAATGCAAGAAATTACTGAAAAATATTAAATATCAATAAAAAATAAACAAGGTACAAAAAAAGGGTAACAAGGTAGATGACAAATAAAATGAAGACGGAAAATATGATGAATAAGGGGAAAAGGACAAAGACAAAGACAAAGACAAAGAAGGCAGCAAGGAAAGAGAGTAAGTCGGGGGAGAAGTTTACGACGCAGTGGAATAGTCGTGTGGCTAAATCAACTTCTCTCGAGCCCTCCTCGCGAGCGTTTCCCACTCGCGCTCCGTGGGCGCGCGCGGGGCACGGGCAAACGGAATTTGTCCAGGGAGAGGGGAGGGTCTTGTGGCCTCCAGCGCGGGGCGGGCAGGCTTTGATGCGTGCAGCTGGGCCCGTTCTCTCGCCCCTCGCTGCCGCCAGCGCCGCCGCCGCCGCCGCAGACCGCCACACATGGCAAATCCGAGAATAGCAATGCGGTCTACGGGCAGGGGGAGTACCCTCAAGGCTACCATGGCGTCCCCGGCCGGGAGGTGAAAGACTTGTCTTCTTCGCACAGATCACGATTCTCTTAAGATAGGGATGTTACAATACCATCGATGTATCGATACCAAAATAGTACTATGACAGACAATTCATTAAGTGCATCAATGTAGTATTAGTACATTCTAGTCATCTCAATAGAAATGTGTATCAACATGGCTTATTGTCATGGAAAATTGCATCAACTAGGTAGTTCCATTCCAAGCTAGTATGTTACAGTGACTCCAGTAGGAAATAATCCATACTAATGTAATTGTTTATGCAAGACACTTTTGTTGTATTAAAAATACTACTTTTTTGTCATATTTTACAAGTCAACAAATATCGCTAATAAATCTCAAGTAGAACGTTTCGATACTAAAAATATATCCTGGTCCGTGCCTGAAACGTAAGATTTCGAACAACTCATTTAAAGGTTGTTCTTGAATTGCCACTTGAAGATACGTTGATGGGATAAAAGGCCGACAAGTTAGGCAACTCGCAGGCTCAGCGGAACTGATGTTTGTTAGACTGCTAGCTTCAAAATCACGAAAAACTTCTGTTTGTGCAAACTCACAAATATAAGCAAAATAAATAAATAAATAAATAAAATAAACGTAAGCCGATCAATCACAGCAAAACCAACACCGCAAACTTCCAAACACGTTGACATTGAAACATGATGTTACGCTTGTCAGGAAATGATAACAGTTTTCGAAAAGAAAAGGGATCAGGAAACCACATTAGTATGCCGTATGTTATTTTTGGGATGCTTTATCTATGATAGGTCGAATTCTAATCATAACTTAGAACCGTACGCATAAGTCTTTGTCATTCATTTTTGTATCAGTTAACAGAAAACTCAAAAATGATACAACTGTATACATATCTCAAAGCTTTTCATATCCGTTTATATTTTCCGGAATTCACAACTTCCATAACCTAATAATATACCTAAAACTATTACGTGCATAGAACACACGAAAGTTTATTAAGTTTTGATGCCTACAGTTTCTTCTAATTAGCTTTTATTATCAATATCATTTCAGAATATGATTTCACATAAAAAAAATACATGCTGTTAGATCTGCATTTTCAAGTATTGAAGATTCTTAAAAAAGATAATAGCCCAAAGATATTTACACATTGTTGTTTTTCATATCGCATTCTAATTTCCATTTCATTTAGTTTTAGCGTATCGGCATTCAATAAATATTCTCTATTTGCTTCATCCAACGGATTCTAAACACAAAGAACATCCAAATGGGAGCATGAGATACACAAGGTCTCAGATCAAATCACAGTCGCAGTTTATGCGACACGTGAAACTTTTGAACAAACCGCAAGTTTCGAGTCAGATGGTTGCACACGAACAATAGCAAAGAACATTCCAAATACGAGTAGACACGACTGTTCCTGGCTAGAGTAGACCGTTTTATTATTTGGCAAAATAAGACTTGGATAAACTGCATATACTACAAAACCCCACCGGATTGCTCACTTCATTGCATATCACTTTCTCGGCGCAAGCACGCGTGTTGGGCAGAATTAACCGAGGAGCAGCCTGTCCTGCTCGGCCGATCGGCAGCGGGCGCGCTCTATTGCTAGGCGCTTTCTACGCGCGCCGCTGCCTCCGCCTCCGCCTCTGCTCCCGTGCCCTGGGGTCCGTGGCAGCTGGTCAGGCAACTGCAGCGCTCAGCAATGGCTCGCGAGGCATATCAAATGCGCGCTACCGCATAAATACGAGTATGTACTGCTGGGCGCACTAAAACCAGCCGTGTGCCGGGCAACTCGGCAGCCGGGGCGAAGAGGAGCGAAATGAAGTGAAGTGGAGTGGAGGGGAGGGAACATTGTCGGAGGACTAAACGGGGCGGTGTGTACTGGGACGGAGTGAAAATGGCAGGGTCGAGTGGATCAGGGCAGTACGCGGGGCAAGAGGGAGGGGACAGGCACAGGATGAAACGGAGACGAGTAGGGCAGAGCGGAGAAGGGCAGGGCAGAGCGGAACGCGTATGGGCAAGGTCAGCGAAACGGAGGAGATCGAAGCAGGAGGGGCGAAACCTAGTACAAATGGAGGTGGGGGATGCGGCAAGAGGGGGGGGGGGGCTGGGTGCAACAACGGGGTGGGACGAACGAGACGATGATCTTCCCCATAAGCGAGAGCAGAATGCCAGAGGAGAGCAGATAAGATACGCGAAGTGACACTGCGTCCCGATGTGCTGGGTGCCGAGCGCACGGCAGTCAATCCTTCAGCACTCAAGGCTCATCAAGGAAGTCTTTTCAGAAAGTCCTCAATACCCCTTGACACTACTAGACTACACTACACGCCACCTTCTGGTGAGCAGAACGTACGTCCTCTACGACACAACGCATGGATAGGAGAGTATATCAACGAGAATACCTAGGCCGAGGTACGAATCACTCATTATTCCACCAGAAATTATGGGTAAACACACACTTATCATTTCATCACAGGAGTGCTTTAACAAAACAAAACAACATAACTGAAACTACAAATTAACTACAAAATGAAAAACAAAACAAACAAATTTGGCTAAATACTTGTTGACAAATCTAGAAATTCCAAAATGGCAGGCCGTTACGCAGTGATTCCTTGTTTGCATTACTAGGTGCTACCCACATGGAAGGAGCACTGTAAGTGTGTATCTCCCCAATAATCTTACCGTAGGCTGAATGTTTTTAATTTAACGCGATCTTCCGTTTTAGTCTAGAATTCATTAGAATGGGCCAGAGGTACTTTGCATATCTAGCTGGTTAGAGCAGAAAAGCGCTAAGGAATCCAAAGCTTCTTTGTCTGCTCCTCCTTCCAGCCCAGTTCACTCGCCTCAGGCAACTCTCGGGCTGCTTCGCCGCCAGCCGCACGCATTCATCGTGATCGCGTTATCGCGCGTTGCTCCTAACGGGGTATCGCGCGATAAAAACACACTGAGAAGGTGGTAATAAACATTATTTTTGTCCGTGGAAAGCAAGCGAAATAAATCAAGTGTACATAAAGAAACTTCGATAATGAATTCTCGTCACACGCATATCTTAGGAAGGATCACGAAATGTTAAAAACAAACATATACCGCTTACCATCATTTAAGGAAATAAACAGTTATTTTCGCATTTCGACACCGATTAAAGCGGATCGGGACGAAATGTTGACGCCATGAACAATGTACACGAATTCTGCTTCTTCGAGCCTTGGATAATCCAGATATTAGCATAGAAATGCCTCTCAATCTTTATCTATTGTAATAAATTGCCCCTACCGACTCCTGACCGAAACCTGACAAGATTTTCTCGATACCTGGGTTCGTTAAACCTTGAGGCCATATGGGAGTAAGGATACTGCGCGTGTGAAGTTCTTAAGTGTGTGCGTGCAATTTGTCTTAGAGCATGAGTGTGTGTGTGTGTGTGTGTGTGTGTGTGTGTGTACTCCCACGTTCACTACACAAAGCTCTCTTCACGGCGCATTCATAACCCGTTGCCCGCAACTTCAACTGCACCTTTTAGGCACAACTGGGAGAACCAAGATATGGACGTTAAACATTCAAAAAATAAAACTACCAGATCAATCAACTCTAATCTTCTCCTAATCTTTTTTTTACAATGTTTCTTTCTTGGTTGATGATCCGCTGGGAAACGTATGATCAATGCGTCAGATTTGTGGATTAATAGCTAGTTGTCCATCTTCAATTCATTATTTTGCGTCACAAGTACTCTGGTTTTTGGACTGTTTATATTATTATTATTGTTGTTGTTGTTTTATAATCTGAAAGTCAGGCTTCAAGAGTGATCGGGCTCCCTAAACACTTCATTCTCACATAGCGCAGGCTGTCCGGTCCCTAATGGGGAGCTGGGCAGGGAGGCGAGGACGGGTCGGAGCTAGAGTCACCTGAGAGCGAGGATGACGCGGTGTTTGAAACAGCTGCGGTGCCTCCCCCGCCTCCCAACTCCTCGCGCAAACCACGGCGCTGCGCGGGCTCACAACTACATTCAATGTCACTCTGAGGATCTTTACCACTACCCTCTGGAGATAGATATAATATTCAATAACTGCAAACTGGATATGCACTGCACTCAAGTGGATATATACCTGTAACGCGGAAGCATCAATTTGATAAAACTTCGAATTCGCTAATAAGGTTCGTAACCCGAATCCAATCTGTATTCTCCCGTACTCTGAAGCCAATTATTCTAAAAGACAAACATGATTACCTAAAGAGTTTTTTATGAGATAAATGAGAAGAATTTATGAGTATAAATGAGAAGAATATAAAAGGTGTATATGCTACAGGGAATTAATAACTGTAATACATTGCTTTCTCTGAGCTTCGTGATGCACCTGTTACATTTATACGAGCCAAAATATGTAGAAAATATCATAGAGGTTTTCCTGCTTCTGGGCAAAACAGAGCACGAACACATCTTTATCTTTTTTCCCGTTCATTTGTCTTCATATTTCTCGATGCGGTTAGTTCATCCATTCCATGAGCCAAAGCACGTTTGTCCCTGCTTACATCCACTGCCCCTGTGCTTTGAGGTGTCTCATAGCAACCGCCAGTAGAGAACTCGAAAGGTCAGTTGCGAGAGAGGTATGGTAAATACTTATTATATTGCAAAAGACTCCCACAAAGTACTAATCTCAACAGCGTTAGTTGCTTCTCCCTTTGTGGTGAACGCATGCACGAAGTAGCAGCCATTTGCAAGACACTTTGTGGGTAGTAGAGAATGCAGGAACATAAGAATCTCAAATATATGTGGATTATGTGGAAGTGGACTAAAAAACAGAATGAGACTTCACACATCCCACTTACACCAACCGGCCAATTCACGCTGCGATAACATTAACATCAGGCAACATCTGGTAATCAGTTAATGTGGGGAACATAAAGGTAATCGAAACACCGGAACTCCACCCTGTGATAAAAGATATCTCTGACCTCATATTGAATATCAGAGTAGCATATTGAGATGAAAAGGAAAATACTGATTGAAATTCTCATGAATTTTTTAATGTAATCACTTAATTGTAGAAATAGATAAGAGACATTGTTTTATCGTGTTATTTTTCCACAAAGCTTTTTCGATCGCTATGGGGGAAAATGTTATAAAAAAAACACGACAAAACAACGCCTCATATCTATTTTTGTGATGCCAATGTCGTAAACAGCACACTATTTCCGAGTAGTAATCATCTTGTAAATCTCCAAACTTAACCTGACAGTACGGATTTTATGGTTGTATCATTTTTATACACGAGGAGTCAAATTTTGGTTTTTAATTGCTACAATGACTTCATTATTATTAACAAATGACTGACAACCTAACCATTTCTAGACTCAGAAAAACTGATAGTTAAAAACAACCTACAATAATAGCTTGAGACTGAAAAAGCGGTCACCGTAGGGAAGGAGAACAAACGTTGGGCAGGCGATCTCCTTTGGGGATTAAAGGTGGAGCACCTCTACGAAGAGGTAGTAGGAATTGTCAACTGCAGGAACCTTGCTAGAACAATTATTTCAGAGAATTTCAGAATTAATTACATTTAAAACAATCTTCAAAACTCCAACTTACGACGGACGAGCAAGGCAAGTGCTGAATGAATGCCTGGCTGCTCGGGCGAACGATCGTTCAATCGATTTGAATCCCTCAATCCCTCGCGGCCAGGCAGCGGCGAGTCTCGAGTCTTGAATGTTGCCAACAGTTCCAAGCTTCCATACGTCTGAAGCGCTTTTACCGCAGCTAAACGTGGCAAGCGCAGCCAAAAAGGCTGAGTGTAAAGGGGCACAATCACGCTGGAGATATGCGAGACGTGCCAGCTCCATTTTACTCGTCCACGAATAACGAGCGAATCTACTACAACCCAGCGGGTAAAATTACCTCACTAACGCCAGAATTAATATCGTGCGCATAGTGTTCGCCCACTGACGTCGTGCCCATGCACTAGGAGCCATTGTTGGAGCTTTCCGGAGCACGTGTTTGCTGCTTTTATTACTAAACCAGTTACGTTGCTAGATTATACTACTGTAGCGCTCCAAAGCATCAACCACTAGTTTTATGGGACAGTTTTCTCTCGAACTTGCAAAACCGTTATACGTTACGCTGCATATGCGCCGCCAATTTCAGTGCAGAGGGGCACCGTTTGCTTTACACCATCCTATTAACAAGACGTGTTTAGAAGAAGATCCGTGGCAACGCACGTCAAGAATACACTCTGGAGCAAGGAGCGTACAATGCTTCAATGATCTCTGCTCAATCTACATTAGCATGCCCCTACATCCAGTACGGCCCTCTACAGAGCACATAGCGGCGCGCCCTCGCGAGGACAAAAGCGAGCAACGGATTGCCCGGGGAAAAGAGGGCGGCACAGATGCACGAGCGCAGAGCTGAGAACGTAAGACGCAGTAAACTCGGAGGTGCGTAACTTTGTGTACGTGGGCACCTTCGGGATACGGTTATACCCGAGACGGGCACACGCGGATTAGTTAAAACTATCACGTATTGGGAGCGTGAGGGGAGGGGGTGTCTTAAAACATTCGCGTAGCGCGACAAGTCCCGCGTCTGCACTGGGCGCTTGCAGAAGCAGCACGGTGAATCGGCGCGGAGAGCAGGGGGCGCGAGCGGGACGGGGAGCGCGAGTAGAAAGCGCATCGGGCGGTGCGGGTGCGTCCGCCGAGCGATTGCAGCAGCGCGGCGGAGCGGCCGCTAAGAGGAGCGCCACCCAATCGCCGCCGGCGCCCTCGAATGCCATCTTCCTCTCTCGAATAATGTCCTCTGGAGACTAGCACTTAGATAGGTGGAATGTTATACGACTAAAGCCCTTCCTCAAACAAGAAATTACCTCTCTTAATTATTGGAGTTGCTCTCCTTGTTGGGTTGGTAAACATATAGATTAAATCTTGTGATACAAACGGCCTACGTTGCGGTCATTTTTAGTGGCTTCTTATTTGCTAGCCGTATTGGTGGGACAGCATTTAATATTAACTCCTACAGTTCCGTGGAGGGAGGTCCGTGTCGGTCGCTATAAGCAGTGTACTGAGATGTGGGAGATCGAAAAACGTCCACCTTCTTCAAAATAACGGCCATCCTATTTTCACCTCAAATGAATGTCAACTGATATTACAAAAATCGATGTTTCATATTATTCCCTTTGATTTATGTCGTTTTTTCACACCGCTTACGAACTGAAGAGTACTGTCTGGTAAGGCGGAGTAGGAGACGGAGAAGGAGGAATGGGAGCAGCCACGCAGGCACGAGATCTAGGGCGCGAGATCACGAGAGGGCGGCGCAAGCACGCCATAGCCTCGCAGGGCAGGGCCACACAGCGCGTACACGCATCGACCCACGCCTGCCTGCGTCATCTGTTTTCCCCAGCGCCCCCCTCCCCGCCTCTCTTCACCGGTAATGAAGTGCCGACCAACCCCGCCCCCTGTACACTCCTCCTCCCTCCCCAGTCGGCCAGGTCGATGTATGGGCACGCGCCCCCGTCCCTTGAACCTGGACCGTGGAGCGGTGGCGGATCGCCAGGTGAAAGGAGTCAAGGGCCATTTCTTGGACAAACGACCAAGTCAACGTGGCACAGTTAACTGTAGGAAAGATCGAATCGCTGCTTTTGAAACCTTCGTATATATCTACCACCGCTCCTTTTTTCTGTCGAAGATTATCTTACACTTGCGGCTGATACTAGGCATCCATGTCCAAGCCTCGCATGATGGTTCCGCCACCCGCCGCTTGTGAAAAGAGCCCATACACTTCCAAGTGACACACGCAAACTTAGTTCGTGCTGGTTGTGAATATGTCGCCAACACACTTTTTCTCTCATGTTGTTCCACTGAGAGAACAATGTATCCGCTACAGCCAGAGGCAAGTTAGGAAGCCTCACTTCAAGCTGTATGGGACGCTTCAATCTTATTATCGGCTTAAATGCTCGTACAAGTGAGAACAATGCAGCGCCAGATTTACCAGTGGCGCAAGGCACAGACGTTAAGCGAGGCTACCAGGTTTTAGCGGTCTAGCTATACGGGCCCCGTATCTTTTAGTTCTGCTATACGTGATGTGAATGTTTGAAGACATTGTCAGATGTCTAGCACCTTAGCCTGGCATTCTGAAAATCATTAGCTGATGGTTGCTCCGCCAACCCCACGCGTTTGTATTCAGGAGGTTAAAAGTGTATTTTCCTACTTTTTCTTAAATTCCCGGTGTTATTTGGTAAAAGCCAGAAAACCTCACAGACCTTTGGACATCGTTTCAAGAAACATTAATACAATAATTTTGTTTTGATGACACAGTTAATTAAGCGTGAATGTTCTGTACGGAAAACTGCGCTGGATTACCAAAAACAATTACCGCTAAAAAGCGGTACAAAAGTTTGCAAACTGTGCCCATTGCATATTGCATGCCTTCAGTCTGCAATATACTGTTCAAACGAAAAATGGCCTAAAAACCGCATGTAAAAACTACGTGTTTAAATAATTTTAATGCTAATTTGTCAGACTTATAACAAGACGCTTCAAGAGGAAACTATGAATAATATATAAATTTTATTTTTGAAATAATTTAAAATTAAATGCATATTTATCTGCATTAACGTTTGCACGTAGTAGATAATTGAAGAAATGATGTAAAAATTATCAGTATGATGTGCATTTGTGGTGGTATGAATTTGTTTTTATGAAAGGTAGGACATACATTACTGGGTTTTAGATCAGTTTCTACAGAGTTTGAAAATGGAAATAACAGAAGGTTTTGTAAAGAGAATGGTAATTTCTAAATATACTATATCACTTCCAAACAAATGACAATTTTTATTTTGTTCCGATACGCCAGTGTGTTGTCATTGCCACGTAACATGTTCGGCCGCCGCCGTGACTAATCGAATGGGAGTAGCGTCTTGGCGAGACGGCATCGCTCCCGCGGATGAGTCCGCGGGCCTCGGGTGGGCAGGCGTCATCGACGGGTGAGTCAGGCAAAGGCATCCGCCTCCTCCCACACCACGCTCGCCGCCCCCTGATGAAGACGTGCGCATAAATAAACGAGTTGTCGGAATAGGTGGAGGAGAATGCGAACCAGCCCACGACGCTCGACACATGGTATGGCGCCAACCGTTAAGAAATACAGTGCGAACTCTTACACGAAACGCGTCGATTTTTGTATTACTGGATCCATGGCAGTTAATTAACCACAATATGTGTTGTGTTGAGAATAGAAGGATTTGTCAGAAAATACATTTCAGATGAGAACAAAATGTGATGGCCCTCATCGAACTTATTTATAAATAAACTAAGCGACAATGTTTACTCCTCGCCAATTTTTGTTTAAAACAAATAGTTAAGCGAAAACTGTTTTAAAGTAACTGTTAAGACAAAAACCTCTCGTATTTTCTCCGTACTCCTTTGCTTTCTCACCGCTAAGATCTCCGAGAAGCAAACATTGAGGAGCATACACATGCTAATGAATGATTAACATCTGACATCACGAGCAGGTTAATGGCCTCACAATATTTGCCGCTAGAATGAAGTGTGACTGCAATGAAATGTAAACGCTTAGAGTGAATATTTCTTGACACAGTTTTTACATCTAATAATGTTTTGCTATTTGCTAAATATTCTGAAAACACAACATCCTAGCCCTGTAAGACAGAAACGTGTCAACATCTAGAAGAATATAGAAACATCTCATTTTCATTCATGTTTTTTTACACAGGAATGTGCGGGAATTTCCGTTAGCACACACACTCAACGAACTCAGAACATTAGCGACCAAAGCAACTCGAGCCCTCAGCTACAATAAACAACCAATGCAACATATCTGAATGCTAACCTCTTTCTCCACCTGACTCAATATCATCACGCTTCTGCTAACTTCTATACTTGATACATCTAGTTTTCTGAACTCACTACCTTGTCATTGCGACAACAAATATAATAAAAGGCTCCCCTTAAAAACATCATGAAACGAATGCATGTATGTAAGTAGCATTCAAGAAACGTACACTTGAAACTTTCTATTTGAAAAAAGATAACTTACATTATTGCTCCACTTATAATTTCTCTAAAACTGTGTACAGTTTAATATTCCCTCTTTCTTGTAGTCACGACTTGTGACAGTATTTGTCAGATTACTTGTGTACTCTTACAATACTCTTTTGGAGACGAACTAATTCATCAAAACTATCTCTCCCCTCTAACTGCACTCATTGAAAGGACACTTCCAAAGCTGGCGCTCCAGCGCATCGGCAGGCAGATGAATACAATTCGCGGAGCTGGTTTCGGCGAGACTCAACGGTTTCAGTGCTCGCCAATATAATTGCGCCGGACTGAATAGAAAGAGAATGATAATATCTTTTGAACACTAGTTACCCCGCGCCTTTGTATCGCGCCCCCGTCCCTCCCAGCGCGAGAAGTCCACGCCGAACAGTCCACTCCGCCGCAGCGCGCCGTGGGCGGCAAGCAGGGGGGTGGGGGGGGGGTGGAGCGCGTCCAATCAGTGTTCTCCTCCCCCGCCGCCCAGTGGGACCGCAACACACCAATGAAAGTAACATATTACGCTACACAAATGTTCAGTTTTTTCACGATCCTAGCTGACTTTGCGTGCCGAAAAATTTGAATGTCATATGTAGCAATATTAACTCATTTACAGATACAAGATGTTATTTTTTCTGTTTTTGCATTGGTAAATTTACGGATTTATTGTTACGTCTTTCACCCTGTCATTCCATGACTGCCGGCAACCATCGCTCGTAAAGCACTCGTTATCTCACTTTTTATATACTCTTTTTTTGACAAAGAGTCAACAATCAATTCTAATTGCGGTTTATGAACATTATAAAGTATCCGACCAGACCATGAATTCAATTTTCAACTAATACTCGTACCAGGAATAGTGAATGACATTAGAATAAAATAGTACCAGTAATAATAATAATAATAATAATAATAATAATGTTATGGTAGTGATCCCGGAAGAAATGTGCTATAAACGTAGTATTATCTCAATCACTTTCAAGAGAAGTGGGCGGGATTTGCTCGTAGGTCCCTTTAAGTAAGACGTTTCGCTTCACTGTGTGAGACTTTGGGCCAATGCGCGACGGAGACGGCGGTGGCGGCGGCGGCAAGTGTCGGCCGAGAGTTAACAGGCTGTTGAGCTCGGGGGTCGGCGTCGCCTGGCCAAGTCGCCTGGCGTCAGGTCACGCGCACTGCATTTGCTGCCACTTCCGCCTCAGCCGCACCTCCCATCGCCATCGTCCCCACCCACAACCAGCACCAGCGCCGCCGTCGCTCGCACGATTACCATGACCACCATTACCATGACCACCGCCACCGCCGCCTGCTGATGTCATCGCACCATGACCCGGGCGGAGGCGCGCTGGAGCCAGCGCTCATTGTACGCGCCTATTCACTGATTAAACCAAGTGTGTGATTGACGTTCGTAAGGAGGAGCCCAGGACTTTCCATGGAAACAATCAGCCGCTCGTCGCCTCAGGCGGAAGCGTCAAAACGACCGTTTGACCCGTGTGCTTATTTTATTTGGAGGACAATACAATTGACTCTGGGGCGCCAAATCGATGTGTGGCAAAGCATCACATCAACTCCTGATTTCATGTCGCACCTTCTGTAAGATGAATGACGTATGCGACAGAAATTCGATGTTTCTTCCTTAACGTCTATTCTTCGTTGCTCTTTAGCAGGTAATTTAATCGTATTCTTATGTACTTTTTTTTCTGCCCCGCCATCTACATTAATAATAATAATAATAATAATAATAATAATAATAATAATAATAATAATAATAATAATAATAATAATAATGCGACGTCACTTCACTCGAAAATGTTCGAATGAAACATTTGTACAAATGTACCTCAGAACATTCTGAACACTGACTCAATAAATACTTGGACTTCTTAACAGTCTGCAGAGGGTGGAAAGGGATGCCGCTCTTTCGTGTGGAATGTTTCAACGCTTCGCATTACATACACTCAAAGTCGTTCTCGAAATGAACTTTATTTTTAGCGATTTGAATAATTACACCAAGCCAAAATTAATACCTTCTTCTATTCGAACATAATTATTTCCTCATATCATTGCCTCCAAAGCGTTTCCAATGCATTTAAACACACTATAAAACCTTCCACGTGCTTTGAATGAGTGAGCTTTGACTTGTTTATTAGTCGGTATTTTCAACATTAGCGTTCAAATGTCCATTTCAGTCGTGGAAAAGACTTTTGAGCAATCGCTGAATTTACAGAACACTGCCGCTCAACGTCTCTGACCAAGAATACCCGCAAGAAGACGACCGCAAACATCTTCACACCCAACATTGCACCTCATTCACACGTGTTCGCATGGCCTACTTGCACAAGTGAGTCCGCGGAGTAAACACTCATTTACATTCGCGTCAACATCATTAAAAAACTCAAAGTTGTTTCAAATCATTTGTTAATTTGAGGAAGAAATTTGTTTATCTAAACCTATTGATCGCAATTAGTTGCGGGGATGAAGTATTGAGGTTGCTGTACATCGGAAATTGGCACATACATTTTGCGCGCGCGCGAGCGTGCGTGCTTGTGTGTGTTTTGTACCTGCAGAGATACGTCTCCCTTTTTTAACTCTAATATCAGGGGTTAAGTTATGAAGTGAAATCAGCCGTCTACAGGTTTTTCATACATTGACAAATCAGTGTACAAGACCACTATTACTGTCTGATAAAGTAACAACTAACATCTCACGAGTCAACTTGCTTCCCTAGGCATTTCCTGAGCCAGTTCATCTAAAAACGGACAAATAGAAATGAGATCAAACATACGAGCGATGTATGTAGATGTTGAAGGCATTGTTATTCCTCTATTCATTTTTATCGACGCTTACAAGTCACGTGAAACTCTGTCATGTAACAACATGTCAAGAAAATATACGGTGGAAATGTACGTCATTCGCATCATCTGACCTACGGCATCGCCACTCGTCTGATAACACATACAATTTACAAGGAATTCTTCTCTAAAATGTAATGCAAAAATAATGCAGTGGATGCAATCTCCCAGCTCAAGTGTTACGTTGAATTTACAGCGCAGTATCACGAGAGGGTATGACGTCATCGGAGGTGCATTCCAGGAACGAGGCCGGCATTCAGCGCTCCCAGCTTCCCGTGCGCACGCGCGCGCATGATTCACCAGAGCACAGGAAATTCCCTAATCGCTCGCCGCTTCCTCTGGGGGCGGACTCTCCAAAAATTCCTCGGTGGGCAAGAATGGAGTTTCTTCAATTGCACCTCTTGTTCCACAAGCAACATCCGATCGCTCATTCAACATACGGGATCGCGAAAAAATTGGCAACGCTGAGTATACCACTGAAAGGCGAGTTTACTCCCCAAATAACATATCACACACACACACACACACACGACTGTGTATGCAAACGTATGGTAAGTTCAGCTGTACGTAAGATTTGTATTTTCTGTTTTATATATAAATATATTCCTTGGGATATTGGACACATGAAAACTTTGCAATGAATGAGACGCTATCTGAAAATTATTTCATGACAAACGTGGGTGTACTTTATTTTATTTTTCTCTAATCGGATACATATCTCTGTTGTTCAGAATTCACGCACTAAATATGAGCATTGAATCGTAAATATATGTTAAAGGAACACTATTTGAAAATTCCTTGCCCAGCATTCCTTATCGTGAAAAAAAAATGTTATGACTTTAGCGGTAACCCTCGTAAAAGAGCAACACTCTCCAGAGTTACGATTTCCTTCGGAGAGAAATAAAATGCTGTGCTACGTGCATTTACGACATGTAAAAGAATACACAATGAAAATACTCTTGCTGGCAAACAGTTAACCGTTCTAATCGTATTCCTTTTTCTTCCCTTGCTTCTTCGTCTCCCCATATCTCACCGTAAGATTCCAATTTTGAGAGAACATACCAGAGTAGTAGAGAGCAGTAAAAGCACTACTACGAGTTTCCGTTTCATTACATTTATCGCGACGACTTAATGAATTCAATAACAGTTTATAGTCTTCGAACCGTAGGTCCGAACTTTACGTTGCCATCTGCAAGTGGCAGCGGTGTTTCCTTGTAAGTGCTGATGCAAACGAACGAGCAAACCGTTTCTTAAAAATCCGCACTCTCCGCTTCATCTCACATACATTGTACCGATAACTTTCTAATCTTCAATACACATCTGTTCCAGTAACATAAAACAGCCAAAGGAATTTTCTTTTCAAGCTTCATATATGCAATTTTTATGCAGTTTTACCTTTTCAAGCCTTTAGTGAAACGAGCGTAAACTGATTTTAACAAAAACAATTTTTTTAGAAATGTTTTACAGTACGTTTTGGCAAAGAAAACAATGATGAATACAAGTTGTACGAAGCCACTTATACGACTAGTAGTCGTTTTTGTTGCTTCCATACAGCAGAAAACTGATGATGATGACTAAGCCATGGAAAGCTGCTATTGTAATAAACACTATTGTTGGCAATGGCGACTCATATAATTATTTCATGCTATTAGCGAACTCTTTCGTGTATGGTAACTTAGATTATCTCACGCAAAAGCATTGTCAGTGAGTCTCAACTACACTATGACACCAAAGCTCGTTATTATAGCTGCCAAACTTCACAGTGAATTACACAAAATTAACAATAATTGTTTTACATATAAACATAGTGCTGAGAGTGAGAATAACGATAAGAATATTATTTGAATATCAATATCTAGTTTGATATTTTTTCAAAATGTAACTGTCTTCCAACGCTTCTTCTCAACAGTTCCTGATTTTGCCCTCACTTAGCCAGAACAAAGTAATTACCTCATTTTTCTCGGGAATCCTAGAAAATGTTCACCCTGAACTGTTCGATCAATTTTTAAGGAAGAGATGTATCAATGGTACCAACTCTTCACATGCTAAAAAAATAAAATATATAATTTTACAACCTGAAAGCAGGGTATTACTGTAAATGGTTGGAGTTTTAACGATTGGCAAAAAAATATCTCGCGATCGACCAGATAATGGACCTTTGCCCAGATCTGCTCCATCGGGAACAAGACCCGTTTCACTTGATTGATCCATGACATCTGCACCGTTATGAGTTAGACAGGGTCATTTCCCATTAATTACATCGTCTTTCATTTCCCACGCGCGACTTCCAAGTGACAACGTCACCTCGAAGACAGAGTTCTTTCACCCGTTGATCCACTTCCTTGCACAGCCCCAAGGCACGCGGTTTCCACACGCGTGGCCTCAAAAACCAACATGCACAATTAAAAACCGTCGCACGATGCTCACACCCTGCCCTGGCACGAAAACGAATTGCTATGCATTACCTGCTGAAGTACTACGCTACGCACAGAATCAGGTTTCACTCACGCGACAACAATTCTAATTCGAGAACTCTCGGTATGTCGCTTGCGTTAGTGATAAAGAAGCTTACGAAAGCATTCCTAAGATAAAAAAGAAAACGGCGCTAATTTTCTTTTAATATTGCATTTGTGCCATAGATGGTGTCGAAAACTACTACTCAATCGTATTTTCGACCATGTTCTTAAATTCCCCCAAACGAGTAAAAAGCACAGACCTGAGGGTTTTCTTTGCTTCTAACACAAAAAGGTCTGACGGGTAAATATAATTCTCAAATGAATTGCTTACTGGAAAATTAGTATTTGGCAGTACTACCAAATCTCTTGGGGAAGCATTTTGTTTTGAATACTTTTTCTGTTGTGCGAGGGTAGAGGCGAGCAACGTAAACAGACGCAGCGAAAACAATCGGCCAAGGCGCGGCAACGGACCCAAACGGCATAAAGACACACACCACCCCACGGAAACAAGAATCTTAAAAAATACAGAATAGATGTACAGCATAAAGGAAAATCTTAGAGAGCAAATTACAAAAAGAAAAAGAGAGATCTTGACAGCATATTAGAAACAAATTAGAGAGTAGAAATGATCTCATGAAGTGTAGAGGTGAGAAGAGAGGAGGAAAAAAGATGCGCTATGCTGGGAAGAGAGAGGAAAGCGAGAAAGCTGGGAAAGGTGGAGGGATGCTGGGAAAGGTGGTGAGGGAAGCGGTGGGAAGGGGAGGGCCGGATATGGAAGGAGGAATTGGGATGAGAAGAGGGGGAGGGGCCGTAGGAAGAGGTAGGTCATGGAGGAGGCGGGGAGGCCGGAAGGGGCGGGAAGCAGAAGCTGGTTCCACGGCATGCCGTCAGGTCGCGGTCTAGGGTGCCTAGGGGGACTAGGGGACCTAGGGGCCCAGCCTGTCCCCGATCCGCGCGGTCAGTGGGGCAACTGCAGGAAGCGCTCCCTCGCCCTGTCGTTTTTCGTCCCCTGGAGACCGACTACACGACCACTTCACTTCGAAGGCCGCGCTAGCACTCTCCGTGTACACCAAAAACCTTTAAGTGCGCAGGAGAAAGAAGGAAATGTACAGTTACCATTTTCATGTTACCACACCATCCTTTACAGCGTCAGAGCTTTTACATTCTGATTATTAGATTAACAATTGTTATCATTTGCTTTCACTGTAGAACTAGATACAAGATTACGATTGCATCAAATAAGCCATCGTGATAGAATATATTGCTTTTTATTAGCGATTGTAAGTAGTAGCTCAGTGCGTAATCAAGTAATATAACGGCAACAATTTCTGCCGTTATATTACGGCACTCAACGATGTCACGTAAAAAAGGGGGACAAGAGTAATATAGTTGATTAACACGCATAGCAGATTTACAATTGTCGGATCTTTGATCAATGAGAGGTGTATTTTGAGAAATGGGGACAGATTTCCACCACTTGGAGCTCAGAACTGATTTGAGGTCGGGAATGGGAATGGAGGGCCGGGCAGTTGTGTGCCTGTTATATAGAACGTGGCTACGAGTTTTCTCCGGACGTTATTAGGAATTGATTAATGTTTACACGTGCGTCAACGGCTAAGGTCATTAGTCCCGTACGTTTAGTGCATGTTCTTGCTCGGGAGGTGGATGATCTCCCCCCGCTGAATGGCGAGAACAGGTTCCGACCAAGCTCTTAGCTCCTGACAGGTCTCCCGGTATGTGTGGTAGTGTGGTGCGTGTTATTGTGTGTGTGTGTGTAAGTGGTGAGAATTGGTCAAGGAAGAGGTGAGATCGCGCACTATCCATGGCCCGTTTGTTAGGGTATTCGCCTGATGTTGATTGGTGAAACCACAGAAAATTACCGATCAGAGCAACCGATCGCTAGAATTCGACCCAGCTAACAAACTAGCGTTAAAATCCTACCACCGGGACTCGAACATAGGACCTCCCGGTCAGAGGGACTGCAGTGATATACACGTATAACATATTTTTTCACGCAGGATGTTTTATTCGTTTGCTCTTAAAATATACAACACGCAAATAAAATAATGTCAGTGGAAAATGGGGTCCAGAAATGTACGAGGGGGCGGTCCCTCTTGCCCACGCACATGGCAGCCCTGCAATGGCTGCCAAGATACCGAGTGTTTCCATCGCTTAAATTACCAGTAGGAAATGTGGACACTTGGATCGTTTAATAAATCTCTTGCCCACACCGTCTATTTCTATCTCAACACTTTTAATTAAATACAGAATACAAATACGAGTAAATCCGACGTTGAATAGGAGGAAACCGAATGCCCTTGCTTGAGGCGAAGGGCACGCCGCCCGCCTTCCGGTCATGTCTCACGCGGCTGCCTACCTGCACAGGGGCCCAGCGACCTTGACCCCGCTTCACCTTCATAACAGGACACGGGAGAATATCATTCACCCCGTGCTCTCAATATGCACACAAATACAGCTCAAGAATAAATTTCCCATCCCCTTTTTCCCCGGCATGCGTTGCGTGACGGGCTCTCAATAAAACGGGATTCATGGTGCATTACCATTTCGCCACTTCGACCATTGCTGTGTCCGTCAGTCCCGACGGAACAGACGAGAAATAAATCGAACCAGGACGATTGGAGGAATACGAAATAAAATAGTAACCCTGGTCTAATAAAATAACACTATTCTAGACTGAATCTTAAATGAAGTTGCAGTGCTATTAGTACAATATTTTCAGCAACTAGTAACGAAGTCCGCTTGTTTGATAACTGACCTACGAATATTTTAACGCAAAGTCTGTTACAGAGCCACCCGGCAACTTACAAATAGAAATTCAGCACATTAGACCACGTACCTCACAATATATAAAAAGGTCTTAGTGTACACATTAAAAGGTTCCTTAAAGTTGTCGCATTTGTAAAATCATGCCGTCAAAAACTGCATGTTAAAAATCCGTGATAAACAAATTAGACATCTAAAACTACCAAAAGTACGCCAAACGTAGAAACGACTGTTCTGAGTTACACGGATATTTATAAACGTACCTTAATATGCGTTCCAGGTGGTTCTGCACGAAAACGAATAGAACCAAATCGAAACTAACGAACGTCTTTTGTTTTCACATGTCATAAAAACACCATCAACGACAAAATGGGTCGTTATTCTGCAGATTGAGCCCCGAGAGCTCGGACAATAACAGCATTTAGCCTCACACACACACAAAATTACCACCCGCGTGGATTTCATTTATGCACCTGCTGAACTTGTTGGTCACGTCGGGGAACGCAAAACAAGTACGTGTCTTAATATTAGTGCTCAAGGGAAATCACAACACACAAGATGTTTCAGCGGAATGTATGCTGAGTACAATTCGTACAGTGTCACAAGAGTTAAAATAACAGTTGGCCTATCTCATAGTCAATTCAAAATTCCCATGTTCTTGTCACATTCTTCTCACCGTAATCAGCTGCGTATCACCTTTTTTCTTTCTTTTTCCCCCTCCAAATCTAAGTTACACTTATATATGACTCCAACGAAATGCACCTCAACAACACTCCTTATGCATTGCATAACATTCCTGTACGAATACATCTAAAACATTTGATTCAATTCTTTTCGAAAAGTTGGCATTAACAACTTACAAAGCTTAAATGGCATTTCAACCAAGCTCGTAATTATGAAAGAAATTTCATTCAGACCTTCACGTATGATTGCCAAATAAAATACTGCATCCACGGCACGACTTCTGATGACTCATTTCTTAACCAGGTTTTCAAACGCCCTTTTACACCAAGGCCGGCATGTCCAGCATTTCCTCTCACTCCAAGACTCACGTCAGTAAGACAGTGTTCCGACAGATGCACTCAGAGTAGGGACAAAAGAACTCCTTCCCATGAGTGGGTCCCGCAGTTGCATCATCGGTTACCTCTTATGCAATTTATTGGCGAGAGAAACAGGACAGCGAAACGTTCACTTATTAATTATCTCAGTTTATTTATCTGCCTCCGTCCCAAACAGACGTCATCATCTACACTTGACTGCCGCGTCAGACACATGAGACTATACTTCCGTAATACCTCTTCCGACCAATGCCACAAGTAGTAATTACAATGTTATGTACATTATAATGTACCTATCCAGAAACATTTTCATAACATTTTTCTAGCAATGTTAAATTATTTTTCAACATTTTTATATCAACTACAAAATGTATTATTTTCGTTTCGCGGCAAGTCCAATGATTGAAATTCATATAAATCAAGCTGTTATCCCTGTACGAACGTATACATATGTGAAGAAGCAGTATGGTTAACATACAATAAACGCTTATTGCATTAAAAATAGAGAATGATAATTAGACCTATTACTAATCAGAAATCACAACAGTTATTGCTAGTATGATCCTTTTAGACTCCTTACAAATAGAACCGACACTGCTTGTTGGATCAGTTCAACTTGCATTGTGGTGATTCGACACCTCACTTACACACACACCCACACCTACACACATACAAAGCGGGAAAGAGTACGACACGAAAACGGGGCAATGTGCAATGTTATGTAAATATTAGTTACAGTTCTTGAGGTTCATAATTATTTTATTTTTTACTGATACGTTATTGCTTATTATTGCCATCGATACGGCGTTCGATTTACACTCCAAGTTATCTGGATCGAGAGGATCGTGGTTACGAGGGAAATATGGAAACTGTTGAATGGTGCTACATGTTCTCTCATGGAGGGAATTATGAAAGGAAATTATAGCAGGGAAATATGAAAAGACAAATCGAGTCAAGTTAACAAATAGTTAATTAGTAAATACGTCAATCTGAATAATTAAAAGTATGTAAAAAATAAATCATGTATGTCCTACGGGCATTATATAATTCTAATGATCGAAGCGCAACAAAACGTTCGAGGGTTTTTTATCGCCGTTCGATTATTAGAACCCTTATAACGCCCTTTATAACTATTATTCACATTAAAAGCATGAACATACATTCACTTAACACAATAACCCGAAAAATAACAAAAACTAAAATGTCTAACATATAAAAATTAACAAAACTTTATTCACGAGGGTGAAAGATTATGTGATGAGCGCGAAGGCGCAAGACACGTAATTCATTGGAATGAGAAGCTCCATTAAAATTCCTTGTTTTATAAATAAAATTGAGGAAACTTGAAAACCTGAACTGCGAAACATGTAGTCAGAGAGAGAACTTCCTGCGAGCTAGCTTTATTCGCAAGTGGCAGGAGAGCGTGCGTGTAATGAAGCGCAGAAGAACAGTTGCCGTTTGCCTGGAGCGCAATGGCGCAGAGCAACGCCTGCCCGCCCGCCCAGCCATCCGCGCTCCGCCGCGCTGCCCCGCTGACCCACTCGCGAACCGGTCGCTCCCCGCCCCTCTCCACCCGGCCGCAGGGGGGCGGCGCATGCACACGCGCTGTCTCTCCGCCACTGCTGGAGCCGCAACTCTGTGGGGTCTATCGGGAGTACAACCGAACGCGCATTAAGTCGCTAAGGGCGAGGTTTTTAAAAGCTGATTACAAGGTTCACATCAGGGTGATGTGCGCACTAGGCAAAGTCGGGAAGGCACGATCCGGACCTGCTGCCGTTAGCAAAAAGTCAGAAGGGAAGACCTTTCGGACATTTTGACGTGCCCTGCCTATGACTTCATTGGCTAGTCCGCGTACGTGCGTCGGGACAGCCTTTCCACCGTTTTAGTCGTGTGATTATGTGGAACGAACAAAGATATATCCACCAAGTTGGTCCGATTTGTACTACTGTCCGGTGTGTCTGTCTCGTCGATCTGTTCTATTCTGGCCTAGAGTAGGCAACCCACATAAAAGTACACGGCGTGCTTGCTTAATTCTCCAACGTGTTTACATCTATCCAAACCATTTCATTCAGAAAAAACAACAACCCTAGCAGCGAAGAATAATCCACATTTGCAGTTCTCAAACGATTCTTTGTCAAAATCTTGTCTTATTCTCAAAAAATCAATTCGCATTACTGTGCAATTTACTTGAGGCAGTCGCGTGGTGTGGTGTAGTTGATCTCAGACTAAATTTTTAATACTATTCCAAAAACATTTCGACAGTGTCCTTGAATCCGGCGCGTACGAAAGCTTGGTCACGCGAGGAGATTTCTTCACACGCATCAATTTGGTCTCCGCTGTTGTAGAAAGCTCTCAGGACCTCATTGGTGAACAGCCGCTGCCACACCCCCCCCCCCCCCCATCAGCCAATCTCTCTTTCCGTCCGTCTGCCGGAGGCAATGCGCTGCGTCACCTTACCCACCTCGCCCCTGCCGTCCCGCCAATGTCATCGCCCCCTCCCCGCCTTGGCCTCGACTCGCCTTCGCACAGCTTATCCTACGCCCAACCCTCGCCCTCGCCTAGTCAACAGCTCGAAGCGTCGCCCCTCGGCGTCTCGCCCCGTCTCTCCGCCCCCAACTCCTTTCCACCCATCTTTGCCTCGCCTCGCCTCCCCCGCCCGGGGCTCGTTAGAGGTCGCCGTGCCCAACGCACGCGCTCGGAATTCCCTGTCGGCCGCGCATCCTGTGGCCAGGGGAGCGCAGCGCACGGGGAGCCATGAGCTGGGCGCCATGATACCAAGTGTTTATAACATCATTCATGCATTTACTTATCTACAAAGCGTTTGAAAATATTTACTTTTTTTATGATAATCAACCAAAACATTTCTATATAATGTTTGAGCTTGGAATAATTATTCATACTACGTTTTTTAGTATTTCAGGACAATGCACTGGATCCGAAATCACATAGACTAGTATCTAAATAGGCATTTTTAAACTTCAAAATCTTCATGGGCATTAATTATGAGACATAACTTTAGATCTCGTGAAATTTATTTAACCACACATAATGAAAGACTTTATTGCATTTAACAGGTGTTGTTCTAATTCTTAGCGTTCGGAAACTCTCCGCTGCGTCGGCTACACTATCGGAATTTTCAGGAGGAACATACATCGTATCGTCCTTTTCTCTAGGAGCTTTTATCTATAACACCTTTTCCATCTCCCTAACAAATCTTCTCTTTCTCCGCCACTACATTATTTCTTCGTGCCCCGTCATTCCCCCACCCCCTTAGGGCTATTGTCCCCTTTGCTCACTGCCTGCGGGCGAATGCGGCGGTTATTCACCTGAGCTTGACGTATACTGCGAGCGTAACACGACCTACAACACTTCACCAAGGGGGGAATGCGCGGCAACGTGATGCAGCCGATGCTTTCTGTATTCGGTTGGGATGGTTGCAAATGGCTGCTGCCAAGAGGATCGCAAACAACGCGCATTATGAATGCATTATTGTCAGAACCATTTCTTTGATACACAACAATTCGAAACCCCGTGCAATCTAAATTCAGGTACTAAACCGCGATCACAGTAAAAGGGGTATTTTTTGTTATTCGAAGAGTGAAATTCTCAAAACCGTTAATCGCAAGAGATAATACTTGCTGTTTATAGATAATATCCTTCCTTTTTAAATCAGGGGTCGCGGAATTCGGGAAGAAAATACACCATTATCTTATAGTAATAGCAATTGCGCATTGCTTTGCATATGATTTGAAAGAGAATAAGTCCCTAATATATTTCTTTACGACTAACGCCAATGATTTCTGGTCATCTGAAATAAACGGTTTGTGGTAAACGATTGGTTTGCTTGTCAGGAGTATTACTCGTGCAATGTTTGCATTCCCAGCAGAAACCGTGGAAAACAAATTACAATAAGTGAAATGTAAATACAGCAAAGACTGTTTTGCAAGATACTTCGGTATGTGAGAACGCCAAACTCGTTATTGCAATGCATGGAATACGGATTTTTTCAGAAGGTTATACATGCCTCGAGCGAATATCGCTTGCACGTGTCACATAGCTACTCACAAGGTCTACTACAACTGCGCCATAACTCCTGATCGACCAATCTTCGTAAAGATACGCGGTTATCGTAACTACTCTCATTTTCCTGCCTCGTTACGATAATACACTACGGCATGGCATGACCAGTCACAAATGTATCATTTCTATGAAACGCGACTAAGAAAGGATTTCGAAACTTTCTTTTGTTTTTTTGATGACTATTGGACTTTGTATTAGCCAAATTGTAGTTAATTTATATTTAAATAACAAGGAGTAAAAGGCTTGTTTTTTTCATTCTTATAAAATAATAAGAAAGCAACGCGTAAGGTGATTTTTAAAAATTCCTTCTATGCACAGCGGTGTACAGTTCAGCATGCGCTGTAAGTATACGCACATTCTAATTATAAAAATCGAAACTACTATCCATGGGATTGAATTAGAAGTTTTTACGTCTATACCTTTTGACATAATTGCTACCCTTTATAGTACAAGAAACATAAAAAGGTACGTCAAAGAAAATCTCCATAAAACTGATAACTCTCCATCACTGAGATTAATGCAGACGTTTATTACCATAACATTTGCCACATTATTCGTTTTCCCGCAAAAATAGCATATAAGCAGTGAATAGCAAACAACATATTGGCAAAGAATGTATCGTTAAGAACGAAGCCTTCGTGGTTACTATGAGAACAACAATCTACCAATTTCAAGAAACTAAAGATGAAAATAATTTAATAAGCTGCCTTAAACACCAGTTCTTAAACCATCTCGCAACTACACCTAAATCGCTAGAATGATGAAAGGAAAAAATAGGAGTCTTGAGTGTAGAATTGGGGAGTGAGCAGATTTCGTGCGGGCCCCATATTTCACGGCCTTAACGGCGGCGTCGGCAGGGGGGCGATCTTTTCAATTTCGGTTCGATGGTCCCGCGCCGCCCGCACCGCCCACATCGCCCGTGCCGCCGCCATCGTCGGCCCAGATGGTGGCGGGGCCTCCGCACGGGAGCAATGGCATCGCAAGCGGTAGGGAAGGGAGGGGAAGGGAAGGGGGGACGAGGGCGGAGTCGGAGGTGGGAACGGGGGGCGGCGGGTCGATAGAGCGCGCGCCCGGAGGCCGCCCCCGCCCCCGCATCGCCCCGCCCCCGCCGCCTCCTGGGGGTTCCTCCACGCGCAACTGCCGCAACGGGGCAACTCTCCCTCTCCCTTCGTCACCCCCCCCCTTCTAGCGGCTCCGGACCTCGCAGCTATTTGACTCACGAACGCGCGATTAAATTAAAAATGTACGAATTAATGTTCGTAATAATTTACATGCAAATCTCCGATGTTCATTACACGTGACCTCCAACCTAAGACTGATCTTGGCTCACCGGGCGAGTACGCGTACCGTCGTTTCGTAGTGTGTCATAGTTTCGTTCGTTGCCATACAATTTTGGCATTCCTCAGCTCTCAAATGCGGATTTCACCCCTCAAGAAGGCCCGAACTGGATGTTCGCAATGTTGGTAAACCGGTCTACAATGTAGAGTTTCCCGCATCACAGCATATAGGAAATCCAGACTGCGGATGACTGGATTCATGCTGCACATTCATGTTCTGCCAATGTAATCAAGTTACAAAATGTTGAAAATAAATAGCGCCTAAAATCACACCAATTTTAAAATGTTCTCTCAGAAATTCGTTGGTACATACGAAAATTACACCTGTGAAACATTGTCACTGAGCAAAATCATATTATATATTTTGAGTGGTTTTAATCCGAGCGGAGCCCTTTAATTCACTTCCACAGCCAAAGTGAGTTCATCCTATTCTACCGGTTTATTCTTTAAGCCCGCTATATTGTGTATTTCATTTAATCATTTCCTTTCATTTTATCAGGAAAAAAAGCAGACTATTTCTATCTGCATATTTATTAACTTACAACACAATATATTTACAGAATTATTATCTATAGACTTAAAAACATATAGACACTTTTTGAGATGTGTCATGTTTGTTGTGCACAAATTATTTGTTGATACACCGAGATCCACAAGTACAAAATGTTAAAAATCTATTTCTTATCTTTTAGTCTCAATATTTAGGTGCACTATTTGTCGATTCAAATTTATTTCATTTTTTTTCTCACTCCCTAGTCCTGTCGCGGGAGCTATTTCCAGAGGCAGCGGGGAAGACGGCACCTTTGAAGTGCCCGATCGATGGTAGCGGGGAGCTCAGCTCAGCTCTCCTCCGCCGTAGCCGATGCGCCCTCCTCCTCGCTCCCTCTCGGCGGCACCGAATCAAAACCCCCGCCCTGATCGTAATGGACCTCGGGAAGCTCCGCCACAACCGGCTCTCCGGCCCACCAATCCTCCCTTCCCTGCGGCGAATGAACTCCGTGATCGGCCGAGTGCCTGCTAGAGCCAAGCCATCAACCGCCCCGTGAAAGCAGCGATATCCGTCAGTTGAAGAGCACGAATACGATACCACACGGTTCGCAGTTTCGCTCTTCCATCCTCAAAGGTTGTACAGCTTGTAGTTCCTACGTATCGAAACGAGATATGCACACGAGAAGAGACTTCTGGAAAATCATTTTTGAGTTCTTATACATTTTTTTCTTGGTAAAATTTTACCGAGTTCACAAAATAGGCGGATTGTAGAGTAAAAAAAATGTGTTTAGTCAGAAAGGCAGATTAAAACAATTTTGCAACAAAATAGTTTGAGATGTGTCTATCATTTTTTTGTGTACTTGACGATATACGTTAGTCTTGTAACGCACCTTGCTTCAGTTAGAATACATTGCTTGGATGAATGAAAATATTTTACAGTGGGGTAATCTATTTCGTTTCGCCTAAAAGTCATCTCATTCACTGCCTCAGAAGAGACGTCACACCAATGCGACCGAAATAAGTTCCTAAATTCATATTAACATGATACTAGGTTTCTTCGTATGAAATGCATTTAATGCGATGAAAGAAGCCGGGTCAAAAGGCTTCTACCGTGGTAAAACAAATCTATTGTAGTCTTGTGATCTAACAAATATTTTGCAGTAATTTGCCAGCAATCTATTACAGAAGCAGAAAAGGCCAACATATCAATCGCGATCAACCGGTCGAACGTTCGCTATTTAATGTAACGATTTTAATAAACAAAACGCGACATTTTAAAGAATAAAATCAATCAGTTATATATAGAACTTGGCCACACCTGACACAGAGATTAGGTAACATAAAACGCCCTCGCACCATGCCCACATTATTTTCGCGAGCATTCCCAGCATCCTTCCTCGCTGTCCTGAGGTTGGACGAAGCGCAGATCTCGCGCGTGCGCTGTGCTGGAGGTCATTCGCGCGCTGCCTTTCTTCACATCAAGGTCTCCCGAGCGTGTTTTCAATGGGGAACTATGTTTAGAGCCAAACACACTCATGACAGATGGAGCAGATTACACAGCCAAACGCGCATTCTGTAATTTAACGAAAAACACTTCTTACTTTCATTTTTAATTTAATTTAATTAGTTATGACTTAAGGAGATAGAAAATTATACAACTCAATAACAGGGGAGTGTATGAGCCTCTACATGCAGACGTTTATACTTCTTATGTCCTTATATGGTTTTCGATAAATGATACAAGTCATTTTTAAAAGTGAGATCATAAAGAGAAATCCTCTGATAGCGAAATTAAAAATGTTGTCGCAGGTAAACGGACAATCCACACGAAATATTGCAGAGTCGGCACTGTTCATTTTTATCACGCTTTCAATTACCTCGAATATACTAATTTTTAAGCAAATAATAATCCAATTTATTGTTTCTTTATTTAGACGTTTAGAAGTGCGCTTTTCTTCATTTTTTTCTTTCCTAAATTTTATTACAACGAACATTCTGAGACAAAATAATAGGGAGTACCACAGCACGTTCGTGAAATGAATGCCAATCACAACCAAACCCGACTGTAAAAATAATTAACCACCCGTCTGGACCGAGTATAGAGGATTCCGCAGCGTTCCCAGTGCGATACGTGCGGCGTCGCGCGGAACCGGCTTCGGCGAGTGGGAGCCGCGTGCGCGCGCGTGCGAGTGGGAGTGGGAGTGCAAGAGGGATAGGGAGAAGGAGAGGGAGTGGGCCAGACGAAGGCCGCCGCGACGTCGTCGTCGTCGTGTCGCCCGCCCCCGCACGCGCGCGCAAGCGCAACGGGACCGCTTCCGCCTCGCGGCGATACCCAGCCGGAAGGGAAGGCAGCGTCGGGCGATAGAGGCCCACGCCGACACAGGTCTCCGCGCGTCATCGCTCACTCACCGCACACTCGTACGTTTTTATTACTACTATTACAAAAATAGTTCGTTGAAGAAAGATTATCAGATTACCATTAAATCGTCGGTATACAAATGAAACTCACCAAGTCCAAAAACGGTATTTCGTGATAAATCAAGTTTACGTGCGGCGTAAAGTCTGTCTTCTCTGTTAGAAGATAAAACCAGTTTTCTTTTAATACGTACATTTTAATATGTAATATTAGTTTTAAGAAAAGTAGACTGACTTCAACTTGTGTACTGATGATAAATTATATAAATTCCTTACAGAATGTAAATATTACACATGACCAAATATTTTCTTTGTGATATTACGCCAAACATTCTTAGTATCGTGGAATTCATAATTCATTTCCTACATTCAGAAATCAGTTTGAGACACTCATAATTTTATGTGATTTCGTGCTGTCTGTAACAAGTCTGCGTATGAAGTCGTTCGCCCATCTGCGTGGCGACAGTAATGACGTGTGACGTTGACGAAACGTTCACGAGAAAAACCTGCTTAAGGATCTATTGTACAACGGGTTAAAATATTTTTCGGTAGTAATTTAGTGGTTAAATCCGGGCAACGAAGATGACGTCGCGGGATCAATAATCGCGGTATTTACTGCTGTTAAGAGCAAGGATTTGGCAGTTGCATTTACGGCGGGAGAGCTAGTATTCAGAACGGGTACGGCGCCAAAGGCTGACGTGAAGCGTAGCCGGCGGACGCAGGAAACGGCGACGGAAGAGGCTGAGCCGATGGCACGAAAGGCAACTGCGAGGGCGGCTGAGCGGACGTGGGCCGCATACCGCAGGAGAGCTCTTTGCCACCCCACGCCCCGCTCTGCTTCGCTCCGCACCGCGCTCGCCGGCTGCGCTAACTGAAAACAGACTGCCTCCGGCGGCGCGTGCCTGCCCTTCCGGCCCCCCGCTGCGGTGGTGGCGGTGGCGGTGGCGGCGGCGGCGGCGGCGGCGGCGGCGGCGGCGGCGGCGGCGGCGGCGGCGGCGGCGGCGGCGGCGGCGGCTGCGACGGCTGCGACGGCGGCGGCGGCGGCGGCTGCCGCCGCCACCTTCCACTTTGGCGAAGCCTCACCCGCGCAAGCCCCAAGCACAGCGCCCGGCGCAAACATCGCACAGTGGGCCAGCCAGCCCGTTCGCTTGCCGACTGAGGCTGTTACATTTTATTTCTGAAGGCGCTACCGCTACAGCCCCAGTTCGCGACTTGGCTTAATAAAATTCCCGCAGTATTGCCGGTGTCTTTCGGGATGAGTTCACGGTGGATCAACAATTAGCCCTAGCCTAAAGATGGAACTGGGGCGAGGAAGGGATGGAGAAATGACCGTGCGCCCGTCGTTTAACGCACTGCCCCGACATCCACCTGAATTTGATCCGAGGAAAGTAATGAAACGACCAATCAGAGCAACAGCGAACCTGAAATTCGGCAGAATCGACATCGACCGACCGATTTACTCATGAAGTGTGAAAAATCCGCCACCGCACCCGCTATTGTTTAGCCAGCAATGCCCCCCACTCGGTAGCGATTCTGATCGAGATATCCTAGAGTTCGGATCCCGACAGTGGCGGATTTCTGAAACTTATATCAATACAGCTAGATCGAAATCAGCCGCTGGCTGCAGGAGAGGCCTAGCGGCAGGCTGCTCTGCTCGGTGGTTTTCCGTGGTTTCTCCGATCAACACCAGGCGAATGCCAGAGCAGTCACAAACCGATATTTGCTTTCTCTTCCTTCTCCTATTCTCTCCGCTTACGTACGAACTCATTTTATAGATGTACTTCATAACTACGTATGTCAAGAGACCAGTCGGGAGCTTAGAGCTTGTCCAGCTACAGCGATGCACCGCTGGGGGAAGGCGCCTCGAGCGGAAATCCCTCGCAAGACATTCAGGCGGGCGCCGGATTTCACCTTCTAGTGGGGGAGGAACACTGCCTCATCCCGGAATAAAACATTCGCTACATAAATGGGATTAATGACCGTAGCAGTGACGTTTACAGAAACAATCAATGAATACTGCTACAGTCTGAAATTAAATCTACACTCCCCTGCTATACGAAGCTGTGTCGCAGTCTCGGTTGTTCTACACCCGGTTGTAAGTTCCAGCATTTACACAATACCAATAACACCTCATCAGCATAACCTTTGCCTTCAATGGAGTGTTCTTCTCTCCTCTGTAGCCTCTCTCGCCGCCTTCAAGAACCTCTCCAGCCGCCCCCAACCCCATTTCTCGCCCCCACCCACTCACGGCTTCAGAGGCTTATCTCCGCTGCCACCTCCGTCTCAGACGCTCGAGCGGCAAGGAAAGGGGCGGGGCGGCAGGAAAGGCGAGTATTAATTCTAAAATATTAAAAAGGCGCCTCCTCGCTCGCCGCCGCGCCGCGAGCTTCTTCTCGCTTTAACACCGAGGCGCAGTACGGGCACGCGATAAAAAAAAAAACCTGCTATTGAAAAGAAACGTTTCCAGACATTCTGACAAGGGGATCGCATGAATTTCAACTTCAAAAATATTTATTTTTGCCTCTGTGGGGTTTTATGCTGGTACCTTTTAAGAAATAATTGCGTCAACAATTTTCCTACATATCCCTGATGTAAACGGAAAAGGCGATTTCGTGGGTCAGTTAGGTGATCTTTCTTCTCGACATGTAATTGATAAAAATACTTTATTAGGAAGAACTATTGATTCGATTTCGAATTACAACAGTTACGACCTCAACACACTTCAGGATTGGTTCCTGAAGTGAATACCACGGCACATTATGTATTGTTCTGATTTTTTTGCTGGGTATGCAAGGAGGAACGTACACTGATTTGTAGAGAGTACAGTTTATTCGTTATTTTAACCTCCGATGCTTACAGTCATTCTAATATTCCAGACGGCATTCCGCTTTAAACAGCTTACCCGAATACAAATACTTCATAAGCCGTTATCATTTCAACGCACGAAGTAACGAAACACCAAATGTTGAAATTAAGTTGTCAGTTTTTCTAAAAACCAAAGCCATTTCGGACGTCTCCCGTATCAAACCGCGCGGTGCCGCAGCTCTCAAAACTATGATCAATTATGGCCACGCATGCACGCCTTCAAAAAGCTTTTAAAAATTAACCGAGGACTCTCACTCTTCTGCCCTTAGTGTTAGACTCGGGGAAGTTTTCGGGGAATGCGAAAGAAGGGCGACGTCTGCAGGCGCCGTCGCTTCCCGGCCAGCGTGCCTGCACCGCGCTTACTCCAGCGCCGACCATCCGCCCTCCGCCTCCCACCCCACGCGTTGGAATTAATCAGCGCTGATGAGCGGGGCTGCGCGGCCCCGGCATCGCCCGGCCCACGCCCACCCATCGCCGTCGCTTGCGAAGCCTTCCGCCCGCCCCCACGCTTTCAACCGCCCCGGCGCGCCTCACCACGCCCTACATTCCCTCTTCCAATCTCACCCCGCACACAGCACCCACACATCCACACACCCATTCCCATGACGCACAACCCGCCACCACCGCCCCTTCGTTAGCCGTGTTCTGCCCTTCTTCGCTTAATTCGTTCATCTCCCACGGCGTCTACGCCTTTTCATCTACCCCCACCAAATGGGTCCCTGCCCGCATGAACGTGCCCTCCCCGCCCAGCTGTGTCGTTCTCCTGTCACCGAAATTCTCCGTCCCAGAACGACCGCGGAGCCGCCCCGCTCATCACGCCACTACGTCGCCCCGTCCCTGCCGGCCCCATTAGAATACCCTTGCTTCGACCCACTTTTGCCTCGAGCCGGGCCCCGCCTCACTCCTCCCGCTTTGCCCCGGCCTGCTCTTCCTGCCTTGCCTTGCCTTGCCTTGCTAGTCCGCCCTTGCTTCCCCCTCCGTCAAACACCCCGCTGTGCATTCCCTCGCACGCCCTCCATTCCTCTCTGCCCGAAGACTCGCAGGCGTCGCGAAGCTTTCATCTGCTGCGTGCCGAGCCGGCCGCCTCCGCCACACACCCCACGCCTCCCCGCTCTCATTTCCCCGCAGCGCGTTCCCTCGCTAAATTCGCTCCGTTCCCTGTACCGCGCCGCAGCGCCCCGCCCTGCCCACGTCGTTCCCCTCGGCCTCCGCCAAATTCGTTTGCGTCCGCCCCTCTCCACTCCCCCCCCCTTCCGGCCCTTTCCAGTCCTTCCCCCCTCCCGCCCCGCCCTCCCGCTTTCCGGCTCAGCCGCGCTGCGCCTCCGTCCCAAGCCTCCGCCAGCCGTCTCACTTGACAGGCTCTCCTTTCAACGCGGAAACGTCTCCGCGAAATGAACGCATTTTAATTTCCCATCAATATTTCAATCCCGCTGTCACGACGGTGGCGTTTCAGCACGCTGCCAGAACACCCGGGGAGGTTCGCGTTCTCACACAGGGGTCGTAGTGGAAACTTGTCATCCATACTATATTTAAAATGCTTGGCACTTCGTTTCGAGTTTTATTGCACCGATCTTTCTTATTTTTGCTTTGAACAAATCTATTTTCTTGAGTGTCATGACGTAGTATTATTTGTGCTGTTTCGCAAGATTTACACTGAAAATCAATTAAAAGTAATAGTGACAAAATACACAATTATTTGTTTTATTTGATCAGTTCGAAGGGGAATGTCTGCAATCTTTATATCAAATACCTCCAGCATCTTCACTTGAACAACGCGGGAGACAGTAATATGGTAACTTTAAAAGAAGTTCCAACATTTAAGCCCTTTGAGTCTCCTCCAATGTGCAACGTAGAAAATCACTAAGAGGACGTGGAGGGTGGAGTCCAATAAATGCGTTCCAACAAAAGCAACAACTATCGTTTACCGTTCGTTTTTATCACAGTAATGTAAGTTCTGTAATGATGCGAATTTTTCATATGAAACTACTCAAGTAAGTGCACTGTGTTACGATCAAATGAAAAGGTAAGATTACCTTCATTTATTATTAAAAGAAGAAATTAAAATTACTCTTCTCTCATTGTCGATTGAATTTGTGCTACATAACATTCAATAATTCTGTAAATCGCCGTTAGGAACATCACAGAACAAGATTTCCTTTTCTTAGAAAATCGTGTGATCTATGTGATACAACACGAAACTGACGAATCTCTGCACCTTCAACTTTAGTCAAGTAGACCAAATCATGTAGATATGTGAAAATAGAAAATGTTTCCTAAAAAAGTCCTAAGCTCTAAGAAACCCGTAATACATGTTAAAATATCGACAATGAAGTTCCAAGAACACCAATTTACAGAACGATGTATTTGAAACTTGAAGTCACCCTGTTGAATTGTTATAAATCGCAACTAGAGATCCATGACACCCACAGAATTACTTTTATTACAAAACATAGAACCCTCAACATATTAGGAATAAATACATGTTTCAAACTAAAATACAGACAGAGTGCAGGTAATGACACATGTATGATTGCATACAACAAACGAAGGTTCTTGTGTTAGCTTATGCATCCGCCCGTTAATGTCGGTTAACTAGCTCAGGAAGTGTGGCGTAACTCCCAAACTGGAGGGGCATAAGAGAATGACATAACAGATGCGCGAGAAAATTATATTAATTTCGTTAAGTATATTTATTTTATTTATATTTATATTATCAGACAAATACATCTTTTTGCTGTACACTATCATTCTAGAATTTGGTAGAACATTGTACAGCGCCAAAACCCTCTTTGAATTGTATATTTTTGTAAGGAAGTAATTCAGTGGGATTTCGCTGAGATGTGAGCCGCGCATTGTTTTCCGAATGCAATGTTTCCCTTCGCGGGGCGCGCAGCTGCGGTGGGCGGGCGCAGCGAGTCCCCGGGAGCGGTGCCAGCACAGCGCCGCTTTAGGGCGATTTTCCTCTCCTCTCCCCTTTCTCCACCCCTCTCTTCTCCTCCCCGCGCCGCTTCCGCTCGTACCCCGTCCCCGCCCTCGCCCCCGTCGCCGCCGCAGGGCGCAGAGGGGCGCGGTCGCCGAGCACGCACCCGGCCAACGCTCACCGCCGGGGCGCGCCCTCTCGGCTGCCGTTCCGCTTTGCCGCCGCGCCAGCCCGCTTGTTCGTTCGTTTGTTTGTTTGTATGGTGCGACGTTTTGCCGCCGATTCCACCAAATACAACGTTTCGCACATCGTTGCTTCCGCAGTATAGATGACCAAGAGGTTCTAACGTTCGAGCCCCGACGGTAGCAGATTTTCGACACTAGCAACATAACTGGCTCGAATTCAAGCAGTTGCAGTGTCTTAAGGAAAATTCTAGCGGCCGGTTACTCTGATCCTTAGTTTGCTGAGATTTTTCCGACGAATGTCAGGAGAACTCCGGAACAGAACCAAACAGGACACGAGCCGCGCACGATCTTTCCTTCCTCAGTAAGGGAGATACAAGGAGAAGGAAGAGCTCCGCAAATCCCGCTAGGTCGGCACCGAATCTCAGCGGGGAAGGAACAGCCACTTTCCGTGATGGCATGCACTACATTTACAATATGGTTCTACGGACCTCAGCAGAGGCACCCAGAAACAATACTCCCGCACTCACTGTTTCGCCAATCGCTCCCTTACCTTCCGCAATAAACTTTTGGCTCTTGAATACCCACTTCCTTGACTAATTTCTCTCTCTTAAATTGCTTCATCTTGTTGATTTACCTTCACCTCTTGTTCTTCAAAATACAAAAAGATTTCGTTAAATACGTTATTAAAACCCAATCACTTTATAAAAAGTAACAAAAGAACGAGTTATTTCATTATTACTGCGCCTTTAATTTTGAGATGTACAAATGTAGTAAATATTTATGTTTACGACTTGACTAGGTTCTTTTTCTTTCTTTTTAGCAACTGTCTTATTCAAACATATCACTTACGTGCAACATTTTTCTCTGCAAATTAGTTTCGCTCCAATGTATTCTTTGACGCTCCCGAGCGCGTTACCTCGCTGTAACATTTCCCTGCGCTGCAGTGGGCCGCCTCCTCTGCGCACGATTCGACCCGCCGCAGCGAGCGCCCTCGCCGCTCGCCGTTGGGATCGTCCGCAGTTTCACCTCCTCGCCGGCAGGGGGTGGCGCCTCATCCTCTACCTGCCTCCGGCGTTTCGCCCAGGCGGGCGTCGCGGCGGGGCGGGACGGGGTGGGGTGGGGCGGGGCGGGGCGGGGCGGGGCGGGGCGGGGCGGGGCGGGGCGGGGCGGGACGGGACGGGACGGGACGGGGCGGGGCGGGGCGGGGCGGGGCTGGGCTGGGCTGGGCGGAGCGGGAGTATCGAGAAAGCGAGCGCGAGAGCGTCAGGGATGCCGAGGCGGAGACGCGGGAGGAAATGGGTCGAGGCGTGGGGGCGGGGCCCTCCGGTAACCGCGCGAGAAGTCTGCCTGCAGGAGCACGGGACGCCAGAAAGCCAGAGAACGAACGCCTAGGAGGAGGAGACATGGATTGCTGCAGAGAAAGAGCCTTGAAACCTTATCTCCCCCTCTCCCGATGAAACAATTTTTCTTTCTACTTTAACAATTTTAGCTTACAACAATGTTCTGTTTTATTGAGAACGAGAAAAAAATTAAAATTAAAAAGGCATTATTCATTAATAATATTTTTTTGTATCATAAGACACGTATCAAAAAGTTAATTTGTATCATAAGGGACTACAATTTTGAAAGTCAGTTTCCCTTTAAATATTTGTTGAATCCACACTTAACAAGATGCAGGAGATATCTAAACGACAAAGTTAGCCGATGAAAACGTTGACAAGTACTGTGTGGGTTGTCATATAAGTATTTTTAAAAACTAGCAAAAGATAACACATATGAATAAGAAACATTTAGTACCGAATTTTCGCGCCAAATCAATTTTATCCTCATCCGTCAAGGTGTCATAAAAAGTTCCACTTCAAAGAAGGACACTAATAAATAATATTATCCCACAGAAAATGCCCTTTCCCAGAATTGCACAACGCATGAGCAAGAAAAGAATGGTCACCGTGCCCAGCAACACGGTCAGCAAGATTTTTCCAAGTTTTTTTCCTTTCTTTATCCCTAGAGATGAATGCCCCCTGCACGAAAACGACCACGCCAACTCTGGTGGCCGGACTGGACCAACCCAATGCTCGCGCTGTGAAAGAGAGAAGAAAGCACCACACACTGCGAAGCGGAAGACAGAGGGAGCACCTGTGAGCAGTTTACACATTAATGACGAATATCTCTGCATTATCATTTGCTTGGCTAAAACTGGTGACACTAAGGGCAACATTGGTGTCCCTCCCCATCCACTTTAACAATGACATTTGTCACATAATATACTGTCAATATTTTATTGAAAGCAAAAATATATTTTTAATGTCATTTTTTTTTATTTAAGGTCGCATCAACCTCTAGGTCATTGGCGACCACTATTGGATTTAACGTTAAGGTTACTAAGAAGATAACATGATATGGTGATGATAGGAGGTGAAAGGACGAACACAAATACAACCATGCCCGGGATCTCTCGGGCCGTGATCGCTACGGCATCACTGCCTTAACGATCTCGGACATACCGATCGGCATATTACTTATTACTTAACCAATGAGAGATGGTTACAAAAATGACAATATGGTGGTAACAAATCTAATTAGAACGTATTTCCATCTCATCGTCGCAATTTCCATCATCACGAATTAGACTGCAAGCCTGTTCCGAGGAGATGTGACGTTCCCTACGTTGGCCGACAAACATAGCTTGTTTATTCCCTTTTCATTCAAACATCAACAGGCAACTGTATCAACTATCAGGCATTAAAAAAACCCTTCCGAAAAGTTTTACCAACTTTTCAGAAGTTTTGATTAAATTCATTCTAAAGGCTTCAAACCGGAACCCTGAAACGAACTTTCCAACTGAGAGGTAGCAACGTGGTGAGGCGAAACGCATCAGCGAAGCAGATCCGTACAAGTGCCGTGGTTCGTAACCTCTGTCTGAAGCCGGCTTGCCTTTTGTGCAGCCCAGGAAAATAACACTGCGGGGGAGCATTGCGGTCTCAGCCCTTCTGCGCGCCACGTGGTCTCCGCTGAGGGACACAGATACGCCACACGCTGACGCGACGCGACGCGACAATATGCGATGAGCAAATCATCTACGCCTACACACATTGTGACGCCTCGAGGAACGATTCCCGTGCTGGCTTTCCATTTCCACACACTGTAAGATACCTAGGAGAGCTGAGTGCGATTTATTTTTTTACCTCCGTGTATCAGCATTCAAATCTCGATCGATCAATGGAGATTTTGCGAGGGCTAAAGCGAGTTCACGGCAGATTTATCGAGTTCATGCGTTTCCTATACACATACCACCTCGCTCTATCGTTAATATACATTTAACATTAATACCATTCATCATTTTTAAAGCACCACCATTGTTACCTCGGCATCAATTTCATATATCACGCATATATCTTTACAAATATCATTTCTGCAGTAATGGTATAGTCAGATAAGAGAATATACAGTATCGATTATTGGGAACATTATAGAAAAGTAGAGAACCTCAACACACGAGCTATTTAGAACCATATCTTACCAATATTTTAGAAGCACCCGACTTGCAGGGCTGAATGGATCAATCTACTGAGACGTATTTTCTATACATTTCTTTACAGTAATGCCAGCGTATGCTCAGCTGTTCATAATATACTAAAAACTCTGTGAATTCAATTTCAAATCTAATTTGACATTTAAGATAAAGAGTGCCGTTTCATTCATTCTAGAATCTGCCGAATATTAATTACATAGATCTGGAAATAATAGTTACGGAAAGATTCCCTTATTTATGCAAATCTGCAACAGAAAAAAGTTTCAAATTTATCACGCTGTCGAGTTTCTATAGGGTAAACACTTTCAAAGCACTCCCCATCTCTTTGCATCCACTACATTACAGATCTCTTAAATGACTAAGAAATAAAGCATGGGGGTCGACAAGTTAATCAGAGCATCTGTTGCTCCTCAGTTGTCCTACAGTTTGTGAAGGAAACTGCCTTCGTTTTGCACTAAGAATCGAACAAGCATTGGAATAGGTTAATTCTGAATATGATGCAGTACTGATTGCCACTAGCCCAAGAGAACCCTCTTTGAGATTGAAAGAGGAGGAAAAGCACTCAACTGACAATAAGCCATATTTAACAAAGAAACGGGCATAAAACTGAATTCTTTATGCACTATTTTCATTAGTGTAATGACGAAAAACAGCGCCAAATCGTCCAGAGGCTCGGATTGCAGGGCGTTAAGTGGCAGCTGCGTACGACTCCGTAGCGAGCCGGCCGGCGAGGAGAAAAGGCCGCGCTGGGCGCGGGGAAGTGGAGGGCAAAAAGCGGGAAAGCGCGGGCGGGATTCCACCCGGCGGCGGAGGCGGCACCGGACGAAGCGCTGCACAAAAACGCAGCGGAGCAAAGGCGCGCGCCGCGCCACTCGTCGTCTCCTCAGCTCCTCCCGGCCATCTAAGGACCGATCCCGTCTCCCCCATACCTCTCCGCCCCGCCCCGCCCCGCGCCGTGCCGTGCCGCTCTGCCCAGCCCCGATCCGTCCAACACCACCCGTGGCGCCCATCTCCGCCCGCCGACCTAAGGACCGCTCCCTTCTCGCACGTTCCGGTTCGCCCCGCTCTCGCCCATTTCGTTGCGTCTCGGTCGGCCCTTATCCGGGCTGCCTCGCTCTCATGTACTGCGCCCCATCCTTTCCTTGCCCGAACGCCTAACGCCATCCATCTCTTCCCAACTCGCTCTGCCCCACCTAACTCAATCTCCCTCCTCCCTTGCCTGCTTTAGGCCCCGTGCCGACACCACTAATTTTCTTCTTTCGGGGTTATTTGCCGTCGCCGCCGCGCCTCGCCACGCCTTTGAGCTGACCAAGAATTCTCCATCTCCACAAGAGTCCAAAGGGAGGGGGCTGCTACCAAGTGCGGGTGCGCGATTCCCTCTATACTCTTCAACTTTCCTTTGTTCTGAAAGCAGTTAAAGCTTAAGCTAATGCGTGCTTAAATAGCAGTATATTCATGATATTCTTTTGTTACTACCGCGGAGCACTGCGACAACTGATATATTTTCGGACGAAAAATCTGATATATTTTCTGACGGAAAAGCGACGAAACAGCTCACATCAAAGAGTTCCGCTTCTCGCAGGAGCCTCCTGAAAATATCTTCAGCGATATGAGAAACCCTCCGAATTGCTCGCAGTATCATTGATTCTTCGTGCCATCGCGAGCAGTGAACTCATATCCACTTCTAGCTGCCGAGGAAATGCTGTAGCCACGGGGAGTAGCGGCAAGGGGGGCGGAGAGGGTGGGAAGGAGGGGGGGGGGGGCAAAAAGCGGGCGGTGAACGAACGGCGTCGCCTGCTGAGCTGTGCTTTGTCTTAGGTCCCATCGCCCTGCTCCCCCTCCCACAGTGGCCGCTCAGATCGCCGCTCCGAGGCCTCGAGACGGCCACTTCTTATTCCACCCATCTGCCCACCCGCTTCCCACCGCCTCATCACTCGGCCGCGGCTCCGCACTGCCTTCGAAAGCCCATCGTCACAAGGAAACACCTGGTAGACAAGACGATTTCGACACACATTTTCAGAAGTGCCTTTGCCTCTGCACGTTCAAAAGAGGTAAATCGCACCCTTGTACGAGGATACAAGAACGCATTCTAGAGGATTTTCAGGTCTTTCATTTCCTGTTCAGATGGCGGAAGTTGTACAACTGTGACTAATGACGGTCCACTCGATATTTGTCCAACAATACGAGTAATATTTTTTGCTCGCCGGAAACAATTTCCGGCGAGTGTTTTACAGAAATTTAACTGAAATATCCTTGTTCCCTTCTTCTGGTTATAACATTACTATTTTGTACGAAAATATACTTTGCGGAAGCCACCTCTTCTTGATATTTACAAAGACACATTGTTCCTATAAATTAGCCTTATCATTCACGGAAAGGCAAATTCAAGTACTTCCGTGAAAATAACCGCAGCTTACGTTTATATGCTGGAGATAAATGCAGAGAGGCAGGGACCTAAATAGTTTACTGACTTCAATCGTCAACGAATTTAGAAGATCTTTACTCTAATTTCGTGAATTTCGTTTCTCCGTCGAGTATCGTTGCCAAATGACCACCGCCGCCATAATGAGGTTTTTCTTGGCGCTCTACTACAATAGCAGTAAAATAAAGAGCTGAAATCTCTTGAGCGTCATGCGAGCCACATTCCATGAATTGCGAATTTGAGAGTACTATGGTCCAATACTATCCCCCACTGAATAGAGACGACTGTTCCCCTTCTTTTCAAAAACTCTTATCACATACATTTTTCACAACAAAAAAAATTAAAAAACTACAAATGAATTTTACTTGCGTTTTTGAAAAAGAGTCCCGAAAACTGATATGACGTTTTTCAACATAATCTTAGTTTCTTATTAAATTAAATGCATATGCTTTGTAACATATTTATGAAGTTTGTGTGCCCACTGTACTGAACGGCTTATATGATGGTAAAGTAGGTCAAAATGAGAAATTAGTCCATAAAATTAATTATACAAGCTATATTAAGGTATTATGATTATTACTATTATTGTATTGCTGAATTTTGACTTCTATGTCAAGGTTGTTGCTGCTAGTGAGATTCAGTAGTACAAATCTTCCCTCACCAAACGAGAACAATAGTGAAAGCGGCACAAACGTGCAAAACGATTATATGAAGGTTAAGTAAATAAAGTACTTTTATCGTAAATCTATTTATTAATATTTGTATTTCTCTGTAGGCACTTTTTCACATGCAAATCCACCAAGTTAGTAGAATCGGGATTTAGAGTGACCGTGTGGCATATACGTAGACAGTTTTAAAATTTTACAACTTTGAATCATGTAGTTTTTCAGTAGTTTCAAGATCGAAAATGTCTCTTCACATATAGCATATGGTTCCAAATGTAGATATTATTCGCGCATCATTTATTCGTAAGTTCTCTTACTTTGTTTTATAAATTACAAGTACGTCTTGTGCCTTGTACAATGTTTATCATATTAAAAGTTTAACAACGCCCACGACTTTATTTCAATCAACCCGTTTATAATGTTGCACTCTGAATATATGTAAAACTGTCGACAATATTGAATCCAAAATAGGATTTAAATATTTTACAGGAATACTAATATTTGGCCCCAGTAAAACATTTTCCCAATCAGGATCAAAGTATTTTACATCCTTTGACAAGATTTTGTCAGCCTCATCGCAGTACGAAAACCGCGCGGGCTACTCGTTCCATTGCACGGTGCTAGCTTCCTGATGGCATGCCGCGGTGACATGCGACGCGCTTCGTTTCACTGATCTGTCTTTGAAAAGCTGGTTCAGAGTCAATACAAACTCTCCAGAAACAAATAAACCATTAACATAATGAGAACTTAGTAAAAATGTGACAGGGGAAACTAGCAACTTTCTGGTGAGTGGTGCTAAGGGCCAGTAGACCCAAGAAATACGTTCCACAGACACACCTTTTGCTCCTCCTGTTTCACATTTTGCAGAGTGTGTAATTTTCAAAAACGATCATTAACACTGTGTAAAGGTCACCGAGCGGTTCAGTGATGACAACGCAGCGCTGCCGTGGCGGCGACGGACTCTTATCGAGGGCGACGCCGACACCGACGCCATCGCCGCCGACCGCTTCCTGGCAGATAGGCACTGGCGCCGCGACGCCGCGACCGCCCTTCCAAGAAGGTTTCTGCAGGGAAGAGCGAATCATTGAGGAAGTCATCGCTACGAGAATAAATCCAACAACCATCCGCACCGATTACGCCCTCTTTGGTTCCGAACTTGACTCTTCGGACCTTCAGAATTTTCGAGGGGGACGAGATGAACGTTCAAGACTAGATTGAGGGAGACCTCTAAGTGTCACTCGTTGCTGATGGACAAAACTGAGAGATTTTCGGTTCGTGGAAATAAGACTCTACGACATTTTTTTGAGTTTTATACTTTTAGATTGTAAACGAAGTAATAATTGTCCTAGTAGTGACTGTCTACTTAACAATTGCAACTACTAAAATACTATTCCGAACCGTCTTTTGGGAGGTCTGCCTTTTATGAACCAGAGATGATTAAGGTTCTAGAAAAGATCTGTTTCAGAGTTCTAATGAGATGAATGCATTTGTTTTCATAGACGGAAGATTCACCACTTTTTTTACGTGACCCAGTGGGACTGACTAAAGCGAACGCTGTTACTCATTTCTCTAGTAATATAAATATCTCTGTCAACAGACTTTATTTCATTGCTTCACAAGGTACTGCCGCATCTCCTTCAAAAATTAAATGAATAAAAATTCTCTACAACTCAAAAAAATAAAAAAATAAAAAAAGAGGAGTGCCAAACATTTTCTACAATTTTAAATATTACAGTTTTTCTATCAAAATTTCAATTCCTTTTACGCGCTGATGATGATAGTGCCACCAAACAAAACATTGTGAAAGTGTGCAAAAAGATGACAATGTTCTCTCAGGTTGTCAGTGTGAGCGTTTCGTTTATTCACTTGCCTCTCATTTTGTTTCCATCGTTTTGATAATCTGTTTGTGGGATATGCAAATAGGGTGCCAAATATTACGGCCAATATAATAACAACTGCAGAAGTCCTTCCGGAACCTTAAAACTATCCACCAAAGAAATGAGGGGCCAGAAAATAGATATTCCTTTACAGTGTTTCGTGAAGACAGCCAGACAATAATCACACTCCGTCCAATGCTCTTGAATTCACCTTCGCCGTGTCGGACGAATACGTGAATTTCTTCAACAAAGGAATTCTTGGACCCTGCGCATCACTCGATGCATCAAAGCGAGAAGGCTAGGAGCATCAAAGCGGTGTTGCAATGTTTCGTCGCGCAATGACGAAGCGGAATGTTGGCGAGAAAGTGTGCTACAACGGAGAACAATGGATATAGGATGCGAGAACCCACTTGTAAGGGCAGTGCCTATTCTACAAGATTCCTGTGGAGAAATTGGTGCTGGCGGTGATTTAATTGAGGAAAATTAGGCGAAAAATCTAGAGGGTTCTATCTGAGTAACCTAGATAAACACATTCGATCAAGACAATTCAACGTACTTGACACGTTCTTTTACGTATTTTATGGAATAGCATACGTGAAATATGCATACCGACATGTGTAATACCATCCGACGCAATCATATTACACATTTGTTTCTCGGACGAAATCATGTGATTACCAAATCTCAAAATCTAGAAAAATGAATAAGTTGCAATTTATTTTTTAATTCATTGTACGATTTACAAATAACTTATTCTAAATAACTTATTTATATGTTACACCTTGTTATTGCCTTCGAAACGGAGCTCGAAATACACTGCGTAACTTACATCGATCGAAAGGATCCTGGTTACGAGGGAAATATGAAAACAGTAGAATGATACTACATGTTCTCTTATGCAGGGAATTATGGGACGGAGATATGAAAAGATAAATCGAGTCAAGTTAACATCTAGTAAATTAGTAAATATGTAAATCTGAATCAAATTAGGTAAAAATAAAACTATGTACCACCAGCGACAAAATGCCCTCGGGCATTTTGTGGCCTCTCGGTCAATTGAGCCATTTTAACACCCTTGGTGCATAAATAACTATTTCATTGCGTATACTTTTTACTCTTTAAACAAATGATTAAATTTACTCATAGGGGAAATGTATCTTAAGCGTATAAATACGTATAATGCAGAATGTCTTCATAGCGTTTCACTCATTTCTTAACCACATGAAACGTGTTGTTTTTACCGGTGCGTAGACCAAACACGTGAGGGGTAGGCCCCTCTAGCCTTGAGCAGGTCTAGTGCGTGCCTTCTGGTTAGTCTCGTCGCAAAGTGTGTTGTCGCGTCGGGGCCGGCGGCCAACATTCTAAGAATAAACAACTCGGCCTCTAGGTCGACAAACACATACCGCAACCCTTCAACAACATGCAATCCTCTTCACACTGTTGAGCGGAAGGGGGATTCCTGGACCCTTACAATATTGACCATTCCGATATGGCACTTAAAAGACGAAAGGGCAATAAGTGACTTATAAAGTGAGGCAAAGTTGTAAGGTATGAGAGAGGAGCTCTACAAATAAAAAACTTTTTGCCTTCTCTGAAATGAAAACTTCAACTGAACTGTTATTTCAAAAATGCCACATCTCTATTAAGCTATTCGGCACACGTACGTTTATATAAAACGTCACATTAGGAAGAAGATTGACATATTTGAAGTAACTGAGACCCACACTTGCTCAGTTTATATTAATGCACAGTGGATACGTGGGGTTTCCACATGTGACAAAGACAAAAGGTTTCTTTGAATTAAATGATGAGCTCTCAAAATTTCGACACGCGACTTTTTCGAAATAACCGATTCAATTAAACTCTTAACTGAAGAAAAAAAAACGTATGTTAGTTCTCTTGCGTTAGCAGAAATACTGTGATTGAAAACAGTGGTTTGAGAATTTTACTGTGATTCACAACAGTAGCTCCAAAAATACAACCAAAAGTATTCAGAGAAAGCGGCCTATAAGAAATAAATAACCAAACGATCGAGACACAAGGAAACTCGCAGGAAAAACAAAGAACCAAATGGATATGTATATTAAGTAAAATGCAGGAATAGCCGAATAAATTGAATGATATCAGAGATTATAAATTAGTTCCATTTTATTTTACACTGGACCTAAAACTAATTTGTCTTGCGGAGCAAGGGGAGGGAGGTGTTGCGAGGCGGAATAAGGTGGAGTATGATGAGATGGAGCGAAATTGATTGATTAGTGATTCCGGGTGCGCCAACTATTAAGGTCATTAGTCCCATAAGAATAGTGCGTGCTTTATCGCGGGCGGTGGATGTGATCTCCCGATGATTGGTGCGAGCTAGAATTCTCCTCCAGACAACGATCGATATCCACCAAGCAATGTAGCTAGTATCGCAAATCGTGCAAGAGTGGGGACTGGAACCCTAGGACCTCCCGGTCAGAGGTAATGGAGCGAGATCAGTTGATGACCTGAGCCGCCCTTGCCGGTGAGATGGGGCGTAGGGGGCGGGGTGGGGTAAGGCAGGGAGAAGCGGGGCGGGGTGGAGCGAGACGGGCGGAAACGAGGAAGCGCATGGCCCCGGTCGACGCTCCTCAGGAGGCCGTTGGCGCGATCGTTGGCGTTTACGAGCGGCGAGGGCGTCGGACGAGGGCGTCAGCGGGGGCGGGGGCGGGGGCGACGGCGGTGACGTGGGCGCACCGGAGGAGCTACGGCCCCACAGGCCTCTCCCGCGCACCCAGACGATTCTGGAGATGTGGAGGCACCCGGTTTCTTGGGAGCGTGCGTTGAACACTAAAGGTTCTCGCGGGAATCGCATTCCATTTTTTTCAGCAACGGAGAGTCCGGTATAAAAAGACGTTGCATTTTGCATAAATCGCACTCTTGTATCTCTCTTCGAACATGTCGGCTTCAGTACCATGTTCGTAAGGTACGTGATCGATATTTTCAGTTCCGCAGATAAAACCGTAGGTAATGTAGGTAGGCAACATAGATACATACCGTGAGCAGATTTTCCAGACTTGAACTTGATTTCCGGGGATAAGATTAAAGACTCTGAACAACTGCTTGTGGCGTTCAATGCAAAAGGAATCCAAGACTCACTTAACAACGAAATGTTGTCTAGTGTTAAGTAAAGAAATAAACCGAATTCTCATTGTCATTGGTTTATACGTACCCCCTTCTAATCACGTCAGAAATTGGATAGAAGCCGTTTCCTTCAATATTGGACGAACCATTTAGCGAACGAATACCACAGTTACTTTTATAGCCACTGGCCTGCTTTATGACCACTCAAGACGAACTCCACAGAGGCAGCGGCACATGCGAAACTCACACCTCGCCGTGGCTTGGGTTTCCTTCGAGACAGAACGAGGAAGCGGCGCAGAGAGCTGCCGTCCAATGGAGGCAAAAAGTGTCGGAGCCGCTATTGAAACCGCGTTTCCTCGTGGTCGCGCGGGCAAACGCAGATCAGTGACGCTGTTGAAGCGCACTGCAATTCCTCGCGCAGACAGGTCACCTGGCTCCTACTCTCGGCGTGAACTACACACATACAGCGACCTGCTCCCTCCAGACAACTGATCCCTGGCACTGCCTCACATCAGGTGACTTTAGGTGTAGTAACATTCGCACTTTTTAACACCCGACCGGGTCCGGCTACTCAGTAAAGCTGAGATTACAAACATCAAGAAATGAATGCGAATTATAAATTAATAGAGAACCTATTACACACTTACTCCATAGTTTTGTGTTTGGTTCACGATCGTTTAACATTGGGTTTGTCTTTGACGTACTGGGAAGTGCTATTTCATATTGTAATACAGAAAAAGGGGATGGCATACGTATGTGTGCGTTTGCTCCTCAATAACAATTGGATCACTGAAGCTACTGCTCTCAAATTTTGCATTGGTACTTTTGAGAAGCCAAAACCAAAACACGCGGGTTTGCGATTCCAAAAATATTTATTGCCTCACAACCATCCACTCCCCAAAGTCAATGTTTTATTTCAGATGATTGGCAAACATCGATCAACACTCTTTGTCGTTTGAAAATATTTCAGTAATTTATTATATAAAATTAAAAATAGTGTGGTTCGTTAGAACCACTCAAAATTACGATCGTACGGATCTTTCCGGACCAAGCCCGGAAAGGCTGCCGCACCGTTCCGCGTCGCCTCGCGCTCCGCCATTACGCGTCTCCGCCGCGTCCGGCGTCATCCTTCGGCTCCAGGCGTCGCCAGCGCGAGCGTCGCCCGGGGGCAGCGACGGCGGCGAGAACGCCTGCGCATCGTCACTCGCAACGCGTCGCAGGCGCCGCACGGGCGAAAAACGCGCCGCCGCCTTTCCTCTGGCCCACGAGCTCCAAAGCTTCGCAAAAAAACACACACCACCGTCCCCCGTCTCCGTTCCCTTCAGACTGTATTGACGCGGCTTATTAACTGTTCCGCTGACGGCGCACGCCGCGGGAAGAGATAAGCACCCACGCACGCGCACACACGCACTTGCGTCGAGGACCCGGCACTTCAGCTGCTAAGAAAAACAACGCGCGGTCCACTCAGATAAGGGAGCGGCGCACTCGGTCGCAAAAACTTACGGCTGGCCGCTCTTTTTAATGGACAGCGGTACGGTGAATGGACGAATACTCAAAACAACCGACTCACATTCAGCGTTTTAATGTTGTAGAATACGTGGCTAGTCTACACACACTGCAATTTCTTAACCTGATACAAGTTAAGGGAGGAAAAAGTAACTTCAACACAATCTGTAAAATGATACGAGGAAAAGTAGTTATATTTTTCCTTCTAATAGTTTATTACCATGGTTTATTTTGTGATGTGCTTCCTTAAAACACTAATGTGAGAAAAATATCGGGTATATTAATCGATCTGCGCAAATACTGTGATTATTTTTAAGTAATGGTTTCTACCCAACATCCAGTATCCAGACCGGTAGAGGCGACAAAAATAAAATATGTCTATTGAGACTCCTTTCCTTTATGGCAAGGCACCAACCGCCAACGATAAACACCGCAGACGTATTTGTGGAACGTGAAATGTCAATAAGAGTAGTCGGGGGAAGCACCTCGAGGTTTCCTCCCGCAGCGGAGACGTCGGAAGAGGTTCGGTCTGCCGGGCAAGGACGGGGGGGGGGGGGGGGGCGGTAAGGGAGCGAGGATGAGGAAGTGGTGAGACCGGGAGGATGTGGGAGCCACAAGGAAGTTGGGAGGGGGGCACCTCTCCCTGCGGCCGACCAGCAACCGCAGGGCGATAAAGAATGCCGAAGGGCAGTGGAGAGCTTCGGCAGCATGACGAAACATCATTTTCTGCTGTATGGAGAGAAAAAAAGAAAAGAAAAATAATACCGCGAGTACTAAAAGGTAAAGTGTAATATTACTTAAAGCTGTTTTAAGAACTACGGCACTTTGAGGCTGACAGGCAAAGTTTCGAAGATTTTGTGGCTTTGGCCATACATTGTTGATCTTCTGATCGTAACTTTCAGTAGCTGGGAAATAAAACTCTCAGTCGTCGATGTTTAAATTTCCTAGCTATTAAAATCGACGTTCCTGATGCAAAGAACGAGATAAATTGTTTTTTCATAGCTGTAATAATTGAAAACTACTTTCATTTCCTTGAGAACAGAAATATTTCATGTGTCATGGGTTTGAGACCAACAAGGAAAGTTCAGCAGTACATACATCACCATCCCCTTGAGAGAAACTTCGAAATACATATGGCATCTTGTTTTGAAAAAAAAAAAGTATGCGTTTAGGGAGGGGGTATTTACGAATTTTTAACATATTTCCTCATTACAGTGGTTCAAACACTTCAACAAGTATGTATTATTTATAGATTACTCTATTTTTTCCATATTTCCAATTTTACTCATTGCATATCCATTATCCAGAACATTTTATTTCCCGAACTCGGAACTGGTTACATCGAATAATCCACGCTCTATTGTAAACGGGGAGATATCCATGGCGCGTGCCCCGGGCAGGTCGACCACTCCCAGCTCGTCCGTCGCCGGCAGTTACGCAAGCGCGGTGCAGCACGGGGCGGCGTGGAAAGGGGGCGAGCCGGTCCGCTGCAGGGGTCACTGCCCCGGGCGCAGCAGCTGGAGGCAAGGTCCCGCAAGGTCCCAGTGCCCCCGCCCCACCCCCTCCAGCTGGCCACGCGCCACCGGCACGCCGGCCACCGTCTGCTGCCCCGCCCCCGCCCCCTTCGGAACACGCGCACGCGCCGCGCATGACAATCGCAGGAGGAAGTAGCTCAGACGGAGTCGAACCCTCACAGCATTCGTTGTCAGTCTCACAATGTTTGCTGGCTTTCTCTCTCCATTAACACAAAATATTTACATTAAATAAAAAAAAGTATATATAAACAGTCCGGTTGTTTGTTGAACATTCACAAGTCCAAAGCCGATCCAAGAGATAGGATTTCTGAGAGCAAAATTCGTTTATTCACACCACTTCCTTCCGAAAAGAAGAAAAAAGCACTCCGACGCATGTAGAAGAACCTGAAACCTAAAAGACGCTAGAATGTATTGCGGTTCCTGTCACACAGTCGGTTTATGAAATAATAATATTACGAGTAAACCCGAAGCTCCCTAGATCTCCCCAAAATAGGCTTACAAACTTATACGTTAACTTGAAATTGATAATGTACATATGTGAAGCAACATACAATTCCAAGAAACCGTACATCTATTGATTTATAATTGCGAAGCAATCTGAATTTAAAGAAAGTCAAAACTAAGATAGACACTACATTCCGTTTTTCATAATAGGTGCTTTGTACAATTCCTCAATGGGGAAGTCGCGTCCAGTGAAAATGAATTCGCGGTTACATAAATGTCCGGATCATCGGCCTCCGTCGGAGGTTGACTGCCGCCGTATTCGGGGCGGGCGCGAGCGTGAGCGGAAAGCAGTCGTCGGGGGGCCGTGCCGACTGCGTCAGGAAGAGAGGCGCCTGACACCCACGCGATTTCAATACATTTGCTCACGTCACTCCTTGAGGACAGCCGGCGGGCCTAAACGTCAGAACGACACGAGCCCTTCTTCTAATCGCCCAAGGACGAAGGGGAGGAACATTTAATGCAAGTCTAAAAAGTAGAATGTTTTTAATCTAGAAAAGTACGACTAAAGTTTAAAATAATACCTGAAGCTCTGTTCTTCCCTCTAAAGAATCCCTGATTGATATTTACGACGGGGCTGGAATCCCCCGTTCATTGCCCTGACTGAAAGTAAGAACTGAGCGCGTGGCATCCTGCAAGCAACGGCGTACGTGGGAAGGCAAAAAAAAAAAAAAAACGCAGGCGCACATAGTCATACCCGCCTGGCCGGGGTCCGGCGAGCAGCGGGAGCGACGTGCCTGCCAAGGGGACGGTCTGGGCGGAGCGACGAGGCTCGGTACGGCGCGCGTGGGAATAGCGGGTTCTCCGCGTGAGCTCTAACGGGCCTCGTCTCCTCGCGGCCGTCTTCCTACTCCGCCGCGCCGGCGTCGATCTCCGCGTGACAGCGCCGAGCGGTCGCGCACGCCGCCAGCAGCCGGTCTGACAAGAGGGTGCACACTAGTGATAAGGCATCGACAACAAAACATCGATGTTTCTAAATATTGAAGCTAAAAATGTAAACATTGAAGCTCGAAATTAAAACATCGATGATGTTAAAAAAACATCGACACAAAACCATCGGTGTTATTAAACATAGATCTTTTTAAAACTAGATACGTAACCAATGTCGTTCACGTGAGGGAATTTAAATCGATAGTGGTCTTGTTTACGAATTTTTAATTGAGCTTTATGTAACAAAACAAAGCCCCAAAACAGCAGTATAATTAACAAATTGGTTATGTTATTCGATAATCCAATAAAATTCAAAAAAAGTCACTTTGGCCCAAGAAACATTCAATGTATGGATGTCAGAAAATTATAGAATTTTGTTATGATGGTACTGTTTAATTGAAAAAAATATATTAACCACGTGAAAACATCGAACGCACAACATCGATGTTTTGATTACAATACTCGAGTTTATAAAAACCTCGATTTTTTAAAACATCAACATCGAAGTCGCGTCCCTAATCCGCATTCCGCATATTTTATCCTGGAAGATGGTGGTATTCCTCCTCCGCTGAAAGTACGATCCGGCATGTCCCACAGTCGGCTAGCAGTTTTTTTCCTCCTCCAGGTATTTACTTCCAGCGGGGCAACGCCCCAGCCAGGACAAGCTCAAATCTTCACATGGTTTTCAGACATGCGTGGCAGTACAGAACATGTAACTCACACGAGTGGTAAGATGCGCCAACGGCGGCACAAGAGACCATGTGATCATAAGGGCCATGCTTCCCACGAAAAAAAGGTCGACAGATCAAATTATTTTATCAACAAACATGCCCAAAATGATATAATTTCTACTAGCTGGTAGTGTCAAATGCTGCTCATCTATTGGGCGCCACAAAAACTATTTTTAATAAAACAATATTATTTTCATTCTTTCCGATGACTACCAACAAGCCCCGGCCTCGAGCAACGTGAGGGGTCTTTCACACTAGAAAGATTAATTCTTTCACAAGAAAGACGTCTGACTTGGGCGTAACATTGAACTAGATACATTTAGCGATTTAAAACAATGCTTCAGAGTAACACTTTAGTGACATGATACACGAGAGTTCTGTGAGATTGTGTAACACAATGGGATTACGCAGAGCTATGTTCTCACTCACATCACACATTTTTCAATCATGAAAGTAAAATGTTCATATAATTTCTTGTTAATGTTGTAATAATTTGAATCGAGTCATTCGCAATTTCCTTCATGCTTTGTTACTTTCACAATTTTATCCTACTACCGTAAAGATATAGTATTGTGAATTTATACTCGTATTAATACGTACAATTAATGACGCTTCTTTAAAACAATATTCAAATGTGTAGAGTTTGTATTCAAACTATTCCCATTATAAAAAGGAGTACTAGTAGAATAGTGTATAAAAATCGTTTAGATATTCTATTTTCAAATAATTTATAAATATATGTCCCCTTTTATTTTAAAATAACCCCAATTTACTTGCGGTGAAACAGATTCCTCGCAAGCTGTTATGCCTTTGCAGAAGAAGTAGGGCATCAGCCAATCTCTTCAACATACGTTAAATACATAACGTACAAAACTACTGAACTCTTACTGCACACCTTTTGGGAGATAGTGTATCTCAAATTGAACATGTAAACTGAACAGAAAAAAATATAATACGAGGCAATGTAAAATATAAAATAAATAATATGAAATAAGATTTTGTAGAAATAAATTGTAAAGCAATTGAAATTCAATCAAATATTACTAGCAGCAAACATTCATTTCATGCAAGTATTTCAGAAATTATTTTTCGAGCTTGGTTGTCGCGAAGAAGGGAAAATGGCTACACGTTAATGACAGTTACGGGTACGGCAACAAGGTATGTTCTGTGTAAGGGACGCCGCGCCGCGAATGAGGAAGAACCATTATACGTGAACAGCCGTTCGCAGCCATAGAGCTATGTCGCGTCGCAGACTGTTTCGCCAACGAAGCTTCAGCCATCTTATTGTGGCTTTATTTGAGACTGAAAAGCGCCGAGATATCCCGGCGTATGTCAGCACACCCGCGCGTCAACTATCTTGGCGCATTTTAGTCTGAGAAAGGACGCAAAATTATTACCGAAACGCCCGCAAAAAATAGACGACCCGACGTCGTCCGGACAACCGAGAGCATTCGATACGCCTTTTAGTGTCCATCGGATTTCGCTTTCCGCGAGCCGAGTTAACGGGCGAAGGCGGGGGTGCCCGTTTTCCGCATCTGCGAGTCCTTTCATCTTCTCCGAGAGAGCGTCTTCTTCTCGTCGCAGCGGCGCGCAGCGGCCGTGAGTCACCGGGGAGGCAGAAGGCAGGGCGCGCCTGCGGCGGGGACAGCGCGCGAGGGGGCGCCCATAATGCCCCAATTCATCAGCGAGGGCACGGGGCGAAGGCGGGGACGGGAGCGGGAGCGGGAGCAGCTGGATGGGCCGCGCTGGAATTTCATCAAGCGCCAACGCCCGCGTCGCCGCAGCAGCCGCCCTCGCGCCTTTCGCCGCCCCCTCCTCCCCCAGCCCTCCACGGTGCTGTCGACGATAAGGTGCTACCCAACGAGCGGGCCGCAGCGTGGTAGCAGGTGGCCCGCGAGCGGGTTACACACGTTGTTGGAACAGCAATTCCGATTGAAATTCAACTACTTAGGATGTGAAAAGTTGCTTTTGTTTCGCGAATATTAAAAAAATAATAAAATAAAGATACAGTTTGAATGTGCAAATTATAATTAATAACTCTTCAGAATAAAGCAACTGTATTTTCTAAAGGATAGAAAACAGCAACATTCGGATTAATGCAGGACATATATATTCATTTATAAAAACACATATTTTCCCGTTTTTCCCAATTCATGGTCGACACTTCCGCAATGTGGTTAAACTTTAGAATTTAGCAAGAGAAATACTCGGTATATGCTGGTATATAAGGAAAGACAGAATACAAGGAAAGAAAGATAACTTCAAGAACAGAAGCAACAAAAACGTGTCTGGAAAAATAAGTCGCTTCTTATAAACTATCAGACAAGAGAAACGATGATACTTGAGAGTGAGAAACTCAAGCGAGAAAAAGTAATGGAAAATGAGCAAAATTGGCTCGAAAACCTTTTGCGAATAAATCAAACACGGGATTCGAGCCAGGTGTCCAATTACAGTCCTATAGGAGAAAAGAGGAAGTGGAGGAGACAGGGCGCCCCATGACAGGATAAAACATAAACGGAAACGGTGTTGGAAATTCACATGTGAACGGATTAGAGGTTCAATCGAAAATGTATTTACGATGAAAACGTCTTGATGGGAAGTCTTCCCACCGGTACGTGTGGAGGTCAGGCAGCGAGAGAAAGGCTAGCTCACTAATTGTAAGATTTCTCCGAAGCAGCAGAACGCTCACTCATTCGCGCGAGCGACTTACCGACATCATGAGGGGGGGGGGGCAGGGCGCGCGTTGCGACAGGGCACGCGGCGGGGCGCAACGGGGCCAAGGACGCTCTCGCACGCGGATAGGGGCGGGGGCGTGAGCGGGAAGAGAGAGATAAACGCCCCCACGCAAAGGCACGCGGAGATTGTGGAGCGGGGCAGGACGAGGTGGGGCTCGCGGAGTTGTGCGGGGCGGGGCGCAGCGGAGCGGAAGCAGAGACGCGTGCCCGCATTCGGAGTACCTCTCCAGGCCACCAATCCAGGCGAAGTGCCATGCAGGATCGATAAGATGCACACACTCCTGGTCACCAATGGGAGTTGTCAGATATTGTGATACTGATGAAATATCAACAGCATCCATTTTCTACTCGCATGAAGGGAGTCAGCGAACGGTAATGTGTACGCATTTCATATTTTTGCCCAAAGCAGCACATCAGAGAAAGAGAGCAATTAACAACGCAAACTCATACTACTTTTCTCGTTCAGTAAAGCTCCACGTGGTAAGCATAATCTTGCGTCAAAAGATAATGGTTATCACTGGTCGAATTAACCAATTATTACGACTAATAATTTCAAACGGTCTTTATACTGCAGGACAAGCCACCTTCAATTAAACGACACCACGCCCACATTCCAATGAGTCGAGTGTGAAAAAGCCGGCTTCCTATAAAGAAGAGCGAAGATGCAAATGCTGCTGATGCAAGCAAGCGGAAGGCAGGGCGCGCAGACGCCGTCGGCGCCTGCGGTTGTGGCTGTGGTAGTGAAGTGCGAAATGTATACTCCAACGCGGGCAGGGCGGAGCGCTGTTTAGCAAACACGTCTGCTAGAGCAAACGCCTGCGGCAGCCGCCGCCGCCGCCGCCGCCGCCGCCGCCGCCGCCGCCGCGCGGGGCCTGGTCGGCGCGATGGAACGCTGCACGCGCCCCGCACGCGCCGCACTAGCCACTGCCCCGCCCCGTTCCGCACTCCCAACGCCTCGCCCCGCTACGCCGCGAACTCTTCGTTCACTCTCCCTCCTGCTCCACCCCAACCTGCTCCGCTCTCGCTTCTCCCTGACACGTTCCGCTTCACCCCTCGCCTCTGCCCCGCTTCGTCCATGCCTTCTCCGCCTGCCCTGCTCCGTCCTGCTCGATCCACTCTGACCTGCCCTCGACCGGCATTGCTGACAAAACATGCTCCCTCTGCAATTCGAAAATATTCCAGTCTTGAACCTCTACGATTCGACAAAAACATGCAAGCTTACACTCAATAAAATTCAAAATTAATTTCTTCACGCTGGAATTCCTCACACTTACGTGCAAATGGGCTCCAACGGTATCTTAACATCCAAGACCCAAATTCCGTCTCCTTCGATTCAAACTTCTATAAACAAGGTAACGACGTCCGACGCACCAAAAGTATCCCTATCGAGCGCTAACGGTACAACTAGCGTGCTGCGGAAACCCGCCGCCGCGATTTCGATTTCCCTCCCTGCTCGACGCAATCGCCGTGTCAAGGTCTTCAGCCTCAGACGCAGCGGTGAAGATTTCTCTCTGAAATCGCTGCTAGTGCTCAACCGCTCCAGAGGCGCTGAAGACATGTTTTCGTAACTCGCTTGTTTTCCTCAAAACTCATCGACGGGGCAACGGCCTCGGCGAATGCCTACCTTGTAGCTCAACTCCGCCTAGGATTCGTTATTACAATGTCAAAAGAATGAGAGTACAAGAAATGAAACATAAAGTTCACTTATGATGAGGCACGGTATTTAATTCATACTTTAAAAACTTACCGACGATAGGATCTCTGTCTTTCACGTCAGACTATGTATACACACCAGCTGTAGTGTTGTATCTTCTATGAAGTAATTGCAGCCATTCAAACTAATAGTAACTGGCACTTAGCTTTATTTACAAGACATTTGGTTTAACCTTGATGTCGATCCCACAAACTCTTGCTATTTCACTGCACACTTCTCGCAGCAATAATATGACGCATGAATTTCTGGAAGTGTTAGGCGATACGGGGACAAGTTAATATTTTCTGAGAAAATACAATTTAATTACGAGTACATATTCTCAGGAATTCTCACATTTGCAGAAATATCAATGCCATCTTACAGTCCACTGCATAAGACTTCTGATAACGTCACTACTTGTAAAATAATGTCTTTAAATATATTACATTACGGTACGTTCTTAATAAATAGCAAGAAGTACCTTTGGTGTTTAATACTTTTGAGAACTCCAGTCTACATATGTATTTTATCACCAAAACTTTGTTCATACAGGCAACCAGTTGGGCGGTTCCACATTAATCCGAGAGATGGTATGCAATTTCGGGTCGAAAACATCACCTCGCCAATTTAGGCAAAAGGGAAAAGAGGCGAGGGGGGAGGGTCAGGTTGGGGATGGGGGACCATTTCACTCTGAGAGGGCCCAGGCCATCGCCATGGGAGGCGGGACGGACGGGCGCTGAGCAAACACTCCATTTAATTAAGTTGGGAATTGGCGTTCGGCGACTCTGCAGCACCCGTGGATCTGGCGACAGGCTGACGAGCAGTGGAACACAGCATACAACCGAAGAAGAAAACGTAACAATGAATCAGAGGGAGAAATAAAGAATAAAATGGTTGCTACATTCATGACGAAAAGAAACCATCTCTCTAAAGATAAACAATAAAAATCAGACATTCTAAAATATGAAGTAATATGCACCCAGGAAAAGTCTGCAAACCTTCTTTGATATTTCTAACAACAATTCATATTCGAGCGTTATGAGTTCTAAAGTAAACGAAACCTCGAGCTTCCCAGTGAATATTCATCGGCAGAATTATTTCCACAATTTTTAATTTTAAAGTTTAAAAGGTCGTTGGTGATATCGAGCGTCTCGTTGGTGCTCTCGGAAAACCTCTGCCGAGAGAAAGAGAAACACAAAACGCACAGACAGCGAGGGACGGACAAGGGATAAGATAGCAATAACCAGAGGCGTGTAGGAGGCAACGAGTTGCAGAATGATGGAAGTCGAGATGGGAGGGGGGGCGGAGAAGCTGCCATTGCGTCGGCAGCGGAAGGAAATGGAGCAGAACTCGGCGGGGGGCGGGGAAGGAGAGGGAGGGAGGAAATGGGGGGGGGGGAGTGGGGAGTGCGCCCCACTGACCCACAGCCGCTGCTGTCGTCGCGTGGACCCGGAAGCGGCTCCGCGCTCCGCACGCCGCATTGCTCTCTCGCCGCGCATCCGAACACGAAACAGAACGATAAACAATAAACAAAATAAACTATCCACCCAAGGGTGCACCTGATGCAGGAACACCACAAACAACAAACGGCAAACTCATTTCGTTTTCAAATTCATGTTCAGTTATTCGTAAATACATATACTTATTTTTATGTTGTATTATTTTTAAAGTAATATTTAAAGAGATAAAATGATCTTAATATTACAATACTTAATGATGCCAAATATTCTTAAATTTTCTATTCTAGAATTTTTTCGGTCCTCGCCTGTATTCAATTATTGATGAGAACAGTGATCAAGTGATCGCCCATTTCATTGTTTACTGTATAAAGTTTTTCATTCTGAGAACGAAACCGAAAAAACACAGACTCTCCCTTCAAGTAGATGCCTATTAATTTTTACAAAATATTTTTGTGGCCAACAAGGTGAAGTAAAAGGTCGCAATACCATCGTGATTAGATGAGGCGAAAAAGCTGACGGAAAATCGTGCCATCACAAAATCAGGTATCTCGTAGCAACAAACTTTCTCAAAACATACATCATACAAAATTCCTACCTACGATAATACAGGCGATATTGCATAGCAACTATCGTTAATCTTGAAGTAAAACAAACCAAGATCGTTTCCTCGGCTTTTGCAACATCCTTGTCAACGCACACAACCATTAACATATCTCCAAGTAAAAAAACACAGCCATTCTGATGAAAATATGACGAAAGAAGAACAAAAGAGAGGGCTAGAACAAAATGAATTGCTTGACACATCTTCACGCCTGCTGTAACCGTGAGGAATGAAAGGAAACACTGCCTTTAAACGAACAAAAGGATTGATACTCGTGCGCTCTCCTTACTTCGGTAATCGTCGTATCCATTTGAGTCAAACACTCACAAGAGGCCTCGCTTGTGTAGCGCAGCAACAGCCGGGGGACAAGGGGGTAGAAAGGGTAACATGGCCACGCTTCGCCCCGCCCTGCTTCAGCGACTCGCCACGCTCAGACCCGCTTCACCCCATTTCTCCCGCTCCGGCCCGCTCCACTCTTTCACAAATTAAAAATCCATACTCGAAAGTGGTTCGAGAACGTTTAATACTTAAAAATAGTAATTAACATACCATAATTTCATCTTTAATTATAATGCCATAACTGTAAGATGAATTTCGTATTAATTGAGAGCAACTTATAATAGTAACTTCCGCATTGTGAATATTGGATGAACTAGAGTAATCCACACATGTCACTTGAAAAGCGAATCACTTTCTCTGCACTACTGCAGACTACATGTAACTCGCGTCTCATCACCGTAAATCATTCTTTCCTTCTGCCCGGGCACAGTCTCTAACTGAACCCATATTTTCTCTTAACCTGCTGACATTTCCCTGTTAATTTTCTACGCTTTGTCTTCCCCGTGTTCAAAACCAGGCCATTCCGTCTTTGGAAGTGTCGCAGCATGTTAATCTACGACTCCGCGTCTCTCCTTCACTTATTATGCCGGGGAGCGTTCCCCGCGCGTGGAGAGTCCCTTAGATACAGCGAGTAGCGCAACCGCGGCTATTTAATATCCTCCCACCGGATAACCCCGCCTCGCAATATGCAATAGGGAGAGAAAAACGATAACAATTGGAAGAATGAAGACTTTCGCGTATATTAATACTGATGATGAATAAATTCGGGGCTCCCAAAACTCACTATATATCGCTCAGTTCCAACTCTTCTGACATCTGAACATAAAATGGCGGAATCGGCTGCGTAAAGGAATGTGCTTAACTAGAGCCTAGTGGGAGGACAAGGAACGCGTGCGTGCGGGCGGCTGGGTGGCCGAGCGGCGTCGGCGGCGGCACACGTGGGCGCGGGCATGCGTCCCCGGCGACTGCCGCCTCCTAGACCGCCGCCGCCGCCGCCGCCGCCGCCGCCGCCGGATGCGGGTCCTTGGTCCCCGCGCGCGCGCGCGACCGTCCGCCACCGCTCCCGTGCCAGCGACCTCTCTCCCTCCGCCGCCCCGCCCCCGACGCGGCCGCACACGCGGCTCGTTATAGCTCGGCGCCGCGTCGCGGGAAGCAGTGGCCGAGAGGCGACGCGACGGCGGAAGCGGCGAGGCGGGCAGCTGCCGGCTGATGGGCGCGAGCAAGCGCGGTGGCGGCTCGTGCGAGCAGCGACAGCCGGAAACGGACAAGAGGTGCAGATGGTTGGGACGAACATTTCTTCCGGTTCATTGCACGAGTTGCTGGAAATAAACGCTAATAAATTCGCGCTAATATTTTGCCGCAAAATAATCCATTATCGCCGTATTGGGAGATGAAATAATTTAACGACTCTCACGGGCACGATGATAATTTATCCAATCAGAACGATAAACACTCGCTCCTTAACTCGTGATGTAATAATCTCTGTAACGCATTGTATATTAAATTTATATTACTGATTCACTGTTTAACAATATCTAACATGTCCCTGAACTTCACAGGGGTGACATTCCCTCATCACTATAAAAACTTTACCAGTGCAAATAGCTGCAATCCGCACGCCGCGGGTGCTGAACGATGGACTGTACCCAACTCGACAATGCCGAAGAAAAGATAATTCTTCTGTAGTGGTGTTGTGACGGTACATTTCTTTCTCTTTTTTCTTTACAATTTTTTTAATTTTATTTTTTTATTTTAATTGGCGCGGATCCACAAAAAACACTTTGCTTCAAGATATTTTTGAGAAAAAAGCGCCATTAGTGAAAACCAATGGCTCATCAATAGAAATAGTGGTATCAATCTCTCCACAAAAGTCTTAATCATTTATAGAATTAGTGATGTCAAATTTACAACCACTTATTTAGTACTGGGAAATAGTGTCGATATCCTTGATAGTCAACACAAATGTTGCCCAACAATAGGTTTCCGATGAGGTGAACACGCTTCCTAGTCAGCGGCCTCGCCAGCTGCAGATTTCCTGCGAATCGGGGCAGACGCTTTGGGGGCGTGGCAAAGGGTGAGGGGGCGGAGGCGGAGTAAAAAGGGGTCGGCGCGATCAGGGGATGGGGGGGGGGGCGAAGTCATGACGAGTGGGATGGACCGAAGGGGGAGGCGAGACTTGGCGGAACGAGGAGGGGGCGGGGGGGGGGGCAAGACATGGCGGGGCGGGGCGAGGCGAGGCGGGGCGGGGCGGGGCATGCAGGAAGTGCGTGTGGTGGTGGCGCTTAGTCAGACGGCAAGTGCGTTGGGGGGCCAACTGGAGCGGCGCCAGATCGCCCCGAGCGAGAGGCCTGGAGGGAGCGGGCTCGCGCCGCCACTTGCCACGCGCCGAGTGGCCGCGGCCGCCCAGGCCGGCGATTGAGACGTCGCTCGCAGCTGCAGCAGCGACGGCTGTCGCGGAATCCAGAGCCTCGCGAGGGCGGACGTGCAAAGGGAGGTTGTCGGAGGTTTGCGCGGCTGGGTTCGTGTCATTTCTAGCAGCTGTTTCGGCAGTGAGTTTTTTCTGTTAACCTAGTGGAAGTATGTAGGCAAATGTAACACGTGGGACTATGGTGCAAAAATGCCGGTCATTAAAGCAGTTGTAACACGAAACTACTTCAACTCCTGAAGTTCAAGTTGTAAGCAAAGTTGTTGACTATTATGCAATCATGAATTTTGGCTGAAAATACACATTATGATTTGATTTTTGCTTCCTGGACCTGCTAATCAGAGGCACGGAATGGACTTGTAGTCCTTTCTCTATTTCTTCTATTGCCTCCTCAATCTTACGCCAGTCGGCTTGTTTGAATTGTGGCAATGAAATGTGTCATTTACCAAAACGCCTCTCGTTAAAAAATTATAATAAAAAGATAGTTCTCCACTCAAAGATGAAAAAACTTTAAATAAAAAGTTGTAGAAAAGAAGTATAAAGTGGTGACTCACCAAGCATCTGTCCCCACTCGTAATTTCCCACACTCTCCCACCTTCTCATTCTTTCAATACCCCATTGTTTTCTTCAACCATTATTTTCAATGTCAAGGGCTATTTCCCACGTTGTCTTTCGAAACACCAGGGATAAAGAGCTCCACAAGGGTAACGACCGATCGTTGATGGGAATCTTTTTCGCAACTCATAACGCTTATCCAAATGGGTCACTATCCCCAATTACACACCAAAAATAGAACTGTTAAGTAAAATTTAAAAAAAACAAAAAAACGAGATAATATTGGTAGGTACAATGATATTAATAAAAATATCTTTACGGTAAATATATAATCAATGAGAAGAACGAAAAGTGAATATTAATATTGTTTAAAAAAATAACAAGGATCTTGAAGTGGACGTTAGTGTGTTATAAGTTTCACTTAACGTAGTTTTAAGCTTCATTCAAATACGCAGTTAAGACGGCACAGAACACGATTCACAGAAGCGGCCTAGGACGTCGCGTCCGTTCCCCATTTTCTCGGAAGAGGCCACAAGGCGAGCAATTGTGGACTCCGTCTTCGAGGCCACCGCCCAGGAGTGGGTAGGTCGCCAGAACTCATTCACAGCCGGAGACTGAGGCCATGCTGTCCGCACGCATGGGAGCTGGAAAGCACTGCAAGTACGTGCTCTGGGCCCACGCAGACGGAATGCTAGGTTGAAGGTCTACGGCAAACTGGGGGTCGCCTGAAGGTTTTGCCCCATATTTAGCTACTATTAACTTCTTTTTTAACTTATTCAACTATTAACTCGTCTTATTTATCTTAGGAATAATGCACAAGAAGTCTTAAGTGTGACGTACTACACTGGTGTTTGTGAAAATTGTAACATCAAGGAGGAGACATACTATTACAATGAAATTTATTCCACAGCTTAGGAACATCACAATATACAAATGATTGTAATTCCAGAACGTACCTGCATTCTAACCTTGAGTATTTAGTATGGAGTGAAGCTGCCACGCGCTGCTATCACAGCCTCGTGGCATGGATTCAAACAGAGCTTGGATATGTTGCTGCGGAACACCCTGCCATGCGGTTTCTATGCGTGACTACAAATCATCGACAATGGCTGCAGGACGTCCAGAATGAACAAGTTGCGGACAGATCATATACCAGACATGTTCGATGGGCGATAGGCCAGGCTAAATAACCACGATAGTTTCGAACACGTACCTGGCCATCGCTGTAGTACAAATTGAAGCGGGACTCGTCCGAAAACACTACATTATTACACCCAGCACACCAGTGCACGAGTTCACGTGCCCATTGCTGCCTGAGGCGCTGGTGGTTTCTGATCATCGGAATCCGATGATGGAATGCGTGCCACCTGTCCAACCATCAGCAGCCTGCGTCGAATCGTCGACGTAGACATGACCACACCGGTTGCAGTGGTTCTAAGTCGAGCCAACACTGTGGGCGACGCCATTCTGTGTGTTACGATCATGCAAATAAGATGGCGTTCATCTCGCGCTGTGGTCACATTGTGTGGTCCAGTACCCACTCGTCGCTGTGTACGATCTTATTCTAACCACTGGTTCCACACACGCACCACCGTCATAGCAGCACGCCCGTTCGAGCCGCAATGTCACGGTACGATAAACCCGCTTCTCGGAGACCGATCAGTGTTCCAGTTTATTTTGTGAGAAGAAGTCATATAACCCCTTTAATACAAAATTCAGCTTCACGACTTTCACTTATGACTTCTCAATACTTAGGCGCGTACGGAAGTTTGTATACTTTTTCGCTAGGCTCTTTAAAAAAATGTTCAAGAACCATCGCGCATTCGCGCACAGTTACATTCAATTGCATATAATTTTAATCACACCTTCGCAATAGGTTCCAGCACTCACATTAAATTCCAATACAAAGAGTCGTGCCTGTGGGTCTGTTTCCGTCAGCTGCTTTCTCAGAGACCCCAGCTCCGCCCGCCCCGCCCATCGCCGCCCACGCTCTCGTTACCGGCGTCGCCCGGGTTCGTTGGCCGCTCAGCTGAGGGGCGCACCGTTAGCCGCACCTGACCCGGTTACCTGCATCCAACCGCCGGACGCCGCAGCGCAGACTACTGGCAGAGGGGAGCAGAGGCCAGGCAAGATTGGACACAACGAGATGAGGCGGGGCGGATGAGTGCGAGTTGAAGCGGAAAGGGAGCGAGGGAGGGATTGAATGGGCCTGGACAGAACCAGTACAGGTCAGATCAAGACTGGACGGATTGGATCGGGACGGACGAGAAACGGGACGGACGAGTCGCCAGTTTCTCCGAAGACAACACGTCAGTGACACATCAACGGACACCTTGCAATGCCAACTGCGAGCACAACGTGCACACGGTCTGGGAATCGACCCCGCGACGAAAGGTTCCCTCTTGACAAGCAACACACGAATATCGTCGGGTTTTATTGATCCTTCAGTAGACATGCGAGCACGCGCATGTGCTATTTCATATACCTGCAGCGACCTCGCAACAATTCATATTCGAATGTGAAAAATTTCTCATTTTGGTTTACATAAGGAACGCTTACATTTTTAGTATAATCTAGTCTCACGAAGATATTGAATTCATGACTGTGTGTTTTGCATAGAATGTTGCATAAAAAGTGATCAAGTGAACATTTTTCCTTGGGCTATTCTAATTTCAATTTGTAGTTCTCACGTATAAATAAGTATTTTAATAAACAATTTAACATTTTTCAAGTCTCGCTAAGGGTACAATTTGTCTTTAAATTCTTCTAGGCGCCAAGGTCTCATTAGTTCTACATTAACACTTTACATATCTTCACACTAACTATGACTTAAATCAGATTCATTAAATCATATGTAACGTGAAGTGTGTATTGACATCACGCAAAACAAAAAAACTCAAAATTATAAAACTGAGAGCATCGAAAATTAAGAAACTCGACGCGGAGAGTAACTTTGCCAAACGGTCTAGTGCCTCACATGCAACCGATGTGCCCGCAGCATCTGACAGTGTCTAATTCGGCACCTGACGGGCGAAAGAGCCCAAGGCGACAGGCAGCGCCATCGTCGTGCGGCAAACTGTCTTTTTGTGTCAAGGAGCGCCGTGGATAGGGGTGCTCTTCAACAGAAAGCATTTCATGTCAACGTACACGGTGACGCCAACCGATCCACATGTTAGTAAATAATGTCAAGTCAACTCAATTCCCGGAATCAACAAATCTCAGACTTCTAACGTCAACCCTCGTCAACTTACAGACCTTTGTATCCAAGTTTGCGAATGCATCAATTGAATGGGCGAGTGTTTGACTAGGTACGGACAAAATTTTTTATTTCACTAAGTTCTGTAACACATGCTGAGAAAGATTACCAAATCGAAAGTGGATGTGGTTTATTTGTTACTCTTTTGCTGCACTTCATTCTTTCACGTGATAAACCTGATGACAGAAGCCGCTTAAATATTGCCTTTAAAATATCCAATATACCACGACCAGTTTGCTCAGCAACCGGGCGACCCACTGGCAAAACGCCCGCTCAAATGAGTGACCACGAGCCAAGTCTTGCTAGTTTCAATTTAAGCTGATTATAGTGTGTTTTTGACGAAGAGAATACGGAAGAATATCATTCAATTTATTTTATTTTTATGATCGGGAGAAAACATCATTCTACTTTCATATTAATCCTCCGGTACATAAACAGATTTGCAGAGTGCAAAAATTGAATTTTTACGTATGAGAATACCTAAGATGTAATCATTGTCAGTAACAGACACAGAGAAAATGTGGACTGTCAGCTTATTTTCTATCGCAATGTTTATATCTCCACATTTCCTCTCCTCTGATGTTCGATGCGCTGACGAGAGAAAAGGGAAGGTATGTCTCTCATACTGCACTCTGAACGTTGTACAAGAGCTTGAGATAATGCAAGGAAAGAAAAAGCATGCATTTTATTGACTGTAGTGAGGGAATTAGGCAAATACACAATATCGACACGGTATTTCACCCTTTCGTATTTACAAAGAGTTTCCAGAATGACACACAAAAAAATCACATTGTCCAAGCCGAATCCTTGCATTTTGGGAAAAGCTACGTCCATACTTAAACAGGAAGAGGGAATTTATCGTTAGGAACTAAAACAATAACACACAAAAAACAAGTACAAGAAATAAAAAAATGAAGTAAATCGCCTCCCATTGTCTTAATTATTTTTGTTTTCCATTTTTATTTACTATTTTACAAATAAAAATTGATTTATATGCCCAATGTCGGAGTCCATTCTACGACTACCATTTGATGGAGGAAGTTATCTGCAAAACCTCAAAATGGAATACTACTGTAATACATTAAACGAGTCTCCGCTTCAGCAGTTTAATGTGCGCAAACTTCCAGGAAAATTCTTTCATTGAAGGTCGCGCCGTCTTCTTACCGATGCACACCTGTATCGTTTAAACCAGTTCACCAAAAGCGTTTCGCGAATCGTGCTATTTTTCTCAGAAGGAAAGGAAGGTGCAGTTTCTCCGGAACCATATTAACTACGGTCAAGTTTCGGATGCTTGTCTGACGTTATATAAGGAGAGAAGACGCGAGTTCTTATTTAAAAGTGCACCGCGATGGGAGTGGCCCATTTTCTCGACAAAGAAAGCCACTTTAATGCATAGAGACATCAAACATTTTAATTATTTCAGAATTATGTACTTATAGATATGCATGAATGCACGTAACAATGTATCTGAACTAATGCCTATGTCTGAGGCTTTTCAAAGCAGTAAAAGACCTTCTTGCAAGAACAATAAAATTGCTCACTTGTTCTTTAATGCCTCAAACATAAATCATTACAAATGGAATTGACTGGCGACTACTCATTGAATCTACTCACGTTCATTGTATTCTCTAATGATCGTATGAATGTAAAGAATACATTTCAATTAAAATATTGAAAAAGTAAATACAGCTGAATATTCATTATTACATTTTATCTCAGATTATGAATTACACAATATTAAAAATGAAATATGTACTGAACTGTACTTATTAAGAAATATGAGAAACTTCAAACAGATCCTGGACTCTGCGATACTAGACATGTCACTTCTTATCTTTTAAGTCGTTTACTGAATGCATTCGATATCGGCGGCTTCGATACATCAAATATCGAATAAAACACAACCCTCGGCTGGAGCGGCTCCAGCCACAACGGACGTGCGAGGAACTTCCCGCACTGGCTGACGAGATTGGGGAAGGCCGCAGATAAAAAAGAGACCGAAGGTCGGGTCGATTAGCTGCAGCCACCGAAAGCCCATTAGCAGGGTCGCGTACTTCCCCGCCTGTGCTGCCGCTAGACACTCCCCAGATTACGTAAAGGAAAGGAAAAGGAGTGTGAAGAAGGATGGAACACGTGAAGGAAGAAGGAGAGGAAGTCGAGTGACGAGGAGGGAGGAACAGGAAGGAGCAAGGAAGGAGAGGGCGGAGGGGGACGAAGATGAGAGAACAGGATAGAATGGAAGGGGAAGGGAGAAAGATGGGAGGGGCGGAGAGAGGGAGGAAGAGCTAGGACACAGGAGATGGAGAAGGCGAGTGCAGCGGGAGGAAGAGAGAGAAGGGGGAGGGCAGCGACGAGTAGTGACCTTCGACGCACTTCTCGTGGAGCGAGACCTATTATGGTAATTGCAGTGCATTTTCAGGGGGAAAACTTCGTCCCCTCCAGAGCATTATATTCATTAAATATCAACCAATAAAAATTACTGCCAAGCGCTAAAAGTTCTTCTTTTTATTACTTTCACAATGAAAGTCATGCATCTACTACAGTTTTTCTTTTTCGCAGAACGTTGAAGAAAAAAAAGTTACGGCCAATTGTTAAAGCAACGACAGTCATCTGTCTATGAGCGCCGAGATTTGCTATTGTCCTAGACATTCCGCAGAAACTTACCACAGCCAATTAGACACTTATTTTTCAAATCAGAAAGAGATCAATAATTGGATACAGGATATAATAGATATTTCAGGAGGTATTTCATTATTCAAGGATTAATGGACGAAGGTACTCTACTTCTTTTTTGCTTGATTTCGTTTTTCAAAATGAAAAATAAAGCGGGAAACACTATTATATAGATGACGAAAGGGTTATTGAAATCATCTATATTTTGGGATACATTGCAGGTTGTATCAAATGCGCAACACTATTACGAGTGAATCTCTCTGTTTTGGTGAAACTAAAAGTAACTTTAACATATGTAAGCTTATGTTGAAGACGACTGATTTCTATGCGTCTCCACAACAGATCTCTTCGGCATCTAGTCCTCTCTCCTGTTTGAAAACTTGAAGCTCACCTGGTAGGTGGAGCAGAGATGGCCGCTGTCCTACGAACAATCTCACGAGGCAACAAGACATTGTCTAGTGTCTAGTCGGTCAGCTTGGCTGTGCTCATATAAACGGCGCTCCAGCTTGTACTAGATATCAAGGCGGCTCTACACATTCCGTACTCAAGTGCACGAATTCCCAGCAATGTGGATGAGTTGCTTGTTACTTTTTCCAGCGCGGACATTCGGTGCTTTTCGGTCTTTTGAACTCATCAAACGAGGCGAACATTCTCTAAGCACATCAGCTGCTCCGGACTGGGAGAGCAGTAGCGAATGCCGAATGTGTGCACCCGTCTTCAGACTGCTTGGGCAAAAAACAGAGAGGCAATCGTGCCCAGCGCATGGGTCTTGGAGCAGGAGGGGCGAGACAAAAGCTCTCCGTGGTGACTACGAGGCGGAAGTGGCAAGGTCGCGGGCGCGATTCCCACAGCGGCGGCGACAGCTTGCGACGCCAACGCCGCCCACGCCCCGGGCGGCTGTGGGACGCGGGCGACCGCCTGACTCAGCACCGCCCCCGCGCACTGCCCATCGCCCTTCGCGGCGGAAAGGTCGCGGCCGGGACGCCATGCCTCAAGAGGCGCGTCGTGCGACTGGACGAACACAGCTGGCCCGCAAGGCCAATTCACGCCTCCGTAAATTTTAAAATTTCAGACGGTCTTAGGTTTAGCCCCTAACTTAATCACAATTTTCCACCAGTCAGCGTTTTCGCTGTATTTAGTTCACTGCACAGCACGAAGTATTTGAAAATACTGTGGTACAATTACAACCTTATAACTATGAAATAAACCAATTTGCCCTCTGATTCATTATAACCTGTAATTTAGCAATCTAGACGTACACATCTCGCATAATCAACCCCACTAATTAATTTATAATACATTTTTATCTATAGAAGTCAGGTTATGTCAGAAGTCGATATATTCCAGGTTTAAAGTCATGCATTCCATTATTGTTCCACTCACATTCACTCCACTAATCCTGTCGTTCACTGACCTGTCATTAACGTGATAAAGAGTATCGTCATATGAATAATGAAAGCGAAACTGCAAGTAGAAAAGTATCTCGGAACCTGCTACGCGTGTTAAGCTCATCTTCCACCGCCTCTTTTTTCGCTTCATCATGCCACGTGCAACCGAAACAAAAAAGAGCTCCATCTCCGTGCAATCACGTTCTCCAAAACCTCAGCAAGTAATTTTCGCCTTATACAATCACTCTTAATAGAGGGCAGGCGTTCGAGGAAAAGTGCACAAACAGGAAATACCCGACTAACGTCCTTCGTCAATGACAATGCGTGATGCAGCGAAGAAAGAGAGACATTATCGACCGCATGTTGGGGAACGATTAGGTGGGGAGGGCGGGATAGGGAAAGGTGTGAGGGAGGGAGAGTCGTTGAGAGGGGTCAGGTGGATCGGAGAGAGGACGAAACGGAGTTGAGCGTGAAGAGGCGGGGCAGGGCGAATTTAAGGGTGGGATGGTATGGTGTGGGGAAATGTGGGGTAGGGTGGTGTGATGAGCGGGGCGGTGTGATGTGGGGTGCGATGGGGGTGACGTGGGGTAGACGGGAGAGAGACGGTGTGGCGCTAAGCGAGAAAGGACGGGGCGGAGCGGTGAGGGCTAGTCGGAGAGGCGAGGCGGAAGGACCGACAGAAGAGGAAGCCACTTGTTGCGCCGCGACGCCAGGTCGTCGAGGGGGCAGGAGGGGGGGGGGGCGCACGGGAGAAACTGCGGGCGGCGCTGGGCAGAAGAACGTCGCTCTTCACGACGCGGAACACAGACACACGACGACGCACGCTCCCAGGCAATGAGCTAATGCCAGCCCGATAAAAAAAAAGACCTACAATATCATATGGTAAATTAAATGCAAAATTCAATGATACTCTGACATTTAATTTACCTCAGAAGCGCCATTTAGTTATCTTTTCATGTTACATCTGGAAAAGAGAATATGACTATTTTTGTATGTGAAAACGTATGAGATATTTTTGGAGCTCTTAAAATCTACTGCTTGTAACTTATGAATAATAATAATAATAATAATTGTTATAATTAATAGTTAATATCTCACATAATCTTGTGGCTTGCAAAGTTGCACACCGTCCCTTAATTCCGTTTTACGCAGAGTTTCCTTTTGACAACATCACAACTACCTAATTCCTGAAAGTAAACAATCTCCATATCACATGGAGGCTCGACGGAAATAACGATATAATTTTACATTCTGACGGCACGTCACTTCCTGGCCGTTCACCCGCAGCCCCAGGCCCCGTCCGCGACAGGTGTCACTCTCCCCCCTCCCTCGGCGACGCTTTCACAGCTCAGCAATACCCTCCTCGCCGCGCCGCCTTGTCGCGCCCAGGCCTCCGTGGGTCACCGAACCCCGAGCGACAAAAGCTAATGATGTTTGCGTCGCGCAGCCGCTGTACTGCTGTAGGTTTTCGAAAGATTCCACCCGAGATAGATAGAGTTACTTGAGCCGCTTTGGTAGGACACCTTGAAGTGTTTCGCCATCGAGGCATCAAAATGGTTTTGCCTCGGGGTAGACGACCGGAATATTTATTCCCAACGAGTTTTAAAAATTCACGCCCATTACTGAATTTTACTTTTACTCCCTGATTACAATATTTCACACGTCTTTGTTTTATCGTAATTATCATTTTCTCCATTATCTTGACTAGATGGCACACGTCATCACTTCATCCACTAATGACGATAATGTGAAGGTGGTTCTTTATTCAAAATACTTTCCAAAGACATGAAGATACGAGCGAAAACTTGCAAGGAATCCACATTATGATACAAAAAGACCCAAAATATGCGGCCCATATCCGCTAGAAATCGCATTATAGCTTATTTTGATGACTCGCTATTAGACAGAAGGAGGCTGATAACAATAACGAATAGTGCTGACGCACACCAACACTAATAAGATGTGAGGATTGTAGACGAAATCTATATTTTCTTTTAAACGAACACTACACGACTGCCCATCCTCAATCCACCCATAGCGTACTACAAGCTCCTAACCCCACTCCCCTCAACTGATGATTTTGACGGATAATGTCTCGTCTCTCTCCCAAACATAACTCCGAGTAAAAACTGTCAAGATACGTGCGAACGATGTGATTTCCTAACATTATAAAATACCTATACCCAACATCCAAGTGCAGCTGGAAGAAAAACTGCAGAATTTCATTTAGCATCAAATATTACACCAAACCCCACAGACATCTTTAAAGTTTTGCGGGTACGGTTTTATGGGTTCCGGCGAAACTCTCGGCCCACTTCTAAGTTTGTTCCCTTCGCTTCGGCAACTTCCAACTTCTTGCAACTTCTCTCAAAGTTGGTCGGTGCGGAGCGTCGGCTCCCGAGGCGTTTAACCGCCCTCCTCCGCGACTCGGCCCGTCCCTCCCCTCGCCGCTCGTGAAAGGCTTCTTGCGTCCCCGGCGCACGCCAGCGTCAGAACGGGCCCAGCCGACAGTAAGTCACCGATGAGTGACTGCGGATCGTGGAGCATGTATGTAGGCGCCTAGGGTGTGACGAACTGCAGAATCTTACTGCGATGATTATCACGGTAAAGAAAATACACTAATTATTTTGTCATAATACGCATTTACTTCCCATAAACATGTTGAATTTCACTCATTTCATCTCGCGGAAAGAGTTTTTTTCCCCTCTGAGTCAGTATAACAGAAAAGTTATTTGAAATGGCGGAACTGGAAGAAAAACCGCGCGCAATATTTGAATACGATTAGAACGCAATATTGTTCAACGCAAGTAATTTAGTTTTATCGATATGGCGTTGAATTCAAGTTTAAAGTATTCATCCATTTAGTATGAAGATCTGATCTGCTACCGACTGTTTTTCACGTGCGAAAATATTGGCTTAGAAATCATAGCCATTTTCACACCCATGCACTAACATTTCCTTACAACGTAGAGGTGCGTTTGAAACAAAGGAGTGACGATCTTGTCGGAGATACCGACGTTTCGAGAGAGCCAAATCTTTCCTAAGGTACGGACGATCTTCCCAAAAGGGGCAGTCCTTTATTGACAAGCCATTTTTGAGTAGAGGGAATCAAATCCAGCTCACTACATATTGAATTTAGAACAATAAAGCGGGTGCGCAACACTACAATTTACTAGCAGATATGTCGTTTCCCTTGTCTTATCTTTCAACTACTTTCTCTACATTTATTCTACATATCTCAGCTTTAACGCGGTTTAGAGAAATCTAGTAACAATAAATTAATAAATGTCCGCGACCAATGTCTTCCGTGAAACAGCGTACATATTATGCGGAAACAGTCTTGCTGATAAACTTTGCCCTCCCAATCCCCAGAATCGGCTACATCCCACTTGCCCGATTTCGTATGCAGTCAATAGAGAGCAAGTCCGGAAAATGGACTTTTCGCCCACCCAGCCCCGCCCCGACTCGCCTCGCCTCCTTTTCGGAGAAGCCGCTCGCAGCATTAAAACATTCCCGAAAATCCTCATCCGCTTCCCGGAGCACGAGATCGCAATCGCAATTCCCTGGCGGGAGAGAGGGGGGAAAGGGGGAGGATGGCTCCCGAATATAGAGCTCGCGGCGGATCCTCCAGTCGGACGCCACGACCTCTACCTCCCCTACGCAAAAAGGCGCTTTTCGGACCGCCCCCGCTCCCTCACTCCCACGCAACCCAGCCACTCCCTTCCACCACACTCCGCCGCGTCTTTTTCTTCCCGTTTCAGCGCCGGGACGGACCGAAAGTCCCGCACAGAAGCTAAAAAAATGAAGATAAAAAATGCGCACAATTGGGGAGAAAAGGGGGAGATTATTAAAATTAAGCTGTATGTAACTGACAATTGTAATGAATCAATTTTCCATAAAAAAGGGATTTTCCAAAAAAAGAAAAATCAATTGCCCCTCTGTTACTCGACAGAAGAAACTGCACTTCTTAACGAACAATTTTAAGGTGAAACTTTTTGAAATAGCATAAATCTATACAGCAAACCGTTCTTTGGTGAATTTGAAAACAATTGTCATCTCTTACGACGATCGCTCTCGCAGGCTGAAAGGGAGCGGGGACGGGAGTGGAAACGGTAGTGGCGCAGGGATTAGGACGGGGAAGGGTGCTGGAGCAGGGATTGGACTGGGGAAGTGTGCATGGTCGTCTGGAGCGGGGACGGGTGCAGGGGCTGGGGCGGGGACGGGTGCAGGAGTTGGGGCGGGGACGGGTGCAGGACGCGGGCAGGAGCGGACGAGGCCGCGTGACCGGAGAGGAGGGCGACGTGCCGCCGCGGCGCCGCGGAGGCTCAGCGCGGGCGCCGCGTGAGGGCATCGTCCTCGGGAGGATTCTTCCACTCCCCACCCTCCCCCTCCCCCTCCCCTTCCCCGTACGCACGCCCAGTAGCCCATCGTCAGATCTGGACCTTAAGCTGCGGCCTTTATTTACGACGGCCCCATCCCGCGCTTTGACATGACATGCGAGTATTCACGAAACAACGATGCTTATTCAAAGACAATCACCATTCGTTGACCACATCGGGATTCGTAAGGGCTTCACCAAAAGGACGGGAAGGTCTACTCTTCCGGCTTACCTCTCCTGTCGAAACAATATTTTACAAAAAGATTAAGAAATGTAGGAGAGAAAGGAACCTCTTTTGCTTAATAAAAGGACATGCAAGATGGGAAACTCGGCATAAAGGTCCTTGATACCGAATTTACGACTGGGAATTCGAAGGGCAAGGAATTTTCGAGAAAAACAGATAAAAACATTGAGCGAACTGCCATGCGAGATTTTTACCTTTGTAAATTGGGCGGTCATTGTGCTCTGTGTTGTGTAAATTCAAACCATTTAATAATGTTGAAGTAAAGATTGATAACTGTTCAGATGTGAAATTTTAAAAAAATGTGCCCTGCGAACATGCATACATAATCTTCGCATGAAACACTACGGTTACGCAGGGATTCATTTAACTTCGCATTTCCCAGTCCTGGACCGTCGTAAGACTATTTAGTCGGGACTCATCACATTCAAATATTTATATCGGGAAATGTTGCTTGATGTATTGACGTGACGCCATTGTTATTTTTTCATCGCAGTGCAATTATAAAAGTTGGTATTGAGACTCGCAAAGAAAATACCACATAATTACATTTTCGAACTCTGGGACTAGCAATCGCCAGAAACAGAGTTAATGAGGCTAGAATAAAAAAAGTAAACAGTTAAATAAAAACCGCTGTTTCTGGTTTCTGTCGCATCCTTGGTGTATCCTTCGTACGACCAACAGCATTTCACATAGAGATCACAAGATCAGGGTTCGTAGATACTTCCTCCACAATTGGTTCTCATTGCTTCTTAACAAGTGCTAAACTGACTAATATTTGCAGATAAACCATTTTCCACGAAAAAAACCTGCTCTGATATCTAATCACGGAATAGACAAGTAACAATTTACGCACAAAATAACCACGCACAAACCGGAATAACTAGATTATTCTTAATAACATCACGTTGCAATACTTCACAAATGCAGAGAAAAGACATTAAAACTCACTAGATAATCTTAATACATATTAGAAGTTTAAATAACGCCAACATCACAAGCGCAAATTCCCCAATTAATTGTAAAAATGCAATTTTAGTCTACTTAATGAATTAATGTGACTAATAATTGAAAACACAAAAAAAACGTGAGAAAATTCCTAAGTTTTTTTCCGTTCTCCACTTATGACATGGCTCACACGGAGAAATCGAAACAACTATTCACTGCGCATGCCCGATTTCTTGATCACATTCCTTCATTAACTCGAATGAAGCAGTTTCTCACTGATTTCCGAACGGAAGCGAAATATTTCTGAAACCGCCTCTAGATTCAAGGCTTGGTACCTAGTCGTGGGAAAGTTATTGAGGTACGCGCTACATCATGGTCTGATCCAACGGGATAGGAATTGGCAATTTTCTCTTTCATTTTCCAGAGGATGTTCAAAAACACGCCTGATGAATCGACGAGCGACTCGAAGCAAGATCATGCTTACGCAGCAGTCTGATTCCTAAGACTTCTCTTCAGAAGTTTTCTTTACTAATTTACTTTATTCGAATATTTTGAGTGTGGAATCATAAACGAGACAGAAATGGATTGTGTTCCTCGCAGGAGCAAACTAATATTACTCTAGTTAGGGACGTCAAATGCTCTAAAGGGCGGGCGGGGGGATTTCCGGCACTTCCCCTCTTCGTCAATTCGCACCTAGCATTACATGACCGCCATCGAATGAATCCCTCGAGGCTGCCGCATCTACGAATCCGGCGTTTCCACGCGCGTAGGTGCGACTCGTTTTCGGATCGCCAACGCCGGCCCCCGAAAGGCGGGATCGGGCCGTGCGTCACCTTGGCGCCGGCGCGGCGTCGTTATGTAAGCCATTTTCGTTTACGACGGCCCCCTCCCTCCCCGACCACCGCCTCCGCGCACGGAAGCCGCGGAGCGGGCTGCACTGCCAGGGACGTGGCCCGCCTCCGACCCCCTCCCCGCCCCTGGCCCACTCGCAGACAACCACATGGTACACATGGCGATGGCACGTACAGGCACCACTCAACAACTTACTTCCGCAAATCATCCTGCGAGGACAAAACTCACAGGAACCCCTGCGGTTATCTTAACGCTACTTGATGATAATAATGATGATAATGAGTGTCAATCATTTTTTTAAATAATGCAAGGAGAAGGCGTATGTATTTCTGAGCTCCCTTTCCCAGCATTTGACCACAGTATTCGTTTGCGTTTTGTCATCCATTTAAGGAAGAATATAATTATGAAGATTAGGACGAGTTGCTAATGAAAGTCATGGTTGCTCAATATTCTAAATGTCAGTCTTTACATTCCAAAACAAGTTTCAGTCAATTGTTTTATTTTTAAAGAAGCAACCCACACAGAGTGAACTAACGGGTCACGGGTTGGTGTTGTGTTGCAGGCGCGGCGAGCGGGGCGCTGTCGTGCTACAAGTGCACGGTGCTGCCGCCACCGCACTCCAGCAACGAGACGGCGCGCCTGTGCTCGCACTTCGACGGCTCGGCGCGCTTCCAGGTGGACTGCCCCTACTCCACCTTCTGCCTCAAGCGCACCTTCGAGCTGCCGCTCGGCAAGGGCAGTGAGTATCCGCCACGCTTCATCCAACATTGAACCACATTCTGCTCTCCTGATTTTTTTTCCTGCGGTCGTACAAAAATGAGGCATTTTATGTACCGCTAGGCGTGCGTAGAGTTGGTCTTTTCTGAAGACACGTTCTTGAGAAACGAAAAAAAAAAAAAATCGCACGAATGTGTCAAACGAAGATGAAGTACATTCCTGACTTCTTTTTATTTTATTTCCTTTTTTTTCATTTTAGTACCGTGAATATAAAAATTTGAGTTAATTTTTTTTCTCAATTTTTTTAAGAGCTTCGTTTTCATTTGAATATGTTTTTTTCTCGATTTTAACGAACTTGTTCCCAATCTGAAAGTGTTTGTACCATATTTGAAAGCGCTTGTTCTAATCATGAATGTATTTGGTCTCATTCCGAAGTTGAAAAGGCGTAGTACCATCTCTATGTTTTTGCCTATACCTATCGGTTTTGGCACAAAAAAACTCACTTCGATTGAGCAAAAAAATAAACAAACTCATTTCATGTGTGAAACGTAATAATTATTACGCCGCATCATGCGTGTCCAGTCTGGTACATCACCTCCCAACATCTACCCCAGCCGCAGCCCCTCCCCCCGAGAAAGGAAGGATTAAACGCAAATATCTTCGTCGAATTCTTCAAATAAATTGAATGCTACGTTCTCCGATGTGCGTTCTTATTGCTGGTATACTGAAGCAAATAATATGAGGCAACCGAACTGCATCGCAAACCTTTTAAACAACAGAACTGTAGCCATTTGGAAGAAATAAGAATAGTTCAAAAGTTTACCCCCAAAAACATTTAAAAAAAAAAAGCAGAAATAAAGCTTGCAGATTCCCGGAATATTCGATTGGTGGTGGCTGTTCAAAATAAATTTTACACGATAAGTAAAACATTGAGCGGCTTGGAAGCACGCTCAGCACGCGTCTTCAAAGCCTCCCGCGGGGCCGGGTCCCAAGCGCTTGCCGCCGTAATCCGGCGTCGCTCGGAGGAAACCACCTGCGTTAAGTAGCAGCAGCAGCCACCGCCACCGCCGCTGCCGCCGGGCGCTAAGCGGCTCAGGAGTTCGACGGCAGCGGCTGAGCCTCTACAACCGATCGCCAACGCTTCCCCGCCACGGCACCCTCCACCCCCCCCCGTGCCGAGAGTCACCTCATCCCCCCCCCCCCCGCGCCACTGCCCCGTCTCGTCCGGCCCCTTGCTTCCCAGGTCCAGCTTCTCTCCCTACGCTCGCACATTTCAACAACAGTGGTCATGTGCTTTGAAATCAAGAGCCGTAAACAGTGAAAATAATCTTACTCCTAGGGTGCATTCTTGTACATGTATTCGTAGGACCATTCCAATTCCACTTCCACTTCCACTTTCCGAAGTATGTCCGTAGAATTCGGCTTTACCCGGATATAAAACATTTTCGATATACATTTTACTTTTAATGAATAAAGTATTTGGATTTATTCGCCCTTTCTAAGAGCTTCCTAATCTACAATCGCATCTATTTATCTAGCAGTTTCGCGGCATACCCTCGTCTGCATGCCTATTATGTGTCCTATTTAGTTTTTATAACGTGATCTGGGAAGCACCTGGCAAAAGTAATGTTTTGAAAAGTAAAGTTTGCAACTGGAAATTGTTACTGAAAATATACACAGTATGGTAATTGAAATATACACGTAGTTAATGATATAATGAAGCACGAACAATACCTAGAGGACCAATGGCTCCCTCAAATAAAGGACTGGTTTTGAAAAATTCCCGCCTTCTCATGCATTACTACGCTCCAGGCCACAATATGATTAGTCTGTGATACAATGGACTGCGAATAGCCCTGATAATGATGAGCGCGAATAGCACTGATAATGTTCTAATCACAGTTAAAAGAACCGAAGAAAATAAGGCCATAAAAACTACGTCAAAATAAATCACATGCATCTCGTAAAATGATTTTGAAATTAAAAGAATGGTTGGAAAATTGATTTTCAACACGCCTCACAACAAAAATGTTAATTATGAAAAAGGGCATGCTCATAAACCATTAGAAACAAACCACTACTTTTTGGCAGAAATTCATTTATATACATTAAGATCTTTGGCCGTAAATACATTCTTGTCTCACCCGATAACTCTAATATAGTCTAATAATTTGGCCGCATGTATGGATTCCTGCATTTCCTGTCCTTTCTCGGACTCTCCAACGTCCGTCCTGCCCTGTTCTGACCTGACTGCGTCTCGAGCTCGCCCGCCCCGTCCTGATGCGCGTCTCGCGGCGGCCGCGCCCGATCCCCGATTCTTCCGCTAGGCTGCCGCTGCCAATGCCGTTACCTTCCACTTCTACTCAAACCGTTGCGTTCGACGCTTCCGTTACGCCGCCCTCGCTCTCCTCGCCTCTCCGCCTGCCCACCGCCCCTCACTCGCAAGTGGGCAGGGCACTGGACCTCTCTGCCATCGTGCCGTCTCGCCTCGAGAGGCTATAGAATTTTGGCATGTATTTTAAAGTACATTTTATAAATCTATACATCAGTGAAGTTCGAAAGAAAGAACTGCTAAGACAGCATTATTATTTGCACATTTTAAAATTATTAGTTTTGGACGTCAGGTGAACTCAAATCGGAACTATATGTGACGTCCGCGTCTCATGCGAGTGGCTGCTAACCTAAAGCCAATAATGATTATACTCCTGACTCAATCATCACGCTAGGTTAACTACTATACACTTTGCCCTGCGCCTATGAACGTACTCGAAGGAGGCAAATCATACTGAATACGTTGTGACCCAAACAGAATTTTAACTTTGAAAGCTGAGGAGATATCGACCATACGAAAATAAACATCAAGATTATCGATGTGTCCTTCCCATTATTGATTCTCGCACCCTCCGTCCTCTCCCTTTTCTGCGCACAGACAGCGCTCGTTCAACTTTCGCACAGCTCCGTCTGGATACCGGGAGGACAAAAACTGGCAGCGGCGAAGCAACGGAGTGCAGACTGCACAGAGGAGAAGCAAACCGCATGTAGTTGAACAGCGTAGCGAAAACTTCCTCTGCTCACGCGCTAAAATGTTGATTGACGAGCCTCCATTTCCATCAGCTGCCGCCGGGCAGCAAAAAAGCTTCTACTGCCCTTACCGTTCAACGAGGTGTTACCACGCGTTCAGTATCGGTAACAGTTGATGCTCTTCGAGCACAATTGCGCCACGCGCAGAGAGTGCCAATTCCGTGGCCTCAGTTGACTTTTGAATCGCTCTCGCTCCTGTTCACCAAATCGCAGCTCGTTGACAGGCAAATGAACAGAGTCTGAAAGACATTCTTCACCTACGCCTCGCGAGACAAACTCGACTTTCAAGGTTTCTTTTACTGCAAATCAAAGTTGATGAAAATGATAATGTATTAGTGTATTAGGTTCCCGCGTGTACGTTTTTACTTCTTTACTTCATCTATAAATAAATGTTTCCCAGCGTGGATGCCGAGTCCCTGAAACGATGCGTGTGCGTCTGGCGGTCGCTCAGGGTAAGGGTCGGGAATGCGACGCTTAGCAATGCAACGCCGGCGACCAATGGGGGAGGGGTGAAATACGTGGAGGGGGTGGGGTGAGGGGGAGGCCGGCGTCGCATGCCAGCGTGGAGACGCAGTGCTGAAGCTACACATGGCTCCTACTTCGAGGACGAAGCAACGCGCGAGCTGAAATGAGGTCCTGCTCCAAATTATTCGCATTCTTTCCAACGACCGAGATCGAATTCGAGCAGGCCTTCCTTTTATCATTACTAATTTACAACAACTAAATGTTCGCCACCATTTACATACATCTTTATGAAAAACATCTCTAAAACGGATTTCACAGCAGCCACACTTCGCACAATTTACCTAAGTACACAATGCAATATCAAGCTTGACGAATTCTACCAATGTCACACACATTTCTAAAACAAAGTTTCCACACTTATGCGAGACCAAAGGAATCCAAAGCAATTCATATACATTATATGATAACTGCACATTAGAGAGGGGAATACAAATCCAACTCCTTTGGGAAAAAAAAGAATACGCACTGATAAAGGAGTATGGCATTTTTGACAAATTAATTAATAAGAGATCGACGTAAACTAAGGTCAATTTCAAGACCAGATAAATAATACTTCGAAATAAAAAGTATCTTTGCGAATTATCTTCTTTTGCAAACAACGCCCAGTAATGTTATCTGATTATGAAATAAAGGCTTGAGTTTTGTAACTGGTATGGAAATAGCCGTTTTTGATATATCTGGCTGACACGAAATAATTTTTTTTCTTCTCCTTTTGAATGTTACTGAATACTTAGCATTGCTTATATATTTGTACATTCACCATCTGAAATGTCAACGTAAAAATCGGGAAAATGTGTTGCCTTTGACGGATCTTCTTCATCTGACACACACTAACTCCCATAGAGAGTTTAAACTGTCGAAAGAGTGCCACACCGTCAATAATCGACTTGGGATCTATTATATTTGTTTTGAAAAATCCCCTAGAGACAGTCCCCTGGCCACGTCCGCGTTCGCCGCCTGACGGGACGGCCTGGGCGAGGCCGTGCAATGGCTGCGGCTGCGGCATGCACGGCCTGAGGCATCTGGGCGGAAGTGGGCAGCGGCGCTTATCGCACGCTATCACGCGCACCGCCCGAGTAGCGGCCACGTCCTCCCACAACCCCCACCGCTCCCGCATCACCCTTACCACGCCTCAACTTGCCACGTGCGCTCGTAACCACAGCGCTCACATCTAATACTGCGCGCAAAACGAACAGATTCTTCGCGTTAAGGCTGACAAATATCTGTAGTGTACCCATTCAAGTTCGGCATGCACATTTTGATCCGTCCGTGTTTGCATATTCCCAAGGTCTCAGGGTGCGAACTGACAAGCCTGAAGCCGAGGATCATTCAGAAAATTAATGTTCCCTGCTGAAAATAATAATTTATCTTTACCAGGTATACATTCAAGTCATAATAGGAGCCTCAGTTATGGTATCCACATTCTGAAGTGATTATATCAAAGAATGTATACGAAGAAAATTGGACCAGAAAACATTCCCAAAACCATCTTTAGGAATCATTCCCACTGTGTTGCGTAAGCTAAAATGTTCGTTTTACTCATCAATCCTTTGATTAGTACCCACATGGAGATTTGGATGTCCTTTTCTAGAGAAACTTCGCAAGGTCGCACAAACGCCAAGCGTTATCTGTCAGGGCTTACCACCTCTCGTACGTTATGGAAGAGTATTCCATTACCACAGCTTAACAACACCGTACTCTACAGGTTTATGCGAACGGCTGTTCAGGATAAAGCCAACCACGAACCGCATCATGAGGAAAATCAAAAGCGTGATTTCACGTGGTTTTCACTCGCGTCAATTTCATCTCCAGACTGACGTTAGTGTTACACGGGCGGACAACTTATTCTGAACGTGTATGGATCCCTTAAAGGGCGTTGCGACGGGAGTGGAAGAGGATGCAACAACACCCTCTTGGCTTATGAAATTGACTAAATCGTTAATGCCAACTCGAACTGATCTGCATGGATATAATTTTAATGTTTCAATAATTCAAAACCATTTATTAAAATATAATAAACATCATCGTCAACTCCAAAAACTATAATTATATCTGGACAGTCTTTTTTCGGCATTGGACCATGCATCCTTCCTGGGTGCATTCCTATGGGAAAGCGCTTGAAGGGGACTCTTGCTCTAACAGGATAGTCAAATACAGTCTAAAAACAATTGAGCGGGTTCCTATCAGCACCAATTGACTTTCTTCTGACTGACGTTCAGAATCACCCCGCATCTCCACGAGTACCACTGAATCGTATACCAATGTTTACAAACTTGTTCAGTTCCTCTCCAGAGTCCACCAGGCCTACTGATCATGCTAAAGCATCACTCGATCCTAAAAACAAACAAATGTGTCTCCAGCTAGATGTACATTCCTGTTTTTTAATCCTCAAAGCATCAAGTTTCACTTGGCGTCGCCCGCCCGCCCCCGCTAGATTCCACTACTTGCTCGATGCAACCAGAGTGACTCGTAACACAAGGTTAAAATAAAATTGTCTTGACATTCGATTCATAGAACGCCTGAGAGCCATTCAAAATTGGATCTTATTTTCTTGCATTTTCTCCTGAAGGAAACAAGTAGCAAACTTAATCGAAAACCTGAATATTTCTGTATCATGGCCATGTGAAACAGTCGTAGGCTTACCTCGTACAAACGGCCTGAAACCCCTAATTCCTACTTTAAAAACGAACGAGGATAGTATTGCTGAACTTGGTGCATTAAGGAGAAGACGCGTGACCATTTCGTTATAATATAGATCCAGGGCCGTAGACAACCGACACTTCTAAACAAATCTTACAAAAAATGCAATGTCTTTAGGGAGAAGAAAGGCAAAATAAGTACGCATGTAAATTACAATTATATGAGTACCCCGAAAGTAATTTCTGAAATAAATAAAAATGTTGATCTACTACATGTTAAAGTGTTTACGAAATTACCTTCACGTGAAAAACAGTATATATGACTCGCCACCAAATTCAACGGCTACATCCCCTCCTCTACGTTTCATTCCATTATTCACGATGTTGATTCACAGCAGAATATGTTCGGTCGCCTGTGTGTAACCCAGCGCGAGCGGCAGTGCGTGGTCGGCCGCTGCGCTGTAGCCGGCGTGGTATAACACAGTTACACGGTCCCCCGCGTTGAATTGCAGGCGAATAGGTTCGTACGCCCATAAAGGGCCATTCACAATGGAAACATTAACGTAGACCTCAGGACATACGCGTATACTTTCAGCACAAGCTTGGATATACCATTCACAATGACCGTAAACATTTCTTTGGATCTTGCTGTGATACACGATAGGGTGTTGCTCACAGATAACGTGAACGTGAAACTTTGCGAACTCCTTTCCTTATGTTAATATTCATGTTTCCGTTCACCGATGTGATCGTTTCTAATGTCATAGCACCAAGCTTTCGTGTTTACGTAAAAGTTATAAATGAAAGATTTTAACGAAAATTGTTTTCACGAAAACTGCAATTACTTAGCATATATTACAACAGTACTTTACGTACCAAGAATATAAAAAAAATGCGTTTCATAGCGCAGCACGCATAGGGATGAATTTAACGGCACACGGTCTTGCGTCTAAAGTCTGACGTCATCCGTGACGTAAGCAGTCGCGCACTGAATATGAAAATCCAATCGGTTCGCGTAGTATGAGAAAAGATTAAATAATATAATCAAGTATTTGCATTTTTCAGTCAAAATTGAGATTGTTTCTTGTTTGTGGGTTTTCTTCTTCTTTTTTCTTTCTTTTTCCCTGAGTTCTTGGGTATCTAACGAAATCATAAACACCTCTCAGATGGCCGGAGGCTGCATACTTTTCTTTCAATTTCCGCGCGCACTGGAAATTCAGTGCAAAACGATTTCATCGTGACCGCGCGTGTTGCAGAGACGGTGGCCGGCGTGGAGCGCGACTGCGCGCCGCAGCGCTACCGCTTTCAGCGCTACGACGAGGCGCGCGGCCGCTGGCACACGGAGGACGCCGTGGCCGAGGCGGCGTACGCGCCGGGGTGCGCGCCCGAGCGCGGGGAGGCCGCACGCAGCGTCAAGAGCGCCTCGGCCACCTACTGCTACTGCCAGAGCCACCTGTGCAACGGCGCGACGCGCTCGGGTGGCGGCGGCGGAGGCGGGGGCGGCGTGGGCGGAGTAGGAAGGGGCGGGGCGCGTGCCGCGCCGGCCCCGCTGCCCACCTCCCACCACACCGACGCCATGGCCGTCATCTTCGTCTTCAACGCCATGAAGTACATCCGCAGCCTGCGGTAGTACGCGACCACGCCCTCTTATCCGGCGCAAGACGCCCACGGGAGACGAACGTATCGCTGAGACCGACACAGGCACGGAGTGGGCGTCAGAAATGGCGTTTTCGTACTATCCAGGGCACTCAGCGCACGGAATAAGCATGTTGGTCCTTCTGCTCGGTCGGCTTCACTAATACGCCCCGTCTTAAGCAGCCCATACACGACAAAGCGCGGCTCGCGACGGTTACAACATCAGTCGCCGCACCCACGTGCTCCACTGAAGAAACCTTGGAGCAGGCAGTTGAGCATTCTGTTTCTGTTAGTGAACGGCGCCAGACAGGCTCGCGAGTCCGCCTTGCAAGTGTATGGCCACCTCTAGGCAGAGGCGGATCCAGGGTCCTGGAGGGCACATGTCCCCTCTCCCCCTTCATACATAGACATGTTTCGATATGAAAAATCGAAAGTTCTAAACTAAAATGTATTCAAAATTATACATGTGCGTTTCCTTCCCTTCGATTCTGGATCTGCGCCTGCACTTGAACCCGTAAATTTGTTTGCAAATCCAAAATAAATTTTGTTTTAGTTTGATCGCTGCAAAGTTCATAAATGTTGTAGTTAAGACGAGAAATTATATTTATATGAGGACCATTATAGCCAATTTTGAAAGACGGTAATTCATTGGATGTGGTTAATTTAACAAAATTGTCGTAGATGATAAATTGTGAAAAAATATTATGGCTTACGGTCCTCATGAACCTGTAGAAGTCGAAGCTGAGGGATCAACTTGACGACTGAAGTCTGGAAGCGAAAATATTTTGCCTCACAAAAGATGGCTCATTGTAAATTTAAATTTTAACATTGGTAGTATTGCCTCCGTCGGTCTACACGACATTTCGGCTCCTGGCGGATTCTCGCTGAATCCGTTAAATGAGTTTTACGAACATGAGGAGTTGGATGGATCAGGGCGAAAGAGAGAGATTGACGCTCGTTCAATACACCAATTGCAACGCTCAAACAACACAATCTGAGGGTTGGTGGTTGACAAAGAAATGTAAAAGACTACTTAATCTTTTTTCATTTTTACAATTTCGCAAGGACGCACGCTGATATAATGACACTCGATGGACCATAAAGAATCGTTGCTCGACAGATTGCTGTCTTCATTTGGAAGATGCCAAAGTTGACAGAACTCGACAAAGTCCATTAGTTGTAATTGCTCTGCGTTAAAAAGCACATACGATAAAATAATGTCGATTTGTGACAAATAGCCCTCCTGCGAATGAACGCTGCAATCCTTAGTTTAATTTAGTATATTGTAGTGATATCAACCACAAGTATCGATAATATCGAATCTCAATAAATGGTACTTCCACTTTTGTTTGGTAAGACATACATTTAGGCACTATTCATGATTTACAAAAAAATACAAGACTCATTGTTTACTCAAGAATGCCTCTTTCTCTACGACTGTACTATAGAGAAGCCGATTGACAGGTCACAGGGAAAGGGGAAATGCATTTTTAAATGCAGATGTTTGCATTAATTGATACCAATGATTTTTCTTACAATACTGAAATTGCGAATATCGTAGGTATAACCGTTTTACATATGGTCGTTAGCGATGCGACAATATTACAAATATATTATGTGTCGGAAGTAACAGAATGACACCCACTCACGATGAAGGGCGGTCACAAATCCTCGACAGCCCTGCGCCTAAAGAACGTTTTTTTCCAATTTCACTATTCAGTATTTCAAATTCGACGGACAAACAGATGAAGAGGGTTCCTCAGTCAAACGAAAACCGCCTCTTGATGCGTCACATGAAACTAACACGAGAACATCATACGCTACGCATGCACTATGAAATTATTTTTCCAAGAAGCGTGCTGATGGCATACGTATATCATATCGCAGGCCTTTCCATGGGTTATCCAGAACGTGCAGTCACGCGATTGCAAATATACATAAGCTGTAAACGAGGAAAACAACTTGCGGCAAAGCGTCTGCGATTGGTGTTGGAACGACACGAGTAAACTATGAAACGTCAATCACTAGCTTTCGTAGTCACCGTTTCATCCGCAACAACTTCCAAATCCTATTGCAACATGAGTGGCGTAAAACAACAGACATTCCTATGTGATTACCGGACTTCGTGTGGCACCTTTAACGAAACCGTGCCAAGAAAATGCCACAAGAGGAAGATTCGTGAATTCGTCGTGGTTTCCAATTTTGGAATTAGTGATTGTCGCATTACTATATCCTTCAGTGCTTCAGCGCTCTTAGAACTCGATGCACGAAACAATACTAGGACTAGATGATAGGTGATTCAGATACCCCGTTAGGGCTACAGGCGATGGTAACGCTATACAAGCCACCAAAAAACGGTGACATCTGAGTGTTGGCTGCGAGATCTGAGAAAACGAAAAGAACATCAACCTTGTCTCCCAAATTTAATTTTTGCACATTCGTGAAATGTTTGCCATGCAAGGCAAACGTTAACTTGAAACAATATAAAAAAGCAATGCCGTGATGGAAAATATGAAAAATCTGGTTATTTTAAACACGCGGTACGGTCCGTACAAGTGTTTCAAATTTTCTGGGAATTATTTCACCAACGAGATTATACATTTTTTATGTTTTTTGTTTGTTTTTAATTCCTAAGTATTTGTGGGCAATAAATCAGTTTGCAGGGGGTTGGAAAATATTACCAACTCTAAGCAAACTTTTCTCGAGTTTCCTTGTAAATCACAGAAAATTGCCAGTGAAATTACAAAATATTTCTTGAATAGTTCCTTTTATGTTCTATATTATGCATATTTCATATAAATATCATATCAATGAAGTTCTCCGACATAAAAATAACAACTTCTTCAAATCATCTCTATTTACCATGCTTGCACAATATTTGTACCAAGTTGTGTTCAGAACAGAATTGTAATAGGTGGTCATGAAGACAAAACCCGATAGCACATTTTCAAGAATGATTCATACTCACATAATGTGCCTAAAAAATTGTCCTCTCGGTAACATGGCTGTGCATCTTTCCTAGGACATTTTAATGTGTGCAGCACATCGCATTGTTCAAGGTAAAAAAAATGTTCTGTTTGAGACAGTGTACTAGTAATCTCAAATGCCTATTTTCACGGTTTTCTCTCCTCTCAAGTGCTTTGCTGCTTTTGCCCAATTGAAAGATGTTGCATACTTTGGTTGAATGAGATACTATGTAATAAGTGTTATACTTTCAAGTAAATGTACATGTTAAAAACAAAAAGCGTAAACTATTTGAAACTCTCGCCTTGCAAAAGACAAGTGTATATGAGACATTGGATGAAGTCACTGTGGATATGAAAAAACTCGGAAATGACATTGAAAAAAGTGTGCTTGCAACAAGTGATGTTATATCTATAATTATGTAGAAAAACAAGTTATATTTTAAGTGAACTCTTCCTATATGATACGTTTTACAGGTGTTCCTTCTGTGATGAGTGTCTTAGCTAGGCCTGCACAGCACATAATCTCCCAATGGAAACTTAACAACTAGAAAGAATTTCCATTAAATTGAATAAGAATCAATTATATTGAAAAATTGGAATGAATCTTTTTTATCATTTTTGCTGTAGTCTTTGGAAGTTTTTCTGAGAAAATTGAAAATACTATGCAAAAACATTTTTTTACTATTTCAATTTCCTTTTGTCATGGCTCTAATTTAATTCCACATAAAAAATTGTTGTAGTTGGTTGTTAAAATATATGCAACATGCTTAATCACATAATCATGCAAGTCCAATTATATATTTAATTATATGCTCAATTATATAATATATTATATTTATTCAAGTATGTAGGTTAAAAGAAACCGATGTCAGAAAACTTGCATTTCTTTCATAAGACTTCAGCAGCCTTTAACATAAGCCTCTCCTTTACTTTCTGAGCTGTGCCGGCCTGGTCAAAGGCATGAGAGACAGTACATTGGTTGCTAGTCACCAACCTCCATCACCCATGCCTGTTTCTCACGTGGACCATGAAACAAACTGCTGCATATATTTTCTTGAGATATATTTAAGTCATTGTTATGTTTAATGTTTATATTTATTGGTGATGTAAGTAAAGTTTCAGTAAGATATTCCACATATTACCCAGTCATCTGATAAAAATCAGACAACCTCTATCCTTGTTTCAGTATTTCAGCATGTGTTTGCTGTGTCGCGATAACCACAGGTAAGACACTGACTTAAGATTAAAAACATAGATTTCACAGAAAGCATAAGCTCCCACAACCAGAGTTAATAGAAACTTGGCTGCTTGGGAGAAGCTGTATCCTAAGCATAGTAGTCAATGTCTCTGTCTTCATACTGCGACCTTCCTCAGCATCAGCATCCTCAGTCTTTTGCCTCAGCATTTTGCCTTGAAGAAGATCACAGAATGACGGCTGAATCATTAGAAACTATGCCTAGAGCATGGTATCTTCCGGACAGCCAAGTTTCTACAGACTTCACAGTATTTCAATTTTCTAAAAACACTATAAATCCAGATATTAAACAACTTCATAGTTATTATTTCAATACCAACAATCAAAATTGCCACACACATCTTGTAGATCTCTTTATAATAAACTACATTAATTTGTTACTGCTTCATACCACATTCTACTCACCATTTTTGAAAAGAGAAAATGTTCATTCATAGAATATATGAATGTATTCATAACATATAATATATTCACATAATATTAGTGTAGTAATGTAGTGTGTAAAGTTTGAAATTATTACTATAAAGGTAAGGAACACACGAAGGGAAGCATGATGTATAACAGCACGATAATATAATCTCCACAAGTAGTAAGACATTGGCCTGTTTACCAAAAATTAATACACAAATATAATTATTTTTGTGGCTCAAAACAACCACCCTATATTTTGAACAAACCCCTCATTTCAATCAAATTTATGTGTAAATTGGAAATCTTCACCAAACAGTTCGAGGGATTTTCAAGTCATTTTAACAGAAGAAAGAATACAATTTTATAACATAAATTACTCTTCAAAAGAAACTATTCAATAAACAATCAATGCAATACAGGCAGTCACTGCTACAGAATTCAAAATAATTTAGATTCTGTATTATTCCATTTCTTCCCTTTCAAGCAATTGCAAAATGAATGTTCCTGAAATATGTTCATGCTTTTTATGCAAGTGTCTGTTCTGAAAATGTCCACATTTTTTAACCTGGTCAGTTTTCTAAAACAGATTTCCTCAAAACACATTAGATAAGCTTCACTGATTTTTTTAGGAATCATGACAAACGTGACAGAAACAACAGTATGCAATGTAATATTCAGTGTCGCCACTGCAGAATGTAATTACATTTTTCAAAATCTTAGGATAATTATTACTGTGAACTGTTGGATTTTCACAAGAACTTTTAATGTGAAGATATTGATCTCAGGAGGTAGTAATTAAAATATGAAAGAATGTTCAAAACCATGTAACAAAAATATGAAAAAATATTAAAAATCATATTAACAGAGACATTAACTAGAAAAACATAGTATCATAAGAAATGCAAGAACATTGTTTTTTCACAATGCATTGCTTCTCAGAACAACAAATATAATATACTACATATTTCAATTTTATTGAGTATTGATTTACGTCACATCAATGAGAATTGCTAAATTAGGGTTGCAATTTTCATTTTTTTAAATATATAAAAAACTGATGGCATCAGCAACACTAACATTTGCAAAAATGCAACACAGCTGACCCAAAAGCATGCAATCAGAAAAATAAATTTAAAGAATTGAGAAAGTAATAGTCTCTGAAGTCAAGACAGCATTTTAGTGCTTTGCAGTTACAGCTCTGAAGGATAGGATAAACAAACTGCATTACTCATTAAACAACTACAAGAAAATAGCATTGCTCAGACAAATGAGACAGTCAGCAAATAAGTTGTAGAAGTCAACATGGAAACAACAAAATAAGTACTCACATCTGCAGTGTTTTCCACCAAGTACAGGAACACAACATCTTCTCTATTCAGGCGCACGGCTGCATGCAATGGGAAACCAGTTTTGGACTTGAACATGCTGTACAAAAGTCGTGCGCTCATTGTGGCAAAATCTTCACTGGTGAAATCATCCTGTAGAAAAACAAACACAGAAAGATCTGAGAACACTAACAAGGACATTCAAATACTGATACGAGAATTCAGTTTTTTATCCAAATGAACCTTAAGCAATTAGAAAAAGTGATAAACAAATATTCTTACTCTAATTTCCATTCTAGTACTACATATAATTACAACAAAACGTGATGTTTACTATCCTGCTTTTGAATGCATTGATATGAAGCCACAGAACTGCAACTCATGACAAAAACACATGATGAGAGAAAAGAAAAAGTACTGCATTCTAAAGATGATGTTCAAATTTAAGAACATATTTAAGCACAGAGAAGAGTGAAAGATGGAAACAAACATTAAACTCTTCAAAAAACTATGCTATTTCAAAGCAAAAGGTAAATATGAAGTATCTTCACTAATTTTTTGGAAAAAAACAACTTAGAAATATAACAAAGTGAAAATTTAAAAAATTCTTCCTTCAGAACAAGCTGATCAACAAATTATCAAGTACTGATAATTGTGTAAAAATTTTACACTACTACCACTCTTCATCTTTCACACTTATAATCACAAAAGAACAAATATTATTAGATGTACTCTGAATTTCAAAATGAACAAATAAATAAATAATTTTTAGAACCATTCATCAAAAGCAGGCAGTAGTAGCAATTATTTATCTGGTATCAAAAATATATTTCATTTCTTGCTATAGCATACCATACATTTATATACAACCGTATACATTTTACCACAAGAGTGTAAATTGTGAAAGTCACTTCACCTGTAAAAGTTTTTTTGCAATTGAATATTGGGTAATTTCTCTTACATCTTTAATGAAGGAAAATTCAATAGGAAAACTGTATGCCTATCTATAAATGTTTGCTTTTTTATTCCATTCCAAAACATATTACCATGTCTAGTACAGACCCAGGAATTAATATTTTAAATCATACATTAATCCTATCATTTTGTTTTCCATACTAAAACAAATGTAGTAATCTAAATGTCACTGATTTTAAATCCTCTTCATACTTTATATTAACTTTATCCTTCCCTCTCTCAGCTAAATACAGGACACAGCACAACACTAAATTTTGAAGAAATGTAACACTACTGGAGATGAACAGACCACAGCACAGCAATAAAACCACAAGTACCATAGCACACTCCAAACTACCAATTAGGTTAAAAGAAATCATGGTGATTCCAAAATAAGATGGTAATCACATTATAATTTCTAATAGTGCACTATTACATCTATGGTGGCTATGATTCCCTGTGTTCCACCAATATTTTTCAAAATTTTACTCAATTTACTTAAAATAACTACCACATTATTATTCAATTATTACTACCAATATTACCATATTATCAATTATTTATTATTAAATATTTATCATAAATTTTAAATATTAATTATTAATAATTACCATTTTTATTTTAAATTAAAAAGTTTTTTATGATTAATTACATTAAAAAGTTAATAAGGGTGTATTCATAATGATAACTCTGCTTTGCATGTGATGAGACGAGATCTATATATGGTGATCTCTCTGGATCAAACCACACTCATTTTCTTATTTTACTTTCCAAGAATCTCCCTAATATGAATTCAAGAACATAAATGTTAAAGTAAATTATGTTTAGAAACTTTATCTTACCCAGTGAGCTGAAATCAGCCCTGAACAGTGTTCTTTCAAAGCATCTGCATTTATCTCATCTGCAGTTATATAAAAGCGCACACAGTTCTTCACATTTACAGATGCCATTAGAGCCTTCTCACACCTACAAGACAATCATACTATGTAAAAACAGTGCTAAATTCAATTTCACATACTAAAATGTACTTAGATAAGTATCTTTTCTACAAATAGATTAATAGATCAAGCTAACACACACGCAGCTCTTGATGGGGTAGATGTTACGAGAGATCTGAATGACAAGGTACTGGAGCTGCCTTACCAGAAAATAACAGTTTTAATTACATAACAGGCCCAGTTAATTTAAAACAAATTCAGGTGAGTAAATCTCACCTCTTATTCATACTAAATATTAAAAATCAGTATAAGACAGTACTAAGTTTTTAAAAGAGATTAAAGAAGACAAAAACAATGCTCTCTATAGAGTAAATATAATACTCTTTAAAAAAACAACCAAAATAATTCTTTTTTTCTCCTCAATAAACAAAAGATTTGCTGACAGTTCACGGAAAAAGTATTTTCTGGATATATTTTTTTCTTTTCAACACACTCTTTAAAGCACCTATAACTGATTCCCATGTAACTTGTGATTATGAGTGTGCATGATGATAAAAAATAAAGTGTAAAAAAATGAAATTAATAGATAATTATCAATGCGTGAATGCATGAGCTTCTGCATCACAAATAATTTGAATAATTATGCTGGAATTTTTAGGTACCATACATCTATTTTCTTTATTGCTACATATCATCGCTATCATTTACTAAAAGAATCTACATCTCATTCTTGAAAGATCCATATTACTAAGAAAAAACAGCAATTTACAATCAAATTTTAAATTGCTGTAACTTATTATCTTTCAACTCATCTGTCAAAAGTTAGTTCAAAATACAGCTTGTTACAGAACTTTTTTACTAAACAATGAACAAAATATCTCATAACAAATATAAGCAAATACTCAACAGAGAAAAAATTGAAATACATGTATATCTAATGCAACGTAATGACATGATATTCACATTTAATCTGTCATTACAGTGCTCATTAACTTCTTAAGATTTAGTATTGTTAATGACAGTATGTGCTTTCACTTACTTGGAAACCAATCCATCTAATTTGAAGTCATTGGCCATTCTCATTAAATCAAGAGTGAAAGTGTCACCACGGGACAAGTCAGCTAGATCGGTGTACAACCACTTGAGAACAGCAAGTGCCACATCTGGAGACCATTTGCTCCAATCTAATTCTTTACTGTCACTGAGAGAGCCCCACTCTTCTCCGCGTGAAGCAAGTACCAGTCGATGGGCAGGCACAGAACGATTTGACAGCTTCACTTTTATATCACTGTAATTTCATTTCCTCATTACAAACAAAAACAAAGCACAGTTTCAACATTTCATCATCTAAATTCATGATTCATGCATAAATATTTCATTAATTCAGGTATAAACAAACCTGTACAATTCTTGATCAAAAAGACCCGACACAGTGGACACAAGTTTGGAAACAAAACTATTGGCATTAATATCTCCTCCTGAGGCACAGGCAATTGCGTATCTACGCTCTAAATCATTGCAATGAGTTTGAAGTTTCACAAACTCTTCTTTCAGCAATGACAGATGATGTTGAAGTTTGGCTGATTCGCCTGAAATCAGTTTCTCACATGTAAATCACATATAATCTTTAAATTGAGCGATTATAATACCAGTAGATGTACGTTTTTTATGAGTGCCGAAGCTAAGTTAGAGTCACAAGTAGAAAACATAAAAAACATGACACAAATGTCACCTAAAAATTTCAAAACTCAAAGAAGAAGAATCTGTTCACTGTAAGCATGTATTAAAAAAGTAACGACGAAAACGTAAAGAAATGTGTCATAAACATGAAAAGTTACGACTTCAAAACATGTAAGAACAAAGTTTATTTCTCTTCGCTCAAAGAGTGGAGGGGTCATTTCGTCAATCATTTTCATAAACACTTACCTTTCTCCTTGTTAGTCATCTTTCCTGGTCGACTTCAAAGATACCAGAAATATGTCACGGAAACGAATGAATCTAGAACATTTCTCTGGACAATTACACTGCCCCACACACGCCTTGAATTCCACTGATAAAAGGATACAGAGCAGCCGGATCGTATGTCGTTAGGTTAACACCACAGGCTCACACACACACCAAGTTCACACTGCAAGCGCGACCTGTCAGCTTCAGTGCTCTCCATTCAGATTTCAATCAGCCCGGGAATTTCGAAAGCACGAAATAAATGAGCATGTCATTTAGGTATATTATATTACTCAAATGTGAAACAAAATGGTATTGGTACATGAAAATTCCCTTTTTCAATATACTATTTCGAAATGAACTAAAAATTACTTTTCCTATTTCAAATGTCACAAACAAAATAAAAATTCCAGTAAAAAATGCTACTTGAAATTTAACTATTTTTTAAAGTTTCTCTGACTGCAGCAAAATGTTATGCAAGAGCATTTTCTGCCAATTACTGACATTTATGTGACTGCTTATTCTTATTAGAATTTTTGTACATGACACAGGAAACAATATTCAGAAATAATATTTAACACATTATTAGAAGGAAAGAAAAAGGAAAAAAAGGATTCCATTATTTTGCAAGTTATGGTTCTTCTTGTCTCAAGATTCACAAATTTCATAATTCATTATTATAGCCATCTCAGAAATTGGTGTTTTGAGAGCAAAGTTTGATGAAGAATGTTTTTCCAAATAAATAAAAGTTCCCAATCAGGATGAATTGTTTTTTAAATAAATGGTGACAATGAAATTCATATCTAGAATTAAACTAATTACATGCTTTAATGTTTCTCAGTCAATAAATCAAATAATTCATACAACTAAAATGACTAAAAACTAATTTAACGAATAAGGTGCTTAATACCTCTTTGTACCTTTTAAGACTCATTTTTGCCAGAAGAAAAAAAACAGCTATGAAAAATTTCTCAAGATGAGAATTTTAAAATATAACTTCTTTTACTATGTATTACTTTATACTTTTTACGTTCAACACTATTCTAAAGAATTTTAAGAACTTTGCAAAATAATACAATGCAGTGCAAATAAATATTCTTTTGTACCGTGGAATGTATAGTTTGACAGGGAATCTTTCAGTTTATTTTTAAATGTGTGCATTGAATTTAGGGTTTATGCTTATAATGACATCCTCCTTTATCTGCTGTAACATGTGCTTTTAATTATCAGAAATTCTGAGAGATTTGCTGTAAATAAACTTTTTAAATGATTTAAACTTCTTTTTCTTTCTTGATTTTCTCTGTGCTTTGCTTTAAATAGTATGGTTTAATTAATATCCTTTAAATAGTGGCTTAATCAGTTATGAGGAATGACACTTTTGCATTACTTGGTCATCGTCGCATCTATCGATGGCCGAACGCCTCTCCATCGGACTTGAGTCTGGCTGGCATTTCGGTCTTGCCCAATTCTCTTGCCAGCTACCATCTATTACCGCCCAAACTAAAGTTTTTTGAATTTTTTCTCAAAATAATCGATTTCTTAATACTAGAACCGAAATATTTATTTATAAATATTATAGAAGAGTAAAACCTCCTCCTAGAAGGAAATTTTCGTTGAAATACATAGAGCCATTTTTAAGAAAATGTCGTTTAAGCGTCAGCGTAAATGCAAAATTTGAAGCGAATCTTCACAGAAAACTTTTTCGAAAACCTTTATTGAAAATTATTTGAAGTGTTTCCACTCACAAATGTAATAGTGTATACAAATCGCTGTGAATATAAATATCAACGGCGTGAGAGATATTTGAAAAAAAATACATTAGCATAATTTTTGAAAAAAACAAGAGTGTAGCAAAATTATTTATGTTATCTTAAATAGTGTCATTTAGCACTATTCTTACAAAAAGTTTGAAGAAAAAAATTGGAGCTGTGTTTGAGAAAATCTTGTTGAATATCCTTAAGCGACTACCTAAGGGTTAAGTAAATGGCCGTGCATCCTCCTCCTTGGTTTGTCATTGGTCAATACCCATCTCTACAAATACATTATTAACTAATCGATTCCTTTGTACATCGTGGTCAATACTACTACAGTATTTTTACTTTCCCGTGTACAGAGGTGGCCAAATTATTATACCAGAGTTCTTGAATAAGACAAAATGTACTTGCGACAATAGATATTAACACATCCTGTGTACAGGATTCTAATGTTTTATAAACATTTCGTAATTTACATACTTGTTCAGAGGTATGTTGAAAATCAATTTTTAATCCATTATTTCAAGTTGAGTATCATTTTGCGATATGCGAATGAGTTGCTTTGTGAGCTGGTTTTTATGGCCTTCTTTCCTTAACTTTCTTTTAACTATCGAACGAACATTTCGATGGAATTCATGTCATGGCTATTTGCAGCCAATTGGACCCAGACTGATGAATGCCTTGAAGCAGATTTCCAACTTTCTTTCCTGTTGTGATGGGGAGCGTAGTAACTAAAAAAACTCATTTATGTGAGGGAACCATTGGTTCTTTAGGGCCTCTAAGCGTTGGTCGTGCCTCATTGTATCATTAACTGTGTATACACGTTACACACAGGTTTTAACTGTTTTTGACGTAAATAAATAAATATACATTGCCAGTAACATTAACAAACATTACACTTCAAGCAATTGCTTTTGTCAGATTCTTCTCAGCACTCATAATCCGTTAAGTCAGAGAATAAATATTTATTCTAATAATTTGTCCACCTCTGTACATGCGGAATAATAGGGAAAGTTATGTAATGCTGCACAGATAAACGGCGGATTATCGGCAGAAAAAAATTAATTGCCGGACCCTGATAACGAAAAAGTGGGTAAATCCAGTTGCTAAGTTAAGAAAAGAATCATCTAACATATGGTGTAACCAGAATCCCTGTTTTATGGGTCCTTGATACCGAAAAACCAATTGACGGCAAAACGTCCGTCTGTATGTGAACACCACTAGCACCTTCACCGTACGTAAGATTTTTCCCAAAATGAATCCCGGTCGATCTGGCTCCACTCGAGGCGCCACGATTTTGGAAAACTTTCTTCAAAATTTGGGGGGACTTCATATGGTGCCCCCGGACATTATCAAAATTTTCTCAAAAACGGCTCTAAATTTTTTCTTTAAAATTTATTTTAAGAATAGAGTAAAATACACATATAAAGGTGTAATAGATCACATTTTCACTGTTAACTCTGAATTTTCGAAAATTTTAAAAGTATAATTTTTTGCGGCGTCTTCCTACAACTACAAAATTGAAGATAGAGGTTTTTTCCTTCATATAAAATTTGTTGTCCATAGTGAGTTCTTTCATTAAGGTTATGAACATTTTTTGAAAAATTTAGTAGTTTTCGCGGAAAATTTCGTGCAATATGTTCAATTGCAAAAAATAACACAAACAAGATTTTTTCAAAAATTGCTTCAATTTTTTCTTCAAACTTTTCGTAGAGATAGTGCTAAATGTACTCTATGAGATGACATAAACGCCATGTTGTCTATTTTTTCGTTTTTTCAAAAATCACAAAAATGTATTTTTTTACTTGTCTCTCACAATGTCAATATTTACATTAGCGGTGATTTATTCACATTATTATATTAGAACATGTATTTTAAATGATGTGATATATAGTTTCTTGAAACTGTTGTGAAAACTGGCTCAAAATTTCGCATTTTCAGAAACGCTCAAACGGCATTTTTTCTTTATTGGTTCGAAATTTTCATTCAAACTTTTCAAACGGACAGTGCTTACTGCACTCTTTAATATGACGTAAAGTTCATTTTGGGGTATTTTTTTTTCAAATTACACAAATGTAATTTCTTTGAAAGATCTCTCACACCATTAATATGCACATATCCAACAATTTGTAAACACTATTGTATTTGTGAGTTAATGTGCTTCAAATAACTTCTAACGAAGTTTTACGAAAACTCAAAAATTTTTTGTGAAAAAGAGTTTTACATGTACCTTGGGCGGCGATAGATGGCAGCTGTCAAGAGTGTGTAGCAAGTCGGAATAGCTAAACGGAGTCAAAGGAAATAAAAAAAACTAATACGGTGAAGTCTGTGCCCCTCTGTTGCGCTAGTAGAATTCGCATGATGTCTTCGGGGGACTGAAGCTCGACGAGCCTCCCGTCTCCTGTGCTGCTGCTATTTATCCATGTTCTACTTCGTAATTGAATGTGTAGAAATGAACACCAATCTCCAATGATTTAACGCATGGGCGAACTCGGCGGCCGGAGGCCTCGGCATCTAAAGGGTCTCAAAATATAGAAAACAAACACGCCTTTCAAGATTTATGTTATTATTTTAACCCAAGATATGTTTTACTGTATGGAGCGAAAAGGTAGTGGTGCACGAGTATGCAAAAACTTTCGGACGCTATTTCTTGTGATTCATCATGTCACCTTAGTACATGTAAAAGTGCAGGGTGCCATCAAATGTGGTTGGGCTGATTTGAGACGCCATTAAAGACGGCGGAAAATAATATAAATTCGACACTATTATCTCTGAAACTCCAGACCCAATCTTTTTACTTTTTGTTTTAAATGGAAGATAATAACGCAATCTTCAAGAAATGCCCTTTTTCACTTCTAAATATATTTTACCGTTTTTTAAAGTGTAATTTTCGAATACGTGAAGTAAAAATGTTGCTCTTGAGATAAAAACGGAAATTTCATGCAGATTTTGGAACAGTGCCCCGGGAGACCATCTCGGGTTTCAATGCAAATTTGAATGCCGAGTGCCAAAGTTTGAAAAGAACTTCTGTGGAATTGTAAATTAATAGGTGAGACAGTTCATGACATTTAGCGGTTTTTCGATCCCGTACTGTAACAATAAATTACTGTCAACAAATAAATGACAGCTATTACTGTTACAATAAATAAAGTCGCCTGATTTTCGCTACTATGGGTAACAATGTTTACTTCTAGATTATTGTTAAGCAAATGAAACTTATCTTACTGGTATTTACATGACCACGTTTTCTTGAGCCCATACAACGTTTTTCGCTCTATTCAATGGAACTAATATTGATTTTCCATTTATGGGTAATTTGCAGTAAAATACAGTAGCTCTACTTTTCTTGGTTCAGTACATATATATACTCTTTGGTTCAGTACTGAAGTCCCTTATTTATTTGTAGTAATGCAGATACAATTCATGTTTATTTATCTCTTAATAAAAATATGTCAGTGCCATATGTGTTGGGTGGGGGCTCATTCTCGAACCGCCGGGGGCCTCAGATGTAAAAGTAGCCTAGGCCATCAGTGTATAGTGTTTAGTGCCACTTTTTTATTTATGTTTTTATCTATAACATAATATTTCAACATAAAATTACAACAGCCTGGACACTTCCCCATAAAAGCAGGGGCGTCACTTAAGGTGGTTAGAGCGAGATATTCCCTAGTAGACAGAGAGTCCATATTATGTTCAAAAATAATCATTTGCGAGAAAAGTGGGTATTGTGGGACCTATATAAACCAAATAGGGACTTTTCTGCTGAGTTTCATTTAATTATTCAAATAAATTTAGTTTAATAGATGTAAAATAAAAATATTTTAATACCACATAAAGAGCTACCGTTGACTAGTTTCTTCACTAGTACCAACATATCGCGTGGCCACGGACTGAAAAATTGAAGCATAAGGTTGAACATAAAAAAGACCTAGTACACAATAAGTACGTGTAAAATCATAAAAAGTAACATTATAGACACATATCTATATATTTTGGTACAGTGATCGCTAATAATGGCAAACTTTTCCATGTGTGAGTGGGGCAAAAAGACTATAATAAATTGGGCAACACCGCAATGCCCTTGAGATTGGCATGACTGCTCAGAGCTCATGCTTCTACAAAGTTTCGTTGTTTTGAATCACTATGAATACTGTTCGTTGCCTGGTCGACACGCGGTAAATATCACAATCTAAGCGAATTGGCGGAAAATTCATTTCCAAGGCGGAATTTGAGATAAAACGAAATAATTCCCCCATTATTACGAGAAAAATTACGTAATAAAATGTTTTCAAAGTTTGTTTCTCTCTAATTTTTATTTCTTGAATTACCTGAACCAATGGTAGGTCAAACCTTAGATTATTCGATTGCTTGACAAGATCAACAGTGTGGATCTCTCCAACATTGTATACAGCTTTATATTTAACTTGACAGACATCGTAATAATTGACTTCTGCTGCTCCTTATTATCCCTCTTATCACAATATATTTTGTTTTTCCCCCCCTATTTGTGTTATTGCCCTATTTTATTTTTGCTTAGTTCATTAAACTTCATGATCAATTTTTAATGTTTTAATAGTTTTGATTGAAATTTTAGAACTATTTTAGCAATTACAATAAGCCGTATTATTTACAGCAGTGCGGTTATATAATTCATAGAAACTATTTGCTGGTTTTCAGCATAATTTTATATCATGCTATGATATTGATTTAGATGCAGATTATTGTGTAAAGTACACACCAAGTTGAAGCTGATAATATGAAAATACTGCATCAGATAATTCTGAGATCTGTATTATTGAGACCTTCAATAATAAAATTATACCATTGTTGGAAAAAACCCTTCAAAAGAAATTTCTAAGTGGCATAGTCTTTTGTAATTGTTTGTCTTGATGTTGCACTCAAAATGAAAAAAAGGTTTAAATGTTTTGAAAATAAGATGAGAACCATTCAAAATGCATTATTATTGTCCAGGAAATGCAAACAATTACATAAAATATAGTGCTGAAGAGAAAAGGAGTTTCTATTAAAATACTAAAACTACCAAAGGCTGGATATATCATTCCTCTTACAATTTCAATAAAATGTAATTATTAATTATAAATGTAATTATTAAATTTGCCCAAGCGGATTTAAATATTATAGGCCCTCAAGCACAAACCTATACTGGGCACTTATTCAGAAAAATCTTTAAAACTAATTATGAATAAATCTAAAAAAACACTAATTATGATAGAATAAATCATTGTTCCAATACAGATTAACAAATTGCTTTCAAAGTAGAAATTGCTTTTAAATTTATCATTTACAAATACATGCATCCATTCAATTTATTTTTAAAATCAAACATTGTTGTTCAGTAAACTATTTGGTTAATGCTCCTTCAAATAAAAACATTTTATGAAGTTCTTAATATTGATTTTTAAAAAACGGGCACGAGGATGGGAGTCCCAAGCCTAATTTTGCTAGGAGGAAATCCTGCTCTGCATTCACCTATACATTGAATGGTTACCATAACATTTCATAAAATGTTTTTATTTAACCCCAGCAAAACCCTAGAATTTTATTAACACCAGCAAAACAGTATTTTATCATTGCAACACATTTGAAGCCACTGCAAAGTCTATTTCTTCTGAATTGAATGCCCACTCAGTAGCAATACCGTTTGAGGTGCTGATCTATGATAAAAATTGTTGCTTTGAGTTCTGTGTCAGCATCTGTGGTGCACAAGACGATGACAATCCACTGTGTAAGTCCACCATAAAAAACAGAATATGAATAATTTTCGAATAATTGAATAAATAATTATTGATCAGGAGCAAGAATCTGACGTACGGCACAAAACAAAATAATAATATGAACTCGTACTGTACTGAATGTTTAAAAAATTCTATCAACTCTCAAGATCACCCATTTTCTCAAAGAGTAGTATCAAAGTGAGTCATTGGGAATATTAATTGAATTAAAATTTCATTCAGATCGCACTAATCGTTATATCCATAAAATTCCAGTTTTCTGAATATCTGGTTACCATCAAACGCAATGTTCTCCAGGAGTGATAATTGATCACAGAAGATCCAGAGGAATGTACGAACTCTTGCAAGGTCTTGTCACTCGATTTGAATGAAGCGCGTTGAGCGCGCGGTGTTGCCGAGATGCGTGTCAATGTCCCGATCCTCTAGAAAGCGCGCGAAGGTCTCCCTTTGGACTGATTTAGGCTTATAATTTTGCAAAATTCTCCCATTTGAAACGGTAGATTTCTTTCAAATTGCGCATGTTGATTCTTCGAGATGCTAGGTACCAAAAGAAAAGTTTTTAAAAGCATGTTCAACAGTTAATTTTCTCACAATTTTAAAATTTCAGGTCAGATCTCTCAGGTCCCCATAAGAGCCCATGTTAAAACAGCAAACTTTACGGTCTCGTTACGCAAAAACTGGACGGTGAAATCGATTCAAACTCTACCAGAACATAGAAGAACCTCTCATCTTTCGATTAATACAATAAAAAAGGCATGTTAAACATAACACTAATCTCGCTCTAACCACCTTAATAGGTGGGAAAATGTCCTTATTTGAAAGTATTGGTAAGTGGGTGACGGAGCGAGGGGAGGTAGGTCCGCCATTATCGCCCACCTGGTAAGTAGCGCTGTATAGGGACTTTTGCGAACTAATTTTAAAAACATTGACAGGATTGACAGTTTATTCTGGTTTATTCGTTATACAACATATACTAAGAGTGGTTGGTTATTTTGTTTGGTAATTTTGAAGAAAAATGCCGAAGTATAGGCGTTGTTGGTTTTCTAATTGGCAAAATAGCCGAAGAAGAGATGCAGAAAAGAAGGATGTGTCTTTTCCAAGTGATCCTGAACGGTAAGTGAAATTAAATATTTGGCATGTTTGTTTCGAATGGGTTCAAATTATTAGGATAATGAATATTTTTATTTATTTATTTACAAATAACCAGTGGCTAATTTAAATGACATTAAATTTTGCAAACATAGCCTAACTGCATAATTATAACAATTAATAATGGCTCTTTAACAGTTCTTCAAATAACTTAATCAATATAATCGAAATAACAATTTTTTATAGTTCAACTGGTCATGTATAACATTCCGCAATTTAAATAAGACATTAAGTTTTTTCGCTATTTTGTTCCAAATGTATTGAAAACGGTATTTAAAACATACATGGTTAGCTGTAATAACTGCATGACATTAGTATATCCTAACCCATTTCAAATTTTCACTGTTAAGCACAATTGTCTTTATTCTACTTCTTCCCTAAATGTATCTTGCCCCCAAACTATACATTTTGTTTCACGAACATTAACACTCAAAAATAGCATGCTCAACCTTTCATTAACCAAAGTCAATTCTCCTTAATCTAAAGTTATTACCCTAATTTTGGATATAGTGTTATTATTTTTGTTTGCAACAACATTAAATTGAATATTTGATTTACTTAGCAATTTATATATTACAAATTGTATTATAGGTTTATAAAATGGCTGATGGCAATTACGACAAAACCTAGCTTCTTGACTATGGAGGACATTAACAAGTGGTGTGTGCATGACCTGGTGAGTACAGAAACCTTGTTTTATGAAGATGGAACAGCACTACATATTTTGTATTTCAATAACGCCTCTTGTTGTATTACAGACGGCTCCCTACCTGCTGGAAAAGAGAGTGAAGGACATGCTGGAAGTGGAATTCATTCTAGCAATGATATGAAGTATAATACTGTCAATTTTGATAATCTCTTAGTATTGCTGTGTGGTAATTTTGTATTTCAAGTGATATGCCATAGTATATACAGTGTTGTTCATGGTCCATTCAGATCCATAATTGTCTGTTCAGGAAGTAGAGGTTTTTTGACAGGTTTTAAAACCAGGTAGTATCACTGTGAAATGTATTATTCCACCAATCACATGGGCTGGAGTGAGAGCTGTTGTGGGAGGGTCAAAGTGTGAGTGCATGAGTGCATGTAGTTGGAGATAGGGATAGTTTTCACAAGTGATTTACATTGTTCTAATACTGCCACTACAATGAATGTTATAAGAATTGATACAAATCGTGTGAAAAAAGATGGGAATATGTTAAGTGTTAAATATGAAAGTGTGTGAATTAAGTAGTGTATGTAAATCAACATGCCATAAATTTTGAATTTCGGAGTGTGTGTTGTTTTCTTTTAATATGTTCTTAATTAAGCCTGCAACAGACTAAATTGTCAGGAATTTATGCATTTAAATATTTTCTGAAAAGGAAGTTTTAAAGAGTACTTTTCTTGCATTTTATCTATATAAATAGGCATATGTGAACATTCTCCATTTGGTGGAATGACAAGAATAAAAGGGAGTATCATGGCACAAGCACAAGTTGGCCAATGTTTGAGAAGAAATTAGAATAATTTGTATATGTTAATCACCAATTATGTCTCTCAATTTAGTTTCACATCAATGTGTAACAAAAAATTGCTTTTATAACTGAACAGACAATAATGAAAATCTCTCCTTGATAACCTATTCCTTGAAGACCTATTCAATACCTGTTGCAAATATTTAGTAATTCTGGGTATATGATCTATCTTTGGGTTTACATCTGATGATCATTTAGCAAATTGCTGTGCTTTTAAACATCAATATATTATTCGAAATACCTGAATAGAAGTGAAATTGACTACTGTGTTCTGATATAAATCAAGTTGAAATAAATTGAGTTCAATTTTTTTTACTCAATGCCTTTCGCTAAATTGGACTTGTATCTTGTTACATGCTTTAATATTGAATATTACTTTTGAAAAGGGGAAAAAAAGAGATTTAAAGGTGAATTATCCTGTACATTTTCACAATAAATTAGTATATCCTAAATTCTGGACTCCAATGATGTTACTAATTGAAAGAAAAAATATGAATTAGTAATGTAAATAATTAAATAACATCCAAAATGGGCATGGTGATTTTCTCTTGCCTACAGATGATGTGTACCAATGGTAGTATATTATAGGTGTTAGCATGATACACATTTTGATTTTTGTGTTTTACATAATGTTTGTGAACAAGAAAATTATCTAAAGTGTGTAATGCATAAGAATGAAAAAAAAAAAGGTATTTTGGAAGATAACAATTTCATTGTCTGTGAAGCTGTTAATTTTTAAACAAAAGAGATTTTTAAGATTTCACTTTTCATGTGCATGTGATATAATATTGTATGATACGTGGTTTAGTTTGGTTACATTGAATGTTTCACAGCATTAACATGAGTTTCACATTGGTCAGTGTATATTCCCTTATTCCAGATTACAAGATTTCTTTCAGTATATTCATATTATATTGGTATATACACATTTACAATTAAGAATTTTAAGACAATTTGTTAATTTGAGAGCTGTGAGAGACATTCAAGATTCATATCTATTTTAATTTGTGCATCATTAACTCATTTTATATCAGTAATCAATAATTTTTGTAAACTTACTTAATATCAATAATATTAAATAGTAAACTTATTTAATGTCAGTAATTTTATACATACAAATTTATATATTGTGTAACTTAATATACGTACGATATATACTCTCTGTTCTTAACATAATCCTCTTACTATTTCTTGCGCATTTTTAAGAATACTACTACTCTTCAATATCTTTCCTGAAGATCTTCAGTGAATGCTAAAATGTATAATAATTCATAATTGTTTATTTACATTTCATTATTTCTAACATCTATCTCCTTCATCTGTTCTTTTCTCTTAATCCTCATTCTTTTTTCTTCTTTTTCTCTTCCCCTCACTACTGGGCTTGCCAACTTGTTCAGTCATTTTTTGCCCTTGTATGGAGGTGAATATGGAAGATGAGAATTCAGAGATGGGTGAAAGAATGTTGAGAGAACCATAATGAAATGAAAGACAGGCCGTTGGCTGTGTGGAAACCATTCATGAAACTGCTTTGCCTGCCACAAACTCCATTTCAATTGGATGGGAATCGAATACCAACACTATCAGTGAAAAGCAAGCAGTCTCAATGCTAAGCCATGAGTTGCCCTCAGATTGTGGATTGGCAGATTTCTCCAGAGAAGGACCTTCAAAACTTCAGGTGAGGCTAAATTGAAGAATTTGAAGAATCGCATCACCTGAAATGATCTTACACAACATGGTTTGAATGAATCCTAAAAATGCTCTCCACCATGTTTTCTTATCTGAATTTCTTCATTTGGATTTGATTTGAATTTCAGTGAGGAAATCATAAATGGAGTTGCCTCAAAAGGATTTGCAATAGTATCCCTGCCAAGAAAAAACAAATACTTTTCCAGCAAGGGACATGAAACTCTCAGGTTGGTGATGATCCCTGGCAATCTGCCCAGACAAATTTGCACCCTGGTCACCCTTAATTTCTGTTTAGTTTTATTTCTTTGTTTTCTTCTTCTTTTCTTAACACTTATTGTACATAATTAATAAAAAAAACTATCAGATAGGCTCCATCTCTGCTTAACTATAATAATAATAATAAATATAACAATTATAATAAAATTCCATAGAGTATACTTTCTTATATAGTCATTATATTTGCATTGCAATTTTGCATAGATTTAACAGAGGGTTCGGTCTACTGTCAATAACTCTCAGGCCTTCAGTGGCAAAAGGCACTCAATGAAAGACCAAGAAGGAATTGTGTTTCTTTGTTTTTTATGCATTGCAATAAAAATATTCAAATAATTATCTAAAAATTAAAAGACAAATTTGGATCAATTCTAATTATATGTTTGAAAAATAAAGATTTACATTTATCCAGCATTTTAAAAAGTCATGGAGTAAAAGGCGCATTCCCTAAAAGTGTACTGTAAAGGATGAACTGCCCAAGTCTTCACCCTTTATAACTTAACATACAATAATATATTACAATAAATGACAATGAAAATAGATTCTCCAAGTAAACTGATAATGTAAGACCCAAAGTATATGCTGTGTTAATTCTGTATTAATCCAAATAACATTTGCGAGCCTTCAGTCTGGACACTCAAAAGTGAGCAAATCAAAAGCATTCTCCGGCATTGAAAACAAAACCTAAGTATCTTTGTTTTATTTATTTTTCCCATGCGATATATAATGTGCTCTTCAAAGAACATTATTTCTGTCTCTCCTTTTCAATGCCCTACAAATCATGCAACAACAACAACAAAAATTTTAATTTTCAGAGATTTCTAAGTCGTGAAAATGTAATGAATAAAAAACAAACTTTACCTTGTAAACAATCCCTCTTCCCCCATCTCCAAAAGCTAAAATTCTGTACAATAAGTCGGCTTTAGAATTTTTTTTTTTTTTTTTTTTTTTTTTTTCCAACTTCGGCCAAAAATAAAATGAAAATTTTTTTTCATTATATATAATTTGAAAATCAATATCTTAATAAGCAGTTTCAATAATTTTAGAAATATATTTTATTAATTCATTTTTTTCCCTCTATCATTTTACTCAAACTTTTATGAAATTTCAAATCATGATATATTGTATTTCATGTTGTATATGTAATAAACATAATTAATGATAGATTAAATAATTAATTGTCCTGTCTTATAGAAGTTACCAACAATTAAATCATTGAAAGAAGAGGTTTTTGCAGCCAAGAAACTCACAAAAAATACTAATGTAAATTGTAATAATGTAATATGACTTGATAAGAATAACTACTAGAAGGCTCAAGACAAATTTGTAGATTTCCCAATTTTTGAACACATTTTTAAACCAAGTTTAAATGCAATATTGACCTACATTAGGTTACAGAATTTATTTTTTCAACCATTTACTTACTGTGGAAAATAAATAAATAATGTATTATTTCTTCTTTTAATTTAGTAAATTCTTAGTACATCCAACATGATCTTACAATATACTATTACATTCACTCAATATCACAGTAAGATGTCTTTTGTAAATATATCAAATCTTATATCAACACCAAAGTATAATTGATTACACATTTTAAAATTTTTACTAAAATCTTCTCCGGAAGAATTATTCATTATACAATTGTTTCTATTTTATTCAAGTTCTAATATTAAATAGTAATTATTTACTGATATGTCATGAACAATGTTCATTCTTTAAGAACCTACTCATTTCAATGAATATTACAACAAATCAAATAGTCATTATCTGAATCTTGACACTAATTATTCAAAGATTAACATTAAAATATCACTATTAATAACACAAATAAGATAAAAGATAAACAAAGTGTATCTTCAGATTCCTTTGTTGATGGCCCCTGATCAATCATCATAAGAATCCACTATTGGAGTACACTAAAAAGAAAAGTTAAAAAAGAAAGAAAAATTATTATCCGATTTACTGCAAATGCTACCAAAATCCAACATTACAATAATTACTTACATAGTATTCTATGTAACCATTATAGTTCTCAATTCGAATCATATACTGAAAGCACAAAAGTCCTCTTTCGTCTGTTGAAATTGAAACTTTTTGAGACAGTGAAAGAGGTTTACAAGATGGCTTGATATGACTCAGTTTGTACCTACACAAAAAATACAATTGATGTCGGACCTTTTTTTTTTAACAAAGCAGTTTCTAAAACAAAAATCATTACTTTTCTTACTTTGCAGCTGTCAGAGACGTACACTGAAATGATTCAATCATATCACAATCCTTTGGTATGTCAACCTACCAGAAACAAAAATCACACATTTTAAAAACATAAAAATATACTAAAAAATATGTTCAAGTGATAAAAAGAAACAAACCCTGCAATCTCCTCCTATACTGTGTGTGGATAAACGAAAGTAAGGAGTGTTTGGTGATAATATAAACTCTACATATTCTGCCATTGGATCTAGTTCGTTAAAGACTTCTTTCAAATATTCTGAACGTAACATTACTTTATTAATAATGTTGAGGGTTCCTGTGTGGAAATCAAGCATCTGCTCTGGCTCCATGGTCTTGATACTGCAGCCTGTTATTGAACTACCTTGTGACATGCTAAAGTAACAATATTTTATGAAGTTTATACATGAATCATTTAAATAATCACTTAGTAAACAATTTTCTAATCAATTTAATGTAACATACATTAGTCGAAGAGAATCTCCATAACCTTTGTAAGATATCTTCAGTGCAATGTAGTTGCTAGATGACATACTATTCAAGCATTCTTTTAAAACATTCAAATTAATCTTAAAGACAACTTCTTCTGCATTAAGTGTGTAGGTCTGCAAAAGAGAGAACATTTATTACTACAGGACTTCGTTTTGACAGTATGTACTAATGGGAAAAATATGGAAAACCAACCTCAAACACATCTTCAGAAATAAATGCACTAGCTTGAATAGATTTAGAATCTTCAACAGTCACTTTCAGTCCTTTTTCTGTAGCAAATATAATTCCACACTGAAAGAAATAAGACGTTTAATTTCATGAGGAAAAATGTGATTGTATTTCGTTCAAACGTTAACAGTAAACTAACCTCTCTGAAATTTATAGCCTTCAATAACTGTAATAAAACTTTGACACTGTCTAAGGTAGCAACTAAAACGTTATCGTCGTCAACATGTTCTGGCTGGTGTAATAAAGACATTTTAAGAAGATACTTTAGCATTAATATGCTATTTCGTATTTGAAATCATTGAACATTTTTGCGCGCTTGACACTACTACGCTCAATGAAATTGCAGGACAGCCAACAAAAGCAGTACCGGACGGAGAAATTTGAACACGATTCTCCAAGAAGAGTATCAAACTCACACTTGAACTACATCGAAAACTACTTTGAGTCTCATGAAGTAAATGTAACTACATATAAGTTAATGTGCGCGGTTATTATTTGTTACTTTCATATTGCCCGCTGATGTTCGCACTGACACTTGATTTTTGTTTTTGCCGGAGAGGGATTTTTAAAAGACCGCAGATAATAATTAGAAAACAAAAACTAGAAAGAACAACTCTTAACTTAAATAGATCAATAAACTGTACAGTCCCTTTTTTTGTTTGTTGAAAACATATGAAAACCCCATTTTAAATAATTTAGCAGGGCATACTAGAATTCTACTTAAGTGAATGACTTAGCCTATGTTAAAGTAAGTGAAAATGTTTTTGTAATATCAAATTCCAAAAATTTCATTTTTCGTAACATTTATTTATTTTTATATTAGTACAATCTTTAACAATTCAATTTATGAGAAACATAAAATATTTATTAGATATCAAACACCAAATAACTTTGAATCAATTCATGCAACAAAAAATTATAATTATTACTTTTTAATACAATTTTTTATGCAGTTGTATATCCTGCAATTCATTTAATAATATTTAACAATATATAACAAGAAATCTAACATCTAGAACATGAGAAACAATTAACTTGGAAGTGTGTACTGAACAATGATGTGTTCATTCTTTTCTTGTTGAACTACATAATGTTCATTTCAAAGATAAAACTAACACTATGTTCTAGCATGGTAACAAGTTGCCATCATTAGAAAAGGAAAGATCCTGCTGATTGACAGCTACTCCTAATGAATCCAAGTCAGACTGAGTTATCATCATGGGATTGTTTCCTTGATGCATCTGAAAGTCAGAACACATTTCATCTACAAAGTCAGGTAAGTTGTTCTCTTGCATTGCATGACTTTGTCGAATATGATTAATATTATCATTAACAACTTCTATTGTCTGGACAGGCTGCTGCATCATTTGCATTGCCTCTTCTGCACTTAAAACTTGATATTCCATTCCGTTAACTGAAGAACACATAAACTGTATATCACTACTATTTTCAACATTCATGAATCTCTGAATATCAGAGTTGACATGGTTATTTATAAGATCTAATGAATGAGCATCAATTTTATTTTCAGAGCTTGAATTGTCAGAATTACAATCCATGAAAGGCCTGCTAGAAATAGTTGATGCAATTTGCATGCTTGAGCCTTGTTTGGCAATTCGCATTGCCTCATTTGAATCACCAAAAAGATTTACATCTGGATTATAACCTGGAGATTCTACATGCATCGTTATTCGTCCATCTGCATCAGCTTTTTGTATTACCGTAGCTACTATTGGAATTTTAATGTGTAAAGCACGAACTGATCCATTTTTTGCTGCATCTAAATTTGATGAGATAGTGATTTCATCAGCAGTTTTCAAGTCCTCTGCAGAAGCAGGAATTAGCATATGTTTCTCATGAGATATACAAAGAACTTTTACTAAAACTGGACTACCTTTTGCTAGTTTCAAGAGAGCAAATGCAGTTTGCCCTGTCTCTCTAGCAATCATCATTGCTTTAGTATTAATAGCATCTATTATAATTCCTGGATACGATTTAGTATCTTGGCCATTTGAACTTCCTTCAGCTTCAATTTTATTAAGTGTATGCAAAGACACATTGTTTGGAATATAATTTCTGGAATTCTCAATTTTCTCTCCATTTCCTAAACACACAAATTGAACAGAGTTATTAGGATCAGTATTTTCTTTCTGTTGAGAAAATCCTCCAAAACTTGAAGCATCCAATTTTTGAATGGCAATATTTTTATCCGTTTGTTGAATACCATGAGCATACTGTTCATGAGATTTTAGAGCATACTTACGGGGAAATTCCAGTTTACAAATATTGCAAGAGTATAAAACTCTTTCTCCATTACTGTGAGCTTTGACTTTATGACACATCAGATTAGACATTTGATTGAATCCTTTAGAACACACTTCACATTTGTAAGGTCTTTCATTTGTGTGAGTGAAAATATGGTTTCTCAAATTTCCTTTTTGATGAAAACCTTTCCCACAAACATGACATTTATGTGGCTTATGAGCTGAATGTGTCTTTCTGTGTGATATTAAAGTAGACACCCTGTTGAATGTCTTGGTGCAAACCTCACACACATAAGGCCTTGCATCACTATGAATGGCCCTATGCTGAGAAAGAGTGCTCATTTGTCGGAACCCTTTACCGCACGTTTCACACTTAAAATTTCGTTCATCAGTATGCGTAGGGAGATGTCTCATTAAAGTATATTGATGTCTGAATTCTTTACTACAAATGCCACATTCCCATAACTTAAAAGTTTTACCGTCTCTTTTGATGTATTTGATGTAGTGCATTGTAGTCCGACGATCGCTTTCAAGAAGAACTTCATTGTTCATACTATCGTTAACGTTATTAAAATCATTGTTTTCGGATGTAGGGAAACGCATATGGCCTCGACGACCTCGACCTGAACACGATGGCATCTTGCTTTGTAAAGGAATAGCTTCACGTCGCACCATTTCTTCTTCCACATTTGAATTGGGAATAACGCTCGCACCAACTCGTAAGCCCTCGGCTCCCACCACTTCGTTCACTACTCCAAATTCCGTGTCATCTACGAGTATTGGCAGTATGCATCGATTTTCGCCGACTGATTCGTTTTCTAAGAAAATATTCGAAGCATTAGAGTTCCGAGAATCTGTATTAGGAAATAATTCTTGAGTGACTACAACTTCTTCTTTTACTCCGAGTATTCTTTGGGGGTCATTTTCTATACAATGAATGTCCAAAGCCATTGTTTAATTCGTCTCGTGGCCAGGTCTTACCTCCTACTCTCCAAATGATTGCTGCGATGTTCTTTTGATGAAGGAACTACACCGTGGATGTTTTAAGACACGGCGCCGCTTATTCACTCATTTGTTGAAAGGTAAAACTTTGATTTCAGCTGTCTGTCAAACACCATAAGATCTCTCCTGAGAGTGAATTCAATATGGCCCCCTGAACAATAAATAGTTACTATGACAACAATGCCCCACAATTTACAAGAGCACGCCCATTCTCTGGAGCCTGAATTATCTTCTACGTAGTTATGTTCGTGGTTCCTAACGAAGTATGTTGGTGAACTTCTTGCCGCTAGATTCACCAGTACGGTCTTTCCAACACAGTGCCAATGATGAAATTAATTTCATAAAAAATGCAGAGGGCCGTGATTACTACTTTCATAAGAACTTATTTCCCATTATTTACTTGGAATTAGTGCGTGAAATCATCTCCATAAGAAATGCATTTCGTGAAAATGATTAAACTTACAACTAGGTCTTCTACTAAATGCTTCTAATTCAATAATTCTTTGTAATATTTTAAAGCATGCCTTAATATTGTACGACTGAACCCGAACTAAATCCGTTTTTACATTTTCTAGTTCCATTTTTTTAAACGTCAGTGAACACATTCAGTGCTAATTGATAGCGATATAAATACGTTCAAAAGGGAAAGTTTATGAAATAAGACGGACAAATTTAACATGGTTGTATCTGTTAAAAAACAAACTTGATTCTGTCTGGGACACGTCGACAGTACAAAAGGCTGCGCAACTTGCCGCAAGTTTGACAACCAATCATTTTAAAAAGATTTACATCATTCCCTATTAGCACTGATTGTATTTTCTGAATAAAAAATGTGTGTAACCGATTTAGTTCATCATAACAATTAATTACATCGAGCTCTACATTTCCGGATTGAAAAGTACTAAGGTACGTACCGTATCCGGTAATTTGAAAAAACATCTGAATACGCGAATGTGAATAGGTAATAACATCGCTTTGTTCTGATTAAAAAAGTATCACACATCACTAAAACATTATTTACTCGCTAATTTATGAATTAAACGTAAACATTTTCTCAGAGGACCAGTAGTCTTCCTACATTCTACATAAAAATACCATCTTTGATCACTTATAAAATTCCCTCTTAGTACCAAATACCGTTATGGTATTTGTTAGCTCTCACACACGACAGGAGCTCTTATTGGCTGTATTGCTGGGAGAAGCGCAGTGTTATACTCTTTTTGCATCATGGCGCATCAAAACGATTATTACCGACATTTTGCGAAAGGTAACGATTCAGATACAATCACGAAAATTGTATTTCAAAAATATCGTTTGTATTCAAATCGCATATTTTGCCTTAAAACATCGAAAAAATCTCATGAGATATAGGCTGGTCACGTGTCTACTCTTATATAGTCTCCCCGACACCATGACTTCAAATTCTGTAAATATGTTTTTCGAATGCAGTTACAGAGGTTTCATTTTTTACAATTTCTCCATGATTGCTTTTCCCCTAGTATGGTTCCTAGAGTCTGCCGTCGTTACTGTCGGTAAATTATCAATATAGGGCCTAATAATATTCCTACGACCATATATTTCGAAACGTTAATTTGTTTTAATAGAAAACTAAGCAAATTCTGTTCGCAATTAGTAAAACGAAAAAAAACCTGTGACATTGGTAAAAAATACTATTTGGTTTCTATGACACATTGAGACAGCAGATTTGAGAAGTATACCTCAAGTTTAACATCCGAGATGTAATTTTAACGATTTGCGGTTTTGGTCTATGAGTTGGTAAGTTCGCCTACAACTCAGACATCGCTGAACATTGTTTATAGTCACAAGTAGCGATTTTGGGTCTATGGAATTGTGTGTCTCATCCCATGCAATTCCAATTTATAATTCTGGCAATGTCTTGTGTTGTCACTTATGATATACTATTACCATATTCGTTTCCATTATTTTGGTAGGCCACCTTTCTTTCCGTTTGTCAGGGTATTGATGTCAGAAAATTGTTTCGATCATCAAACTCCCAGGCTGTTATTATCCACGCGTTTTCTTGAACCCTCAGTTCTCTAGATACGAGGGGTGTGGGTGAGAGCGTTAGTTAATCTTAGGAGACTACTCAAATTTGTAGATCGTTTTTCAATAGGAAATAGTTTATATAATACGGTAATAAACATTTCTGGTTATCAGATTTTGTCAACAACGCTTGTTGCTATTACTTATTCTTCAGGGAGAGGGTATGTATTCCAGGGCTCCAGAAAGTGTGCGAATATTCAGATTTGAAATTCATACAAATAAACTAATAGAAACGTCAGCCGTAACTTCTTTAAATGTAGTCATTCAAAAACAGAATTCGCGAATGGTATCGCAAGCTGGTTGACGTATACATTTAAAATAAAGGGGTTATATTTTCCAATGGAAAAATAAAACTTTTAACCCACTGATAAGCAACCGACATTTATTATGTATATTACCAATGGGGATAATTTCACATTTAAATATGAAAAAATGTAAATGGCCATAATATACTAGTTGTAAAAGATATTTATCTAACCAAAGAATATACTTTATCAAAAATTCATAATAATAAGTTTCTAGGATTTATATTTTAATTTTTGATGATCAACATCAAACTATTATCAAATAAAAACATCCAATTAGAATTTACTTAAATGCAAAAGAAAATTAAATATAAAACCTTTGTGGCACTTCCATTTCCTTCAAAAGACACATTCATTTCATTTTTCGCACACATTTGTAGTTTGACTGAACTCTGCAAACAAAACCACGTAATATACATCATTCTCACTTCCCTATCTTGGCTTCTCGGGAATTTGACATTTGACCGTGATCTTTTCACTTGGTGACTTACGTAGTACATTAGGCCACTCAGTCAGTATGTGACAGCTGCTGTCGACGTTGCTAGATGATTAAAACTAACTGCGTTGCTAGATGATTATCCTCTTAAAAACACTGGTACCCATGACAGTTACTAATTTAAACTCAGACATTGATCGTATTATAACGATATTATGTTTTGTTTTAACGCGCACGCATGCCGGAAATACACTCGCAAAGGAAGTTCGTTATACTCTCGATATCAATTCATTTTATATTGATAAACTAAATGGAAGACTAAGGCGAATATCCTTGTCTACTATACGAGCTATATAACGTATATTGTAGCTCGTTGCTGTAGCATGTGCTAGAAAAGTACTATCCTATGTTTTTAGACAGTTTTCACCAATATAGTAGTTATTTGTAATTTTGATGTTAGTTTTAAATTATTGAATACGAATTATTATACAAATCTTAAATCGTACATTATCAATTACCGAAGACTTAAAATACCGATATTTAAACGAACCAGGATGTCTTCATCCTGGTGTATGGTATCTGCATTAAAAACCTGGTAAAAATCGTGGATCGTGGTACTTCTGGTTACTTTGGTTGCTGTTAGCATGAAGACAACAATGGAAATAGCAACTAGGAACAACATACTTAGAAGAGTAATATATGCAAACACAGGCTACGTAACCATAAGGTGATTAGATCGAGATATTATCTGTACTTGGATTTAAAATTATAATATAATGACGTAATTCAGTTGTCACGGAGTCATCCAATCAGGAGGTTGAATGTCACAGTTGTGTGACGTTTAGTGTGACAGTTTAGTGACGTTTAAGCTGATTGGGTGACACCGTAATCAGGGTTGCCAGAATACTATCACGCCTTGTCGCCATTTACAATGCCACATGTCGCCAAAAGTCGCCAAGCATTCGACAGATGTCGCCATTAAACCGCCAAAGTTCAAAACGGTATAAGCTGTTAATAAAAAACACATCTCATTAAAAATGCTATATTTTATTGAAAAAATGGATGAAATGTATTATATTTTAAACATTAATCTATAAAACTCTAAAACAAAACAAACTTTCTTATATGATTAGCATCGAAATCACAATTTGCAAATCTCCGGCGTGCGCTCGCATTGCTGATTTGCAAACTTTGCAATATCCCTTCGACTGATCTTCGGCATAACTTGTCAACCATCCTAGAACAAATTTCAATATTCTTAACGTGGAATTTTTTTTAAATAAAAATGTTATATTATGCCCATAACCTATTTTTGAGACATATTGTTTGCAAATCAGAATAGATGTTACCTATAGCCCAGGGTTCACGTTCCCAATCGAGCCGATATCCCCTGCTACCACTAACTTTCGGCATCTTTGAATGGGAATCAGCCAAGTTAAGTTAATCAAATCAAACTCAAACTCATAGCACGATTACCATCCTCTACTGATGAAATAGCTCAATAATACACTATGAGTGTTATTAAACCCATTCAGTGTTTAATACCAATAGTGGCAGTGTCCAACATAACAGTATTCAAGAACAGTAGTACCAACATAACTAGAATAGAATTACTACATCATTGGTTACATTCAAAAGCTTTGCTTTTTATTATCGCAGGCATATAAATATGAATTGTTTAATTAAAAAAATGAAGTAGCCAAAAAATCGCCAAGTCGCCAAATGTAAATTTTTGTCGCCAATAATTGAGAATAGTCGCCAGTTTGGCGAGAAATCGCCAAATCTGGCAACCCTGACCGTAATAGCTGATGACATGTCAAATGAAACTAAATAAATCGAAGTATAATAAATTGAGAGTGTATATTACATTCAGAAATAATCTACGAGATATGGCTTTTGTGAGATATACATATAGAAACATAATGGGGACTCATATGAACGGTTTTATGTAATTATATGAATTTTATACGAATTATTTACACAATTAACTTGAGTAAAATACGCAGGAAATATTTATAGGGATCAAGTGATATTAAATGTTATATATCATAAATCACCGGGCATTCTGAGGAGTAATTTACAAGAAACCGCTGCGAAATTCATCGCAAACGGAAATACTGGCTCAAGACGTAAGAATTTCTCCACCAGTGTTGCCAAATATTGCCCGAATGCGGGATCTCAAGAGCCGCGATGCGGATTTTTGAGAAAGCTAATAATTGTGTACCCCAATCTCATGTTTTTACTAGTTGTGTACGTTTCACTTATTTTGTGATATTGAAATTTCGTCGCTTGGTATTCGGCGTTTCATTTAGCTTGGTACTCGAATGGATATAAATTCCCCGGCGCATTCTACCCGGAAATTGGAATACACGTGCGCAATACTCAGACTTTGCTTTCTGTCGTACTACTGATACGAAACTAGGGACGTTCGAGTCGATTTTAGAATAGATTCGATTCCACAAGGAATAGAATCAAATGAGAACACTGTTCAGATATCGATACCGGAATCGAACAATTACTATTTAATAAAAAACAACCAGGTGTAAATTAATTAAGCTATAATAACAATAATTAACTACGTAATCGAAAATATTATTGATGAAATACAATTTAAATAAAGTAACAGAATGTATCAATGAAATAATATATTAATAGAAATATATGAAAAATAAAATATATTATAACATCAACAATAGCATGAACAACTAATCAACGAAAATGCAATGGATTCAAAGAAAAAAACTTCACATAACGTGATCCAGACAGGATTTTTTTCAAATTAAGATGCTAAAAATGTAATTTGAACGAAGAGGTTTAGTTTGAACGAAGCGGAAAGTGGAGATATGGTGGGAGCTAGAATTCAAACACAACATGGACTTCTATAAAATTAATAATAAAGTATTAGGGAGTTTGTGCCAGCCCTAGCTAAGCAATCGAAAGCATTTTTGAGCCTCTGCGCATATTCTAAATCGAACTCGAAATTTTCGGTTTCGATTTCGTTTCCTGCCGCTATTGTGCTGGATTCAGCGGACGACCCTGGCGACTTATATCGCATGGTAATCGATCATTCGGCCATTTTATATGGAATTTATTCCCGACTGTGGTGGTAGAGTGTGCGGCTAACTGTATTCCCATGGTGCTATTTTCGCTTTCTTTTCGTGTTTGTTAACTGATTTGATTAAAGTTTGATTAGTGCTATATGAGTGTGCTTAGTCTCAGTTTTAATTGCCTGAAATCATCGTCAGTTGTAATTCATTGGATTTTACGTATTTCACAAAAAAAAAAAAAAAATCGGCAAAGTATCAACTCTGTAGAGTGCGTAGTGAATTCATTGGTTAGGTCAAAAGAAATCTCATTAAAAATGAAATACAATTTTAAAAAATGAAAAGAGTTGTATCATTTCTAGTTAGTGTGTCAAATGTTATAAATCGGTATACGTAAGAAGAATTTGTTTAGTATAGTTAATTGCATTTCTTCATTTGCTTACACATTTACCAAAAGTTTGGATTACTTGACTTTAACTACACCCTTAAACTGAGAAAAACTCGTTTACCATTAATTTATCATTAAATCTTAATACTGAAGAGGGCTTCTGCTATTTACGTCTATACAGGTACTCTAAATTAAGGTTTGTTAATACTAGAACGTTATTGCGTTGTAATTTTGAATGCTACCATGTGTGCGATGGGATTTTGAATACTATATTCAATGAATGTGGGTCTTGTCTTACATTGTGTGGATCTTAACATGTGTAGTTTATCAGGGTGTCATTATGTCAAGGTGTAGGTTATGTCAGTCAAGTTGACACTTTTTTGTGTGAAGAAAAAATTATATGATTCTAAAATATTACTGAAATAGTGTATACCTTGGTTAACAATATGAATTAGGGAAGAAAAAGATTTGTGTTTCTCACATTGTCTTGTTCCTTTTGTTGTACAATACTTTTCACATTTAAATCCACACATGTACTTCATTTCTGTTTTACATATTTTATATAAGAATACTAGTATTCACATTAAATATTAAATAAAATCTGGATTCAGATTTTAATACTTATTTTATGTGTATTACTTGTAACTTATTCAAGTAATAAAAAGTCCCAAATCAAGTTACATGAACTGAAACAGCACTCACAGTTGATGGCAATATTAGAGTCCAGACTATAAGAGTCCCTAGATAGGGACTCTAACAGAGCGATGTTTATGAATTTTGTTTGTAAAATTCAACTGCAAAATACGCAAAAACGATTCTTTTTTTTCAAAAATTGGACTTGACCTTTTTTGAAGAGCTAATTTTTTACAACAGACTTTGTGTGAAGCAAACATCTCTATTTTAAGTTAAAAGTAATATCGTTTCTCCTGCAATTTTTTTTTAATTAGAGACTATACTAAAGATCAAAAAGAAAAAAATTATAATATTTATTCTAACAAATCAATGGCATAAAATGCATTAATTTACATTTGTATTAAATAATTTAAAAGAAGACTCTATGTTCCTGTAACAAGAAATATACTTTAGCTTTCGGGTCAATGAGGAAATGATGAGATGGCCCCTTGTTTTGCTCTGGACATAAATGTAGCTTCACTCTGCGCACGTTTCATTGAACTCTCGTTTTGCTTGTAGTGGTGGTAGTGGTAGGAGTAGAGCTGGGGAGTGGTGAGTTGCTATTTTGTTGGCAATACAGAGGAATCAAATTAGGAGTTCGTTTCGTCCGTTCGTTTGTCGATGTAAATACGTTTTCTATAACTGAAGAATGAAAATGTCTAGTTTTTACAAATGTTTCTAATCTCTCGCTTGTTAAAATATTATTATTATTATTATTATTATTATTATTATTATTATTTTATTTTTTAAACTTATTTCATATTCCAACTATTTATAGTTCAACTATTGGGAAGGAGTTCTGGAACTCAAGAAAACGTGCGCATTCCCGGGTAACCTTTTCCATCTATTTTTTAGGGTTTTCATTTATACTTCGATTTTTTTATAATGGCACTTGACGTTTAATTAGCTGTTACAGTGTCATCCAATCGGGAGCTTTAACGTCACTTCAGGAAAGTCACTATGGTGACGTTCAAGCTCCCAATTGGATGACACTGCAACAGATTATGCCAAGCGCCAAGACAAATAAATCGAAGTATGAAAAGAAATTTGAGCTTTTTTCTCAAAGAAAATTTCTTGATTTTTACTTTCTCGCATACTGCTTACGCAGGATATAGAAAGTATTGTAACGCTATAAGGAAAAACGGCGAAATCTCGGCAGAAAAACTTTTATTGCCGGACCCAGGTAACGAAAAGAATATATCTTGTTTCTGTGTGTAGCAAATTACTTCTTCGGAAGCATTATGTAGTCAGAATCTACATTTGGTGGGTTGTTGATTGACGGCAAACATTTGTCTGTTCGTCCGTCTTTCTTTCTTTGAACAACTTTAGCATCTAAACCAGGTTAGCAGGATATTCACCAAAATGGATATCCAGCATTAGATCTGATGTCACAGCCATTTAAATTTGAAACCGATATTTGTATTGTTGGGGGCACTTTGCACGAAGCCTCAACATTTTCAGAACTGTGAGCGTAGGAGGCACTTTTGTTGCACTCTTTGAATTTTCAAAAATTTCAAAAGTCCACATTGTTTCGGCGTCTTCCTACATCTATAATAATGAAGACAGACTTTTTCCTTAATGAAATCTGCCTATCAAAAAATCTACAAAGATCATGTTATATATTTAGAAAACTATGAGTAATATCTACATATTTTTGCGTGAAACATAGGCAATTGTGAAACGATATTAACAATGATTTTCTCCAGAAGGCTTCAGTTTTTTCTTTAAACGTTTTACTCGTATGAAGCAAAGAAAGGTAAAGAGAGTGTGGCTGGTTCCATTTTCAGCACACTCCTGAATTTCCAAAGATTGCAAAAAGAAAAATTAACATTGCAGAAGTACAATATTGATTATGGAGATGTTTTATGAAATCTGTTCTACAAGAAATCTGTTTCTTTGAAAAAGATCACGTACATTTTTTTAAAACGGAGTAATATAACGTAAAACATTTTTGAAATTGCAAAGTTGAATTTTCCGTGCTTAGTTTGATTACTCCGATATAAATATAGTGGCAAAAGCTGGACGGAGACGGGGACATTGTCATCCAAACAAGAGCTTCGTTAAGGCTTAAGTTTATGGTAATATCAGCTTTCGATTGGATGACAATGTTCCCCTCTCCTTCCAGCTGGAGACCTGGAAATCCCACTATGTTTAAATCTGAGTATAGTCAGTTTGTAATTCTCGAATTCTTCTCATTGTTGATGGGTCGACATGTATGGAACCTTTATGAGACTTTGTTTTATTTACAATTAAAAACGGTGTGACCTACTATGGGGAGAAATGTATTCTCTGCACGTTTTCTTAAATCCTGGGGAATCTACTCTAGTATATAAATATTCAAGTCAAATTCTGAATTCAGACAAAAATGAGAGTTTGTACTTCGTTTTGTAATGATTTTTACAAGTGATGACTGAGGTATGTTAGTATGAACAGAAATTGCGGTATTATATTACGTAACGTTTGAAATATGAGTAGTTCTCGCGAGTTTTGAGAGAATATTAAGTGTCAAAATCTATTAAGCATTTGGCATTGCATGTTCAGACGAGGAGAATAACGTGTAATTCGTGTTCATACTAGCAGATTTGAAGAATATTACAGCATTCTTGTATTTAATAATTACTATTATACATTTTTCGTACCATTTGCATTTGCTTGTCATTACTAAAAATAATATATCAGCCTTACTGTGTTGTGGAATGTACTCTATGGCAAAAAAATACACTGAATTCAATAGCATACATGTATAATTTTATTTGAACTTTTGAATTATTTGTTTACGCTTTGTTTATTTATATATTATAATATACAATATAATATTGCGAGAAAGTATTATTGTTTTAGTACTTCTTAAATGAAAAGTATTAGTGGGCCCTATATGTCTTATCAGTTGTTCGTATCAACTGGTTTTATAGTTAAAACACCAATGATTTTAAATATATTAAAATCAATAGAATGAACGCTTAAATGCCGTTATTTCTTCATTATATTTTCAAGACCAACTACAATATAAGGATATCTTTGTATCTTGAGGTTATGGTTGACGAAGCAAGAATGTGTATAAGTTTGATGATTGTTTACAGTTCTTCCTTTTGTGGGACGTAATCAGTGTTTAAACTTTTACGTGACATGTTACGTACTAAGTAAATAAATAAAACACTATTATTATTATTATTATTATTATTATTATTATTATTATTAATAGTGCACTTCATGATATAAGGATATAATGTATTTTCATCATGATGCACAACGCATATTTTTTTCACGTGGCTTGAAATTCGCGCTTATTCCCATAGTTCAACGGATTGACTAGATTCAATTGAGTAACTGTTAATAAAAGGAGACCACCTATTAAAGATAATATTGAGGTTGTAGAGTAATGAATAAGATTCAAGTCTCGTATCGAAAAGGTTATTAAATGATGAATCCATGTTTAATTTGAATTCTAATTGGTTCTTGCAAAATGTGGGTATCTCTGCTGTAGCGCTCCCCCTTCTCAACGGCGGATACGAGCAACGTTTTCTCACTTTCTCGTTATCCAACTAAAGCTACAGTGCTCATATTTCTTAGCAGCTCGCGGTGACATCTCCAGTCTTCAATTTTTGTTGAGTGCCAAGTATTGACCAGTGCATCCAAAACTCGAAGGTGGACGTTAAACGGTATCTAAAAAAACCGTAAGTTTTGTGTTGATTGAGTAATAGTGTATTCTAAGGTGTGTGTCAAGAAAAACGAGAAACAAGGTACCTTATCCAGTTCCACATCACACAGTTTTTATCTGTTTTTGGCATAAATGAGCACAGTATAATGCTTACATGTTGCGACTATTGAGTAGAGTTAATATAATAGTATTATTGCAAAATTTGATATGTGATATTTAACGTACCGTATTTTACAGCCAGTTTTCAAAAAATCGATTATTCCTTGATACATTGACTTTTATTTAATTTTTGAAGTTGCCTTGTTTTACTTGTTCTTTCTGTTCGATTTTTTTCAGTGACTTACAAAAGCAGTCAATGTGTTCAAAATTTTACGGGGAAGCAACCTTTTGGCGGACTGTATTGCATTTGTTTTAATTAGAAAATATTCTGTAATAAGGCAGGTTTCTATTGAATTGAATTTTGAGGGAGGAAAAGGAAAGTCAGAAGTTTCAATTTATCCTTGGGAAAGCGGGAACGTATTAGAGAGTTCCAGTTGAAAGACCAAGGTTAAATTTGAAATGGCTCGGCGAGATTACTAATGAAGGAGAAGAAACTTTGTGAGAGCATGCTAATATTTCATTCTTTGTCTAATTTTGGGATGAAATGAGCTTTTAGAATTCTTTACATTAATTTATTTTGACTTGCTTGCAGGAAATGTATATTACACGCGGCTGCAATAAACCAGCTTAATCAAGCATGTATTATTGAGAGATATATTTAAATATAAGTAATACATAATCGGTTATGGGGAATGATTTTAAAATTGTGTAGTGGATTGATATTCAATATTTTTCGTAAGCTTATTTTCGATGGCTTTTATGGGAAGCTCCTACGATAACGTGGTTTCTAAAAAAGTCCTAGATATTTCACAGGTATTTCTAGACAAAGGTATAATTTTCTCCCTGATTTTCAATGGGGAAGGAAAGTTAAATCGCAAAGTGAAAATTTTCGCCTGCGATTATTTCGACATTAACATTTTCAAATTTTGTGCTCATTGACTATTTTAAAAGTTCTTGCTGTTAAGTTTCACAGGCCAACTGCAAATCAGTATTCGAGGTGAAGTTACCTTTGCAGGGGCAGACAAAATACGCCACTGAGGACAGACAATCTTGTTGTAGGCAGGTTGTGATGACTCGGGGCTGAAATAGCTTAGCGTGACACGGATTTTCATATTTCTTCAAAAAATCGTGTACGCTTTTCAATGCTCAGACCACATAGCAGATAATTTATTTCTTCGTTGTATGATTTACTTTACACATGCTCACGTATCATTTTCGAAATGCTGAGACGCGCCAGAGGGATGAACATTCGGAGGTGGTTCACTTAATCCTTAACATGGCGAAGTGTGCCGTAGGATGCATAGGTTTCGTGATCCTGTAATAACGAATTAAATTTCTTGTCCGTCAGTGAACGAAATTATTTGCGTCAGTGAACGAAGGTTGTTCTTTATATTCGAAAAAGTAACCCATTTCCCCGTTTCTGCTCTAACTAGCAAAAGGAGAGCTCAACAAAACGTGCATGTAGAAAAGCTAAACTTCTGAGTAGTTGATGCTCAAATGAGGCCACGGAGGCGCATTATTAAATAAATGTGCTGTTTATAAGGTTTTGGTGAAAGTGACAGATCTGGGAGGGTTATTCTATTCATTATATGCCTCCACACCTGAAAGTTTAGACAAATTCACGGATTTAGAGTGCGATATCAGGAATTTTCTTTTTTACACATTGTATAAAATACAACCGAAGTCTATTTGTCCCGGCTCTTCATAATTTCTTGAAGCTTCCTAGAAATACTTTGATTTTGTTTTCCTTGATGGTGATAACAATAATAATAAATGACTGGATGGAAGAGTATAAATATAAAAACTATGGCAAATAATTAGTGGAAACCCGCTGAAAATTGACTGTATAACTGAAAAAATCTAAATGCCATCTCGATCAAGTTTTTCGTCCAGCTTCCCTGATCTTTTGAGCAAACGCTGAGATGGCCACATGTTTTGCCTCTGGACATATAACGTATTCTAGAAATCAATGAGAAATATATTTATTCAAATTAATGTTCCCCATGTTGTCGCGGCAAAAAGTATTGTTCCTTCACGAAGAAAATGATCAGGAATAAGATCTCAAATTTATAGCTCATTTACCCTTAGAAGTATATTTCATTACATCGCAGCATATACTTTAACAATCATTGCAAAAACGCTCATTTCTTTCTGTAATCGAAATGAAACTACTATATGGCTTTGGGTAGGGATCACAACTCGCACTCAACTCTAATAAAAAACTAACTTGAAGAACATAAAAACGTATAATGTTACTCATTTTATTTTTTACCGAAATATCTTGGGTGTGAAATTCAACTGCTTGCTAATAAGAGGGCAATACGAACAACACCGCGTCGAATGAAGCGCGAGAAATTCGAATTTACCATTTCGAATATTTTTTTGTCACTTTTCGAAAATAGTGCGCGCGCCAAAAATGTGAACCGCACCACTTTATTTTCCGTTCTTCCCTACACATGTGAAATAAATTTAAGGAGCAAATTTAGAGCCGTTTCTGAGAAAAAATTCTTCAAAAATTTAAAAATTGACTTTTTGAAGCATTTTTTTTCCATTTTCTGAAAACGAAAGTGAACTTATATGAAGATGTTTTTGATGAAAACATTTTATTAAGAAAAAAAATCTTCTTAATTGTAGTTAAAGAAAGACTCCGAAAAAATTTTGAATTTTTGAAATTTTCGAAAAGTTGGAAATTCAACGAAAATGAGACCTACACCATTCTTTCATTTGTTGCATCTAGACAGACGTCTAGACAGATGAGTCTCCAAGCAGTAAAGGCGCTTTGCGCTTGAGTAATCCTCCATTATTCAACGCGCTTTCCATTTACAGTATGTAATATTTCGTCGCAGTCAGTTGCCAAGGGGATCGCCAGACAGTATCCCCGCGTACGCGTCTTCTACCACGGCTTATTGTTTTGTTTCAATATCCCTTTAATATCCTGTGGTGTGTCACCCCATCAAATGGAATTAAAATAACGAAAAAAAATATTTCAATACATACTCAAGACAACTCATTTTCAATCCTGTAATTATTAAGTTAGACAAAAAATCTGAAGATGCCAAAGGCTGGGAAGCAGAGTCCAGAAAAAAATGAGTTTTGTGAATATTTGGAATAAATTTCGTATTTTCAAATACTTCCATCAGCTTCCCTTGCCCGAGAGCGCGTCATCAGGGAGAGCGCTGCTTGACCTCGTGTGTCGGGCTGTTACATTCAAAATATCCTTTAAACACGGGTCACCAAAAATGAAAAGTACTAAAAAATCTTTATCTAACATATGACAATGTGTATATTATTGGATTCTTTTCACGCTCATGATAGACCAAAAATGTGAAGGTACATTTGAAAAACGAAGTAAACCTCTATCTTGTAAAATAGAAATGAATACATATATCAATTTACCCCGTTCTCTCGTGAACATGTCTCGTTTCTCTTTTGTCAGTTTTCTCTAAATTATTAGAGAGGCTTTTCAATAAGCGAGTGAAAACTTTTCTCAGAAAACGAAGTTTTCAGACTCTCAACACTGTTTTAGAAAATCAAAATCTATGGAAACTGACATTTTTTCTTTTTGTGAAGATGTTACTTCATCAATGGACCAAAATGATGCACCCATTGGAATATTTTTTGATATTTCAAAAGCTTGTGACGTCATTGACCATAACATATTGATATAAAATTTACCTTCTTACAGAATTCGTGTTATCGCCCTACATTGGATAACCTCGTGCCTTAAACATCGATCTCAAATAGTATAAATAACCTTCTGGCACGAAAGAACATTATTTACTTATCTTTCCTATTCTTTACCAATTGAATATGTGGTTCCACAAGGTTCGATCTTAGTTCGTATTCTCTTTCTGTTACACGTAAACGACATGCCCAAGTCTGTTAAAAACGGAAGAACGGTTCTGTTTGTCGATGACACGAATGTTCTTTGCAAAAAAGAAACAATAAATAGTAAGATTCCAGAAGTTTCATATTGGTTTTGTGATAATAAATTAAGTTAACGAAGGAAAGTTTCAATGCATTTTTGCATTTCATATCTACAATCGCATTCTCCATTGAAAATTAATAATATTCAATTAGCTAATTTTAAGGTAGCAAAATTTCTAGGTCTCTGAATTCAGTCAAACCTCAAATGGAATGTACATATAACAGAATTAAACTAAATTAAGTTCATTATATTACGCATTCAGAATTCTTTCAAATTCTGTCTGCCTTCATGTAGCTCGTTGCGTGTATTTTGTAAATGTGCATTCCCGCCTGAGATATGGCATATTTTGGGGAAGCTCATCATGTAGTACCCAGACCTTTAGATTGCAAAAGAAAATTATTCGAACAATAAAAAAATAACACTCGCGAGATCCCTGCAAACCTCTCTACAATGAGCTTGGAATCTTACCGTGCCTATTTATTTACGATCTGTAATAATTGTCAAAACTGACTTTCTTATGGTGGGAACATATTTTCATGCAGTACTGATATTTATAATTACAACACACGTCGTAGGAATCACATTCATAAAGTATCTATATGAACAGCTCTCCACCAGAAATCCACTTACAATTTATTGTAACACCCCCCGGTCGCCTCGTGAGAGAACGCCCGGTAAGCGGCCCGGAAATAGCTCAGTCGGTGATGGAAGGAATCGTTAAACAGATACTGGTAACATGAAAGAAACGCTTGGATCACTGGTAAAAATTACTTTTATTCCTGGGCAATCAAATCTAATGCCCCAGGGAAGTTACACTTGTAAATAGAATGAAGAAATGTGAAAATTAGGTGGAAAGAAAAGAAGATGAAAAGTTTGTATTCAGAGTAAAGCTTGAAAACTAGGAAGAATTATAATTAACATTACAATGGTAAAATAAAAAAAACAAAAAAAAACAAAAGTTACAAGTCAATGCGCCATAGCGCGGCGCCGCATTACAAATTTTTACTCGGGACGAATGCCCATTGAATAATACTGCCTGGAAGAAAGTTTTTTCTGTGGGCCCGAGACGGGCGCGGCGCGGCGGAGGGGGCGGCGGCAACCTTCACAGAGGGCGCGGCCGGGGCGATGCCCTTGCACCGTCTCAGACACGCACGTCAGCTGGTCGGCCGTCTGGTGACGTCACCCAGGGGTGGTGGCGCGTGGCGGCGTTGTAACGGCGTCTGGTAGTCTGGTTGAACTCGAAGCGGGACTGGTAGTACTCTGGTAGAACTCGGAGTAGCCGGGCGATCTCAATCTCAGGAACGTAGTAATTAACTACGCGTACCTCTGATTCTCATTATAATAATTGTCGAACAACTTCGGACAGTTCAGCGATCCTTCGGAGAAACGTTCGCCTCTCGTCACGACGAATTCCCACCCCAGAGAATTTTCTCTGTCTACTGCAGCCGGCTCAATGCTCAAAACTCGCAGCAAAATAACATAAGTCCCACATAGGCACATTCGCCCGAATAATTCCCACCCCAGATAAGTTTTTCTCCCAACTGCCCTCAGCCTAGAACTCAGGCTCCTTCCGACGAATAATTATAAGTTTTTCAGAGGCACACTGGTCTCTCCCCGACGAATAGTTATCCCCCAGAGAAGATTCTCTCCCGACTGCTCCCCGTCTAAATGATCTGGCCCCGTCTGATGCTCTGCACTTTCTGATATTCTCTCAGTCGAAATTGTATTAGGTCAACTTTTACCCCCACCCAATTTTCTCGTGTGTTCAAGCTCCTATGATAGTCGCGTCGCTATTGGCCAAAGGAAATGGCGTATTACGCTATTTCAACCAATCGTGACGGGAGTAGTGAAGGAAGTTTCAACTCTTTGCGTCACTGTGAGCGTACAGAATTTTATTATTCCTTCTAGAACACCGGCATGCTTGCACAAGGCAGGCGTTGTCCGTGAACGAATTTATCGCTCTGGGATTCCCTGGATGTAAGCGGGCGTTCTCGAAATCCTGCAGCTGGTCATGCGAACACGTGCCTCTCAGTGAATCTTTCGACGACTGACCCTTGTAACGACTTTCTTAATGGGCCGGGGGCGCGAATGGCCGTCCGATAAGCGAGGTTGCACGTGCAACGCCGTATGTTTATTCTCCCAGTAGAACTCAGGGTGGCCGAGTCTGTTTGTTTAATTTAATTTTCCTGGCATGAGGAAATCGGTATTGCTACAATATGTACGTTACTTTACAGCACATTGCCAGATGACATTAAACAATTGAAGTCGATACACGAATTTAAGATAGAAGTAAAATTTTTTCTGCTGCACAACTGTTTCTATACAATTATAAAAATAAAAAGGTTTATTTTAACAAAACAGTGATGTGAAATGAATTAGTTTACCTTGGTATTGTAAAATTAAAAAACTTAATGTTTGTAACAAATAATGTACTTCAGCTTCCGGATAAATGACCCCATCTCGATCAGGTTTTTGTCCAGTTTCTCTGATATATTGAGCAATGCTGAGATGGCCCCCTTGTTCTGCTTCTGGACGTAAATGTAGCTTCACTAAGCGCACGTTTTTGTTGAACTCCCTTTTTGCTTGTAGTGGTAGGAGTAGAGGTAAGGGTGAGTTTCCATTTTGTTAGCAATGCAGGAAAATCAAAGCTTCAGTTCGTTTACAGTTGCAAATAAGTTTTCTATAACTCGGGAACGAAAATTTTTAGTCTTTCAAATGTTGCTAATCTCGCGCTTTTTTAAATTTTATTTTTATTTATTTGTCTTTAACTTTTACTCATCTTTCAACTATTTATAGTTAAGATGATTGGAAGGGATTCTGGAACTGAATAAAACGTGCGCAGATCTTCTCCCCCATACGTCAATACAGTTGTTACTGTTTTTGACTAAATAAATTAAAAAATAAAATTAAAAAAACGGTAAAAACTGCTTGAAATAACTTAAACCGTACAAGAACTGCAGGATGTGCTAAAGTTACGTGGCTTACCCTCAATATAATGGAGAATTTAGTAAGAAAACAAGCATCAAATAGTAATAAGTAGTGAAGAATACAAACGTACTAAAATTCTCAGTTATTTGATAGAGAAAATCTAGCAAACATTTTCGTGCGAAGCCACTATTCACCACCTAGCGCCGCTTCAACTTGCGCATGTACACCCTTTTCTGGAGTTTAAGAGGAAATGAGTGCGGAGTCAGGGGAAGCTGCCCATGCACGAAGGAGCTCCGGGCTTCCCAGGCAGGGAAGTAGCTCGTTCAGGTAGGGCTTTGACGTGCCTATTGTAGAGGATCTGCAAAATAGTCACCTTATTTGTTCCTAGTAGTAGAGGGAAGAGGTTCTGACACGGACGGACAGAGGTTATTAGGTTACTATAAGGACATACTACCCGTTCTTCAGAGGCTCCCTTTGTTCGGTCGTGGCTGGGTGCATCAACGGGTAAAGGTTTCCATATTGAGGGATATTCTGCAATCTGTTGTCGGCGATTAATAAGCGTTACCCTATGTTTTTATTTTATAACGGAGGAAATTGTAACTTCCATCTCTTCAAACTGCTTGGTAAAAAGTTGCAAATTTTTGTCATTGAAATAGGTTGGGTGTTTACGCCGTGCCACGGCGGTTGTGGCAGGTAGTGCACAACTATCACAAGCGCTATACTAGCTTCCAAGTTGACTACGTGTGGCGTACAATAGAATTTAATCATGTAATTATGTATATAAGGGTTTAAGATGAAAACTTCTTTGGTCTTGAAAAGATGCATGCAAAATGTACGAGACACAAATAAATAAACAACAAAATTTATTCCTGGTAAAATTCCTGGTATCTATTTGAGAATTGATTCTGTATGGGCCAGACCTGCATTCAACGTTCCATCTAACGCATTATTGTTATTGTTATTTATTATTGTATGACTGGAATAAAAATTTCGATTTTATAGGAATCGATAATAACGTATTCACAAATGATTTGCAATAATCGAAATCTTATTTTTTCAGGTAGAATGAGTGGCTTGAGAGACGGAAATAGGAATGGTCTGCGGTTTGCCCAGAAGTTCAACCAATTGACAGCGTGGCCTTTATCAGATCTAACTTGTAGAAGGCAAATCTTGGCTGAAATTGAAAGGAGAATTAGCTTTGTGTGACACAGACTGCTCGCAAGTCGAGCGGAGTGAAGAATTTGATGTTCACTGGTGGTTTTCAACAATTTCCTCTCCCGACATTCCAAGCATTCTGTCCTTGGGATGGTATCAGCCGGATTCTCAATAGAAACTGAAAATATTTTAAAAATACGACAAATCTTCGGTTTAGGAATTTACAGTGCAGATGTGACGGGTGTGACCACCTGTTCTTCGTTGTGGATTGTGCGCTAAATAATGTTGCTGCATACGTCTTGTTGTCAATTATTTCAAATATACATTCATTGGAATAAATTGTGTGATGTAATTAAGACAAATAAGACATTTTTAGCAATTTTAAAATTAATATTTTACTTCATTTGTTACATTTCTCACAGCACCCCTACAATGCGTGCGATATCATTTAATTAAACATATGTAAGTTTTATTATAGAACCAGTAAGTATTATTCCAATCTTATTTTTACAAACATATACAATATTATGTGCATTTTGAAAAATTAATATGAAAGTTTCAGATCGTCTAGTCTTGTGTTACTCATAAAGAGTTTTTAAATTGGTTTTAAAAATAATCATCCTGATATTACTTTTCTCAATGTAGCGTACAGTTGCTTGTGGTAGTAGGTTCTTAGGTTAAGTAAAACAAACGAATGTTTTTGACAGGGTTTTCCTTACGTCTCTGCAATGTAATAGCCTGAACGCCGCCTTCAAGGTTGCAAGGACGTTTATTGTGAAAAATGGAGTGAATCATTTTTAAGGATCTGTATCTAATGCACGTGGTCTTCGAGAGTTGTAAAAGTTTGCAAAACGAGAGGCTTTTTTGTTATGAATGCATTGATTTTGGTTATTTTTCGGTTTAGACAATTGTGAATGTTTGTTTCTTAGAGCATTCAACGAGTTTATTTGAAAGAATTGCTTCACCCAGATGACAGAATCGATGATAATCGGAATGGATGCCGCTACTTTGTTAAACAGTTCGTAGTAGATAACGTCAGCATGATTATACAGACAGATCAATATCAGGTGAAGGAAACCTGAACTGGTCGACACTTGAATTTTTATCTGCTGTGTCACACTAATGCAAATGTATTTTATTTTTCAGGGATCCATTCAAACTATAAATATTTTGTTGTTCCGAGTATTGGGTTATGAAATCCGCCATTCAACAATGAAAGATATTAATATACGGACGTCTACAACGCCTAATGCTTTATTTTAAGCAATATGTTTAATTGTTAATGTATTTTGTACACTGTTTTTAACTAGTAAAAATTGACATATTTTGAAGCAGCTCCTATATCTGTGTAGATATTTAAATATTAGCATCGGGCAGCGCAATATTGCGTTGTGAAAGGTATGAATGTATAGAAGTAACACAAGGCGTGAAGCTCCTAAGATAAGATAGAATAAAAACTTATCATATGACATGGTGTATTCATTTCGTAGTAGTGTCCTGCCCAACAATTGCGCATTAAAAAGTATTTAAATATTTGCAGCTGTGTTGACTAAAGCTGACCCATAGTGTTTTATTGATTATGGCGCATTTTGCTTGGCTTTTAGTGCAATGGACATTTAGTTTGAATGAGATGAAAATGTTTGGTTTATTTTGACGATGCAAGAAAGTGTGAATTTTTAAACCCTCGTAGAGTTCCATGGCATGGCACCATATTTCAACATGGGTTTCTACGTCACACAAACACTACATTGTTTCATCATTTCTGTTGATGACCTTCTTGAAGCCTGTTTAAAGAAAGAATTCTGTTCGTTAAATTGTGATGAAATATTTTGTATGACGCAGCTGCTGTTGATCTTGGATTTTTGATTTTGAGGAATGGTTTTGTGTCCTGTACTGAGGAAATATCCGCGAATATTAGAGAATGATGCATTGAGATAGCTTTTAGTTTTTAAGATTTGAAAAAATATGTTATGTTTGAACAATGATGGATTTTTTAGTTTTAAGTGGATGGTAATCGTTTCAACTTGCGTTTTCTGACACTATTCTCTTTTACCTTGTAAAATAGTGGATGATGAATTTCAAAGTTCACTGTCAAAATAACAATTACTGTTTATATTTTTACGTAGTACATGAAGTAGTAGTTGTTTAAAATACGGCCGCAATAGCTGAATAACACTTGTCTTGGTTTATTGAAGAGCTGCTGTGCGAAGTGATAATTGTGTGTTCAGCATTGTTGGACTTCGGTAATTTGAGATTTGACGTCAGTGTCATGGAACATTTTAAGTTTTCCTTTTCATGCATTATTAGTACACACAACACGTAACATTTTAAGAATTATTGGGCTGTGTTCCAAAATGTGTGTGTACATTTACAATTTTTGACGCAACATGAATTTTTTTTGTTGTGTTGTGTTAATTACTTGTAGATATTGTCCGGGCAGTACACAAGAATTCTTACCTTTCCGTCTATATAGTGTAGTAACTAGACACCATACTGATATTAGTACACGCTACCTATTAATTTGCGTTTCGATTTGATTTAACATGAATGTTATTCTGTTGGCTTGTGGTATTCTGGACAGTTGATACAGAATAGATGGACGTGAACGCCATAGACATCGAAATCTGTAACGTGCCTCTTTCCATTGAGCTTGGAATTTCACCATTGCATTGCCTATTTATTTACGGATCTGTAATATTTGTCAAAAGTGACTTATTTTTATTTATTTATCTTTAAATTTTACTAATCCTTCAACTATTTATAGTTAAAATGAAGGGAAGGGATTCTGAAACTCAAGAAAACCTGCGCAGATCTCCTTCATATGTTACGTACAGTGTTTTACTGTTTTTGACTAAATGTAAACATTGTAATGGTTTTAACATTTATATTCTACGATGCTTCTAATTCGCTTTGTAAGGATTTGTAAAATGAAGATTTCACGCAAATTATATGGTAAAAATATTCGAAATAAAGCAGCTGCAAATGTTGCGAATGTAACGTGAAGCATTTGAACAGCGAAGGTGTTTGAGACTGGGTGGCTGCGTTGCAAAAAGTGCGGACATTTTTTTTATTCACACGATCATTTATTCTTCAGAATTTTTTAAAAATGGGTGTAGCAGCTTAATAAAACGTCGCAAACTGTGTAGTATTTCACACAACAGCTACGTACGTCTATTGCAAATGGGTCCATTAGTTGATGTGCGTCTACGAAACACATTGTAATAATTGTATGGATTTTAACATGTGCCGCAGATTTTAAAATTGTAAGGAACAAGAGACGATGTTACTTCTTAAAGATTAAAAAAATATATTAATTGCAATTTTGCGAGTGTAAATCAAGTTAATTAGCATATAAACATTATTTTATCATACATAGGTGAGCGCTTAATAATGAAGTAAAGTACACAAAATGTATGTAATTTGTTAACAAGTAAGTAATTGATGCCAACTCTGGAAGAATGTGCTGCGTGGTTCTTAATAAATGACAGATAAAACAATCGAAAAACGAGAGATGTATTGACGATTCTAGCGTTTGCGCATTCGGCACTGATTTGTTTTATGAGACGAATAATACAATTCCTTCCCCAAAATTTATCGGTTATGAGACCTAGTTTACATTTAATACATGTGAGATCAAGTACATATAAGCGCTACATATACTCATAAATGTACATTTAAGCGCACTTATTAGGAAGTCAAGCGGGATTATTCTCGGCACTTACTGAATAAAATGATTATACGTATTACGCATTTGGTATTTTTAAACAGTTGACAGTACCATAAATCAGTAGTGTGATTTGGCGTTTTTTAAGCAGCTTCTTCTTCGTGATATATGGAACTCGTTCTTCAAAGACGCATAATACAGGACGGAAGAACCAATGATGCGAATTGTTCTTGCGTGATGCTTCAATAACGTTGATTACTGTATTTTATTACCTTAATACTGTTGCAAATATACAACTAAGACTCCATTAAAGTCCCTTTTCAGGAATATTGCATTTAGCACAACGTGAGAGAACTGGAGATACCACCATATTCTAGATCACGCACCGTACCGTATGTCCAGAATTCAGTGATGTAGAATTTATAATAAATATGTGGCAACACCATATTGACTCTTTAACAATGCTTCAATATTGTTCTTATATTTAATCACTGTTTATTTATAACTTGGTTTTCGAATGTTCTGTATTACAATGTGGAAGAACTTTAGGTACCAATCTACACGGTATGCACTGAAAACGCACATCATGGATGACTACGTTTGGCATTCGGTAATGGGATATCTCCCTGATTATACCTCGCCTTTGAGGAGTCATAATTTTGACTCTTGAAAATGATATAATATTGTTCCTTACAATTTTTAGGTAGTTATATTATTTGAAAAGTGTAGTTTTTAGTCGATGTAAGAGAACATGATTTTGACTCTTAGGGATGTTCCAATATCAGCCTTGTTTTTTCTTTTCCAGGGAAGCTGTATTTCATTCCATGTGTAAGAAAATGGTTTCGTCGATATTTCGACGATGCAAAATGTTCGAATTCTTTGTCAGTAAAAATAAAGCGCATTAATTTGAGTCTGTTGAAATATCCCAACGACTGATCACTAATTGATAGTTACTTATTTTTAATTTTGTATTTAGATTCAGATTGTAGATTGTATTTAATTGCGTATGTTGGCACTGTGGGTACCTTCCCAAACGGCTAGAGAGGTCAGCGGTAATTCAGGAACAAAAGAACCACGGTGATTTGACAATAACAATGTTCCAGTATTGTCCCTAAAATGAATCTGTGTATTAGTAAGTTAGTTTTCAGATGATATTTGATTCAACACGTGGAAAGTGTAGGTACCATGAAAAACCAGATACTTTGAAAACAAAAACCATGAACGGTTACTTTGCAAATGAAGCGTTCAAGGATTTTTCAGCGATTTAGGCGAGTACAGAATGTTGACACCTGAAGACGTTTCAATATTTTACTTACAATTATGAAGTGTTCAGCATTTGTTCTGAATTTTACAGGCTCGTCTGTAATGATTGGAATGGAAGTTTGGAATTTATCAGGAAGCCGCTACACGCGATGTACAATCTGAAACCAGTTGCATTGAAATAGCTGATCGTGGGTAGTAGATACATCGGAAATTCGGCGTTGCAGGATTCACCAGCGACAATGGCAAGAGTAGGATTTTGAGTCATGAAAGTGTTTGCAAAATTTTCACTTTGTATTTGTTAAAATTGATGTTAATTTCTAATATTTTTTTCAGGTAGCGAGTGAGAACAGAAGTTACCATCACATTAAGTAATTCCCCGACTCAGGATCCACTAAATTTGAAAGAACAATAGGATTTTAAAGAAAAATATTGCTAAGTTGTCGCTGCATTTATTCAGATGAGTATTGTTTGGTATTTTCCTAATAGCATATATTTCATATGAAGTGATGTGACAGTGATAGTGACACATGCCTGAGCTATGAGATATTATTCTGGGCAAGCTCCTCCTGTAGTATAAAGACTTTTAGATGGCAAAAGAAAATTATTCGAATAATGAAAAAATGCCTTTCACGTGATCCCTGCAAGCCTCTATTCATTGATCTGGGAATCTTACCATTGCCTTGCCTATTTATAAATCTGCAATTTTTGTTAAAACTGACTTATTTAATGTTGGGAACATATTTTCATTCGATACTGACATTAAATATTATAAATTTTGAAGTTTTAATTGAAATTTTTTAAAATTACAATGCACGTAGAAGCTCACGTCAAGAAATCTACATAAATTACATGCACGTTATTTTACAACGAATTGCCAGATATCATTAAACAATTAAAATCGGTAAATAAGCTTTAAGATCAAACTAAAATATTTTCTGTTGCAAAACTTTTTCTATATAATTAGACTAAAAGAATCAAAAGCAAAAATGTTTTAAGAAAACAATGATATATAATGACCTAGTTTACATTAATATTGTATAAAAGACTGACCTGTCACAAGTAATTTACTTGAACTTCCGGGACTGACCCTAATCTTGATCAGCTTTTTGTCCAGTTTCCGTGATTTATTGAGAAAATGATGAGATGGCATCCTGTTTTGCTTGTGGACATAAAGCGCTCGTTTTGGTGAGCTCTCCTTTTGCTGGTTGTGATAGTAGAGCTGGGGGTGAGTTACTATTTTTGTTTGCAATGCAGAAAAATCGAATCATAAATCTCGTTAACCAATGTAAAATAAGTTTTCTATATCTCGGCTACGGAAATGTCTAGTTTTTCAAATGTTGCAAGTCTCGAGCTTTTTAAAATTTTTTTTGTTTTCTTTTTAAACTTTTATTAGTCTTTCAACTATTTGTGGTCAAAAGGTATGGAAGGGTTTCTGGAACTCAAGAAAACATGCGCAGATGCGCATTCTCCCACGTACGTCTATTTTTACGTTTTTTTAACGGAATGAACTTGTGTGAGAACAGGTGTTGGCGAGATAAAATATTTTTTCAATGTGATAGCAATGTCGTCATATTGTTCACATTTATTAAGTATTGGTTCAAAATTATTCAGGTAGGCTCTCGTAATTTCATGCCATGTGAACACGAAAAAAACTGGAATTTGGGATAGTTTTTGCCACTGTCATGCACAACATTTTGACATTCAAAGAGGTTTCAAGTTTTTCCCCACAAGTATTTAGTATCTCTTCGGTATTTTTTATATATTCCAAACCCCATGAAACTAGTAATAAAACGGCACGTATTCATCGCTTTTAGTAATGGTTATGTAATACTACAATTTTCCGTATTTGTACCATTGTTTCTTTCCGAATTAACGTGTCATAATTTTTTGTAAAATTCATTATAAATCGTAAAAATTTGGTGCAGGAACTATTTTGAAGCAAATATCAACACAAATTTTACATTTGTCATTTCTTTTCATACAGATATAGTTTTCAGACAATTACGTAATTCACAGAAATTAGCTCTCTAGTAATGCATTCCAATGTGATATTCCCGGAAGGTTAGCAATTCATAGAAAATAAGTCTCCGTAGAATTATTAAAGCTCATAGATTTATTCTACGTACGCAAATTCATAAAGAATTACAATTTTAATATCTCGAACAATACATCAAAAATCTAACCACAAACTTCTAATCGAATCTGTCACCTTGCACGTATGCATACAAATTAGGTAAACAAAACTGCCGTATTCATTCACGATATCCAAAAGAGATGTTCCGCCCACCATGAACATTTAATGAACTCGCAAATTAAAATTATAAATTAAATGAATTATTAAAATAAAAATTATTTAGCTCATTTAATTCGTTAATTGATGAAGGTTACCAGCCTACCGGATGCCTGCGGATCGTTCCAAAATGTTACGAAATATTATATTGAAACTCCCTGTAAAACAAATGTTGAACAGGAAGAATAAGAATAGATTTGAGGAGGAAAATTTATTTCATATATTTTAAATAGGATTTAAAAAATCTCTAGACTAATTTGTAAATGTATAACAAAAGGCCGAATCTAAGAAACGAACGAAGAAATATTACATAATATACAAATTTTAATATCCGACTGCCTGGAATTCCGTTCACGAAGCTCAGTAATTTCGTTGTGGGCGACTGTTTGTCGCCAAATTACATAAAATATTCATTTTTAAAAAAACATCAGGACGTTATTTGAAGATGTTTTTGATGTATACATTTCATTAAAAACACGATCTTCACAACTTTAATTGAGGGAAGACTCCGAAAAAATTTAATTTTCGAAGAATGTCATTTCAACGGACATCTATATCATTCCCTTAAGCGTCCTTTACGCTATATAAAGTCTAAACTTAATCAAAATATATTGTGCCGTTTTACTAAGAAAATAAAAATTGCCTGAGACACAAAATTTCCTAAAAATTACGCATAATTTTGAAAAATAAACCTACCATTTTTATTTAACACATTACATTTTTAAAAAAATCTTCTCTTAGTTGTAGGAAAAGACCGAAAATTTTTCGAATTTCAATTTTCGAAAAATCAGTATTTTTAACCAACATGTGGCAAACACCAATTTCATAAACGTTCTTCAGACTACCCACCAACAAAATTTAATCAAAAGTAATGGTGTCATTTTTGTTGTTAAAAATGTCCGTGAAGCATGTAAAGTACCACCTAGAGTAAAAATATGCTTCAAATTCAAAGAGCCGCGACGTCAGATCGATTGAGGGATATTAATTTCAGAGAAAATCGTTAGAACTTCGTAGTCACAAGCGTTGATCAGACGGACAGACATTTTGCCGTCAATCGATTTTTCGGTAAAAAGGGCCCACAAAACATGGAGTCTGGCTCTAACACTTGTTAGAGGATTTCTTTCCAAATTTAGCAACTGGATTTATCCACGTCTTCACCAGGCCCTTGTAATAAGTTTTTCTGCTGAAATTCGGATTTTTTTTCAAGCAGCATTACATAACTCTCTCTCTGCTGCGTACGGGGTAACGAGAATGTAACACCACGGCTATAAGAAATTTTGTACTACCACATACTTTAGATCGAGGTGCGTAATTTTGGCACACTAAAATTATATTGTACAGTTGCACACAAAAAATTATGAAATAAGTTAGTTACAAAAATTTTGTTCAAAAGTATAAACCCTAACCCTTTACAAACACATAATTTATATTGACCTCACAAATATTTATATAGTGTATTTGCTCAACGATTTTTAATAATCTGAATTATGTGCCTTCACCAAGATAAAGGAAAGTAATGATTTTGAATTAAGCAACATTTTCAATGTAGCCCATAAGACTACTTTTAATAAGGATTGGTTCATTATATTTAACGAAAAAGGTTAAAGAAATATTTCAGCCATTGTGAAGAAATATAGTTGAAAATAACTCACATTTTGAAAATTGTAATGCATGACCTAAATTATAGATTGAAGGATTATCACTGAATTGATAGTTTCTCAATATTGACTCATTTCAACTCCACTATGCAGACGGTGGGAGAGAAAAACGGGCGGGCAGGTGGGCGGCAAACTAGAAACGGTTCGTCAAAAAGGCCAGAGCGAGTCATGGACATTAGTTTCATATGGATGTTCGCATGGACTGACGGAAGGAGACCGACCGACGAACTGACGGAAGGAGACCGACCGACGAACTGACGGAAGGAGACCGACCGACGAACTGACGGAAGGAGACCGACCGACCGACGGACTGACGGAAGGAGACCGACCGACCGACGGACTGACGGAAGGAGACCGACCGACCGACGGACTGACGGAAGGAGACCGACCGACCGACGGACTGACGGAAGGAGACCGACCGACCGACGGACTGACGGAAGGAGACCGACCGACCGACGGACTGACGGAAGGAGACCGACCGACTGACGGAAGGAGACCGACGGACTGACGGAAGGAGACCGACCGACCGACGGACTGACGGTAGGAGACCGACCGACCGACGGACTGACGGAAGGAGACCGACCGACCGACGGACTGACGGAAGGAGACCGACCGACCGACGGACTGACGGAAGGAGACCGACCGACCGACGGACTGACGGAAGGAGACCGACCGACCGACGGACTGACGGAAGGAGACCGACCGACCGACGGACTGACGGAAGGAGACCGACCGACCGACGGACTGACGGAAGGAGACCGACCGACCGACGGACTGACGGAAGGAGACCGACCGACCGACGGACTGACGGAAGGAGACCGACCGACCGACGGACTGACGGAAGGAGACCGACCGACCGACGGACTGACGGAAGGAGACCGACCGACCGACGGACTGACGGAAGGAGACCGACGGACCGACCGACGGACTGACGGAAGGAGACCGACGGACCGACCGACGGACTGACGGAAGGAGACCGACGGACCGACCGACCGACGGACTGTCGGAAAGACTTTTCGCCTTGTCTGTCGTGTCAGCGAGTCTGTCTGCCACCCTCTGTGTCCGCTTGATTGGTGTGTTGTGTCCGTTGGTTTGACGTTGTGTTCGTTGGTGTGGCGTTGTGTCCGTTGGTGTGGCGTTGTGTCCGTTGGTGTGGCGTTGTGTCCGTTGGTGTGGCGTTGTGTCCGTTGGTGTGGCGTTGTGTCCGTTGGTGTGGCGTTGTGTCCGTTGGTGTGGCGTTGTGTCCGTTGGTGTGGCGTTGTGTCCGTTGGTGTGGCGTTGTGTCCGTTGGTGTGGCGTTGTGTCCGTTGGTGTGGCGTTGTGTCCGTTGGTGTGGCGTTGTGTCCGTTGGTGTGGCGTTGTGTCCGTTGGTGTGGCGTTGTGTCCGTTGGTGTGGCGTTGTGTCCGTTGGTGTGGCGTTGTGTCCGTTGGTGTGGCGTTGTGTCCGTTGGTGTGGCGTTGTGTCCGTTGGTGTGGCGTTGTGTGCGTTGGTGTGGCGTTGTGTGCGTTGGTGTGGCGTTGTCTGCTAACACCTAAACTATTCGTAGGATTTTCTTTAAATATTATATACTCGTTTGCCTGTCTGATGTGGATAACATTACTGACGTTACGCTCCGTGTTGACCATAGATGGTAAAAATTCCTTTTGGTAGGTTCTTTTCACGATTTCTCATATTTTTATAAATTTTCTTACATATGGCTTTTCTTTCTTACTCTTTTGCAAGCTACTTATCGTAGTGTAGTGATTTGTGACGCTTTTAACTGGAGATTTCGTGTGAAATAATCGTGTGTTGATGCTTGGTACCGAAGAAAGTGAATTTCTTAAATTTGAGGAAGTTCTTAAAGTACTTCCTCTAATTCAATTATGTCATTACATATTTTGTGGGACCTTGTTACGAAGAATCATTCCGGCCGAACCGTATTTCTGTCTACACTAGCGCCTGAGTCGTTCAAACGATGCTGTCCAAAATTGATATTACCTCGACGATCTGGCCGAAAGTGAAGCTCTGGAAATATGAAACTGTTATTTCATTTTGAAGTTACTTACCATGAAGCCTTATTTTTTAATTTCATAAGAAAAAATGATTTCAAATTCATACTAAGTTTTCTCAGCGAAAAGTACGAAATAGCGCAAGCGTTTTTTCATTGAACACTGATGTTACGAAAATATCAAGTAAAAATTTTCCTCTGACTTCCTACCACAATATTGAATATAGATTTTTTTCTTTTCGAAATAGGTTTTTAAAAGATAATCTTTCAATGAAATCACGTACTTGGTTTTTTAAATTAATATTTTAGCGTGAATTTTAAAGATTTTCTCCAAAAATGCTCCACTTTTTGCTTGAATTTGTTTTCTGGAATATTGCAAAGTACTCTCAAAAATGGCGCTGGTCCTAATTTACATGAACTCTGTACTTTCGAAGATTGCGAAACAGTAGATGGATTTTTTTTCCTTAATGAAATATGTTCTAAAATCTTTGAATTAGGTAGTGGGCATTTTTTTAAATTAAATAGTTCTCGAGAAATATTGATACGCTGAAATCTTTTTCGAAGTTGTATTTTTCTTAAAAAATTGAAACTAGATATTTCTTTCTCAATGCATTATATTTTTTCGTTCCATCTTTAATCATTTTGAAGACTTTTTTCGGAATTCGAATAGTTATTGCGTTATTTGAGAATTTTTACTTTCTCGCGTTACGAAGAATTCGAAAAAAAAGAGAGATGCAATCGTACGGCAGAAAATGCCGACAATTTCGCCAGAAAAACCGTATATCCGTGTTATGGTAACGAAAAAGTTGATAAATCCTGTTGCTAAATTTAGAAAAAAGTCCTCTACCTCGTGGTGTAGTCATAATCCATATTTTATTGGTTGTTGATACCAAAAAATCGATTGATGGCAAAACGTCTGTCCGTCCGTATGTAGTCAACGCCAGCGGCTAAACCCTTCAGCCGATTTTCTCCAAATTTCATATTCACCAATTGATGTGGCTGATGTTACTACTCTTGGAATTTAGAAATGATATTTTAATTTTGGGTGGTACTTAACATAAAGCACACGGACTTTTCAAAATTTTCCAAAAAATGACTCCAATTTTTTTTATTAAATTTTGTTGTTCAATTGTGCGAACGACGCTCAAGAGAATGGTGCAGGGGTCATATTCAGTCATTTTTCCAGATTTTTCGAAAATAGCAAAAATATATTTAAAAGTACAAAATTAAAGATTGATATTTTTGGCTCAGAAAAAACTGTTGTGCTAATTTACCTCAATAATTTTTTTTGAAAAAGTTTTTGCGTAATGTAGACTCGAAATTTCCAAAACAAATTCTCATAAACCCCTCCATTTTTTTCTTTAAATTTTCTGCACATATGTAATAAGGAACGGTAAAAATGTTCCACTTTAAGGTATTGCTCGTTTTTTGAAAATTCTAAAAACATTTCAAATCTACAGATTTTAAAATAGAGATTTTTGCGTCAGTTAGTTGCACAAAATTAGCTATTTAAATAAATAAAATAGTGGTGAAAAACATTCTTTAAAATTTGTGGGTACTTCACTAGAAGCTCCGGTGACACAATTTTTTTTCCAAAACTGTTTCAAGTTTTCCTTCAAATTTCATGCAAAAATTGATCAAAATACACGTGTACAGGTGGCATATGCACGATTTTCACGGTGTACTTTGAAGTTTCTAAAATCACAGAAGTTTTTATTTTTTTCGGCGTCTTCCTACAAATACAAAACTAAAGATAGTTTTCCTTTAAATGAAATTTGTTGTATATAATTATTTATTTTATTAAGGTCATTTACATTTTTTGAAACTTTTAGTAGTTTGCGCGCAATATTGCGTGCAGTTTAAACAAATGTAAAAACAAGATTTACTCAAAGGATACAATTTTTTTTCTTTATACATTTGGTAGGGAGAGTGCTAAATGTACTCTATTAGATGAAGCAAACGCCATGTTTCTCTATTAGTATTTTTGTAAATTACAAGTGCGATTTTTTGACTAGCCTAGAGGCTAGTCCTTTATATTTACATTAGCTGAGATTTGTCCACAAGAGTACATATGTTTTAAATAACGTCATTATATTTCTCGAAAACTCAAAAAATGTCTGAAAATGTGCTCAAAATTGCGCAATTTCAGAAAAATGCTAGGTTTTCTCGAACGGTTATAATTTGTTTCTTCGAACTTTTTGTATGAATAGTGGTAATTCTGCGGTTTCAGATCGCATAAAACTTATTGTGGGGTTTTATTGTTTTTTCAAAAAATATACAAATGCAATCATTTTTAAATCTCATGCCGTTCATATGCACATTTTTAACAAGTGATTATTCCATTTGAGTGGAAATTTTTTAAAAGACTTCAAATGAACTTTTTCGATAATTAAAAATTCCTATGAAAAAGACCTTCATTTACACTAGAGCTTAAAAGATTTTTTTTTCAAAAATGTTCTAGATTTTTCAACAAATTTCCTTGTAAGACAAGATTTTACTATTCTTCAATACTCTAACGTAATATTTCGTAATAATCTTAACGTGTTATATCTACCATTAGGAAAACGAAAAAATGAGAAAACTTCAAGAAATTTATTTTAGACCGCGATATATTGCAGCTGGCAAGAGCAACAAGACTATAGCAAGAGCTATAGCCCAGACCACAGAAATTAGAAATCTAATACGAGTGTGTGCCATTCTGTAGCACCACTAGTTTTATCACTTAGCTCATGGAAATGGCGCTTTCTTTCCGACCTCACCATACCCACTTGAAGCGATCGCCTTTTGAAATAGGCGATCCGAGGCGGTTGTTGTCAACGAAGAAATATTGTGAAACGTTCACTTAATAAATTTTAATTTGACGGATGTATGATTAGTGTTTTCTATGTTATTAGTGTCGTCTATGATTTACTTAATGTACGTTCAATTCTGCAGATCGCCCTTTCTATTTAAAGTTTCTAATAAACAATGAAATGTGACATATAGAAAAATAAATGTTTTGGAGAGATATTTAAAGTTCAATGCAATTAATGAAAATTGCAATGTTGAGTAGATGAAGTTTTCAACAAGTAAACTTACCTCCTAGGTCAGCGTTTGCCAACTGGCGGAAAAAAGACGTCGAAGACGACTTTCCCCTTCGTGGCGGCTTCTCGGAGAAGCGGTGCGAGCTATGGAGGGAGGGGCAGACGCGGTCGCCGATAACGAAATCCAGAGGGCATTTGCTGATGTTTCAGGGAACATGAGGAGACTATCTACACCCGCTAATTTTCTTTCGGTTTCGGAAGAAAGATTTCCTTAACAATGGCGGAGTGTTTAGTGTGTTCGAAAGAACGGCAGTATGTTAGTTCAATCGTCACACACATTACGCAGCTTCGCAACTCAGAGAAATGAGAGATAATAATACCTCATGATAATTTACATTACAATCATGAAATGAGAAAATGATTTTGCAAAGAGAAGATTATGAAAAAGGAATTGAAAATCGCGGCAATTTACAATCTCAAACAAAGCTGTACTTATGTAATCAAGCCTAGATTCCAATTTCTCCTACGTGACCCCTCCCGGGTATCTATTCGGTAACATTAACAGCACAGGCACACAAAATAAATAAAAAATCAGACCCAAAGACTTCATATATGCTTTCTCTATGTATGTCGACGCGCAGAATCTGAATCTAAAGCTAGAATTGCACAATCACCTCGTTTTCTTTATTGCGAAAAACCGTGACATCGTCCTTTCTGTTTTCGGGGGTTATTGTCAGACCCAAAGACATGACACAGGTTTCTCTAGGCATGTTGACGCGCTTAATCCTATTGTGAAGCCAGAATTGCGCCACCACTCTGCAGTTTTTTAAATCGCGAAAAGCACCGTGGAATTGTAAATTTCTTCGTTTTTTCGTGATTTAAAAAACTGGAAGGTAGTGTGGCAATTTTGGCTTGGGATTCAGCGCTTTGACATGCATAAGCAAACGTGTGTAAAGTCTTGGGTCTGAAAACAACCCCCTAAAACAAAAAATTGCAATGTCACGGAAATAAAGACCGGAGGGTGGTGGCGCAATTCTAGCTTCAGATTCGGATTCAACGCGTTGACATATGTGGAGAAACGTGTGTCAAGTCTTCGGCTCTTTTTTATTTTACTTATTTACAATATTTTTATTTTGTGTGCTTGTGTTATTCGTTTGGGACGAACTAAAGTTATGTAACATTGTATAAAATATTGTATAAGAATTTTAAACCTGTCTTCTCCGAAAATGTGTTAGAAGAATGGAAGTGGACTTACAGTAATGGTTCAGATAGTCAGATATTGCTTTGTGTTACGAAAACAGTGTTTCAATTTTTAATTTTTCATATTTTTATTGAATTATAAACATTTAAATAATAATTACCATTTAAAAACTTATTTATCGAGCGAACCTTTTCCCTTTACTTACGCATCATCTTCGGAACACTGTACGCTCGACGCACGGTGTAACCAGACGGCTAAAACCTGGCCAAAACCTCAAAAATAAAAGTTCGTTTTGGGAACATCTGACCATCCCACTCAAAAGAGCAATGTTTCTTACATATGTTGTAAAAGTATGAAACCTAATCCCTGTTCTTGCAGTGCGCTGTGGACGTTTGAAGTTGAAATACGCGGCCATTGCTCTTGTGGCGTCAGGGGAGATACGCTGTGGTTTCTAATATTTATAAAAACGTGCTATAATATAATATTAACTGTATTTTTCAATTATCGATGCCTCTTTTGGTCGTTAGTAAAACAAATATGTTAATTTAATATAGATTACGATAATTTATATTCAAAGTTATAAAATATAAAATATATAAGTTATATATAACACAATATAACACCTCCAAATTTATGGAGAATTTAGATTAATTATTTACAATTTATTCGATTAAAGGAAACGTTGGCTGCGTGTCGCTGCAGATTCATTTTTACAAAAACTTTCGTATGAACGTGCATATCTCTTACTGGCAACCTGCATTACTGAAATTGATGAGCGTTCCGTTCACAAGTTTTGTATTTGAAATAAGACAGTTTGGTGGGGATGATCGCGTATTAAAGTTTTTTCAACATTTCCTTCCGACCGTATGTATACCTCGCCACGACATACGACACCCTGATAAGGAAAGTCATCCGTTCTCAGATTCCATTACGGGAAAAAAGTTGCTTTATAACTCATTTTAATTGATATTATTTATTAGCCTATTCACCTTTGTGATAATCCATTTATCGCGGCGAAGCTGCGCATTGACGATTAATTAATAATTTATTGGCGGAAGAATGTATTGGTGGCGTAAAATTAGTCTCGCATGATGTCATGTCGCCGAAATGTAACAGCATTTATGATTATCTTATTTTTTCTATGATTCCTGAGTTTATATTCGGCGATTTTATTTTGTGTACTTTTTTAACGTTTCGACTCTTCTTGACTGTACTTCCCAGTACCCTCCCTATATGAAAATAACGAAGCGTTTAGTTCACGGGATTTTGTACAAATAGTGTGCATGATGGTTTATAACTGATATCTACTAATAGAGTATTTCATAATGTTATAAGTGAAGTAATCATTAGGTGCAAATTGCTGCAGTTTGATGTTTTGTGAATAATTTACGTTGGGCGTGTGTATCTCAACGCGGTATTCTGCGCTACTGCAATGAAACGAAGCGTACAGTTTATGGGATTTTAATTTAATATGTAGTGCGCTTGACAATATATCTGATATAAGGCAATAGAGTATTTCACTATTTTACATATAATGCATATTTTCAAAATCTTCTCGAATCGCTCCAAATTTGTCACATACATGTAAGAATAGAAATAAATACACTGACAAAGGTAGCATAGGTCCTTTTCCACTGTTAACAAGAGCTTCAAATTTTGCATTTACCCAAACGCATAAACGCGATTTGCTAAAAAATGACACCATATTTTTCAATAAAAAATCTATTTAGGGCGAGGTAGTTTTCTTTAATATTTTTAAACTAATATTTCGGGTCCACTATTAGGAAACCGAAAAATGGAGAAAACTGAGACAAATGTATTTTGGGCGGTGATAGGTGGTAGTTCGCAAGAGTATGTAGCACGTCCGAATAGCTAGCCTTGATCAATGAAAATCCTCTTAGAACTATAATTTTCATAATACATTTTGTTGAATATGTTACCTTGAAACGTGTGAGTAAAAGAGCAAAGTTTTTAAAATTTCACGAATACAAAAATTTTTCATCTAACTTTTTCTTATCCTTTATTTAAACTTGTCAAATTCTCATTAATACTGCTAAATTTTCGAAATATTTAAATGTTCAGCTTTCTTTTTAAATCTTGAACATGATGAATCTATGATGAATAAGACTGTAACTTAGGTTATGCACGAATTTAACGTAACCCCTACTTTCATAGAGTTCAAATTCCAGAGTGGGCATTTTTTTGCGGGTTCAGATATATTGTTACTGTGCTAATAATGCGAGAAAGTCCGTGCTATTTTACCCAGTTTTGAAGAATAAAATCCATATCTGCATTCTTTGTGGTAGAATGCAAAGCGTGCTTTTTGCAGTGTTTCCACAGAAAGTAAAAGGTTTTACAGCTTTCTTCTAGGAAAAATACGGTGCTAAACTTTTTTAAACCTTTTGATTATATCATAATTACATCACTTAGCAACAAAAGTTAACTGCATTTTTCATTACTCTTAGACGCTAATAGAACAGAAGGGTCTTCCGGTATCTACCTTTGTTTACCTATAAAGAGACGACAGTTGAGTTAAAGCGCGCAAATATCTGAAAGTACTGAACCAATATCGACGATATTTTTGTTTCGGTTGAGCGTCTTTCGTACTTAACACTAGGATTTGTAAACATAAAGCAATAATACATTTACAAAATAATTACCTACTTTTCTGAACCTTTCTGTCTAGCATAACATGACATTGTTATAAACCAACTCAATAGTTTCGTCGCGCGCTGCCAGATATAAGATCTAAGATTGAGTTCGTCAATGAAAACAACTGCAGTTGAAGGTAAAATAAACAACTATTTAATCAGAAGTATTCATGTATCAGAATGATTCAGTTTTTCTTCGTATCTAATCAATGATGCGAAGAGGTGTTGGATATCAATGTGACAGAGCTAATGAGGCCTGGGTGGGGAAGTGTTCACTAGAAGTAGACGAGGCAGGGCGAGAATAAACAGAATTCTTGTCTAATAATTTTTATAAATAAACACCCGGACATTATATTCCAGCAAAGAATGTTTCTCTTCATTGTTCATAAAGCGTTTGTACAACACAATTGTATATATATTGTTATTGCACAGAAATTGAGATAAAATTGTACTTAGTCAAATGACATCTGTTTCAGATCTTCTGAACAAGCAGCAGCATATAAACGACGAAACAAGAAAGCCCCATGGATTCCAGAAAATCGTTGCCATTCTTGTTCAGTGATTGTCATATGTCTGTTAAACTTAATATCAGTTGCACATATTTTATTTAATTCACATTATAATAAAGATAAATGTGGGTTTGTCCTGATTTATCTTGCTAATTGTTTAATAACTATTTAAACACTTTTAGACAACATTTAAATTGATAAAAATATGAAAATGTAAAATACAATCGTGTTAATATAAATTTCATATTAGGTATGAATAGAAATGTTGCAATAAAGGTTACCCCCTTATTGTTACCCTTAATTCCACATCTTTGATACTACAAATTCGATATAAACGTATTTCCATAGCATCTAGAAGCTGTGATATATGTCAAGGAGAATAAGCATCTAAATATAATTCATTAGAAAGCCAGTAGGTACTTCCAATTTAATTGCTCATGTGGGAGGAAGGCAGAAACCATTTCAAACAATTCTAATCTATCCTAATGACCGTAGGAAGTAGGTTGTAGTGAAACCAAATGCCGGTACTAGAACAAGGGGTAAAAATAGTGAAAACATGGTGGGGTGAATTTGGAATGTAATTGGTAAAATAAAAACGTAGGCTCTTTGAACCTTTACTTTGGTATAAGACAGTTTTATTTTATAGAAGTTGGTTGAGGAGCTATAACATTAATCCAAAGTAATATATTTTCGGGTTAAAAAAAATAACTTGTAGGTCAAGTGATTTTGAAATTTAACTTCCATTACGAAGTAATAATAAAATAATATATAAACACTTAATTTTAATTTAGGTCAAACTTGGGAAGAAAAAAAAAAGTTATAACATTAATTTAAACATGTGCAAAAATACGCCGGTACAATTATAAGAAATAACAATTTGACTTAACTGTCTATTTTTATCAATATCCTTTATTTAGCTTCACACTACTCTCGTAAAACGTGTGAATAAAATATCCGAAAATGTACTTGGGCATTTTATGAATATCCTTAAATAGGCATTATTGATTACGCTTAACACACCGGTGGAAGCTATTCTGGTAGGAGAATCTGCTGAATAAATTGGACCAAGGATAAATGGGTGTTGAATCCTCAAATTTCTTAGATTTGCCACTACAATATCAAAATGACCTGAAAAGAAAAGTCAATTCCGTGAACGATGACACTGTTGGTTCCATTTAGTTATCTAATGTACTCACACTTCTGCACAGAAATATATTAAAAACTTCAGCACGGAAGTCGTATTTCCATCACAATAAAATCGTCAAAAAGATCCCACATTTTATTTAATGCACATTCTCACCACGTTCAAACTTATTTTAATTCTGCCAAAGACACTGAAGAAATTAATGTCTTCTACCTATTAAACAAGACCTTTTTTTAAAGAAATAAGTATTTTCGAAATCCCTTTCCTTAATAGAGAACACTTTAAAAAGGTGTGTATTCTTTTTTTTGGAGAGCCATTAAAACTAAACAACGTTACTTAAGCAGAAAACTGCGTGCTTCATTGGATTTTTTGCTAGTTATTCATGCTAGATTCACAACACTTCATTACTTTGATTTTTTTATAAATGTATAGAGAAATCTGAGATGGTGTGCTGGCACCAATGTAATGCCATAAAGATCCAGCGGTAGCAGATCTCGTTCATGAACTTTCTGAACACCCAAAATGGTTCATAATTAGTTGTCTCTCCCTACATTTACCTATTCTCAAAACTGATAATTGCTTCCGAAAGAAATAATTCTACCTTCAAACGTCACCCGTTCAATACGTCATAAATACAATCACTTTTAATAGCCACATTGTGTGAAGTCGTTTCGCAAGTTCAAAATTACAGTTGTTACTGCCATATTTAGTCTTTCAATAATACACATGAGAAAAATTAACTAAGTAGAAATTTAATACGAAGCTATTTCCACTTTTAAAATATATATTTACAAAGCGCTGGGTATTCACACGGGTCAACTACTGTCATTGGCAAAGAAAATATTTCATGCTGACAACTGTTAGTGTCTGGTAGTGGTTCAGTGTTAAACATTCCAACGTTGAGTTCCATATCTTGTAGGAGAAAAAATATGCCGGAACTGCAAAGTCGCACACGTAAAACTTAGTATTGAAAATAACGTTTTCATTGGAATCTATAAAGCAGACCCAATGACTGTCCGCTACTTGTGTCAAGGCCATAGTTCTATCATCGGAGGGAATATGAGATTTCGTACGCGAAGTAATGTATCACTCTCGAACGCGTAGTATAATATGTTGAAAAGAGCGGTTCCAAAGGGAGATGTAGCCCAGTGACAACGAGAGCGTCTGGGAGACGTCTGAAAGTTGCGTGTTTCATCTCTGTGAGCGATGTTAGGTTTTTAGCGGAGTATGAACGACTTGATGGAAGAATAACTAATATAGAATAATTTGAGATCAAATCGGCGCGTGTCGCGATGGGGCCGTGCATGCATTGCCGCTTGCGGAAGAGGAGGTCGCGGGTTCGAATCCCGCTCTTTTCGAGTGATTCCCGTGGAGTCTCGTAACGAAATTTAACGTAATAGAATTATTACAAGTTTCGTTACGTTGCTCTCGGAAAAGTCTCGTAATGTTATAAGTACTATTTAAAACTTATAAGTTGCATTACGGGGCCTTTCCACCGGGAATCACTCGGAGAGGGTCTCCTCCGCCGGGAGTCGGCGCGCGTCTGAATCTTCTTCGAAAAGCAATAGCATGAGGTCCCATCGGGGGGCGTTTTGCAAAAAGTTATGCTGAATATTAAAGAAAAATTCATTAAAATGCCCTACACATGGCATCACACTGGGACCTCCCAAAGCAGAGCAGACGGGGGCGGGCTGGGCGGAGGCGTCCCGGAGCACGGGCCAGCCTCGAACCCGAATCCTCCGCTTTGTTAGGTCTCAATGCTAGCCATGCGCCACCAGGGCACGAAAGTACAACCAGTAATTGTTCTATATGAAGTCAACCAACATTTGTAGACTCGTACACTTGGCAAAAATTCCACACTGTCTCAGAGGATTCGAACTCGCAACTTCGGTATTCCAGTCACAACACTTACCACTGTGCTACTGACCACGATGGCATTGGTGATCTTATCTCTTGGGGTATATAGTACGTATGATAAGACTTAGTACGAAAATCTGAAAGAAATTAAACCGTCTTTCACCAGATCTGAATCCACAGCATTCACACATCAAGCAGAAACCTGTTTCCTCAGCAATGGCAATATTTTAAATTATCTGAAAAAATGAAGTTTGAATATGATGCATTGATTGATATATTCATTTTTTGTGATATCTCAAATTTGATTCTATGGTTATATTGCAAAGGAAACCTTCATTTGAAAGTGTCTGCCTGGCACAAGGAAGCTTGTAAGTTCGTATGTTTCGAAAATACGAGAATACGTCGGCATTTCTATGAAGTGAACAAGTGCCTAACAGCTTGTTGACTTCATATGGAAGATTTACTAGCGTTGCCTTCGTGCCCTGGTGGCGCATGGCTAGCATTGAGACCTAACAAAGCGGAGGATTCGGGTTCGAGGCTGGCCCGTGCTCCGGGACGCCTCCGCCCAGCCCGCCCCCGTCTGCTCTGCTTTGGGAGGTCCCAGTGTGATGCCATGTGTAGGGCATTTTAAAGAATTTGTCCATAATATTCAGCATAAGTTTTTGCAAAACGCCCCCCGATGGGACCTCATGCTATTGCTTTTCGAAGAAGATTCAGACGCGCGCCGACTCCCGGCGGAGGAGACCCTCTCCGAGTGATTCCCGGTGGAAAGGCCCCGTAATGCAACTTATAAGTTTTAAATAGTACTTATAACATTAAGAGACTTTTCCGAGAGCAACGTAACGAAACTTGTAATAATTCTATTACGTTAAATTTCGTTACGAGACTCCACGGGAATCACTCGAAAAAAGGGCGGGATTCGAACCCGCGACCTCCTCTTCCGCAAGCGGCAATGCATACACGGTCCCATCGCGACACGCGCCGATTTGATCTCAAATTATTCTATATTAGGTATTCTTCGAGCAAGACGTTTATACTCTTGCAAACACCTAATATTACTCGAATGGATGGAACACGCAACCCCCAAACTTCAAGCAGACATTGTATTATGGAGTTCGGCTTACGATAGACCCTTTTTTCTCAACATATTATAAATAATGTTTGACTTTGCGTGCACATGTGGAGAAGAGAATGATACATTCATTACAATTTTTTCATCCTGTAAATTTACAGAGCAATTTTGTAACTCTGATACGGGTAACTATGGCCACTACGTCTTTATAGTTTGGCGTATGATCACTAAAATAACACCATTTAGATGAAAAAAATGCCGCCCTCTCTTACCAGATCCAATGTTGCGTCTACCACACCCCATGCATTAATTTTGCCAACAGACCTTGGATCACCACGGTGCTACCGACATTTATTTGCCTAAATAGAAGACTTTGTACACACGTGAATAATATTAGGTCGCACTATTCAGATTTATACTCTCTTCGTCATATACGTGCTCAGCCTAAAGCAAGACAAGGGACCAATTTCATTTATGGGCTTCACTACGGTCCCGTCAAACCTTTTATTTTAACATGACTCTACTAGGAAGTAAATAAAACAAACAAGGTAAATAAAATTGTAACTTTAATTATAACAATTTATAAATACAGTATTTTCATGTTAAAATAATTTCTGGTTTAGTAGATAGTGTGGAAAACGCTTTCCTGAAAATCGTGTATCAATTTTCCAAATCGTCAGCTTAAAATCGATGGGGAATAAGGAATTGATTATAATTACGGATATAATATGTTTTATTACGAAGGTTTTACGGCGCCCATGCGCCCCTTCACCTGAGCGCACATCAAAGCTCTTCACACACAGCACTAACTTTAAACCTTTGCACCAAAAACTATGTCTCACTATAAATGCTTAGTACACTTTTGGTAATGGTTTATTCCTTTATTAATTTTTGAATATACCTCAATTACGTTATTATTAAAGAATACTCATAAATTAGGATTTTTAGTTTTTAAACTGGAATAAAACTCAACATGAAATATTCTGTGATACCTCGTCTACTTCACACAATTTGTTCTAGTAACCTAATTCTTGTTTCAGGATATTTTATTGTAGAATTTGGGACTTTAACACTATGTGGTATATTTGCACTATCGATCTTTACTTTCCCGTATACATACGTATGTACGGAGTAATATACATAGTATAGGAAAAGTTATGTAATGCTGCAAAAAATCGATTGGGAGATTACATCGAAAATACACGTTTCGGGGTCCCCTGATACTGAAAATGTGTTTTTTTACAACGTCTGTCTCCGAACACCACTAGCGCCTAAACTATAAGTAGGATTTGAACGAATCGAGCTGGTATTTTCTGAAATTGGCTACATATTAGCATTGATAGTGTCTGCTTGAATAATTGAATCAAAACTTATCACGAAGCGCTAGTCAGGGTACTTGTTTTAGTGGCACTAATGTCATTCTGGGAAGATACTTGATGGATATTGTAACACCCCCGGGTCGTCTCGTGAGAGAACGCCCGGTAAGCGGCCCTTTGTAGCTCAGTCGGTGATGGAAGGAATCGTTAAACAGATACTGGTAACATGAAAGAAACACTTTGATCACTGGTAAAAATCACTTTTATTCCTGGGCAAAATAATTTAAAATGCCCCAGGGAAGTTACACTTGTAAATAGGATAAGAAATCTGAAAATTAGGTGGAAAGAAAAGAAGATGAAAAGTTAGTATTCAGAGTAAAGCTTAAAAATTAGGAAGACTTATAATTAACATTACAATGGGAAAATACAAAAGTTACAAATCGATGCGCCATAGCGCGGCGCCGCATTACAAAACTTTACACGGGACGAATGCCCATTGAAAAATACTGCCTGGAAAGGGTCTCTGCGCGCCTGGGGAGGGCGCGGCGCGGGCGAGGAAACGGCTGCCGTCCTTCGGAAGAATTCAGTGAAGGTCGGTGGCCTCTCGGGCCAACAGCTTGCGGTCGGGTCGTGACGTCACCACAGGGGCGGCGACGCGTGGCTGCGTTGACGGCGTCTAGTAGTGTTGTCTGGTTAAGCGCGGGGTCGGCCAGGAGTCACTCTCGATTTCACGAGCGTAGTAACCAATCACGGATTCTTCTGATACTCGTGATGATTCACAATTACAACTTTGGAAAGTCTAGAAATCCTGCAGAGACACATTCGCCTCACTTTGCAACTGATTCCCGCTTCAGAGAATTTTCTCTGCCCACTCTACTCAGCCCTTTTACAATAGCCCACACCGAAGTTTTTTCTAAGTCCATCAGAGGCGCACTTGCCTCTGATCGGTGAATAGCTCTCCCCTCCAGAGAAGTTTCTGTCCCGACTGCCCTGCCTTGAATGCCCCGGCCCCGTCTGATGCTCTGGCCCTTCTGCTATTCTCTCACTCGAAATTGTATTAGGTCAACTTTTACCCTCGCTCGTTTTCTCGTATGTTCCAGCTCCTTATGATAGTCGCGTCGCTATTGGCCAAAGGTAGTTGCGCATTACACTATTTCCAACCAATCGCGACGGGGAAGCCACGGAAGTTTCAACTCTTTGCGTCACTGTGAGCGTCCAGAATTTTCCTATTCCTTCTAGAACACCGGTCATGCTTGCACAAGACAGGCGTTGTCCGTGAAAGAATTTATCGCTCTGGGATTCCCTGGATGTCGGTTTCAAGAGCGCTCTAGAAGGTTCGCAGCTGGCCATGCGAACACGTGCCTCTCAGTGAATCTTTCGACGACTGACCCTTGTAACGACTTTCTTAATGTGCCGGGGGCGCAAACGGGTGTCGCGATAAGCGAGGTTGCACGTGCAACGCCGTCTGTTCATTCTCCCAACTGCCCTCAGCCTTATGAAATTTTGTATGAGGAAATTGGTATCGCTACAATATACACCAGTATTCTTGATTGATAGGGATTCCTTTGAGAGATGTCACATTTTGTAGCTGCTGACAATTGTTTTTTTGTAGCACGTTCAAATTTTTCAGATCAATTCAAATATCTGTTGTTACGAGTAAGAAACAGTAAACTTACATTTTATATGAAATGAATAGGGAATTTCTGTTCGTATGTTCAATGACTTTATTACGTGACGTATTTTTTAAAAATTTTCTCAGACCATCAGTGTTCCAATAATTATTTAAGACTGCTAATTGGAACGAAACAATGTTAATTTATACAAATACGAATTAACAATGTCATTATTTTAAAATACACATTTTATTTTATTAAACAACCAATCCTAAGTTAAACACTCAGGATTTTCCTGAATTTCCACCTGCTTACTTTTATTGGATTATGGTATGCATGATCGGACTCTTACACTTCACAATACACTTAAAATAACATATTTATTAGTATTGCTAATAAAGTGTTATGCAATTAAATGCTAGACATTTGTTTAAAATACTCAAATTTCTCACTGAAAATGATAACTTCGCTCTGTGACCAGATATGTTCCATTCAGGTCTAAATATTTGTGTACAAATACTCCCACATAGAATACATTTAAAAGGCGTGATTTATTTAACGGCAATTCATGTAGCTAAGTAGAAATTTAGAAGAAATTTAAAAGATTAAAAATTAGGAACTAGGTGGATAGTAGGATAGGAATCTCTGAATAAAATATTGCTTAATAATTAGTGCTTCTGCATGAACATGGCGAGTTCTTTACCCCGCCAACTTGAACCAAGGTAGTTGACTGAGCTACTATTGATTACCAAAAACCAACAGCAGTTACGTATGTGCCTGTAGGATACTCCCTACCTGATTACTTCCAGAGGCTACATATATTGCACCCATATGTCTGGTCCAATACCTGTAAAGGTCAGAAATAAATTTCTGCAAACGCTCATACAAATCATACTAAATCCAGTGATCCGAAATGTTATGTCAAAAAAAAAAGAATACATCGTACAGAAACATCTCTAGAGTGGTCAACTGTTCGATACACTGTAATACAAAATGCCGTCTACCAAGTGACTTTGCGGTTCGGCAGAATACTCGTTCGGAGTGTGTTTAGAGAGTCTTCGTTCCCCTCGTGTTTAGAGAGGCCTATGGTTCTGAAGACTTAAAAGGGAATGCAAGATGAAAAAGAAAACTGAGCTCTGTGTAAAGTAGCCTACGTGTTGCGGTGAGTTGTCGTTGGCACTTATATAACTCCTAGAATTATCTTAAAATAGCCTAAGATTAAATCTAGAAATTAGAATTATTGAAAAAGCAGCTAATTCAGGCGATGTGTGCGTACACTACTTACAAAGCTGGCTGAAGCGAACTAATGAAAAATAAAAAGAAAAAACAGCCTCGCTAGAAAAGGTCTATGTTATGTACAATGTCTATGCAATGAAAACACCGAAATCGTTTAATGTCAATGCATGAACGTTTCATTGCATAGATAACATTACAAATTAGCATACTTTATTTACGTGACTTTAATATCAAGAAGATGGACTCTTAACTTTCCTTGCAGAGGTCGTACAAGTACTCTTATTAGTGCTGCCCTTCCAGTTGAAACGATCTGATGTCCTAAGTATGTAGCTGACCTTTTCATAACGACTTTCCAATTTATAGGACAAAATAAATAAGCTCGCTAGTTCTTTTGGAGTGACATTTTGTGTGCAGTTGTGACAAAAATGTCACCATTTGCAGTTTTATTTAGCTTGAATGACCTCACCTCTCTAATTTGCAAGTAATAAGCTATCTTTATGTTTCTTCCAAACTTGCCCTTTTTTACAATCTTGCTCATTACTGTTTCTTTCCTGGTGTGTTTTGGTCATTCTTTGATGTGAGATTTTTTCAGTTTCTTTCTCTGAATTTTAATATGGTACTGGATTTATGACGTTCTCTTCAACACCACAACTCGCTGCAAAATCTCAGAACTATGTTCTATATTTTGAAAAATTCTGGAACATTAATTAGTATAAAGTTGAATTAATGTATTGTACCTGATTCTAGATTAAATAATAGATATTTCTGATGAATTAAAAAATTGTAGTGGTAATATAAGAAATAAATTATTACAAAAGAGTTAACTATACATTTATTACCAAATTGAAATACAATTTTAATAATACGGGTTGGAAATTGGATTTATTGGCCACCAATAATAACATATCTACATGTGAAACTGAGTACATGTATTTGATGTTGCGCAATCTTTAAATTATTTTAGTTAGCAAATCGCATTCAAGCATCGTAAGGAATTCTCAAAAGTTCATTTCAGGCGATCTATTGTATATTCTGCCTGGCTACTAATTATACCTGACCTGTCAGACAAAGAAGGGCGCTGCCAGGCAAATTACACGCACAGCAATGTAGTTAGTCTTCGTAGAATTTACCACTTTAAATTTTAAAAAAGCGCATTTTGAAACCAAGATAATTTGCATGTTATAGCGCTATAAAAAATTAACTTTTAGCATTTTGTAGCATTTGTTGAGAACATTATTATTAAGGGAGGTGTCCGAGATCAAATATATTCTGATACTTTAGATTTTTCAATTTAAAAAAATCAGGAAATAAGGGTCAATAATTTAATATTTTGCCTCTTGTGAACTTCAAATACATAAAGAAGTAATTTTAAATCCATCGAATGATTTCCGTTTTGCATAGAACTGCAGGCTTCTGAAAAAAACATTACAGGAGAGGAAAATGATTTGCAATTTGTAAAAACTTATAAAAACAACATATTCTTTTAAAAGGTCACGTACTTTGTGAAGTGAAATTAACTTACATAAATACTTATTATCGTTATGTAACAATCCGTGGAAAATTAACTGAGCATATTTCAATGGTGGCTTACTTTAGTATCTTATATCAGTAACGTTTAAATGATATTGACTGAAAAATCGTTAAGCGTCTACACTACTGGCAACTGTCAAATTAAAAATATTTTCAAACATCGATGTGTGGTCGATGTTGCCACAATAGTTAGAGAACGAACAAGAAGGAAACCATAAAATGCAATTTAGCAATTATGTGACAGATTTACGACCATTTAGCACTTTGCACACGATTTTGCATTTTGGGATCAATTTCTCATTTTACTGAAGGTTTTCAATATGTCAATCTACTGCACCGACCGTGAAATATTGGTAAATACTAATTTTCCCAGCGTCTGGTAACATTTCCCATTTTTAGGAATTGCTCAACTCTACCATTTCTAACTGTAGTACAGGGAATAAAAGTAATCATGTACGCAACTGAATGAAATGGTATTTCATTTCAAAATGTCGAGATATGCTCGTTTCTCCGCTTTGTCGGCGAACATTTCATTCGTATGCATAAGACGCACTTGAGACATACGTAACTATTAGCAACCCTCGCTGCAGAAAAGTTAGCTGTGCGTAAATTATAATTGCACACGAGTGAAATATTAACGGACAAGGTTATTAATACCACAACTATCTTTTGTTCTTCCAAGGGAGACCCGTTCACTCGAACACGCACCTGCGACCTTGCAGAACTTACGGTCATCACACGTTTCCATGTTTTTAGTAGTTTCATTGCGTCCAAAACTAAAACATCCGTAAAAATCGCCATTGAATTTATCGTAGGCCCTCAATAAAAGAATTTTGAACTACATTACGCATTAACATTGTTTTAGTTTTCATAACCGATCGAATATTTACATATTACTGCGAAAATATTAGGCATGTTGGGAAGATTATCTATGACGAATGCTTGCCGATCGCTAGCCGAGTCCGTTGTAATATCAGGGGGAAGAGCGTCACGTTTGACACACTTCTAAAAGAAGTATCCACTCACTATTCAGAACTACTTAATTACTGCTTTCACATAACCACCGTACTAGTGTGTAAACACCATCTAACCAATTCCTTCAACCCTACTTTGGCAGTAAAGAGCCACCAACCAAACATCCCAAGTTACTATAAAATCAGATTTCAACCAATTCTTTTGCCCACAGAATGAACACACAAACAAATGAAGGTAACAAAAATTTTAGGTTTAGTCGAACCTTAAATGGATCGTCCATTTAAATGCATTGAACGATAAATTAAGTTCATGCTACGCTATCAGAATTCTTTCAAATTCAGTTAGCATCCACACTGCTCGTTGTGTATATTTCGCAGATGTTCATTCCCGCCTGAGATATGGTATAATATTCTGGGGAAATACATCTTATAGCTCCCAGACGTTTAGATTACAATAAAAAATTGTACGAGTAATAAGCAAATCCCACTCACCTGTTTCTTGTAAGCCTCTTTTTATTAATCTAGGTATTTTACCATTATACCATTATCTTGTCTCTTCATATATGAATCAATGGTTTTTGTAAAAAATGATTTACTTAAGGGCAGGAATATATTTTCAGAAAACGCCGTTGTCTATAACTACAGCAATTGACATATTAATCATATTCATCAGGTGACAGAATCAACAGATCATTACAAAAAATCCACGTATATTACATGTACATTATTTTACACCTTAACAGATGATATTAAACGATTAAATTCTACGCAATAGTTTAAGTCCCAAGTAAAATTTTCTGCACAACTGTATCTATACAATTAGAGATCATACTGAGCATCCAAAAGGAAAGTCATATTAGTTTTAACAATGACATTTAATGTAATTTACGATCTGGATTGCATATTTCTAAAGAACCTGTGACAAGTATTCTGCATCTGAGTGAATGAGTTTTTGACCAATAAATAAATCCTCGAAGATACAATACCTACTTATTATTTAAATAAACTATGCACAAGTAAGTAACCCTCTCGCTCCGAAAGCACGGCGGTTCCACGTCTTCAGGGCACGAGGGAAGTGATGTGTCAGCTTGGGCTGCGTTACCTAAACGCCCAACCGGCCGCCAGGATCCGCACTTGTGCCTCAGTGAGCTCAATACCCAAAGTCGGGACATGCGGATCCCGGCGGCTTAACCATTGGTCATAATACTTCGTTATACACTTAATATTCGTTATACACACGTTAACAAGACCTTTTGCTAGGAAGGACACTTCTTCCAAGTTACTCTGCATATTTACAGTGCATTCCCTGTGCGTGCGCAAGCCATTTTAACACCAGTGTATTCATTCTTGCCTACTATTTATCAACGGTATCACAACCCCCACATTCTCGGTACAATTGCGCCAGGCAGCCAAAGAAACCTCGCAGGACATCCTTCCACCCACTGACCACTCAGCCCATGTGACGTAAAACAACCCCACGAATTCAATAAAACAGTCCTTAGATTCAAGGAAACCAAACACTTCCCACTATTCAAGCTAAAAAGCATCTAACCAAGCACTTGGCTTCCCCGTTTAATTAATCGAATAATCATCGTTCACCATACTGCTAATTATCTACCCATTCATCGGATTACCCAACCAAAACCCCACGTTCACCTTCTTACATACACAGCAAATAAGAACCTAACTCCCTAATATGAAGCTGCATTCTACACCCCTCCCAAGGTGTCCCCGCAATACTGCCAGTAAGAGGCGATGAGGAATTAGTGCGTTCGTCGTCTGCGTTTTGCCATTCGCTCGAGCCAAGGGCACCAGCAACAACTGCGAGGCCGCCGCAACCCTCTCCCTAGCTGACCCAAGGAGCTGCCACAAGGTTTACATACGTGGTACGCTTCTACACCTGAAACAAATACCAAAATATTTAATATAAGAATTTTCTTTAGGATTTAGAATTGTACACTATTAAATATTTAGTTTCCTGCAGGCTCTGCATGATGTTCTTCTAACCTGTAATCACATTTCACCCAATTAGTATGAGGATGAAAATAGAACACTGAAATAATTTCATTGTTTGAAAATGTATTAGTTATTTACATTTTACAAGTGGCTAAAAGAGACCCTTATGTGCAAGTTAGTTGATTTACTGGCGCGGTAGCGCAAGCGTATATTTACTGTCGAGCAGAACGGCATTTTAGTCGCCTTTAATACACATTCATTTTATCCTATCGCCATTTTAGCACTTTGACATTTTCCAACTGTGTATATGATTAATGGTATTGTCTCGACTTCAGCGGTACCATTTTTTAACATCAAATATAATGATGTAATTTTATCTACTGCAGAAAGCTTAGTTATAATGTAATTGCATTTAGTCGTTGAATCTTCGCTGAACGGGAAGTAAACAGGAAATAAAAGTGAATGTGTTAAATAAAAAAAAATGTTTTACGTGGTACGCAATCTACCACTATTTTAGTTTTCATTATTAGCATCGTTTCTAAATTTAATGGCTCCGACGAACCACTGATTTTCTCCAATCATCCTTTATTGAATATAATTTTCTTAACAATATTTTAAAAGACAAGCATTTCAACTATTTCCAGTATTTCAAAAGAAAGTTTATAAATAAAATAGAACTAATCCTGTGAACTATACGAATACGAAAAGATGAAGTCTATACGAAAGACGTAAACTATATGAATAAGATTAATATTCGTGATTAAAGGTCAATTTGGAAAAGTAAACAGGAATGAAAGATCTAAACTACGAGATAATTTCATAAACAATAGTGAAGAGGGAGGGGAAAGAGGGATGAGTGGGAGCGGGGAATAGAAGGACGTAGAAGGGAAGTCTCCTCACGTTCTCCCTACAACATTACGAAAAGTGCTCTGAAATAAACGATTTAAAGTTACGAAAGTGATATTTCGTTATATTTTGTATACGTACATGATACGTAAATTAGAAACGCCCCAAAGGAAATGCAAAAATCTTGCCTGTTTATTTTGCTTCTCGGAAACCAAGACCCTTTTCTCACAGAACACTTACGCATATTGTAACACCCCCGGTCGTCTCGTTAGAGAACGCCCGGTTAGCGGTCCGGTTATAGCTCAGTCGGTGATGGAAGGAATCGTTGAACAGACACAATGGCAGTACGAAACAAACACTTTAATCACTGGTAAAAATTACTTTTATTCCTGGGCAATAAAATCTAATGCCCCAGGGAAGTTACATTTGCAAATTGAGTAAAGAAATGAGAAAATTAGGTGAAAAGAAAAGAAGATGAAAGGTTAGAATTCAGATTAAAGCTTAAAACTAGAAAGAATTATAACTAACATTACAATGGTAAAAAACAAAAGTTACAAGTCAATGTGCCATAGCGCGGCACCGCATTACAAATTTACACAGGGGCGAATGCCCTTGAGTGATACTGCCTGGGAAAAGGTCTTTGTGCGGCCGAGAAGGGCACGGCGCGGTCGAGGGGGCGGCTGGGCGTCCTTCACAAAAATGCGGCGGAGGCCGATGGCCTCCCGGGCCAACAGCTGGGCGGTCGGGTCGTGACGTCACCAAGGGGCGGTGGCGTCGGCGGCGTTGTAACGGCGTCTGGTAGTATCTGGTAGAACTCGGAGCGGCTGGGATTCTCTCGATCTCAGGAGCGTAGCAGTCAACTATGCGTACCTCTGCTTTCCATGATAATTCTCGAACACAACTTCGGACAGTCTAGAACTCCTTCAGAGAAACATTCACTTCTCTTCACAACTAATTCCCACTTCAGAGCAGTTTTCTCTGTCTACTGCAGTCGGCCCAATGCTCAAGCTTGCAGTAAAATTATATAAGTCCCTTATAGGCGTACTCGCCCGAATAGTTACCCCCCGGAGAAGTTTCTCTCCCAACTGCCCTCAGCCTAATACTCAGGCTTCTTCTGATAAAATTTATAAGTCTTTCAGAGACACACTGGTCTCTCCCCGACGAATAGTTACCCCCCCAGAGAAGTTTCTCTCCCGACTGCCCTCAGCCTAATGCTCAAGCTCTTCTGACATTCTATCAGTCGAAATCGTATCAAGTCAACTTTTGCCCCCACCCGCTTTCTCGTGTGCCCCAGCTCCTTATAATAGTCGCGTCGCTATTGGCCAAAGGTAATGGCGCATTACACTATTTCCAACCAGTCGCGACGGGGAAGCCACGGAAATTTCCGCTCTCTGTGCCATCTGTGAGTGTACAATGTTTTTCTTATTCCTTCTAGAACATCGGCCATGCCTGCGCAAGGGGTGGTGTCTGATGAAAGAATTACCGTTCTAGAGATTTCGCAGATGTTCTGGCATCCGCGCGCCCCGCAGTTAATGTTTTGACGCCGACCCTCATAACGACTTTCTTAATGGGCCGGGGGCGCAAATAGCTGTCACGATAAGCGGAGTTGCGCGCGTGTCGCCATCTGTTTATTCTCCCAGTAGAACTCAGGGTGGCCGAGTTTGTTTTATTTAATTTTTGGTCCGGTGAATTTTGTTTAAAACGTATGAGGAAACCTGTATCGCTACAATATGAATCGCTTCTTTCTTGCTACCCTTCCACTCGTTACTATCACACAACTCCATTTCACTAAGTCAACCTCATAGAACACTTTCACATTAAAAAATTAAAATTTTTGAGTTTTCGAAAAACTTTATTAGAAGTCATTTAACTCCCAACTACAATAATGTTTACAAAATGGTGGAAGTGTGCATATTAATGGCGTGAGAGATCTTCCCCCAAAAGAAAACATTTGTATAATTTTAGAAAAACCAAAAGTATCCCCCAAAATGAACTTTACTTTATATTAAACAGTATAATAAGCACTATCCCTTCGAGAAGTTAGAAGACAAAATTTGTAACCGTTTTTGTGAAAATGACGTTTGAGCGTTTCTGAGAATGCGAAATTTTGAGCTAGATTTCATAGAAATGGTTGAGTTTTCGTGAAAATTTGTGACATTATTTAAGACACATTTAGTCACAAATATAATAATGTGAACAAATTGCCGATAGTATAAATATTAACGACGTAAGACACTTCAAAAGAAGTGCATTTTGTAATATTTGGAAAAACAAAAGAATAGAGCAATATGGGGTTTATGTCGTCTCAGAGTACTTTTAGCACTATCCCTACTAAAAGTTTAAAGAAAAAAATTGAACCATTTTGAGAAAACCATACTTTTGTAATTTTAAAGAAATTGCAAACATTGCACGCAATATTGGCAAAATAAACTAAAATTTTCAAAAAAATGTACACGATATTAATGAAAGAACTAATTATGGACAAATTTAATTTGAAGGAAAACCCTCTACCTTCAATTTTATAGTTGTATGCCTAAAAAATTCATCCTTTCTTTCGATAATTCAGAGTGTAATAAAGAGTAAAAATAGGACCTACGCCACTTTTATAAGTATGTTACTCTATTCTCACAACAAAATTTAAAGAAAACATTTGGAGCCGTTTTTGATAAAATTTTGTAAATGTCCATAGAGCTTCATGTAAAGTACCCTCAAATTTTAACGAATGTTTTTCAAGATCTCAAAACTTCGACTTCGCTCGATAGACCGGAGTTTCTTCAATTTGAAAAAAATCTTACACATGACTTAGGCGCTAGTAATGCTCACAGGCCGACGTTTTGCCGTCAATGATTTTTCGGTCTCAAGGACCCACAAACGGATTACTACTTTGACGGCCCTACCTACACAAAATCAAAATAAAACTGGAAAATCACCGCTATGCGACGTTTGCTTCGACAAAGAATCGTTGTGGCGAACCGACAAGGAACAAGGTCCGAAAATGACGTAACGGTGGAAGGAACCAATCACGAAGCATTAAAATTTTTTTGGTAGTTTAATTTTTTACATTAAGTTAGATAGCCCTCCCCTTATTTATTATAATTATTATTTAACAACTGAAAATGTTATTTAAGTGCCCTTTAATGAATGGAAACTTCTGTTCGTTTCAATGCGATATTTAACAACTATACGAAAATTTGTTATTGAATTGACAAGTTTCGTTTTATGGTTTTTAAAATCTGCTACAGAGTCACTCGACACTTTGGTTTTAAGCTCCTTGATGAAATTAGTTTCGTTGAAAACCGTAGATACAAAAATTGGGGGATTTTAGCCGAGAAATTTGTTTGTTTACTTGGGTTTTTACTGAAGTATTGAAATCTGTTGACTTCCTGTATAGTTACTACATATCTCAATGCACCTAATTTGTTTCGAATTTCACAGTATATTGATGGGGATCTACCGATTCATTGGAATAGTTTTTTTTCATTAAATTTCTTTTTACTTTCCTGAGAATCAACAAAAACACTCTCTGACCTTTTCCGGAGTTTGCTGAAAACAATGATGGCGGCTGTAAGCTGGGCAGGGGAACCGGGTGTGAAACCCGCTTCCATGCTGCGTCTGTGGTCAGGTTCAATGTTGTCTGCACAATAGTTGTCCCTTGATTAACTGAAGGTTATACCTGGAGGCACTTGATGTACTGCACTGCTGGAGAAATTATAGTTGCCGTAAGGATAAAAGGGTCTGTGAAATTACAAACCTCGTGGAGCGGTAATAATCACATTGCATAAACTATGCCGTAATGAAAAATCAAAGAAACAAACTGCCGCTCTACTGAGTGAAAAGCGGACAGTTGTTGACAATGGCGAAACAACTGCTTATTCCACGCTCCTTAGCCTTGCAGCACGTTATCTCCAATACGTCACTTTCACTAGCTGCGACGGGTCATTGCGCGGAGCGCTCTGAGGTATTAACCTGGCAAGAACTGAGCACGAACTGAACACGCGTCTGGAGCGACTAGGAACTGGCTTGTGCTTTTCGAACAAGGAAGACTGATGACGTCAAGCGGAAGACGAAAATTCGTATTGTGCTCATGCGCTAAAGTGCTGACGTGTGCTCTCAAAGACTACGTGATTCACAGCACTATGTCTCACAGGTCTGCCGTCTATCGGCCAGTTTCATACTTGCTCTATTTAATAAATAGATTTAAAGAACAAAATTGTAGCCTTTTCGAAACAGTATTTTTTGCTTCAAGCAAATATTAATCAACTAGTCATATTATCTAAATATGGAACACCTTGTGTAAAGATCTGTTTTTATGAATCGATTTCGTTAAGGAAAAAAATTCTAACATCAATATTGCAGTTTTGAAATTTTAAGTTTTGCAATATTTGAAATACTTGAAAATATTTGAAAATACAGAGTTCACAGAAAATGTGTCCTGCATCATTTTCATACGCGTCATTTTCTTCATACGAAAAAAATAAAGAAAGGGTTCCAGCCATTTTTAAGAAAAGGAAATTAATTGCCTATTTTTCTCCCAAAATTATTCGAAAAAAAGCCATATTTTCTAAAAGTTGCATATGATCTTATTTAAAGATACGTCTTTACAAAAGAGATTTAATAAAGCACAAAATCATTAATGCAGTTGTGGAAAATACCGAAAAATGTTGACCTTTTGTAAATTTTGAAAATTGAAAGAATTCAACGAGAATAGTACATACGCTGTTTTTATGACTTGAGCAGTATGATAAGTATACGTGAGGTGTATATGAGGCATAAAATAAAGATAAAATATATAGCGATTCCTGAAGCAAATTTGCAAATCTTGAGGCTTCATGTAAAAAATTCCAAAAATCAAAATATTCATTCAAATTCGGGGGCCTCCTGCTCAGCCAGAGATCAAGGTATGTGAATTTTATAAAAATATATTCTGAACAGTTAAGGCGCTAGTGTTGACCACATACCGAAGTTTTGTCGTAAACCAATTTTTCGGTATCAAGGACCCATAAAATGAGTCAGAGGAAGTTATTTACTACTAAGAAACAAGAATGATCCACTTTTTACGTATCAGCGATTCAAAAAACGTTTTTCTCACAAATAGTACCGTAGTATACTTTCTCTATACTATATAAGAAGTATGGCAGAAAAAATTCACAATACTACGTATTTAGTAAGTGAAAAAGTAAAAACCTTATATCTTTAATACTGTTATTGTAGGAAGACATCGAAAAAATGTTAAACTTTTAAAGTTGTCGAAAATTCAGAGTTCAACCCAAAGCCATTTTAATTAGCGTTCTGTCCTCTATCTGAGAAAAAATAACGAAACAATATGGAGCAATTTTTAAGAAAATTTTGATAATGTTCTTGAGGCTTCATGTACAGTTCCCCCAAACAATATATCCTGATCAAATTTCAGGGGCCGACATCTGTCAGGTCGATCCGGTAATAGCAAATCTTGCCCGTGGTTTAGCCGTTAGCGTAGTTCATAGACGAACGGATAGACATTTTGTCGTAAACAGTTTTGTCAGCGAACCTAAAAAACTGCGATTGTGGGTCCTCGACAATCGACACACATTTCATTCTCATACAACACACATTACATCCTCTAACACATTGTGTAGAAACACATGCAGAAACACGTGCAGAAACTCGTGCAGAAACACGTGCAGAAACACGTGCAGAAACACGTGCAGAAACACGTGCAGAAACACGACGTGTTAGAGAATATAATGTACTACATATCGAAACAAGAATTAACCATTTTTTTGGTATTAAAAATCAACAATACAAATATTTCTGCCGAGAGATGGATTCATTAATTTTCCAAAGATGTTCTTTAATCCAATTTATCATGCTACAACCTCAATGTTATCTTTAATAATTGCGCCTTTTTTAAAAATGTATTTAATTAATGTAAGTCAATACATTTCATTGTCGTAACACCTCATGCTATGGATTACATTTATACTGAATTCATTTTATAATGTGTTTATAATGTGTATGTGCATGTTACCAAGATTAATTCACAGACCAAATGCTAATTCATGATAAATTAATAACAAAAAAAGTTGTCAGACCAAAAAACTTGACACATGTTTTTGTATGTATATCCACGCGCAAAATTCGAATCAAAAGCCAAAATTGCGCCCTTTATTTTTTTCGCGAAAAACTCCGTAAAGTTGTAGATTATACATTTCACGATGGTATTTTCAATTAAAGAAAAAACTGAAGGGTGGTCGCCCAATTCTGGCTTCAGATGCGGATTTAGCGCGTCGACATACATAGAGAAACAAGTGTCAAGTCTTTGGGTGTGACAACTTTTTTTGTGCGTGTCTGTGTAATGGTCTCTTTAAATATTGAACATTTTGACAATGTACCAATAGACAATATTTTATTTACTATTTGTCTTGTATTCTTAACAGTTATTTGCGGATTTCTTTGTATTTTGAGGGAGAATGAGTCATTTATTCTCACCATACTCGAAGATTTTTAGTGGGAACTCACTTTAGTTAGGTAAAATGAGAAAAATATTACATATAGCTTTTGTATTTGGCAATGATAATTGATACTGCTAGAAGCATTCCTGGTTAAAGGGCGAATGTAACAATGTGAAATGTAAACGAGCGTCTGGTGCGAGAACATCAATAAATTTTCTTATATTATTTTAACGTTTACGTAGAAAAACACAATCTGACTTTATGTTTTCTGTAAAGAAAATTGTCGGTCCTTGTTTTCTCACATAACTTTAATTCCTCTTCAACACCGAGTTTATTCTAATATCTTTCTGGGGAAATGTTCTCTAAGCTTGTTTATTATTCTTGGGAGATTTCCACAACCAGTCCGACCTAAATGATTTTTGTTTACTTTGAAGAATTCCTTTTTTTTGACTAGATGTTTTAAAGTTTCAAGTAGCGCTTCTGAGCCTATCATTTCGACTGCACTGAGAGTGAATGATGATTAAAGTAAATATAAATAATATCGTTATGAAATTCTCCTTTCCCAATCATTTCGTAATAGGAATAATAGTTTGAAACTGGGGCTTAGTTGCTCATGGGGGTTATTGACATGTTTAATGGGTTTCGCCCGAGCTTTTGAGAAACAACTGTCTGAACACCTCCGATTTCCATTTTATATTGAGAATTCGAGTTTTACTATCTGGTAGCAGCATGTCCGCGGAAAAAAAGGCTACAACAATACGTTCTCTCTCATATTGTTTCTAAATTTACGATTTTAGAAAACTAAGAGATTTCAATGAAAATGAGACCTGCCCCATACTTTTAAGCTTCTCTTGTTCTATCCGTGAAAAAATTTGAAGAAAAAATTTGGAACGATTTTTTAGAAATCTTTTCTTTTTATATTATATACTAACTTCTAGCAGATTTTATTTTTATATACTTCTATTTTGTAGTTGTAGGGACAAGCAAAGAATTCAAGTTATGCAATTTACGAAAAATAGCCATTTCAACGAAAATGTGAATTGCACTATTTTCTTAAGCGTCCTCTACGCTATCCAAGGAAGAAGTTTAATAAAAAAAATTTGGTGCAGTTTTTGAGAAAATTTTGAAAATATATTTGAGAATTCATGTAAAGTATCCTCAAAACATCAAAACATCCGCTTGAAACTCAGAGAAATTTGAGCTCATTTATATCGATTGAAGAATTTTAATTTTGGAGAAAATCAGCTGAACTGTTTAGGCACTAGTGTTGACCGCGGGCGGACGTTTTGTCGTCAATCGATTTTTAGGTATCGAGGACCCACAAAACATGAATTATGATTATAGAACAGGTTATCGGATGTAATTTACTATAGATAGGAACAAGATGTATATACTTTTTCGTTACCAGGACCCGGCAATAAGTTTTTCTGCTGAAAATCCACCATTTTCCGGCAGACAAATGCAATACTTTCTCTTCTTACGAAGTGCGAGAGGTAAAAGAGGTAACACATCAAGTAAACAACACAATATAATTTTAATAAAAAATATTTTATGGTAAAAAGAAATTACATTCTTGAACTTACAAATGTATATCAGAATGTAAATTAGTCACTGCATTTAAAATAAATTATGGATACAATACTGAGTCAAGGTTTCGGGCAATACCAAACTTGAGTATAAAATAATCTACTTAACAAGTTCATATCCCTAAACATTTGAATAATGTAAACAGGTATAAATCACCATAATGCAATATGCAAATGAAATGTCGTTTTGCTTTTCTGTTATAAAAATTAAGTTAATTGCAATAAACCCTTGAAAACTAATTAAATGAAGAAAATGCCAATATTGTTTTTATAAAATAGCACAAGAGTGAATTATTAGAGATCAGTCATGAATTATTACTTCGGGAGCATGGGATGAATATTATCTGCACTTCCGTACACTCTTGTAATAAATTTGGAAAATTCCAACATTTTTTTGTATCACTCGTTAAAAAACTATACAAATGACGTTTAGTAACACCTGCTATCTTGCAATTTATATCATGAATCCTGTTTTGCCATTGGTTTCGAGTCAAATAGAATTACAGTGCAGTCGAAGCATCCGGAAGAAGGACTTCAAGTGGATATCGAACTATCAGCCCGGAAAATATTTTTTTGTATACCAGCATTAGAAACAACTTCTTTCGGTGCTAGAAACCGTCCATAAAATGAAATTTAATGTCACATATTGTGACGCATTAGGCGTTTATGGTGCAAATAATTGCATCTTCCACATTTAGCCCATTGCAACGAGCGAATAGTGGGGTGGTGGCAGTAAACCGCACCGCCGACCATCATTTTTGCTTTCATGTCAAATACCTTAACGTCGTAATAAACTTGTGTGTAGAGATTGATTTCAATTTTCTTACAGAAATGTATAATGCTGTTATACAAAAAATATCGTATTCAACTCGTTTAAGTGTTGCTTTATCGCATTCGTACAAAATTAAAATCTGGCTCCTAACGGCGGTTGTTTTCAAAACATGCAGTTATGCAATAAAGCTTAACAAATATAAACTATTTGCTTAATCTACTATATAATGACTACAAGCTTTTTGGCAATGATTTGCTCGGGCCCCTGGACGCCGGGAGGGGGGAGGTGGAGGGTGGAAGGGGGGGGGGAGTGTGGCGCTCAGTCGTAGGCGTGGGCGCGCCGGGCGCGCGCGCGCTGCCGCCGGTCCTCGTAGTCGTCGTCGTAGGCGTAGGCCAGCGCCCGCAGCGCAGCCCGCGCGCGGTTCGACACGAACGCCTCCACGTGGCCTGCGATCGTCACCGCCTGGATGAGCCCCTCCAGGGCCTGCAGGCGCCGCTCCGCGCGCTCCACCGCCGACTCGCCCTCCGCCTGCGGAAGGCGACCGAATGACGAAGGTGTAACAGGTTTCCGCGGCCGCACTCAGTACCTACTTGGATGTCTAAAAGCGGCTCCACACACGCGGCATTCGCCGTAACACGAGCAACCGCTCGCCGAATCCCGAGGAGTGTGGACGGGTTGCTTGCGATTCGCCGAGCGGCGCCGAACGCTCGGTATTCGCCCTACCCACCGCGTGTCTGTCTTTAGGACACATCAAAGGGACCGAACACTCGCCGAACTCATCAGCTGTTCGGGATCGGGCGAGCAGTAGCTCGCTTCTCGGCGAATGCCGAATGTGTGGAGCCGTCTTTAGAAACGCCGCGTCCGCGTCCGAGGTATCGGCCGTCATGCTGCTACCTTCCTAAGGGCGCAATGCATGTGCCTAAAACGCGGCGTCTCCTGAACAGCCAAGTAGATACTGACGACCACGAAACTTCCATCGTCCATATACTTACTTAGGCCGGCATTACACTGTAAAAGAACTTTGTCAAAGATGTTTTTTAAAAGAAAATATGTCGAAGCAATAACTCATATTTTGTAAAAGATTTCTTTCATAAAATTTATTTGATAAAATTTACTCTGAAATGTCCACGTTTTGTCATATATTTGGTAACGACGTCCGAGAAGTACACATGGTGTATTGCTCAACCAAAGTCGTCTAGAGTATGAGCAATTATAATTTTTATATACGTCCATCCTGGCTACAAAAATAAAACTAAATGAACTGATGCATATGACATAATTTCCCGGGTAGGCGAAACTGCTGAGATTGGAAAATGCCCAATTCATGAAGTCATGATATGTAGGGAAGAGGAAGTCCTTGTGCGTTTCATTTATTTACTAGAACTTTTTTTTGTTTTTATGTAACTTTTAAGACATTACGTTAATAGAATTTACTACCAATTGTAATGGCGTGTGTGCTGATATAGTTATTAATATTGTATTTAATCGATATATTTATGGCTTTCGCTGCTTCAGAAAATTAGTGAAAACGGTATGAATATGTCCCATCTGTTTATTTGGAAGGGGGATTCCCAGTAGATCCCGCCCCCTGAAATTATTGAAACACTGCGAATTCATACGAGCGTAAATAAAATGAAGTCTGGGTTCATACATCAGTTATCTGTTTGGTAAGCTAACGGTGGGCAGCCTACCTCATCGGCCCTCGCCGCCGGCGCTGCCGCCCTGCCAGCCGCCCCCATCGCCCCCGCCGCCCCCGCCGCCCGCGCGCTCTCGAGCCGCGGGCCGCGCAGCAGGCTGCCGATGGCGGAGAGCGCGGTGGCGCGCCCGGCGGTCTCCAGCGCTGAGCCACCCTCTGGGCTGGCCACCGCCGCCACCGCAGGGGCGCTGTACTCCTTCACCGGGGATGCTGGGACCGTCGAAGCCGCCGCCGCGGTGCTATATTCTCTGGTTGGTGCTAATGGTACCGCGACCGGGGCGCTGGACTCTCTGGCTAGTGCTGGTGGTGGCGCCATCGCCGCGGCCGAGCCTCTGTCCTCTCTGACTGGTGGTAGTGGATACACTTCCGCCACCATCGGGGCGCTGTACTCTCTGGCTGGTGACAGTGGGGCAGCCATCACCGCCGTCGGGCCGCTGTACGCTCTGCCTGTAGCTGCTGGAGTCGCTGAAGCCGGCACCAGAGCTCTGTACTCTTTGGCCGAGGCTGCTGGGGCAACCGAAGTCGCCGGAGCGCTGTATTCTCTGGCGGCCACTGCCGGGCTTGCAGCGATCGTCGGAGCCGATGGAGCCTGCGCAGGAACACAGAGCATGTGGTGATACTTGAATCGTTACATTTGGAATCTGTAGCAACAAATGAACGGAACTAGTGGAAAGCAAAGCAAAAACAAAAAAAAAAAAGAAAGAAAAAAAGAAAAAAAAAGTTGTGTATCATTCCCTATATTTCAGCCAGTCTTACTGATTTTTATTTCATTTTATTCAAGAATACAAATGACTTAATTGTGTAGTAAGTTACATTAAGATTAACAGTATCTGATGTGGTCGCACGGAAGTATTTTGTTTACTTTGTTGCATTCACTGTTTTATTTGAATAGTTTAGAATAGAATTACTTTTAGCATTGGTGCTAAAACTCGAAAATTTAGCACGCTCTGCATGTTCTAAACGCATCTTCTCTTAGTAGTTGCTGCATGCCGTAAATGCAACCGATTTTACTAGTGGCTGTGTAAAAACAAAACTGTGTATCCGTACCGCAACGTCGTTCGAAGAGTGCTGCAGCACCAGCGGTGCAGAGCGGTGCGGGCCGTACACAGCCGCGGGCTCGGTGGCCGGTGAAGCGGCGGAGGGGTGGGAGGCCACGGGGGCGGGGCCCATGGGTGAGGCGAAGGCCGGGATTAGGAAATGAACGGCTCCCGCGGGTGCGTGTGCGGGATGCAGGTGGTAGCGGACGCGCGCCGGCGCGTGGGCGTGGGCGTGGGTGGTGGTGGTGGGAGCGGGGGCTGGGGCGGGTAGGTGGGCGGGGGCCGCGGCGGGGGCGGCGGCGGGGGCGGCGGCAGGATCGGCGCCGGTAGCGGAGTGCCGGCGCAGGAAGTCGGAGAGCAAGGCGAAGATGGCATCCACGTGCTCTTCGTTCAGCTGGGGCGGCCTCTCACCTCGACCTTCACCACCTGCAAGGACAGATCTGCTAACGACAGTAGTGAATGATCAGGAGCGTTGGTGTGGCACCATGTTCGTTGTCATCACCATTATCTATATCATTATTATCTTCATCATCATCATGAATTGAGTGAAACAGACATATTGGAGAGTTCATTCTACACGACATGTTACAAGTTATTTTCAACGTGTTAATCATTTTCCATGTAAAAAACGAAAAGAAGATATTATTATCACCATATTCGAAGGCAAATACCGAAGTGTATCCCGATTGCTCGTGAATGCAATTGAGAAAAGGATGCCAGATGAGAAATAAAGGGTTACAATTATGTTGAAAAATATTTAAAACCACGACGTCTTATTCCATTTCTTACCGATGTCGGACGAATCTTCATCGCTAATATCCACAGGCGAATGCAACTCGTTAGACACAGGATAGGAGCCAATCACCTGGTTCTTAAGTTTCACATGCATATGGTCTTTGCCAGATTCTTCATTGGTAGAGCTATCTGGTGTGCTATAATCCGCTGTTGCCACTCCTTGTGAGGACGTCGAAGAATCAATCTTAATAAAAATAAAAGCAAAAGTCATGGAACACGTCAAATGTTATAATAATATTTTGTTTTTTAATTGCCATAATTTATTTTCATTTACATTTTGTATCGAGTGTTCATTATTTCACTATTATTAGGTTGCCTGATTGTTTGGTCATGTCATAGGCACATAGGTCTTCAATGTTTCAATGTTTTTGTGATAGTTCAACTGGCTGGTCTGGTACTGAAGTGGTAAATGTAATTTAGGTAATATTATTAGTTGTACTTATATGAAAGTAAATAAATGAATTTAATTATTATATAATTTATAATTATTATTAATTATATAATTTTTATGTGGGTTTCATCTGCGTTGGAGGTGCGTAGACTACACCTCCAAAACTCACATAATCAGTTACATCTTCGCATGTCTAATTTAGAAATATATCCATTGGATGTTACATTTAACCGTGTAGGGCTATACATAAATTTAAAGGAAAAGGAGGAGAAGAAATGAAACATTGTAGGCCTTCACTCACCTCGTTGTCCCCGGGCGCCTGCCTTCTCCGCCTCGAGGACTCCTGCGTGGGAGCGGGCGGTGGCGTGGGTGGTGGCGTGGGCGGGGGCGGGGGCGAGGGCGGGGGCGTGGCCGGGGTCGCGAGGCGCGGGTCGTCGCGGTAGCGCCTCCGCAGCGCCTCCAGCAGCGCCCGCATGCACTCGCTCTCCTCCCCCTCGCCCTCCTCCTCCTCCTCATCGCCCGCCGACTCTTGCTCTTCCGCGTGGGCGCTGGCGCGCTCCTCCGAGTAGTCAGAGTAATCGGAGTAGTAGTCGTAGTCGCCGCTGTGCGCGCCCCATCCACCCTCCAGCGCCAGCGCGGCGGCGTGGCCGCGCAGCGGTGACATGGTCAGCACCGCTCGGCTCTGCGCCTGCGCACAATTGCTGTTCATTATGCACTGGAATTATTTTCGTAATATGAATAAATGTCATATCAATCGTACAGAATGTACGAGTAATATGCATAGAATTGTAATTTTCTAGCGCCTTTTCGAGAGAGGAGCATTTTCTTCAGTTTCGCTCAGAGAAAACGTCTACTTTTTAGAATGTATTACAAATGTCATGTAATACTCATGATATTATAGGACTAAGTGACTGTCTTTAAGCAATTACAATGCACACACTAGTATAAATCTTAGCGAATCTTAGCAATCTTACCAAAAAATAGTAATTTCTAGCGTGTAGACCCCCCACTAGTACAAATCTTATACCGTTATAATTCCATTTCATCAAAGCCACGGAATAGAAACTGAACGGCGACGAAAATTCCTGAAAGGCTGCTGGACGTACGCAAAACGGAAAGTATGACTAGCATATTTCTGGATTTAGAATGTTTCAATAAATATTGCCCATCATTTTTTATTACACGATTAAAGTACAGTTATGTCTTTTTGTCAACAAAAATGTTTTGACGGCCATGAGGTCTCGACGATGAATGTTAATGTGATGAATGTAACGGCGATGAAAGTTCTCACGCAATCGAAGCTGAACAATAAAGACAAAAAAACTTAATATTGTCATTGCCCTTGAGCAGGTCGGCCCTGAGAATGTACCTGCCAACCATCAAGGCGACGTGTTGCCAGCCAATCAGGGGCACCAGATCAAAGACTATTCCAATGACATTTTACAATATCCGCAAATCAAGGTTCTCCGAGAAAAAAATAATCCGTTTTTTCATATGTACCCATTGATAGATAGATCCTGTTGAAGGAAATGCATGTCGCCAAGAAAAGAACACAGCAACTCGTCCTAACGTTTTCTACCCTTCTTAATAATGAAGGACGTAGCATTTTTTTTTTCATTTCCAGTGTTTAAAGACCGGTCTTAAGGTCCACAGATAACAGCAGCCTACACCGTAAGATGAGTTGTGAAATACATAGCTTGTAAGGGGTAGTGCGCCTACGTTTGCAAATTAGAAATAGATCGTTCGATGTCTCGAAATTTCACTACGCGCTACACTACACTGCGCTACACACTACATGCTGATGCTCTAAGAGAAGGTAGTGAGGAATAGGCTACGATCTGTATTCGTACTTACATTATTTTTACTTTTCCCTCACCATTCACATACAGTTTTTTGGCCATTTAAAATACAAATACCTGCGGGGTGAGGCAGGCGACCGCCAGTAGCAGCAGCGGCAGCGGCAGCGGTGTGGGTGGCCGCATGGCGGCGGAGACTCGGTGCGGGGCGGAGTAACGCTGCGGGGGCCCGGGACCCCTTTCCTTTCCCTGGGAGCTGACGCGGCGCTCTTTGCGCAAGGCTGTGGCCAGCGCTCGCTGAGGAGGCGGAATGTGCGGGATTGGGATTCTAATTGCACTTCTCACTCGCCTGGGCCTTCAGGATGTCGCAACCACCACCATCTCCACATCCCCCTCCGCCGCCACTTCAACCTACACTTCAACAGTCTTCCACCACCGCCACCTCTACCGCTGGTCTCGTCGCCCTGTAGCGTAGGGAAGCGACAACGATGTCCATGTTTTCCAAACATCGACATTTTTATACAAACAAGGACATATTTAACATCGATTTATTGAAGCTGATGTTCTTTTCAATATCGATGCTTTTACTTGGTTGATAATTTACTTTTGAATTAAAAATATAATAATAATAATAATAATAATAATAATAATAATAATAATAATAATAATAATAATAATAATAATAATGATGATAATAATAGTATACCACAATTATTTTTATATGTCCATTTTTTAAACATTCTTCAAACCAAAATCACCACGATATAAAAATAAATTAGTCGAATTTTCATCAATAAATGTGGATAATTAGCGTTTTATCCACTGAAGTAATAAACGTTTGTAAATTGTTCTGCAATTTTTTTACTTTCTATTGGCAGATAAATCTGAATTATAATTCAATAAATACGACCACCGTTACATAAAATCGTTCCCTATCCGCATGTGAAAACTGAATTATCGTGATGCAGTTGCGAGTTGCACCGTTCTACCTCTCGGTAACTGATTTGTTTTTTATTTCCTTGTTAATATTCAATCATTACCAAAAGTGTGAACCATTCAGAATTTCTTTTAAAGAAACGGTTTCTGCGTACATGTCATTCCACACCTTGTCCTTCCAGTCGGGATCTAAAAACGACGTCCAGTTTCTCTTGCTACCTCAGATAAAGCTGTTCAGAGGGCCAAGGTCCGGCACAAAACAGAAAAAAAAAAGTTAGATACCTTTTGCCCTTATCCCTTCTATTCAGCGCCACTACTTGAAGTGTCTTCTTATTTCTCATTGTGTTGATATCGGGTCACTGAATGGAATGATAATATTAATGTTACTGATGACTGATGAGGAACAAAAATTTTGTAACTTGGGAAATACCAGTCCAAGATTTTATTTTCAAAATGTTAGAGATCAGACATGTTCTTATGTTGTTCCCATAACCTAGTTGTATACATGACGTCCTGTATTCTTCATTTTCGGTCTTACAGTGTACTTAATTTGGGATTTTTGTAAAAAAATGTTAATACTGAACTGTTGATTATAGTTTATATTTTCTTGTCAACCTTATTTACCTTACCGTATCACAAGTGATAATAACTCCATTTAGGCCTTATAAAATAAAATATAAAATAATGCACATCTGCGTTTTCTGCAACTCTAGTAAAACATTAACTACCTCGGAACAAGTAAAATGTGGGTTACTTGGGCTCTAAGGCGCTCAAATATGAAAGTAATTCCTTCTTAACGTTTCTCAACTAAAAATCCTTACAGTTTTGGTTCTTTTGTTGTTTATAAAATTATTTTTCTTATATATTTGAAATCAAATTTCGCAAAATTCAGCTAAAACTTTTGATCTGGCAACACTGGTCCCCGAACGTTAAAAGTGGCACGATCTGGTGTGACGCACGAGGTAGTGTTTTCGCTTCACCACTTCAGAGCAGCCATAAGGTTTATGGAACCTTAGGCAAATATTTTGTTGCGGAGCCGCTGTGTACGATAAACTTCCGATTCCTGAAGTAATAAATGACAGGTTTCAAAATTATCACGACAAAAATACTGTAGATTCCATAAAGAATTTTATGGCATACGTTACAAATAATTTTGACGAAAAGACGGCTTTTGGTATCCAGCTACTTGAATACAACCAAATATCTATTTTAATTCAAGGATAATGAATTTAGATCGTGAGCACTTTGGTACCCATGTTTTGCATACGATTATTCCCTCTCCATCGCCTTTCCACGTTCTTTCTCGAGGAACACGCACTTAAAATCCATCATCAAATATCCCTTTCTTTTCAAATTCTGAGCCAATACAATAGCGCCTGTCGTCTTTTCAAAATCACGTTACCAGAAGTGCACGTCGAAATGTTGGACAGTGTAATTGCAGGCATCTTTCTACCGTCATTCAACCATCATTCAATATAATTCACCTCTCATTATGAATCCCTCTCCATCATCACAAACATCTCCATCATTCCCCTCTCTTACTCTATTGAATCCTCCACCATAATCACATCACATTTAATGAAACTAAGTGTCAAATAAACCTATTGATCGCATCACGTCCAAATGAGTATTCTCAATGGATTTCATGTGAAGTTCCGAGTTTTGCATCCCTAAACAAGGGTGTATATTTCACAGCGAAATGCAGAAAGCATGATTAGACAATAACCTGTAAGAAATGTTTGTCACATTCTGATCGAATATGTCATATCTGATCGAACCATGGAATATATTAAACACGAGCAACCACATGGTAGATATTATTTCTGCTTCGCAAATATTCGTTTGTCCTTGATTCTGAGAATTCAGTTTCCGAGAAGCAGGAAGTACATACTTGTAAGTTTGAAAAGTCACGGGGAAGAACACGAGGTAACAAAAGTGACGTATTACTTTGCTTTGTATCACAGACAGGCGATTCCATAAAAATTTATTTTCTAAATCGCATCTGAAATACTCCATTCCGACAAATAACTATGTTAAAATGTAATGAAATATGAAAAGGAGATGTAGCAAAAGGTAAAATATGTAGTTATCCCAAAATATAAATGATTTTAATTCATTCAGAATGCCATGGGAACTGTAAAAAATAGAATACATCTTGTACCGGTTAAAACTGGTGCATCGCAGCGAGCGCCAGAGATCAGATCTCCCCATGAGAGTCTGTGGACTTGCCAATAACCTATACAGGATAAGTTCCAATCATGGACGCAGTGTCAAAAATGTAGTTGTGTTATTTTTTCTGTATAAGATTTCTCACAACGCATTCATTCGCAAAACGTGAATATTTATTTGACCCTTCGCATACCCAAAAAGTTTCTAACATTCATTCTGAATCATTTCGTATTGAAGTCTGCATAATAAAACAAATTGACGGTGATGTGTTATCTCGACAAGGATAGGGGAAGCGTTCTCCACGAACTTCTCCACACGCGTTCCCCGCGCCCGCCCACGGAATTGGCGAGTAAGCGGCCCAGCGCAATAGCTAAAAGCGCTATGTAATTGTCAACTGTTACCAAGTGATGAGTTTGGCCCCGTATGTCTATGAAGCAATCGTGCTTTGGAAGCGTCAACTTGGAATGATACCGAAAGTGTGGAACACCACGTTCAACAATGGAAGGCTGGTTAAAGCTGGTTACCCGAATGTAGTCGGTATTTATGGAGAGGACACAGCGGCTAATTAAATTTTGAACATCCACGGAGGAAAGTTGTTTTCTATGTAATTCAGCTGTAATTTAGATTTCCTTCAAACAGTAGCGCATTCCTTTTCACCGGTAATTCCGTTAGGAATTGCAACGTTTGGGTTTTCACCGGCAATACTCGTAAGGGAAGTTCGAGTTGAGCGGTATTGTATGTTGCAAAATAAGTGTATTGAAAACTACAAACCAAGTCAAAAAACAATATTAATATATTCAAACTTTTTTCTCAATGCCTTAATTGTCATCATTTCCGCTCAACTCCCGTCCGCTCCGCGGCGAGGCTATTGTGCACGATGATATTAAACGGACTATTTTTTCCGGGTGGGGGGAGGAGGCGTCCATAATTCCAGAGGAAGGCGGAATACTGAGGATGCTTTTAAGAAAGTGATCATTTCTACTTTCTCTAACTTTGATTCCTTAATTTGATAATTTAAAAGTAGAATTAATAAATCAAGCGACTTTCCTTCTGATAGAGAGAAATTAATACTCTTCTATCAGAGGGCATCATGCATTCCAGATCGGGGAGGGGGGAGCATGCCGGCTTCCTCCCTTCCCCTCCGTCGATTCGCCCCGCTCTGTAACTATGCACTGCAGTAGCGTACGCTTTCGGCGAGCGATCCGCGCGCCTTTGCTGCGAGCAAGTTGAACGACCGGGCTTCGTTCGCTCCATGGCATCTCGCGCGGCGCGGCGCGGCGCATCCGAGGGGACCGGGGGGCGAGGGGGCGGGGCCGTACAACTGTCGTCGCCGGAGGCTGCGGCCGGGGCCGCGCTGCCGCCGCCGCCGCCGCCGCCGCCCGGGCTCCTGGCTGCGCCTCCGGCGACGACGGATAAACGGCGCGCGTCCGGCGGCGCCGCCACCGCCACCGCTGACGCCGACGCCGACGCCGACGCGACGCGACGCCGCGATGCCCAACACGCAGTCCGCGGCCAGGCGCGGCCCCGCTTCACGCGAATACTTCCATTTAAACATAGAGTCCGTTGACGTAAATCAGCTGTTACGGTGTCATGCAATCAGGAAGTAAAAGGTCACTACCGTTTATGCTCCCGATTGGATGACCGGGAGCACTATCGATTTTCTGCGCATGCGCAGATGCACTTAGGTGATGCGAAACTTGAACTACGCATGCGCAGAAGATCGATAGTACTTTAACGTTCGAGGGTGGACAAACTTCCTATTAAACCTCTAAGCAAAGGGATGTTGCAAAACCTCCAGATGTGAATTGACGGCTGATTGATCGATTGATAATTTCGTGTTTCCACCCGCTTCAACTCCTATTCGTTAGTCCCGTTATTGTAGTGAATGTTATATTGTGGTGGCTGTGTATAAGGTGTATAAGGTGGCTGTGTTCCTCCCCCACTGGATGGCGAGATCCGGCGCCGACCTACACCCCTTAGCGTGAAGGCGATTTGTCACTTCAGGAATCTCCCTCCTGAGGACCTAAAAGGGAAAACCCCTCTCCAACTGGTCTCGCGACAAAACTGGAAGTGTCTTGCACGTAAGTGAAGAGTATGTGAAAGGGGATAGGATTGGATAAGAAGAGGAAGGAAAGATCGCGCAAGGTCCGTCGCCCTTTTGTTACGAAACCGCTCCGCCATTCGCAAGGTATGAATTGAAAGAGTTGGGCAGAACATAGTGCCAGACACCATTTCACAAATAGACAATAAGGAGGTTGGAATGGAATTATTACATGCGTAGATTATTATTCAACCATATAACCAATAGTGTGTGATATATTTAGATTTAGATTTATTAATAATTCTGCAATTAAGTGTGAGAACTTGGTGGCAGAATACACTAACTTAACATATATAATTACTGAGAACACAGAATATACAGAAATTAGCCACCAACACGACGTTACATCTTGTAAATATAGTCAGTAGCACACACTGCTCAATAGTGGGTTAATAGCGTATTCACTAAAGCGTTGCAAGCTGTGCAAAAACTCTCTAGTATCTGCTGAAAACACATTATGATGGAGACGCTATACAAAGATGTTCACAGAACTACAGGTGTGAAGAAAGCTGCAAGAAATGTCTACAGAAATTAAGACACGTTTGAATTTACAAAATCCTTATTTCCCCTCTGGCTGACAAACGTTAAAGACATGTGGGTTGGCACTATCTTCCTGTACCCCTTCAGTTAATGAATGCAATGGTGGTTTGCTTCGCGCAATGCTAAGGTTCACATGCACCCCGTAAATCCGAAAACTTGTGACCCTCGTCTCATGAGTACACGTGTCCGTGGTCGTCCTGACTGCCGAAACTTCGGTTCGTGTGCAACAGAGCATTGCAATGTGTACCTTGTTTTGTGGCCATAGACGCTGGGGTCATTTTGTGCATGTTCCCAAAAAATTGTATTTTAGGCAATACGAAAGGTGATAATCGGTCCTCTGAGTTGTATTATTTAACGGCCTTCAAACTTCCTTTTCGATGACCTCCACTTCGCCGCGAAGTTCAAGCTTATCACTCATCCAGTGCCGCCGTTCTCCGGTCCAGAAGTAGTCATAAGAAGATAGTTTCCACGTTGCTTGCCGCGAAACTGATCATTCTTGTGATTATTGCTTATGTCGCAATTGTTTTCACAGGGCAGATATCGAACTAGTAAGCGAATATTGTTTTGTCGCTAATTATAGGCAAATTCGGGCGGTATACCGTGAGGCATGTAATTTCCAATTATATTTTATTCGGAAACCAGCGAGTCAAAATGTGTAACATTGGAAGTCATATTCTTTCTCGGCCTTTCGATGACTGTGGATGTCATATTGTTTCGTTCTTAGGGGACACTTGTATACACAACGCACTCATCGTGGAGCAGGAATCATTTTCAAAACTTTTCACTTTTCCTACTCGTTATTAGCTATGTGAACTTCACTATAAACCAATAAATCAGATAGGTTTATTTTGTTGATAAGTGGATAGAGATTCCTACTATCGTTTGCAATTTAAACAGAAAAACTCGTTTCCCACTTTTCTCATATTACACTAACACATTGTCAGAATGGTGGCCGGGAACCTACCCTATTTATAACCCAAGTTGTAAATACCGTTAAACTCAGCCTTCACATCTCTGATACTCAAACTAATTCTCACCCAAAATTTTCCGAATATCATTCGTTTAGTCTCGTGGTAATATCTACTGAAAGAGGGGTGGTCTTACTTCACAGTTTCATTCGTCGCAGAAGGAATCCTCCTCTTCTGGTCTGTAGAAAACAAGTGTTCGTTGAAAGTGCCTATGCGCCAGCTCCCCATTACAAGAGAAATTTCTATTTATGGAAGTACAATACTTCGCATACTTCTACCAACATTTGGATGTATCATACATGATAAAACCCCTGCTTTGTATAAGCAACTAAAAAATTTAAATACTTAATGCTGAAAATAATTAAAGCTGAAACGAAATAGTTTCGAATGATCTGAATGTCTTAGTAACGTCTTCAATAACACGTAAATAATATCGTTTTTCTGGTCGAATTCTGTAGGCTTCTACCTCTATTCACGAGCTTTGGTACCTTCAGCCAAATATTGCGTGCCGTTAATATTCGAAAGACACACTTCTCCCAATATAGCGTTGTGAAGGACCTCTGCAGGTCGTGATCTATTTCGCGGGTTTTCTTCGCTAGGTACAACCAAAATTTTCGCGCCCTTCCATCTACGACGATGGCCAGTGTAACTTCCGTGCGTATCACGGACCGTTAACTCGGGTGCTTACGTTCGACGGTCAGCCGTGCCACGCATTTCTCAACCGCAGATAGACGTTTAATGTGCCACCTGCCGTTCTAGGGGAATACGAGTAGCAGGCGGTCACAATATGTCTGACATGAAGCGAAGTGCGTCATAGCGTCAAAACGACCCGCGGAGAGGCCGATCAACAACTGCGACAAATATAGATATTTTTGAGTGTTGTTGTGAGAGATAGCACAGGAAAGAGTGTTGAGGAGAAACAGTACAGATTTAAATTTCATTTTGAATCTTTCACATTAATCTCTACGACCATTTGAACATGCATTACATATCTCAAAAGGTTGTTTCAAAACTTTTTCTTCCTGAAATCTCAGAAACAGGAATGATTCTTGCTGAAGACCTGACCAATCTTGCTAAGTTGGTATTTTTTTAACAACGTAATCACTAGAAATGAAACTTGAAGCTACTTGAACGATTCGGTGCCTAAACGACAGTCATGTGAGTGGATATCCAAACCAGCTCCTCATAATCAAATAATAGTAATAATAATAATAGTAATAAGATTAATAATACTAATACTAATAATAATAATAATAATAATAATAATAATAATAATAATAATAATAATAATAATAATCTTTCGGACATTAGCAGAGACAAAGTAATGTTGAAAGGTTTCTTTGACACGTAGGGTCTCGGTAATTATGAGGTTATTTCAGGAGATCATGATACGATTCGTATACTAAAATGTATTGGAAACCTTCTTTGCCTCAAACACGCAGTAAGAAAGAAAAGTCCTAAACAATGGGCATAAAATACTCCGTGTTTTTTTTCGCGACAATGCACCATTACTTCCAAACGTCTTGGTAATTGAATAAGAACATCCTTCATACACTCCTGATCTGTCGTCACCTGATGTCTTTCTTTTTCAACTGCTGCTTTCTACTGCTGGAAAGGGCGAAGATTTGCGAGCGGTGAAGAAGGTACTACAAATGCAACGAGAACAGGATGATTTATGTTGCGAAATGACTGCCGAGACTGCTTTCAGTCACATTACACGCGCTAGAATAAATATGTCAGAAAAAAAATATTTTGAAAGAAACTTTAAGTAAATTTCGTTTTAGTCACTTGTTTCTGAATTGTTAAAAAGTTCCTGGAAATTTTTGAATATATAATGTATTGTAAGTAAACCTGACAGCTGTTTCGTTTACTGGAGTTCCACTGTAAGAATCGAATTACATTTTATAGATTACTTTTTCAATATTTCCTTTAATGTGATATCGTAAAAGTAAAATTTTCGAATTTAATACTTTGATCATTTATATACTAATCGTTCGCATCGAAATCATTCGTACAGCAATAGATCTTTATAATAATGAAACGAACTTCAAGGGATGTAATGGGTCGTATGTTTGAAATCCTACCTATTGCTGAAATACACAGATGTGCTTTAGGGCTAGGCAAGGACGTCAAAACAGCAGACCGAAACGAAAATAAGATCGAAGTGTCATAAAAGGAACTCCAAATATATGACGTGCTCAGTCAGCAGAATGTAAAGTTGGGATAGGAAATGCAACAGCTTGGCGAGACATGTTGCAAAACCTCCATTACAGTTTCACGCAATGACCTAATTATGTTTTTCGTGAATTGCATACCTCAGATCTGATCTTCCGAGCGAGATGGCTCTTTTTACTCCTTTTGAGATTTAACTTTTCAGGTTCACTTTCATCTACAAACATATCACTCTACTACTCTACTACCTTTTTCAACCTACCAACGCTATCTTGTCAACCGTCACCGTATCAGAAGGCACGTTTTTTGGTGTAGTATCTAACGAGTATATGACAAGAATCTGATAACTAATTTATTTCTTAACAGAGATAAGTTAATGGGTATTACCAAAAATATTTAATACATATATACAATACAATAGTCATCGATTAATTCTTACCAGTGTCCATCGAGAATGTTAGAGGATGGTACTAAAATATATCGGGTTGTTAGTTATTTGCTTGTTGAAGTTCCATTCACGTGTTCAAATAGACATTCATGTTTTATTACCAATAATACCACTCAAAAACCTTCAATTTTAAGTTCTAAATAGCCTCCCCCTCAAGGTCATTAGAGGGTTATCCTACACCGAGAGAATATGCCTTCTTTGCTAAAAGGAATTTGGCGTTAGTGTAGCTGTCCTTCAGCCGACCGACGAAGTGCGTGTTTGACAAGCTCTTTGTATAGCTTCATCAGCACCCAAGTGCTGACTCCTCTGGCCTCGCAAGTGCTTGACGTTGACGTAACTAGGGAAGAGTTCAAGCGGCCAGGCCCACACGGTGCGAAGACAAACTTATTAAATTGCTCAATTATACAATAATAAAGAGGTCTCCCAAATAAGAAAAACTGTTAAGAAGCAAATTTGGCTTATCGTTTTTTGATTTATAATATTTACTTTCAATTGAAATTGAGATTGAATTTAAATTCACATTTATCAAACATTTATTTTTAGAACGTTCAACATAACGTTTATAATTTTTTTATCAAATTTTCTTAGTTGATCTGATTGACGCTACTGTTCCTTCTTACGTGGGTATTTCAACGTAAATATTAAATTTTCATTAATATTCTTTTTAATGTACTATACATAAGCAGTAATGCTGTGTTTCGAGAGGAAAATTCTGAATATTTATTATGGCAATCGTCAGCATTATACAAAAGTAAAATTATTAAGTGGGTTGCAATGTTGTTGACGATTGTTTAAGTATGTTGTCAGGGGGAGTGTTATGAAATTCTTATACTTGTATTATTTAAACTCTTCTGAGAACGCCGTGATAGTATTACCAAAATTGTAAGAACGGTTTGTTAGAAAAAGAGTAGTAATGTGAAATAGTATTTTCATATTTTTCATTGTGTAGGATTAAATAACTTATAATATATATAACAATATAAAATAATGAATATTTTTAAAATGAATATAAATTTTAATAGTAAAAATTACAAAAAAAAATTAAAAGCATATGATTTGTTTAATGCAATAACTCTTCCAATATTTTAAATCACATACCGATTCCATTATCAATATCAATAATACTGAGTTACGGAAATATTGATGCATCCATGAATGGGAGGTATCGATACAATCGAAATATTGATACCAAACTTTAAAAGAAAACTATTATTTAACAGTGTGACATATACCCGATTCGTCAAAAGGTTGAGACCTTTTGCCGTACACCCCTGTGACTGTGCTCGCCTGAGGGCTGGCCTTGCGACTGGGCACCCCTGCGCGGGTCGCGCCCCGCCGCGCCCAGCCCCGCCTCACCCCGGGCACCTGCTTAATTGTGACACAGTTTATATTTAGGGGCGGCGGCGGCAGCGGTGGCGGTGTCCGGCGCAGGCCGGGGGTGGCGCGGGCGCCTCTCCAGAAATACACCGCTCCCCGTCTCCGCCCCCGCCCCCGCTGCCTCCGAAGGGCAGTCTCCGCAGCCGGATGGCCCTTAACCTTTCGGGGCGGCGGGGGAGGAGCGGGGCCGACCCGGATTAGACGGCGGCCCAACGCTTTGAAGCCGCTCGCCGACGCACGCAGCCGTCTACTCAGAGAGGACAGCTAAGCGTGGCTCTAATACATGCGCAGGTGTGAGAGCGCGAGGAAAAGTGGACTAGAAGACAGAAGGAAAGAAAAAAGACAAAAACAATATGAGGGAAGAGAGAGAGGGGAGAGAGAGCGAGAGAGAGAAAGAGAGAGAGTGAGAAAGAGTAAGAGTGAGTGAGAGAGAGACAGAGAGAGAATATATCTCGTCCCATTTTTTAAAATCATATATCAATACCATTTCATATCCAGGGTCTCTACTTTTTCATATTGATAGTATTATAGTTTTGATACTTACTATTGAAATCGATATAAAATAGCGTATATTAGTCAGACCACAGCTTTGAACTACCTTTCTGCAAGCCCGCTTCTTGAAGCAGAACGACAGGTGTGTACAGGGTTGCGTGTGTCTCCATAGGTATAATACCGTATGTGTAAAGAGGGGGAAAAGGAGATTAGAAAAAAGGAAATGGAGAAACAGAGAGGTTGAGAATACGAGGATAAAAGAAATTTAGTTTAGCCTTGAAAATATAAATAATTTTGTATCAACACTGTAAAATACAACTTATTGTAAAAGGTACAAATATTACAAATTCGAAGTCTCAAAATTTAATTTTGACAAAAATAATCATCATTCAGAAATTATCAATAATTACGAAAACTGAAGCTTGCGTATTCTGGCGTATTTCGTCATTTTAGTATATACTCTTAAAATTGACACTGTAAATGGCTATGAATCTAACCGAAGTGTCCAAAAAATTTGAATAACACTAGGAGCTGCTAGCACAATTGGAGTGTAATTGGTTTCTGTGGTTCTATTTACGCACATTATTTCCCTCACTTTTGAAGTACTATTCGTTTTCAAGTATTTGTCACTAAAGTAGCACGTTTGTAGTAAAAACAACGGGAGTGTTCGTCATTTTTTCAAATCACTCTCTTCCTAATTGCTTTCTTCGAAAACCAAACAAAAACACCGTTTCAACCCAATTTGAAAGGGTCAGGTAAAATATATTTTGCTCGTTTTCATGCAACTTTTTTCAGTATACTAGGTTCAGGTTACTTACTAGTTCTCTCTTCAGGTTCACTATACTAGGTTTTTTCTTTTTTGCCTTTAATTATTTTTTATTGGCGATGTTTTGTTTCCTTACAGCGAGGTGCCAATTTATCTCAAACGTACACCTTGGTGCTGGCAAGTAACCTTCCCAGGCTTTGCTCTCTAACAAATTGGAGGCACTGAGTTGTTGGCTACTTCAAGAAAACTACGGTCGTTTTTGCTGGCAAGCACTCACGTAATACTCGCTAAGACTTCTCACGTAGAGGAAAATTAATCAGCTCGTTTGCATACACATTGCCGCGCGAAGTACACCTGACAATGAGACAGAACCAAAGACACGAGCGTACTTACTGCTCACGATGACGCCACGTGTCTAGTTAGTCGAGGAAAGAAAAAGGGGAACCAGGGGTTGTTCACACTGCAATTACGAAGGTTGCCACGAAATTCGTGGTATATATTTTGACATGGTAATGCGAGACTGGATATTTTAAAATGTATAATTGGAAACTCCAGATAAATGTTAATGTATCAATCTGAAGGACATACATATCTGTGAAAAGACAAAAACAAATATTCAAAACCGTTTGTTGTTTACATGTGTGTTTATTATTTAAAATACATGTAAACACATTTAAATATGGGTACGCGAACGCACTTACTACTATATATAACTTTGCGTAGTAGTATTCTAAAGAATTCACCATACGCTGCCAAGAATGTAGAAGGGGCCAAATGCCCTTTGCCACGCATCACACGCTGCCATAGTCGGCGTAAGAAGCTTGTCTTCGGATCTGTCGCAATAGGAAGTTTTAGCACATTTGTAACGTCTTGACCTTAAGCACTACGAGTCACATAACTGACTTCGACCAGTAACAACGAACCTCATGCGTAAGGTACGACCTCTTCATAGCACGGGGCTGTAAGGTTGACCTTAATCTAACTTGTTCCAAATGGATGCCATGTCCAGTTAGCCGCCCCATGAGCGCGTAAGATTTTGCACTAATGAAAAATGTGTATAGGTATTAGTGATGCAACATCAATAACAAAACATCGATATTTGCAAACATCGATTTTCAAAATTAAAACTTCGATATTAAAAAATACATCGACAGCAAACCATCGATGTTCTTCATCAACAATGTTTTAGACTGGACCTCTAACATAAATTTGTTTGCATTAAAGTTTATTTGACATTGATGCGGTTATCTATTCGTCGAATAAGGGTACGAGAAGAAGGGGCAGACCCTGCACACACAGCTTATTTGTTGACCATATCTCAATGTGCGAAATAAATGAGAAAAAAGAGGAAATACAAGAGCAAGGAAGTCATTAGCGTTCCATTGGTTTTAAAACATGAATAACAGTGTCTCTAGCAGTTATTGGAGATGGATATGGGATGGCAGATAGAAAGAACAGTAGAATTCACGAGGCGAGAAAAAATAAACAATTTACAATGTGACGAAAGTTACTGAAGGAACGACTAAGTCACATTACACTGCCAAAGGGAAGTAAGACAAGTGGTGTGAGAGTGTATTTTTTAACGACGCTTGCTCTGTGCTCTACTTCAAATCAAATATCTATCCAACAAAGTTGTTCATAATCTATATATATTATATCGGTTAAGGAAGTAAGAAATTGAACATTGTATTTAAAGTATACCAAGAACGGTTTCCGTGTTCAATTAGAAACTATAATTACCATAAAAATGAACATGATATTTATTTAAAAAAATATAGTGTGTTAGTGACCATTTGTGCTGTGTAATAAGTACACAGAATTATTCTAAAATATTAAATATTCCTATAACAAAATGTACTACAGCTTCTTTCTTCGACCTCCAACGCTCTTTTTATCTCCTTTCTTATCTTCGGGTCGAGCGATGAACTAATCCCTCATCCTTGTATGTAGAGGTAGCTCATTGACTTTTTGATTGATTTATTAATCGGTGATACCGGTTCCGATATTGATTAGTGGCCTGCCAAGGTCATTAGTTCCGTAAGTATGGTGCATGCATCTCCTCTGGAGTTGGCGGTGATATTCTCCCGCTAGATAGTGAAATCGGGCGCCGGCATACTATCGGCTAGCGGGGTTTTCCCCAAACACGTATCTCCCACCAGCGGAGCACCCCCCAGCCGGGATAAGCTCCAAACTCCCGACCGTTCCCAGACATGTGTGTTAGTGTAGTGCATGTTAGTGTAAGTTAGTGTAAGTAAGGGGTGAGGATAGGACAAGGAAGAGGAAAGAAAGATCGCGCGCGGTCCCTGGTCCTTTTGTCAGGATACTGCTCTGGTATTCACCTAGTGTTGACCGAAGAATCCACGGAAAACTTCCTATCAGAGCAGCCGGCCGCTAGAGTTCCCCTCCAGAAATCGGCTGAATTCGTCGTAGCTATGCAGCTAGGACGTCGAAAATCCTGCCACCGTCGGTCTCGAACCTAAGACGTCCCAGTCCGAGACAATGCAGTGTCATCAGTTGATACTCTGAGCCACATCTCCCAGTATCTCATTGTTGAATACTGGTTAGTTGTTGAGTGGCGGTTACGTGTCAGGAAAAGAAGCATGTGTTTCGCCTGAGGAAAGTCGCAGGCGATGGCCAAATCGCCCAGAATGGCGACCGAAACGTTTGCACCTGTGCCTAGAACACGGCGTCTCACGGCCATCCAAGCAGCTACTCAATTCAATGATGCCTTATTTTACGTGTCGAGACTCAGGACTTAACGCCTACTCTTCTGCCTGTGAAAGCAAATTTCGCTTTGTTTCTTTCACCATCTTGCGGAGAATGAATGTATCACTCTGTCGACGAAATAGGATATTTAGATTTAGTACACAGGTGTATTTGTGGCTTGAGGACATTTTACAAGCCACTATCCACAACAGCCGTATTTACTCCCCCCCCAAGGAAGGCGTATAAAGCATTTTTTCGCACTTAAAATTCAATGGCTTGGATCGGGTGTGAACTCGCAAAACTTGGGGATAATAGTCCCGATATGCTAACTGTAACACCATCGAAACCGCAAATATCTAGCTAATAAACAAAAATTGACAGTGTTTTCACCAATACTTGCTTGAGCCAAATACTTCTAAAAATAATGTTTAATGATTTTTTAATTGCAAATCATTCGCCTGTTCTATGTTAGGCTTCCCGCCGAACACTTCTGAAGGTCGCGTCTCTATAGAACGCTGCGCTAACAAAGGCAAAGTGCGCGGCGCTAAAAATGTTTCAAAACATCGATGTATAGAACCGATGTCTTGTGCTCAATGTTTTTA